>JAQQTO010000037.1:14761250-15994375 GCA_029884595.1 Ormosia semicastrata
ACAAAGGAATTGATTCAATTTTGTCCATGAAAAGGTAAAAACTTGCGGATTCAGGTATCCGCTGAAGTTTAAAGCAGAAAAGGTAAAAAGCTTGCAGAATCGGGTATCCACTGAAACTTAACAGAAAACTTAAAGGCAATGGGTACTGGGACCCAGAAACATAAACAATGGGTGCGGGGACCCGAAAAGGTAAAAAGCTTGCGGAGCCAAGTATCCGCTGAAACTTAACAAAAAACTTAAAAGCAATGGGTACGGGAACTCAAAAACATAAAACAATGGGTGCGGGGACCCGAAAAGGTAAAAAACTTATGGAGTTAGGTATCCGCTAAAGCTTAACAAAAACAAGGTAAGAAGCTTACGAAATCGGATATCCGCCGAAACTTAGCAAAAAAAACTTAAAGGCAATGGGTACGGGGACCCAAGAACAATGGGTACAGGACCCAAAAGGTAGAAAGCTTGCGAAGTCAGGTATCCACTGAAACTTAACAAAAATAAGGTAAGAAGCTTACGGAGTTTGGTATCCGTTGAAGCTTAACAGAAACAAGGTAAGAAGCTTACGGAATTGGGTATCCATTGAAGCTTTAACAAAAAAAACTTAAAGCAGAAATGGTAAAAAACTTGCGGAGTCGAGTGTCCGCTGAAACTTGACAAAAACTTAAAGGCAATGGGTACGGGGACCCGAAAACATAAAACAACGGGTATGGGGACCCAAACAGGTAAAAAACTTGCGAAGTCAGGTATCCACTAAAGCTTAATAGAAAGCTTAAAGCATGACGATAAAAAGCTTGCGGAGTAGGGTATCTGCCGGAGCTTAACAAGAAACTTAAAAGTAATGGGTACGAGGACCGAAAACATAGAACAATGGGTACGGGGACCTAGAAAAAAAAGGGTAAAAAGCTTGCGGAGTCAGGTATCCGCTGAAACTTAACAAAAACAAGGTAAGAAACTTACGGAGTCGGGTATCCACTGAAGCTTAACAGAAAACTTAAAAGCAATGAGTACGGGGACCCGAAAGCAACGGGTACGGGGACCCAGAAAAGTTAAAGGCAATGGGTATTGGAACCCTAAAACATTGAAGGCAATGGGTATGTTGCCCTGACTTATCACAGAAACTAAAAGCAATGGGTGTGAGGACCCAAAAAGAAAAGGTAACAGACATAAGACCCTGATTTGACTGAAAACAGTAAGTTGGACCTTTGTAGGTCAAGGCTAGCAAAATGAAATAGTGTACTATGCATGCTTCAGATGTATGAGAGTACGAAAAACTCTTCTTCTTTTTTTTTGCTTTTCTCTCTTTTTTCTCTCTCTTTTTTTTTGTCTCCACGACCCCTGAGGACATGATTGCAATCATTTTCAAAGATGAACTGGAATAGGATTTATTGACATCCTTTCATTTGTCTATTCAGCTGATGGATGAAATGTCCAGCCGGGATGGCCCTTGAGGTGTGCACTAGATGTGATAGTGACCTGACTATCCTTTCTTTTCTCATCAGCACTCTTATCGGGAATTCATTGTGTTTCCCATGACCTTTCAAGCAAATCTAAATGCTTTTGCAATATTGTCACATGTTTCACATCTCAATATAAGTCTATCATGAGATATGCATCAACAATAGGTTGCAGCAAAAATGGGTTATCCTTATGGAAAGGAAAAGTATAGGAAAAACAATTCAAAAGGGATTAGAATTGAAAGGTTTACAAGAAATGTTTGGGTGGAGTTTTCCAACTCTTCCAGTGATGCTCTCTAGGATGATTAGTGCTAATTCCCATTATGCAACGTTGAACACCCCATTGTCTATTTCCAAGAATATGATTTGACCCAATTTTCACGCATTGAGAGCTTTTCATGACAAGACTTCATATATTCAAACTGCCCCAGTTCGACCCAAGTCTTCGTGTATCGAAGCATTTGATGACAAATTCAAACTGCCCCAGTTTGGCCTTAATGAACTCAAATTGTCCCAGTTTGTGACTTGAGACAACTCTACTTCTTCGTATGTGTCAGATACCATTTTTTTATCCTAACTTTTGCCTAGGTCACCTTTTCAAGTTTTCAACCTAGCGAGCCATTTTTTTTTCTTTCTTTTTTTTTTTTTTTTTTTTTTTTTTTTAATGTAGGAGCAAGGAATTGAAAACTCAGAAGTGCATGAACCTTTTGTCTCAGAATTAAAGTTAATGAAAATGAAAACAACCCTTCATTGATCAGAATGGACTTTTTGAGACTTGTAATATGGCCAAGGTTAAGAGTTATGAAAGAAAGAATATAAGGCTGAAACAAGTGTTTAAGGATTGAATGAGACCAATGATCTTTAGCAAACTTTGTCAATTGCTTTTGGCATTGTCAAGAGTACTAAAACTTTTCATTTACTTTTTCCCTTTTTTTTATTTTCATCTTTTGCCTATCTTCTTCTTTTCCTTTTTCTTCTTATTTTTCTTTTTTTTTTCTAACCCCTAGTGTAGAGGTGATCCTTGCCTGAGGTTCTTTAAAGAAAATTTTCAAGCTCAAAAGGGGTAACAAGGGATATTACAGATTGTAAAGGATAAAGAAAGATGGTTAATCTTCATTTTCAAATCATGACTGTTTATTTTCAAAACTTTAATTTTGAGACCAAAAGTTAATGTACAAGTGATTACTTATTTGTTCCTTTTCAAAAATCATGCTTCCAATTGCTTGGGTGACTTCCTCTTTTTATTTCAGGGTTGCATTCTCCTCAGTTTCTACTTCTTCGCCTCAGCATTGGGGTATAGCAGAATTTTGTGGGAAGCCATGCTCAGATCCATTCTTGGTACAACCATGCGAAAATGTCGCAATAATCACATCAGAGCTTAACCAACTTGCTTCGCTCATCTTCTTTCACGGGAGTGCCAACTTTAACTTTTTCTTTTTCATCCTCTGCCCCCGAATTAATCACTTCTGCTGACTCTCCATGTGGTTAAATTTCTTTAGCCTTTTGTTTTATTATTCCCAATTGTCACCATTATCTTTTTTAATGGGATGATCAAAATCATATAATGGGGTCATAGCACCGTCATTTCAAGAGAATCACTTTCAGATCCGCACAAACAAAAAAGTAATGAATGAAGGTTAATGTGATGGTTAGACAGAAACTAAAAGAATGGCAAGAAAATGTATTTATTGAAAGTAAATATTGAAAAGGAAACATATGAGCCTATTTTCTCAATCATATTTTCCTAAAGCCTTAGGCAGAGCTATAGGATTACAGAATTACTTTGCATCAATCTCAAAGGTCATGGGAAAATTGATGATTTCCCAATTGTTCAGCTCTGCATCTGGGGAACAAGGGCACACTGGATTAACACCATAATTGAAGGGTTGATCATCCTCGGTAGCGGTCACTGCACTTCAAAAGTTCTGTCGAATGTCACAGATGGGGATCCCCTCAGTTTTAGGTCCTCGATTTTCCAATTGGGCCAGCCACTTCTTTTTTTTCTCTTCCATTATCCACTTTTGTCGGCCTTGATGGGTTTGTATTTGGATTTTGGGTCCATGGTTGGACTAGTTGAGATGACATGGTAGCAAGTGTTTGGTTTGGGAAGAGAGATTGTGTATGATAATGGATTATTGGGTGATAACGTTGAGGGTATGGAACTTGGGAGACATTAACACTGTATGGGTTGCAAGGTATATAGGGAGGTTGGAAGCATGGTTGAGGGTTAATAGGTGCTTGGCTAGGTTTTCCTTGGGCAAAACTTCTCTGAACATGTGCTTCTTCTTTTCTTTTCTTCCCTGTTGGGGGCCTCTTGGCACTAATCATTCCTATTGAATTTTCAATGATCTTTCCACTTCTCATTCCTCCTTCAACTCTTTATCCAATGATGACCATGTCCGAGAAATTTGATAACACACTCCCTATCATCTTGTCATAGAAGGGAGATTGGAGAGTATCAATGAATGTAGCCACCATTTCTTTTTCTGTCAATGGGGGTTCAACTTGAGCAGCTATTTCTCTCAACCGTTGAGCATATTCCTTAAAGGTTTCAGCTTCCCTTTTAATCATATTCTGTAACTATAGTCTATTTGGTGCCATATCGATGTTGTATTTATATTACTTCAAGAAAGCATCAGCCAAGTCCTTGAAACATCGTATATGGGCACGTTCCAGGTGCGTATACCAATTAGATGCTGCCCCAGCTAAGCTGTCCTGGAAGAAATGAATCAACAGCTTATCATCATGAGCATGCGAGGCCATCTTGTGGATGTACATGAGCAGATGGTTCTTTGGGCAAGTGGTCCCCTTATATTTGTCAAAATCTGGGACTTTAAATTTTGGAGGAATCACCACATTCGGGACAAAGCAGAGTTCTGAGACATCCAGAAGACCATAACTACTTGCTCCTTTTATAGCTCATAGTCTTTCTTCAAAAACTTCTATTTTCTCCTTGGATTGAATGCCTTCAGTTGAAGGGTTCAGTGGAAAAGTATCAGCGATCTTATGAGGGAAAAACTGTGGCATGTAAAAAGGAGGTTGGGCCAAAGTCAAGCTTTGAGGCCCTGAAGTAGGTATTACTAATGATGAGCCGCTCTCAAAAGGATTGGTAATTTGTGACGACATAAAACCAGGGGGAAGGCCATAAGGTGGAATGGAAATAGGGTACTGTGGAATCTCACTGGTATTTGGCTGAGATCCTTGGGTAGTGTTTAGAGGGTTTGAAGTTATTGTGACTGTCAGTACACTGTCCTCAGGAGTATTGGTGGATAATGGTGGCACATAACTAGGTGGAAGGCCATATGGTAGAAATGAAGATACATGTGTTTCAGGATTATTTGAGTAGATGGCGAGTGGCATCATGGCCCCTTGAGAGGTGACACTAGGATATTGCCAAGGAATTGGCGTAAAGCCAGGTTGGTGAGCAGGCGTGGCCGAAGGATCATCATTTGCTCCTGAAGGAGTCCCCTCTGTGTTCTTCGTTCTTTCCAAAGCTTGCAGAACTTCCAAGACCTTGGTCATTTGTTTCTTTAGTTGGCTTACTTCACTTTTCAACTCTTCTTATGACTGACTCAGTTCATCCATGACTTTTAATTGAGAACGAGTCCTATATGTGTATCATAAAGATAGTTTTTTTTTTGTATTATTATGAATATGATAAAAAAAATGCAAACATAAGCACATTAAAACAATAGTAAATTTATGCATGCGGAGACATGGTCCTAAACTTGGTACCTGTCCTAAAAGATGGGTTCTATATACCATGGTAGCTCTAAGGTTATATCAACAAGTGATAGCTTTAGTTCTAGATCCCTATCAAACAAAAGGTCCCCAAATTACCCCTTGCTATCACCAATATTTTGCCTAGTAAGAGTCTTCCATCCTCACCCATGATAGGTTACAAGTGGAAAGAGTTCAATTTGAGTGAGGGGTTTTCATGTGCCTAACCAGAGACCAAAAGGTCTCACAAAGTAACACTACTTCGCCCTCTATCTAAGCCTACAAGGTACTGAGTTCGGGTATAGAGCTTGTGTGTGTAGGTGTACATGAGAGAACATGCAAGCAAATTTATTTACAAAGCAGAAATATAATACATATAATGTAAACAAAATATACAACAATATGAAACAAATAAATAAACGAAACAAAAAAATGGACCAATATAATCAAAGAGCAAATAACATGAGATTAAAACAAGGCTTAACCCTCTCACCTCCCCAGTAGAGTCGCCAGCTGTCGCAACCGTCCAGAATAGGGAGGAAAAAACCTCGGGGTGTTGGGAGTCGCCACCAATCGCTTTATCCACCAATCGCTTTATCCATTAAATGGAATGGTACAATTGGACACCTAAAAGATGGTCTGCGTTTCAGAGTTCATGATTCGGGGGTTGATTACAGGTAGAGAATGTGTTAGTACCTACACTGTCCGTTCTAAGAACAGTTACTTATTTAATCTGATGTTATTTGTAATATTAATTAAATTGGTCCTTTATTATTAAAAAAGAGATTTGTTTTTGTTTTTTTTATATGTCTCATTTTGTCAAGCATGTTATCAAATATGATAAATAACTAAGACCAGAAATGGGTGACTAAAAAGTCATTATTTTGAAACAAATTCTAAGTCTACAACATATTATATAAAAGTAGTGAATCAAAATTTATTTTTTTTAAAGAGAAGTAATTTTCAAAATAAATGGCCAAATAAAATCTCATTTATAATCAAGAAAAATATTTTTAGGCACAATGAGATTTTTGTAGTAATTTCCAAAAAATATATATCTTCATGAAAAATAAAACTTTAATTCACCACAATCATGATGCCGAAACTGTATGAAATTGTTCACTTTTATTTGAGAATTTTTATTTTCACAAAATGATTTTTATTTTGGTTTTAAAAAAAAGAAAAAATATAATTTAATTTACGAAATTATTTAATTTAGTGTGAGAACTAGACCTCGCCAACGCTCCTGGTAAAATCCAATATAAAGCCTCAAGATTATCGGAAAGAGTGTATTTGATAGGCGCTCCGATCCTCTCTCAATTTTTTCGTCATTGGCCAGTTTTAAAATGTTTAATGTACACAAAAAAGATTAAATTAAAGTCACATGTCAACCAGTACAATAATCATAACAATAAATAAGATAATCAGTTAAAAAAAAGATAAACTATAATCAAATCAAATCCACCCACTTTTATCACTTTTTGTTATTATTTTTTATTATTTTTATTATTTTTTACTTTTTATTTCATTTTTAACCCTCTAACCTATTGATAACATTAAAAAAAAAGAAATGGGTCGTAAGAATCAAAATAAACCCAAACAACAACACTTAAAAAATGAAATGAATATAAAAAAAAAAAAAACAAAGAGACTTTTTAGTCTCTGGAAGAAACATAATAGAGAAAGAAAGGGGAAAAGAGGAGAGCTCATGGATGGTGGACACGGAGAGCAGCGGCTTGTATGGTAGGGAAGGAACGCCGACGCCGGTACCAGATCTGGTAAGATCGAATTCGGCAGCGAGGGGTTTGGGTCCTAAAGAGCGACGGCGAGCTCGGCTTAGTGCTGATTCGCGAGGCCGGCACTGGTTCAGTGGAGCACGCCGCGGGGGCGCGATGGCTCTGGGTCACGGTTGGGTTCGACGATGGTGCGAGGTTGAAGTTCTAGTCTGTTCTTGCGTGGGTGATGCGGCGTTTCTGGGCGGAGGCGCACGATGGTCGGCTGGATCTGGTTTGGTGCAGGTGGTTCCGGCACGCATGGCAGTGGCATAGCGAGACTGGGCAGAGTTGTTCCGGCAGCAACCTCAGATCTGGGCTGACGACGGTGTGCGACGGCAAGGCGCCGGTCACGATTTTTCGGTAGTGTGGTGGAGTTGGTGGTGTTTTTTGGGTTTGGGGTAGTTAGTTTGAGATGGTGAAGATGGGAATGAAGAGTGACTTACGGTG
Source organism: Ormosia semicastrata (assembly GCA_029884595.1). Lineage (NCBI taxonomy): Eukaryota > Viridiplantae > Streptophyta > Magnoliopsida > Fabales > Fabaceae > Ormosia > Ormosia semicastrata. The sequence continues at coordinate 14,768,641 of JAQQTO010000037.1, forward strand.
GTAACGAAGGTGGGTGGTAAGGAGTTGATGAAGATGGTGGGGTTGGGTGTGAGGGTGAGTCACGATTGGCGAGAGAAAGATGGAGGTTTATGGTGAGGAAAGTGGTGAAGATGAAGGTGATAGAGATAATGGTGGTTAAGTGGAGGTTTGAAGATGGTGGTATGAATGAAGATTGGAGATGAGGGTGAGCAATTTTGGGGCTGCTGAAGTGTGAAAAATTTTCTCTTGTCCGTGTGAATTTCTCAGCTTGTGGTTGCTTTGTGATTGTATTATCTTTTTGAATGATTCATCCTCCCTTTTATTGATTTGTCTGCTTGAGATTTTTATGATTAATTAGCCAAACATTAACGTTTCTGAGCAAAGAGTAGAAGGCCAAAGGAAAAGAAAAACTATCGAAATTTATATTTCTCAATCATGATTGGAAAGCAAACGGAAAAGAAGACTGACAGAAGCCTTTAATCCAATTCAATGTAGCTGTCTGTGGAGGCTAGGTTGCAGCAGCAGGAAGAAGGAAGTTGGGTTATGGGTTGAGAAGAGAAATTGGATCATAGGTTGACCCGTAGTGATTTTTTTTTTTTCCTTTTTCTTTTTTTTCTCTTTTTTTTAAAAGAAAGAAATTAAAGAAAATAAATAAATAAAATAAAAACAAAAATAAAAAGAAAATGGACAAAATTGGGTATCAACACTATCGCAGAATCATTCCAGAAGGCGCATGCGAAAATAAAAAGAACAAGAAGGAAAAGACCTCGGGGTGTTAGGAGTCGCCACCAATCACTTTATCCATTAAATGGAATGGTGCAATTGGACACCTAAGAGATGGACTCCGCTGGTGAGATTATAACAATCTCCAATAAAATAATCTTATTCTATATCATTTCCCTTGTAATAATATCATTATGCATTTGTACTTGTGCTTTAATTTAATTTATTTATTTTTGAATTAATATATTAATCAAATAATTTTCAATCGCCGATGACGAAAAAATTGGGAAAGAATCGAAGCACTGATTAAATACACTATTTTCGATAATCTTGAGGTTTTATATTGGATTTTTGTCAAAGCAGTACTTGTAGGTCTAATCCCTCTACATAAAAATTAAAATAATTACGTAAATTAAAATACAACTTTTTTTTATAAACTAAGATAATTTTTTTAAAAAAATATTAAAATAAAAGTGAATAATTTCATACAGTTTCAACATCATGATTGTGGTGAATTAAAGTTTTATTTTTTATGAAAAGATTTTTTGGAAATTACTACAAAAACCTCATTGTGCCTAAATTTTTTTTTCTTGATTATAAATGAGATTTTATTTGGTCATTTTATTTTGAAAATTACTTCTCTTCAAAAAAATAAAATTTTAATTCACCACTTTTATATAATATGTTGTAGACTTAGAATTTGTTCCAAAATAATGACTATTTAGCCACCCATTTCATGTCTTAATCATTTATCATCTTTGATAACGTGTATGACAAAATGAGACATATCAAAATAAAAACAAAATTAATTCTTTTTAAAAATGACCAATTTAATTAACATTGCGAATAATATTAGATTAAATAGATGACCATTCTTAGAACGGACAGTGTAGGGTGCTAACACCTTCCCTACCCGTAATCAACCCCCGAACCACGAACTCTTAAACGCAGACCATCTTTTAGGTGTCCAATTGCACCATTCCATTTAATGGATAAAGCGATTGGTGGTGACTCCCAACACCCCGAGGTCTTTTCGTCCTCTTTCTTTTTATTTTTGCGGCGCCCTTCGAGACGGTTGTGACAACTATATTTAATCTGATGTTATTTGCAATATTAATTAAATTGGTCCTTTATTATTAAAAAAAAGATTTGTTTTTATTTTTTTTTATGTCCCATTTTGTCAAGCATGTTATCAAATATGATAAATGACTAAGATCAGAAATGGGTGGTTAAATAGCCATTATTTTGAAACAAATTTTAAGTTTACAACATATTATATAAAAGTGGTGAATCAAAATTTATTTTTTTTGAAGAGAAGTAATTTTTAAAATAAATAGCCAAATAAAATCTCATTCATAATCAAGAAAAATATTTTTAGGCACAATGAGATTTTTGTAGTACTTTTCAAAAAAAAATATCTTCATGAAAAATAAAACTTTAATTCACCATAATCATGATGTCGAAACTGTATGAAATTGTTCACTTTTATTTGAGAATTTTTATTTTTACAAAATGATTTTTATTTTGGTTTTTTAAAAAAAGAAAAAAAATATAATTTAATTTACAAAATTATTTAATTTAGTGTGAGGACTAAACCTCACCAGTGCTCCTGACAAAATCTAATATAAAGCCTCAAGATTATCGAAAAGAGTGTATTGATCGGCGCTCCGATCCTCTCCCAATTTTTTCGTCATTGGCCAGTTTTAAAATGTTTAATGTACACAAAAAATGATTAAATTAAAGTAACATGTCAACCAGTACAATAATCAATGCAACAAATAAGATAATCAGTTAAAAAACAAAGATAAACTATAATCAAATCAAATCCACCCACTTTTATCACTTTTGTTATTATTTTTTATTATTTTTATTATTTTTTACTTTTTATTTCATTTTTAACCCTCTAACCTATTGATAACATTAAAAAAAAAAAGAAATGGGTCGTAAGAATCAAAATAAACCCAAACAACAACACTTAAAAAAATGAAATGAATATAAAAAAAACAAAGAGACTTTTTAGTCTCTGGAAGAAACAGAATAGAGAAAGAAAGGGAAAAAGAGGAGAACTCACGGACGGTGGACGCGGAGAGCAGCGGCTTGTATGGTAGGGAAGGAACGCCGGCGCTGGTACCGAATCTGGTAAGATCTAATTCGGTAGCGACGGGTCTGGGTCCTGGAGAGTGACGGCGAGCTTGGCTTAGTGCTGATTCGCGACGCTGGCACTGGTTCAGTGGAGCACGCTGCGGAGGCGCGATGGCTCTGGGTCACGGTTGGGTTCGACGGTGGTGTGAGGTTGAAGTTCTAGTCTGTTCTCGCGTGGGTGATGCGGCGTTTCTGGGCGAAGGCGTACGATGGTCGGTTGGATCTGGTTGGGTGCAGGTGGTTCCGGCACGGCATGGCAGTGGCGTAGTGAGACTGGGCAGAGCTGTTCCGGCGACGACCTCAGATCTGGGCTGACGACGGTGTGTGGACGAAGGCGCTGGTCACAGTTTTTCGGTAGTGTGGTGGAGTTGGTGGTGTTTTTTGGGTTTGGGGTAGTTAGTTTGAGATGGTGAATATGGGAATGGAGAGTGGCTTATGGTGGTAACGAAGGTGGGTGGTGAGGAGTTGATGAAGATGGTAGGGTTGGGTGTGAGGGTGAGTCACGGTTGGTAGAGAAAGATGGAGGTTTATGGTGTGGAAAGTGGTGAAGATGAAGGTGATAGAGATAATGGTGGTTAAGTGGAGGTTTGAAGATGGTGGTATGAATGAATATTGGAGATAGGAGTGAGCAGTTTTGGGGCTGCTGAAGTGTGGGAATTTTTCTCTTGTCCGTGTGAATTTCTCAGCTTGTGGTTGCTCTGTGATTGTATTATCTTTCTGAATGATTCATCCTCCCTTTTATTGATTTGTCTGCTTGAGATTTTTATGATTAATTAGCCAAACATTAACGTTTCTAAGCAAAGAGTAGAAGACCAAAGGAAAAGAAAAACTGTCAAAATTTATATTTCTCAATCATGATTGGAAAGCAAACGGAAAAGAAAATTGCCAGAAGCCTTTAATCCAATTCAATGCAACTGGTTGTGGAGGCTAGGGTTGCAGTAGCAGGAAGAATGAAGTTGGGTTATGGGTTGAGAAGAGAAATTGGATCATGGGTTGACCTGTAGTGATTTTTTTTACCTTTTTCTTCTTTCTCTTTTTTTTTAAAAGAAATAAATAAAATAAAATAAATAAATAAAATAAAAATGAAAATAAAAAGAAAATGGACAAAATTGGGTATCAACATTATTCCAAAAATAAAAATGGTGAAGTTAAAAGAGTTTATACTTGATATGTATTTGACATGTGATTCATGATTATTTTATATACATTAATATTATAATTTTAACTCATCTTTCTATTAGTTTTAAATCTTTAAATAATTAACGTACTAACTTCTCTCATTTTTAGTTTGACTCTCTTCCCGTTTTTAAAATCTAAATATATAAAAACTTTATTTTGTCTATAAATAATGATGTAGATGACAACTACTATTGTAATGTATTTAATATCTAATAAAAATATATTTTTTATTATTTTTTCACTTTATTCATAAAACTTTTCATATAATAAAAAAATATTTTTTAAAATAAGTAAATAAGAATATATCTATTCTTAATTTAAAATAATATATTTTAATCTTAATCTACTAAATAATATAAAGATACATACATTTTCATTTACTAATTTTAAAAAATATTATATTTAATAATATAATTCATAATTTTGAATGCCTTCATTAAATATCGGCTACATCCGTCCTTGTGCATATCAACACGGATTCGGATTGTCTCTAGTCGCTAAGGTGATTTGGAGCATCTCAACCATTGATTTTTTATCTAACGGTCAAGATTTTTATTTTATATTTTAATATTTAAAATATTTATTAATTTTAAATTAATATTAACCGTTGGATGAGAAATAAATGGTAGAGATTTGCTCCAGCAGCTGCTGGAGGTGCAGCTTGCTGGAGACAAACCGAATCCATATCAACACCCACCTCGCCCCCATCACGTAATAATATTTCATCTCGTTCTAGATTAACCCTACAATGAGGCGAATCTTTAATCCACCCCAGCAGAGTGGGACGAGTCAGGCACTTGTGTGTTGTGGGTGACTTGCCAAATCTTGTGAACTTTAAATTAACAATAAAATTTATCACGACTAATTCAATTTGATCAATTTTTTATATTTTTAAATGAAAAAATCACGTTAACTTTATTTAATATCAATTATATTTAATATTAAAAAATATTAAAAAATTTAATATAGAAATGAAAAATATATTGCTTGTAAAAAATGTTAAGCTCTGATTGATATATATATATATATATATATATATATAAACTGAAACATTTTATGCACTTTTACTATTGCTCTATGAAATAACCTGAGAAGTAAATATAAGGTTGGATACAAATGCAAGAGCTGAAGAGATCAGTTGAGCTGTTTAAAATATGACATGTAAATTAGTTGAGTGGGTTTTAATTTTTAGCTCGTAATCTATGTTGATATTTTTTTATCTTGGCTACAATCTATGTCGATCTTTATAGACTCCACAAAGAACAACGAGGCTTTTCCCATCTCGAGTAGGAAAATAAATTGTTGGGTGGTTGGGGATAAACTGGCAGAAGATGACTATATCAATTGGAATGGAATGACACGATATAGGGAAGACGAATTTGTCAGAGAAGGATACAATGCACTACAGAAGGCTAGAGATAATGCGTGCACATTGCAGGATGCCTTTTGGCTCTTTAGTCTTTATTCTCTAATAAATAATTAAAAATCTCATCTTTTCTCATTGGGTGTGTTGGGACCGTAGTGGAATATCTCACATGGCCCGACTTAACTAGATGTGGCTTGTCCATGTCTCTCACCTCTCGTTTTCCTTTTTATTTATTTTGTTTTTCCAGTTTTGTACATTTGATAAAGGAAGAAAAAAAAAAGGAAATGTTCTTCCTACGTCATTTTTTTATAAAATATTATTTTTTATAATTGTAATTAAGTAAAATAATAATAATAAAATAATATGATTAATAATATAAAAAATAATGTGAAAAAATTATAACAAAGAAAAATCATAGATTGAGAGAAAAATAGAGGATTTATGAGGCATGATCATTGAACAGGAACACCCAAATCATTCGACCTTGCCGCGGGAGGCAACCTACTTCTAGCCTACTGCCTACTCGCTTCTCTTCTGATGAAAGGGTAGATTGTGGCTGGATGGCTGCGAGAGAGACAAGAAGAAAGAAGATAAAGCAAAACTTTTTTTATTTTTCTTAATTTGCCCCCTCTACATGGATGATTAATAATTATAAAAATCAATAGCCTGTGCTTTTCTTTTTCATTTTGTGATCTCATGCCAAAGTCTAAAATTTAATACCTTTATTATTATTTAAGAGTTCACAATTCAGTTTATTAAAAAGAAAAATTTAACAAATAGACCGTTTCAACAAATTTAACGCATTTTGAAGGTTCTAGTTACGATATCAATGACCAAATAAAGATTAGTTTAATATTCAAAGTGTAAAGTCAGTTCAAAAAAATTTATATATATGTCAAGGAAGAATTAGAGTTATATATGATCAATAGTCAAATTAATAATATTAGAGAAAAGATTCACTTATTGAAAGAATAAGTCTTGAAGCACTTGCACTTACGATAACTTTATACTTTTGAATTTCACTAATATAAAGTTGAATTGAAAGTTCTTATAAATTGGATCAAGCTTACATAATTTCATGAAATTCTAAAATTAATATTTCATTTAATTACTCGATTTTAACTTATAATATGTTATATTTATGAGCCTGAAAGTAAGGTTTTTTTAAATAAAAAAAACGATTGTAACAACACTTCTTTTGCAGTCTATCTTGCCTTCCTCTGCTAGGCTTTTTGGGTTTTCAAGTAGTTCTCACGTTGACTTGCTGACAGTAGTTCTTTTGTCTTTCGATTTTGTCTGGGGTTTACGCTGCGTTTCATCTAGTTTATTGTTTTCTTTACAAGTTGAAGATTACAGAAGACTGAGAAGAGGACAAGATGGAGATATTGCTGTGGAAAAGGGGATATGATGAATTAAAATGGATGAATATAAAATCCAGTGAAATTTACATATAAAGATTCTTATATCAATTTTACACTTTATTTATTTAAAATAAATAAATAAAAAATACGTATTGAAATATATGTTTTTTCTGTTTTATTATCTAAATATTAAGATTGTGTAAGATTTTTTAGGACTGTTTAAATTTTATTTAAAATTTATTCTAACAATTAACAGTGTAATTTTTTTATTTTAATTGATTAAGTATTTATAATGTTCTTAAAATATGCGGAGGGAAATGAAAAGATAGGAATAGATAAGAGGAATGTGTCAGATAAGGAGGATACAAAGCACAATATAGAAGGTGGCAAGGTCCATAGATAATGCATATGCAGATTGCAGAGTGCATCTTGGTTCTTTAGTTTTTATTCACTAATAAATAATAATTAAAAATCTCATCTCATTGGGTGTGTTGGGACCCTAGTATACTATTTCACATGGGCCGAATTCTCCGGAGTTAATTCTCCATATTTCTCTCACCTTTTTTTTTTCTTTTAACTTATGTAGATTTGATCACATATTCACATAGACTAAGCAAAAATGGGACATTTCTGAGGCACGATCCTTGAGACATAAACAACTAAATTATTCGACCTTGCCGTGGGAGGCAACCTACTTCTACCCTCCCCGGCCGCTTTTTTTCTAAAAGGCCAGCTAGAGTAGTGTGTGTGAGAGAGCAAGAGAGACAAGAAACAAGATACATAAAATATAATATATTCAAAACAATTGATTATCAAAACTCAATATCAATGGTCAATGATTTTAATTTTGAGCATCCAAGCTTATGTCTAAACTTCATAATATATTTGACTTTCCTGCAGCATAGTACATACAAAGCTAGACTTCAGTTAAGTTCCGTTTATATATTAAAAGCAAATCAAATTTAAGTGGATAACTATATAGTATATAGAGTATTATATCCGTACGAATACCGAATATTTTGCGGAGCTCATATTTTTCCGTGACAATATTCAAAGAATTTGTATATATTTTGTAACAGCAAGTTAAGTATAAATTGCACACAAGCTCACCTTTTTTTTTTTTGGTAGTCCACATAAGCTCACTAAAATTACGATATCCCCGCCTATGACTTAACTCGAATTTACTTTGCCTCTCCTGTGAAAAAAGCACTCTCCTACAATATGATTTGTTCTATTATATCATATTGCTTGTGGTACAAACTCAAATCCCAAAGGAAATGTATTGAAGTGAGTTCACGCACTGCTTGGTCGTTAATGTATCACCTAGCTAAACATTACAAAATGGAATGGAAAGACTTAATGGAAGTTATTTGATAATGAAACAAATCACAATATAGAAAGTTGTGATTTTCACTTTGCTTCCTCTAATCCCCTCATTTTTGCTCCGATTCCAGATACATCCTGTTGGCAATAGTTGATCAAGTAGTTTCCATCCATAAGTCGGCCAAAATACAGTATCATTTTTTTATAATTAGCCTGCGAAAGGACGAATTATTGCAGCAAATGCCCGCTTCAAAGAATGAAAATAATAGAAGATCAAGTCGAAATAATATTGACTTTGGTTGCTTTGTTTGAAGGCAATAAAAGGAAGAAAAAGCAAGAGTATACTGACTATTTGCATGCATGCGCCATGTAGTGGAGTGTCGATCAGCAAGGTTGAAATATAAATTGCTGAATTGCATTTGCATTTGCATGTAATCCTCCAATGAGATACAGCAGGCCAAAAAATGGGAAAACTGGCCCATTAGATATTTAGAAGTCAAAATAACAGCATTTATATAGATCGGTCAAAGTTATGTTTTATAATAGTGATCGAAAGAGTCTAGATCATTCTTTGGATTTGTTTGTTAATATTGAAACAATTTTCTGACATTCCTTCTGATTAGATAGACTCAGACGTGAAAGGGCGTGGAGTGCAGACTGATTATAACATAAATAAAAAAAATGATAGAAAACTGGAGAACAGATTCATCCATTAGCTTATTAATTGAAAATAATTATATTTTGCGCTTTAATTTAGGTTGGAAAAGAGAAAGAAATTCTTAAAAACAACGTGAAAATAAGACTGACAAACACTGTCTATACAATCCCACGACCACAAAATCATGCATGATGCGTCAATATACTACAGAATTCATTGATTTTCAACCATATATCAAACAAATTCCCCTTCTCTCTTCTCAACTGAGCATTTGTTTAGAAGCAGAACCCACCATTTGACAAGGTTGGCAACCCTTAGTTAAAGCAGAATAATTCACATTGGTGTTGGACACCAGCCCTGGGAAGCCAACAACATTTATAGGTCTACTTGCCCCTGCCTGTTCCAGCGTCTGCACTTGTTTCTTCAAGAACTTCACGTAGTGTATGGCTTCATCTAACATGGAAGCCGTGTCCATTTTCGTCCCACCAGGGACTAATCTCTGCAGGATCCTTATTCTCTCGCTTATTCTTTCCCTTCTGTGCCTCGCTGCCACACTCTGCGGATCCTTGGAAATCTTCACATTCCTTCTCTTTGGTGGTTTGATAGATTCAGGGTCTAAATGAATAGGTTGCATCACTGCTACTCGAAAAATCATCTCTCTCATGGCCGCCATAGAATTCTTTTTCTCTGATGAAAGGGAGGAAAATGAAGCTTTGGGAATCCAAGGCCTCCCTGCTGGAACCTCATTGGGTTGAAGGGGTGGTGTCATGAGAGAATTATTAACGAAATTAGGCGAGGTCGTTGGTGGAGTTACATTTGGGCTAACGTTGGAGAATATGGGGAGAGTGGTGGTGGAGCTTATTCCACCCGAGAACTCGTTTTCTGGGTAGGTGAAGTTGGTGTTATAAAAAGGTTCACATAATTCAGCTGGGAACTTTTCCATTTGCATCATCATTGCCATCATGTCCATGCTGCTGTCACTCGCTGTAGTTTTCAGTATGTCTACATCCATGAATTCCACAGTGGGGTCAGAGAAAGAGAGACAGGGAGGAATGGGAGGAAGAAGGATTGGCGAAATGGGGAAGATGAGAAAAGTGAGGAGCAGAGTATGGGAGGGCTGAGGAAACGGGTAGTAGCTGTGATGAAAGTAGGGTTTGTAGCAGAGAGATAAGGAGATATATAGAGAGAAAGAATAAAATATTAGAGAGAGTGCAGGATGATGATTATCTCTGTGACCGACCAACAACAACAATATTCTAGCAGGCACATCGTAAGTGGAAGGCTTTTTATAGCAATTTGCGAGCAATATTTTATGTTATGTATGGAAACGTAAAGAAAATCTATCAAGTTCATTTATGATGGATTTACATTTTTATTAATGGAGACCGCCCATGACGTGTGGGGTTGCCTCTAGGAAGGGTTTCTTTTCAACCATCGATGTATATCTTTGTGCAAGGTCGAAGGTGGAAGCATTTAAGATCAATGGTTAACAATGAGCAGGGACCACATGCATATATGTATAGCGGTAGGGCTGGGGTAGAAAGATATAATGGTTGAATGCTGGTGCATGAACCAGCTTAAATTGTTTCAAAGTTTAATTATGCGATCCTTTTTACTGAAACCTCTTTGCTTTGCCTTGACTTGAATATTTTACCACTTTCTAAGATAAAGCCCCACAGTCACATGACATTTGTCAGAACTTACAACAATGGGACTGAGAGAGAGATAAGTCCATTACAAGCTAGCTTACCTCCGTCACCGGCGAAAGGTGCCGCAAAGGCAGAGATGAGATAAGATTGTGGAGTGGACCCAACTACATATGCTTGGCAGAAAGAATAATAATCCAAAAATAATAAAAAAGGGGGTAAATTGAATGTGAAAGTTTCTACATGAGTTAGATCGTATCGAATCACTGCACTTTGGGCAAGCTCACTACTCTCTGGGAACGCTTTTCGAGGTGGATTGGGAGGTGGCATGGAAGTGAGGCGTAATTGCGTGCCCTCTTACACTGCACTTACTGCAGCAGAGCCTCGCTGCATGCATGGTGTTCATCTTTTTCTGGTAACTATATTTTAGCTGTCTTTTTCCAAATTGCAAAATAATGGTAATCAACTTTACATTTTTTAAGTAGCTTTTCAGTTTTCATGAACGTGTGCAAGTCAATAAATTTTGTGTTGGCAATCTTTAAACACAATGTGTCAGTTAACATACAATCTGAAACGCATCATATTTCTCCCGGAATATGGTATGTGGTTAAACACACTCCTGCATACCAGTGTGTGTATTTTTCACTTGTATAAATCCTATACCAATAAATTAAGAAGGAAGAAAATTGTTGTATATGAATATGATGCAAATCCAACCACTATTACTAAAGCTAGAGCACCTCTGGCTTTTATAAGATTCGCATCTCTAATAATACTGTATAAATAAGCTATAATCTTAGCTTCTCTGTTGCAGGGACCCATTTGAGAGTGGGAGATATTGCTGTGTTTGAATACAGGCGAGATCCTAACTGGAAATTTATATAAACACACAGAGAGAGAGAGAGAGAAGTGCAGAGAAATTAAGATTGAAGTATTATATCATACAAAAAGCAGAGCAGATAAGCTATTTAATTATATTGCACAAAAAGTGGTCCCTTACCTGTTTCCTCCACATATATATATATATATGATATGAAAAATCATATTAAAGATAAAAATACTTTCACCCGAACTGTGTAAACCACAGCTAAAGTGAAGCAGTAACCTTTCAGGTTGTCTGGCTTTTGTTTTCACATGACTATCGCTGCTAAAGCAACCATTTTTCAAACGCTCTGCTAGGAAAAGAAAAGGAAAGGAAAGGAAGGCATCATATTAAGGCACCGGAACTTTTTCTAATTGACAGTGAGTAGACAAATAAAGTGAGGGACTGTACACGAGATCTCGATATTCAAGTCTTAAAATGTGCAGTAGTAATTTGGCGAAAACCTGAAAGGGATTTATTAAGCAGCAGAGTCAACTCTAAAAGGTTAAAAATTGGTTGGCATTGGGATTGCACTTCGAAGTAGCAAATCCAATTGCGTCTTGCCATTTGTGCTTAACTGCTTAAGGTTATGCTGGTTTGAAACAATGGAGGAATAATGTAAAAATCCATAATAAATTAAAAACGAATACATGTGAGCTGCGTCTTCTCCTCGACATCCAACTCTCCCAAAATTTAACTTTTATTTAGAATAATAATAAGGATGTCGATAATGAAACTCTAAACTACTTAGTTAAAGAGATTTTGACACCGAACTTAGTGTGAGGCTTTTCACGTCTATAGCCATATTGAAGAGATTAAGATGACTAGGATATACGCTAAGATTGAAAGTGATTAAACTTCTTGCTAAGTGAAATACTTATCCGAATGGAGATAATTATAAAAAAAAGTGTTAATGTTTCTCTAATAAAATCACCAAAGTCGATGAACATTGGAGTTTCTTCATTAATAAAGTCAATAAAAATTCTGATGATAAATATGACATTAGTCGTTAAAATAACCTCCATGACAATATGTTAACTATGCACCGATAAGTTTTTCAGACCAATGCCATTAAAAGTTATTTGGATGGATTCAAATTAATTCTTTACTTTCCAAGTGCTATTCGAGCAATTATCTATTGCATATAAAACTATTATTTGGGTAATTCTGTGATGACATTAGTCATTAAAATAACCTCCATGACAATATGTTAACTATGCACCGACAAGTTTTTTAGACCAATGCCATTAAAAGTTATTTGGATGGATCCAAATTAATTCTTGACTTTCCAAGTGCTATTCGAGCAATTATCTATTGCATATGAAAGTATTATTTGGGTAATTCTGTGATTGCTTTATTGAGAGTATATATATAGGGTCTTACTCAAGTGAGAGGAATCTTTATTGTGAGAGATGAAAGAAGTAAATCTTGATTATTGAATCTTTTATGAATGGTTAAGATTATAACATAAATGCATGTGACTTTTTTAAGTAGTCACATGACCTTCAAGTAACTTTTAATCTTGACCATCCATGTATGGTTGTATGATCAAGATTTACTCCTCTTACCCTCTCACAATAAAAATTCCTCTTACTAGATATATCCTATATATGTAAAGGATATGTATCAGGTGAGATAAATGCTTATTGTGAGAGGTGAGATGAGTGAATTTTGACCATTGGATCTTACATGAATGGTCAAGATTAAAATATAAATGCATGTGACTTTTTTAAGTAATTACATGACTTTTAAATAACTTTTAATCTTAACTATTTATGTATAGTTGTATGGTCAAAATTTATTCCTTTCATCCTCTCACAATAAAAACTTCAATCACTATATATATATATATATATATATATATATATAAGCCTAGAGACTACGAGCTGATAAGATAAAGTTTAAAACTAGTTATACGTTACATGTACAGAGATAACAAAAGGATAACTCTATCTATGTATTTGAGATTGAATTTGGATAATGTGTGCTGTTGGAATTTGACCGAGTATGCTCCTTTTTATTGCATAGGCAATACTGTTTCACCACTATTGAAGATAGTAAAAGTGTTTCTCATCTTTGAGTTATAGTTAAGAATGGTAAAACAATCCATGAATCTAATAACAAGGTGTTAGGTATGATAAATTCTGATAGGATGAAAACGTTTTGAATAAAGCCTAATAAAACTCAAGTATATGTTAGGCCATAAAATTTATTATATAAAAGAAATAGTTACAAAGATAATAAATAAGATAACAAAAAATAAACATAAATAAAAATAAATGAGATAAAATCAAACAAAATCATAAGATAGCAAAAATGAATTCAACCTAAATCATAGATAAGATGAGTTTTTATCCTTTATCAATAGTTGGGTTTTCTTATAATTCTTTGTATTTATCTAAAAGATATTTAAAGATCCTGATTCTTTAAATAATCAAACTCTTTTTATAATATCACATCACATAAGATTAATCCTCACCTATAATATCAAAACAATCCTTCTCTATAAATACTTCCCCACAAGCTTATTCTAATTATATCAGAATTAAGCATAAAATGGATAAAAATTGGGAATACCCACTGAATTTAGGGCGAATTTAATTTCCATCTCTACTCTATCCATTGATGAACGCGTGAAGTGATAGTATGGTACAAACGTACGGCACCTGACAGTGATTTTCACAAACGAAGTAAAAAACGAAAACCCAATAATAGAAGGCCTATGTCTGGCAGGCCCGGGCCTGATTATCTAATCTGGTGATTTTTATTCAAATCCCAAGCTATTTTCCTATTGTTGACCCAAAAAAGAAGTTATTTTCCTATCTATTATTTTCATATTTTTTTCAGTTGGAGGAAGTCAGAAGCACTCCTTTTTTTTAAATAATGCTTTTCTCACATAATTTATTGCTTCACATCTCTCACATTTATTGAAGTGATTGTATCACAGTGTAGGAGTGTAGGTATGTATAAAATATAAAAAAATTCAGCTTAATCAAATAAAAAAAATTATATAAATGTGAATTGATGGGTGAATAACATTACTTTTTGTTTTTTCTTTTTTTGACCGTGATATGTGACGGGTTACCAATGGGCTTTAAGTTTTAAAATTGAAAATCTTTACAATCTATTTTGGGCTTCTCTGCCACTTACTTCAGCGTTGCCTCTTTTTCGTATTTTCAGTTTCAATATATTTGATCCCAGCCTTGACCATTGTCCTCGTATTCTATTGGGCGATTGTAGGCTTAATATCATGAACGGGCCTAATACATTATATTTTAAACGCATAAACAAAACAAAAAACAAACTTTTTCACCAACAGACTAAACATGTTTGTTTATGTTTCTCTTGATATGCAAAATTTATATTCATTCATGTAAGTAGGAGGTTTTTATTGTATTTATGTTGGTAAATTGAGATCAGTTTCTTTTTTTTCTTTCTTTTTTTCCTTTTCAAATTTATATGACATGAGTAAAATACTTATATTCGTTTCTGCCAAAAGAGAGTAGTGAGATTTTCCGATACGTTTGGATCGTACACAACAAAATGATGTACTCTGGTTTTACTTTGCAAATAAACATATTAGTTGTTAACTGGCATGCATAAGCATTAAACATTTCTCCATCACCTTCACGTTCTAGAGTAAGGAACACTAAAACTTTATCATCAAAATGCAACTATAAAAGTTTGCATTTTCATTTTTTCAAAAATTACCAGAGGAAAGAGCACTAGAGAAAAAATCAAACTGACTGATAGTGTTGTGAAACTTGACAAATTAGGCTCGAAGTGCTTGTTTGAAGTCATATAAAACTTTTCGAATATAACAAACATTATTTGGTGGACAAGTATAACTAGGAAGTGGACGCACATAAACTTCTTCTTCTAAATCACTATCAAGAAAGGCATTATTCACATTCATCTGATTAAAAGTCTATTTCAGAGTATTTGCAATAGCAATGAGAGTACAAATTGAAGTGATGTAAGCAACAGGTGCAAAGGTATCCTCGTAATCAATGTCATATTATTGAGTGAAACCTTTGGCAACCAAACAAGCCTTATAGCGCTCAATGGAGCCATCAAAATGCTTCTTGATCTTGAACACCCATTTATATCCCACAATTGCCTTACTAAAAGGAGAATCAATAAGGTCCCAAGTATTATTGTTCTTCAAAGCCTGTAACTCTTATTGCATAGCATGCTACCAATGGGGATCTGTGGATGCTTTTTGATAGGACTAAGGTTCATATAAGTGAAGTATGGTAGAAAAATGGTCACAATCACAAAGATATATAGAATGAGTTCTTATCCTAGTTGGACGTTCAAAAGGAAAAGGAGGTGCAATGGCAGGTGCATGATCTACATTTGGAACGACGTCATCGGGAGTAGTTGGAACATCGAAAGTGACTGGGAGTTCACTTGAGGAACCTATATCAGAATCACTAAGAAAAAAGATCAACAACGGGGTTAGTGAAAAGAGAAGTCGAAGTGAAAGGGATGAACTTGAATTGGGAGAGTGAGGAGAATATGGTGTATTCCCAACTATAAGCCTTATGCTCAATGCCATAACTAAGAAAGCAACAGAGACGTGCTCGGGGCTCAAGTTTAAGATACTCATGGGGTTGAAGAAGAACAAAACAAGCACAGATAAATACTTTAAGAGAGTTGTAATCTGGAAAAATATGGCGGAGACATTCAAAGGGAGATAAATTACCCAGAACAGAGGAAGGAAGACGATCGTTGACATAGACAGCGGTGTGAGCAGCTTCACCCCAAACACGTTCAGGAGAAGAGGAGGATATGAGCATGACTCGAACAGTGTCAAGGATATGACGGTGTTTTCTTTCAGTACAACCATTTTGCTGAAGGTACCAGGACTAGAAAACTTAGAGAGTATACATTGTTCAGCAAAAAATGTGAGAAGTTTTGAATCATGATATTCAGAAGCATTATAACGACGAAAAATTTTAATTATTTTTTAGAATTAGGTTTTGATCTTAGTAGCAAAATTAATGTAAACTTGAGAAAGTTCTGAACGATTTTTCTTTAAATGTATCTAAGTGAAATGAGAAAAATCATAAATAAATATTACAAAATATCGATTACCTCCCATAGTTAGTGTAGGAGCTGACCCCAGACATCAGAATGCACAAGGTCAAAAGGAGATTTAGAAATAAAGGTATTTTTACTGAAGGAAAGTGCAGATTATTTAGCAGTTTTATAAAAAGTGCATCGAAAAGACTCATTATTAATCGAACCTAGAGCCCTTTGAGATAAGAGAGGATGTAACTTTCCTAGATAACTATGAGCAAGACGTTGGTGTCATAGTTAAATGGAGAATAAGGTGGATGCTACACAAAGATTTGAGGCAGGAGGAGCATAAAGGTTGGTGAGTTTAACAACCTTCCGACTTTACATCGGTCCCTATGACTTGTCCTATCTGTGGATTTTGCACACGACAACCAGAAGAAGAAAAGGTGATTTCATAACCAAGGTTACACAATTGACCAACAGAAATAATATTGAAGTTTAATTTAGGAATGAGATATGCACAAGGTAAGCCAATAGTGGACAGAGAGACAGAACACTTTTGACTAACATTCATAAGAGATCCATCGGCTATATGCACGAAATGTGCAATATCATTAACATATAGGGATGAAAAAGACTGAGATGTGGACGTCATATGGTTACAGCAAGTAGAATCAAAACACCGTCTACTATTACCCGGTGTGGTTGATAAAGTATAAGAGGTATTACTAGAATTAGATAATAGACACTTGAGAAGGGACACGAAATCATTAGTAGAAAAGATAACTTAGGTTGTGGCTGAAGAAACTGGGGACTCATTAGCAGCAGTCGCAACAAGCACATGCTTAGGAAAACTGGGACAAGTTTGAAACATGTTATGTTAAGACCTTGGAGGGCATGTGGGATAATTTTGAATCAAGTGTCCTAGCTTCTTGCAGTATCGACAACAATTAGAGGTAATGTAACCCTTTCTCATGTAGTTATGACATTCTATGGTTGAAAAATTAGGGAGTAAATGCCTAAACTGAAGACAGTGACGACAAAATAATGAATCTTGATATGTGGTGGATAACATCTGAGCCAAGCTACCCCGAGTATAGCAAGTACGGTGATGTCGACAAGAGTGCAACGATAACGAGTAAGAGCATAACAGTTATAAGTATATGTCAACTAGCGTACGACGATGTGAAATAGGAGTACAACAACTATGACAAGCGGGAGTACAATGACGACATACAACGGTGGCTTATCAGAGCATAATGAAAGAGTGTGGTAACGGAATGCAGGAGCACAACGACGAAGTACAACAACAAAGTATAGCAGAAGCAGAATACTAGAGCATAGTGGTAGAGTACGATGATGAAGTATAAGAAGAAGAAAAGTCAAATACTATGGGAGCAATAAGATAATGTCTGACAAGTACTAAGAACCTAAACTCTTGATATCATATTAGAAACGAAGACGGAGAACATAGAGGCATTGAATAGTCTATATGTTTTTAAATATGTTTGAAGTAAAAAAAAATGTCTATTTATATAAAAAATGAACTATACCAAAAAATATACCTAAAATAATATCACATTAATTATATATAAATTAAAATAATCATGGTCATAGATATTTTTCTAATTTCATTATTCATCTAATTTTTATACATTTAATTTTTTTTAATTTATTCATAAATTCTTTTTGTATTTCATATAAAAATACTATAATTGTATATAAAATAATTTAATATCTCTATAATATTAATATATAACATAAATATAATATATGTATTAAAATTACACGCAAAACATTTTCTATATTTCTCAATTTATAACATATAACAGTGAAGCTTTATTTTTATTTTTTATTTTTTTTGGTTGGTGGTAGTAAAGCTAATTGAGCTACCGCATTCGAATGTCATGGACATGTGATGTGACGAAGGGAATTGGAGAGACGAAGGAACAGGTATGTGCGTGATAGATGGACTCATTTAAAAACACCGTTCGTCCCATCCGCGGCGTCTTTATTCAGGACCGTTGCGTAGGGTAACACGCCAGACATTCTACAATACTTTCCATTACAACCTCATCAATTTACAACTCCTTTCATTGCCGTCAGATGCATCCAACACATTTTTGCGAAAATCATCCCCACGACCCAAACAAATTAAACGACGTCAGTGTGAGAAGGACACATCATCACCATGGACCGTAACACACGGAATCGAGGAGAGGGAACAGGTGGGGGCGCACGATAATAGAGAGAGAGGGCACGCGTTGATTGAGGCATTGATGAGGCACAGCTGTAAACCAGTAAGGTCCCAGCTTTGGCGCCAGAACCATGTGACTCCCTCTGTCCCCCTGTCAACACTGTCAGTACTGCCTTCCCTCACAACCAAAAAAAATAAAACTCAACACAACACAACACAACACCACTCAATCAATCTTGTGACTTCACAGTTTCTCTCTTTTTCCATATGCCAATGGCTTCCCTTGCTCTTCTCAACCTCACTCTCCTTGTTTCGTCACTCCTACTACTTTGCCTCACTTTGAGCCCCAATGCGCTTGCGGGTGCCCAGATGGATGAATCAAGCTTGAAGCTGATGTCAGATACTCTAGAGTGGCCAACCACAATGTCACTTTACGATGATCATGAGCTAGCTGACGAAGACAGCGAAGAAGACATAGAGAATGGTTTTAGTCGGAGATCCCTTTTCTGGCAGAGGATGAAGTATTACATCTCGTACGGTGCTCTCTCCGCCAACAGGATCCCATGCCCACCACGATCTGGGAGATCTTACTATACCCATAACTGTTTCAAGGCCAGAGGCCCTGTTCACCCTTACTCCAGGGGTTGCTCTATGATCACGCGTTGCAGGAGATGAGATTCAACGTCCATGCCTCCTCAGATCAAAAATAAAATCACAATGTAGGTTCTTGTTCTGTACTTATAGCTTTATTAAATTAAAGCATTATTAGTTGTAATCAGTTTGTTAGCAAGTGTGAGTGTTTGAGTAACCAATGGGCTTAAGTTTGGATTTTTATGAGATGGGTTCTTCTGTGGCATCCACTCGTTGCGCTGCAGAAATGGATGTGCTTGCTTTTTTTGTTGCTTCATATTTATTCGTTTGTATAAACCAACTTAATGGAAATATTGCAACTCTTCGTGGAAATGATTGTGCTTGTACTCGGTTACTGATGCTAACCCATATCAATATGTTAGAATTTATGCAATTTAATTTGTTTCCTTTATTGAGATAGGAAAACGTACGAGTTCGTAGAATTTGAATTCACTTATTTTATATTTAAAATAATTTTTTTTATAAAGATGACAATGAGATTTGATCTTATACGTAGGAGTTTAAATATGTCACTTTAGAGGATTCTTAAATAAACATTTGTTATACCCAATCATAATATTTTATTTAAAACAGTTTGTAATAAAAAATTCTAAAAAAATAATATTTAAAATAATTTTTTTTATAAAGATGACAATGAGATTTGATCTTATACGTAGGAGTTTAAATATGTCACTTTAGAGGATTCTTAAATAAACATTTGTTATACCCAATCATAATATTTTATTTAAAACAGTTTGTAATAAAAAATTCTAAAAAAAGAATTTACAAAAAAAATAATTATTCTTCAAAAATTAACGATTATAACACATGCACTTAACCTTTCTTTGGATGTATAGTGAAAATAATAGAAGAGAAAATGAAAAGAAAGAAAATAAAGAGAAGAGAAAATAAAAAAATATTGGATGAAGGAAAAAAAGAAAGAAAATCAGAGTTGTGTAAAAAAATAAAGAAAAAAATATATAGGTATGTAGAAATATCTTTTTATTTTATTATAAATATTAATTTAAAAATTAAGTCATTAACATAAAATTTAATTTAAATTTATTTGTTAATAGAAAATTGTTATCAATTATTATAATTTTATAATATTTTAAATATAAAAAATTTATATTATTTTTTAAATATTATAATGTAAACCCACTTCTTTCCCTCTCATCCTCCATCACTCCCATCCCAAGAGCCAATCCCATGTTCCACCTCCCCACCACTTGCATCTCAACCGCTACCACCACCCCACTCCAAGCCTCACCACCGTCACCGTCACTCTCACCACCACCATAATTCCCACTGTCCTCAAAACCATCCACCCTTCGCCCCTCCCCCTCCCCTCCCCCACCCAGCCAACACCTTCCCAGTCAAGCTTCGGCCTCCTCTCTCTATCGCTTTTCCCACTCCCACCTTCACTTTTTCTTAATTTCCTCATCTTGCTTTTTATTTTTTTTTATGATTGTTGCTTGTTTTTTTTTACTAAAAAGAGCAATAAATATAGAGTAGAATTATAATTTTGAGTGTAATCTCTTAATCTCTTCAGTTTTCTTCACACGTTTGGAGAGAAAAAAATTTAAGTGGACTCCACATAATTTTTTTTTCCTCTCTGTTTTCTCTCCATAACCAAACATGAGAAAACTCTAACTTATCTTCATTTTCTCTTCACCCAATTTCCCTCCCTCCATGTTCTCTCAATCCAAACGATGGGTTAGTCTTAACTTAACATTTTGATCACAACAGGAGCTAAGTGAATACGCCTTCTAAAATGTGGTGGCAAATAAATTTCGTATAGCATATAAATGTTATTTAATGTAAACTTGTTTTCAGCTGCTCATTAACCAATGGTAGTTTGTGGCGATGAGTAATGCTTCTTTTGTTTCACACCCCTTACATGTCAGAATGTTTAAGTATGTAAAAAGAGAGCAGGACTAAAAAAAGAGTAAGAATAATTGTAATTTGATGATAAAAATTATACATATAATAAAAATGTAATTATAAAAGGTGAGTTTTTTTTTTAACGATATAAATGTAGAGAATCAAATACACCATCACCACTCCTTAGATTTACAGTTCTATTATTTATTATTTTAAGTGAATATAACATTTTTTGGTACAAAAGTGAATATAACATAATAGATAATACTAAATCAGAGTAATAAGTTTTTTCTAATTTAAATGTTATAATTTAGTAAATCGACTAATTTACTCTATTGGATTAGCCCAACACAAACATACGAGGTAATTAATGTTTTTCCCCACTCTTCAGTTACTTAAATATTTTTTTTTATCATTACTAATTTAATTTCTATATAAGTATTTTTTGATCAGTTTCACTTTTTTTATCAGCAATTTCTATATAAGTATTTTAAATTCATTATTATATTTTACAACTAATATTTTTTATTATGTAAAGGGTTTACTTATATTTTATATTCAGTATTTTAACTACATGTATTTCTTAATAATAAGATTGACAAAAATTACAAGATGTGGATTGAAAAAAAGAAAAAGAAAAATTCCGCATTCAACGGCATGTATGTTAAAAAAAAAAATCACTTATCAATTGAAATTTCAAAAGTTTGTGGAATAAACTATCTAAGACAAAAAAAGAAATACAATGGATTTTAAAACTACGAAGTTTATTATGCAATCAAAATAATAGTTTTAAATTTAAATGCGATATTAACAATAAACGATTTTTAAGTAAATATATTTATATGGTTGTACTGCATTAACAAATATTTATTGATCCTCTAATATTTAAAATTAAAAATTAAAATGATACTCGCACATCACTTTGTCTATAATTATTTTATACTGATGATCTCGTGTAAATAATTAATAAACTTGACTGCGTTTGGTAAATAGGATAAGAAAAATTTGATAGTATTAATTACTATTATCAAGTCTTATCAGATGTTTGATATTTTAACCTGATATTATAGTTAAATCAAGTCAAGCTCTTTTATCTTATTCTAAACTAATTACTCTATTCTCCTCTCACCTCTTGATTAGACCTTATAGGATATCTCTTCCCACCCTATCCCTCAACTTCATCCCTCCTAATCCAAAGCCTCTAGCCACCGTCCAAATTGCTCAACCACCTCAGAACGCAAAACCATCACCCATCCCAGCCACCCATTACTCGCCAACCTCTAAACCACCAGCAACCATTGAACCCATCCAACACCGTGAAACCTGCCATTGTGAGCCGCTTGCGAACCCCCTAGCCGAACCACCTCGCTGCCATAGCCATCACCCAACCAATTGCTCATGCTGCCGCACCTCTGCCCTTATTACTCTGTGACAAAGAAACGAGCCCCCATTCTGGGCACACTTGGGTCCTCCATAGTAGCCCAACGAGACCTGGGAAGCAATGAGGTGGTTTTTTCTAATCGCATACACTTTCAATTCTCAATTCTAAATTCTCATAATATGTGAAACTGAAATATGGAGGGTATGATAAAAGGGTTATTGGGAGTTGCCCTCAGTGGCAACGACAACAAGTAAGAAGAGTCCCAGTCACGCGATGAACGGTCCATATCCTGTTAGGTAGATGTCATATCTGGAGATCATCAGTGGACTCCACATGTTTCCATTTTCAATTCGGATTTCGGATGAATCCTATCGATTCTTATTCTATGCGAATGCGATCGATGATAATCAATAATACAAGTAGTTTCATTCCATTGATTGATTCATTTTTGCAGGATGAGGAGAAGTGGCAACCTTATGGTTCCAGAATTTCTAACACACCCCACAACAAGGTCATTCTTGCAAAAATATACTATCAAGTTGTTTATACTATTTATACCAAATGTTTGATAGTACAAGAGTTTATCAACTTGTTTATACTATCAGACTTTATTATATTGTCTTATACTATCACGTGTACCAAACGCAGCCTATGTATATTATGTGACTTTACAGTTATTTGCACTTCAATTATTGATATAAAAATCTTGTAAAAAAATTTGTATGTAAATAGCCTAACTATATCGAAAAATGCAAGTCATGAAAATGAAAACAGTCCCGTTATTCGTCTAACTTTTACACTCCAATTTTTTTTCAACTCATTCACAAACCCATACTGTATCCCGCAGGAATGCTACAGTCACATACAGCATGATTTGATATTTGTCTCATTGAGATACAGTGGACAAAAGCTGTAGGTATTTTTGTTGGATGAAAATGTTTTCCAAATGAAAATACCAGTATACCACCGCATATGCTTATACACTTTGCAATATCAACTATTTTATTCTTATTTCTTATGGCTACTGGACTGTCCTTAGCCAATTGACATCCAGTCACTCATAAGCTTGGTTTATCTTCACAGATGACCAAGTTGGGGAGTTATGGATCATCCTAACCCAATTGACATACGGTCACTCATAAGCTTGACTTATCTTCATAGATGACCAAGCTGGGGGACTGTTGATCATCTTGGCCTAATTGACATCCAGTCACTCATAAGGTCTGCTCATCTTCACAAATGACTAAGTTGGGAGGCTGTTGACCGTCGTGGCCTAATTGGCATCCGACCATAAGCTAGACTCATTCTACAAGGTTCAACCAGCTTATTACCGAATAGGTAACAGCTCAACAAATACATGCTTAATACGACTCACCAACAAATATAACGGCCTTGCGTCATAATGATTATACATAACGTCTTGCGCTATAATGACCAGACATAACATGTTGCGCCATAATGACCAGACATAACATTGAGAATCCTAAATGGCCTGAACGGAAGATATCCGCAGAGTCAGTCATCCGAATCTCTATGTAAATCGACCTGACAACCTATACCAGACATGTTTGATTTTCTCTACCTATACTTTCATCACTGTCTTGACTCTAATACTGATTGGTTAGAATATCTTGACAAGTATTCCACCCTGTCTTCCTCGAATAACGACCGAACGACCGACCTGGAGCTCTCCGACAACCTCCCCTCGAGTAAAGGGTTGAACAGCTACCAAATTGTTTGCATCTGTCTTGGCAATGTGACCGTCATTGAACAATTGATTCAGTCCTCTTCGGATCTTCCTGATCAGACATTTGGCTCTATAACAATGAGATGATCTATCAAAAATTGGATTTAGTATTCCAAATATTGGCTTTCTTTGTTTGGCACGTCAAAACAATGATTGAGTTTTTATTTTCTTTCTAGCAAGAATTCATACAATATCGGAGAAAAATTAGAGATGGACAGTATTATTGAAAGCAAGAGAGTATGAGGAAGAGGATGATTCAATTCTATGAAACAACAATCCCGCATTCTTCTCTAGTTTTTTATAATTGTAGTTAGATACCATGTATTTTAAATAGTTCCAAATAACTACACCAATCTCAACATTTATCAATTCACCCAAAGTTGTTTATGACGCCACTAGTCCCCATAAATGCCACATCCCACATCTCTCCCTTCCTCTAATTTTAATTCAAGGAAAGTCTTAAGTATTTATTTAAAAAAAAATTAAGATCATGGATGGCTTCCTATTTCAAAGTCAGTATATGCCTCCAAACTCAACAAACGCTTATAGAAATATTTAAAGATCTCACTAACAATAGACTCTAATAAAAATTAAATTTCAACCAACTTATTTGACGTAAATATTTATTATAAAATATATTTGATAATTGTATATGTACAGAAATTATACATATAAAAATTTGCAATAGGACCAAATTATATTTTATAATTTTTTTTAGGCCTTTGACATTTCAGACAATCTTTTACAATAAATAAATTGGCTTTTTTTATTTAAAAAAAGAGCTATTGCTAAAATCATGGGTGTTCAATTTATAAAAATTTATGAATGACTGGAGGAGTAGATTATTTGGAGGTGTACGTAAACTAATTCAAAAATTACCTTATTGCAATAATATATATATATAAGGTAATAAATATTGGAGCTTTTTTAGAAAAAGATGGGCCACAACTTTATATTAATTATTATTGAAGAAGACTGAAGAAGATGGGCCACGCTGACTATTTCCCGACCCGCTTTAACTTCGCTAAAATATTGTTATTTTTGGGCAAGAAATAACTTGAACGGATTAGCGGGTTGCCGCATAAAAAATAAAATGAGAAAAAATAGATGAGTTGGAGGTTTGTGGGCTTAATCCGCCTAAAAAAAAAAAAAAAATTATACAAAAAATCAATAAATATTATAAAAAATAATAAATAATAATGATAAAAAATTATAAATCACATATCTAAAATATAATTTTTAAAATAATCTATTCAAACATAAATTATATAATATAAAAAAATTTATTTATAGTAGATAGTTATCATTTAAAAAAAAAGGCCCATGATTATTCATTCATGCCGCTTCGGTTACCCGCGCGGGAGCGAGATTATGCGAGTTGAAAACAAAATATGAGTTTTTTAAAAAGTAGACGGGTTGGGATCTGACGATGGGTTGGCTGGATTTCTGAAATTTGTTTTTGAAAGTTGCAGAGTATTATGGGGGTTTGAAGATCAGTTTTATCAGGTCCAGTTCTTTCGGCCCAACTATTAGGGCTGGATATGGCTGTTCAATCGAATTTTGTTTTACATTTGTTTAAAAATTTTAAATTTTGCTGAGAAGTTTTGGGTTACATTTGAAACATGGATATTCGACTTGGTTGAAGAGTAGCAATCAGTTTATCAAGGAACGAGTCAAGTCATCCTATGAACCTGATTTCGACTTGGTTCATTATTTGTGCAATGAAAAAATAAAATAAAATTGGCTCATTTATTGAATAAACCGAGTTTGAGTTTTTACATGTTTAAATTCTTAACTCATGAGTCAACTTCATCATACACACACACACATATATATATATATAGTAATAATAATGCTTTAATTTAATATATGTTTGGTATTTGATTTATCTTTTGTTTGACTAAATTATTTTGTAACTATATATATATATATTAATGAGTTACAAAATGCAACTCATTTAATCTTAAAAAAATTAATTAATACAATATTTGATATTAGTTCACTGATTTCTAAGAGTTTGTGAAGTTTAAAATGAACCAAACTAAAACGAAAAATTCGATTTCTTTCATAAAATAAGTCGAGTAAGGCCAAATTCGTACTCGCACTCAAGAAAAGTATTATATCTAAAATTAGATGGAACTTATGGTTTTTCCTTTTAAAAACAAAGTCTACTCTGTTTATTATTATTATTTGGAAGTAAGGATTATTTCTACTTTATTTCATTAAAGACTGTGTGCTTAGCAGAGACCGTAGTATGTACACGTACAAAGCTGAACTTTCAAGTTTGAACCTGCGTTGGTGGACTATTGTTATGGAGAAATGAAAAAATTAAAATTATCTCCCGTAAGGTTGGACTTAATTATATTTAATATTTTTTATTTATATTTTAATATTAATTTTTTTAAATAGATGGATAGTTTAAGTAAGTATAATGATAATATAAATTTTAATTAAAAATTAATATAAGGACAATATAAACTTTAAAAAATATTAATATATTTTTTAAAATAAAAAAAATATTGAATGGAATTAAATCAAACTTTATAGGAGGTAAATGTACTATCATTGTTGGACTTTATTTTAAAAGATGTGCAAGTATACACAGTCAAACAAGTAATAAAGTGTGAGTAAAAATCGTTCTCACGAGGATTTAATTGTATTGAATACAAATTCTAGAATTAACCTTTCCTATTTAACGTAATAAAATAAAGAAAAATTTTTAAGCATGTAAAGTAAATGGAGTAATGAGGTATCAGAGTAGTAAGTAATAAATGCAAGGAATTAATAAAAGCGATAAATGTAGTATTTTAAAATAGAGATGGAAACAGTTAGGATTCTAATCCTTTATAATTCTTAACTTCAGGGTAATGAATGTTTCAGGATGCTACAGCATTTAGTCCAAAGAATAAATTTTGCTTTCCAGCAGTAAATACTGAGTTCATTAAAAGCTTCTTATTCTTAAGTTCAAATTAATTTCCCTCAGTGGTCATAGAAGCACGTCCAGCTATTTAAAGACTTGAAGGCTATTCCTAGCTCATTCAACACAATTAATTTTTTAATTAATTGTTCTATCTTTATCTTCTAATCAAGTCCACTAACTTGATTTTTCCAAATGAAATCAGTTGATATTTTAGATTAGTTGATTAGGCTAAACAGAAATTAAACATTAAAACAGAAAAGAAGAAAATGAATAACATCCATAACATTGGATTACCTTTCAGTACAATTACAAATTCATAGAATCCTAACTAATAGAATTTAGCTCATAATGAGCTTGAAGACAAAGTAAGCAAAAGAAATGAAAAATGAATGCATCCTGCGTAAAACAATGAAACTACGAGATGACCAGCAGCTGACGGCTCTGCACAGCTCCCCCCACAAAAAGATCCTCCCTCAGTACAAAATCACACTCCCATTTGTACTAGCCCCCAAAATAGGGTTACACTCTCTCTCATGCCTCATTTTTTGGGCCTTTACAAAGTCAAATACTAAAATATTCCCTGACTCAATTCTCGAGTATACACAACTGCTGCATTGTATTCTCTCTCTTCCTTTTAAGCACAGTACAGCAGGTATTTTGTCTTCTAGTGGTCAAGAATTGAGCTGAAAATAATTTTATCTTATAGTGACTCTCTCCCCCAAAGCTGCAGCATTCCAAAACATCCCAGAGCATTTCCTTCAGCAATTACACCTTTAAAACCTGCTCAAAATTAAATCAAACCTTCAGCAATAACAAATCAGAATTTACAACTTTTTGAAATTAATCAGATTAAACACAGATATTTACTCAATCAAATAAAACTTGAAGTTCTTCTCCTAAATTGATCAAAACAAGAAAAAATGATTAAGCTAAAAGGATAGTAATAACTCTTATTTCTAAGAGTTATCAATCACCTTATTCGTGGCATTTTAAACATCTCAATTTGTAAGTTGTAATTTGAACTCTCAAAATGGACTAGGTCGCTTTAGGTCAGGCTAAATCGAATTTAGTATGTTGGGGGAATTAATATGTGTTTGAATTACTATATTTTGTACTTAAAATAATTTATAATTAAAATTTGTTTGAAAGAGTTTTTTTTATAAAAAAAATTAATTATTTCTCTTAAAATAATCAAAATCAAACATGTTATTAATCCATTAGCCTGCTTATTCTTTATTTTTTGTATGTATTGAATTTGATCATAAAAAAATTTAAATAAATTGAAAATATGAAATTTAGGTAACTTGGATTTGGGCCAATTGCAAGGGAGCTAGCCAAATTTTCAATTGAGTTTAAAATTTTTAAACAAAAAATGATAGCATGCCCATAAGTGATAACTTGTTTAGTTAAAAAATGAAATTATATTTCGAACCAACAAGTTGGCCTAACTTCAAATTGAGCTGTAAGGGTGCACATGGGTTCAGTTCGACCTGACCAACTGACCCAAACCAATATAAAATATTTGGGTTAGGTCAGGTCATCAAGTCTGTTCGAATCAAACCCAATGAACCCGTCCATTTATTGATTCAGGTGTCGGGTTCAGTAAACTAACCAGATGACTCAAGCTGATGACTCAAAAAAATGATGTCGTTTTGGGTAAAATTTTTATATATCTTTGTTTCGTTTCTAGTTCTTAGTTTCTCACTTCTCATTTCATTTATGTCTGTGCACCCAAAGCCTCACACTCACACACTCTTTGCAAAATTCCCAAATTGAAACCCTTCTTAATTGCACGCCATCCTCCTCTCTCAATCTCTGGCTCTCAGCCCTCTCTCACTCATTGCTCCTCCTCTCCCCTTGGCATTGCCACCACTGGCTTGTTGTTTCGTGCTTTCTCACATCATTTTCACCCATTTTCACTCGTTTTGTTAGGTCAATGTTTTCACTCGTTGCTCGATTGCTCCTTTTCTCTTCTCGGCACAACCACCACTGGTTTGCTGCTTTCAAGTCTCAACTCATTTCGTGCTCACACCGTTTTCACCCAGCTCTCATCTCGTGTTACTTTTTCTCTTATTTCGTGCTCACATCACACAGTCACCACCGTTTCCTCCCAGGCTTAGCCAACATCATTGCTGCAATTATTTCGTGCTCACACAGGCCACAGCCATTGTTTCCTCCCAGGTGTAGCCACTGTTTCCTCCCAGGTCTAGCCACCACCGTTAGAGGTTAATCATTTGTTATTGTTTTTCTCATTTTTTCCTCTCTTTATTTTGCCTTTTTTTCTTTATTTTTTTTTTGTTTTGGTGCCTTTCTTTCCTTTTGCATTGTTGTACTGAAAATTTCAAATGAATGGAAATCAATGTGTTTTGTTGATGTTGTATGAGTGTTTTGCTGCCATTTGTTGTATGAGTTTTTGTTTATCCTAATTGTGCATGACCTATTTGATAAAATGTCTGAACCATCAATTCTATTTCTGAATGTATGATGTTATGGTTGTCTTATTCCAAAGTGCTTGTGCCTGATAACATTTTTATGACTATTATTTAATTGTGCTACTTGATATGTGATATGTCATGATTTGCTTTCATTACCTTAAGTTTTATATGATTAGGTTATATGATATCAGGTGGTGATAATGTGAGATTAATTTTTTTTTTTGACACTATATGTGAGATTAATCATTTTTTTGTTGTAAATGTTATTGCAGCGATTCACTTTAAAATAGAAAATCCTATAGAAACTCACAACACTAGTGGGACTCAAGCAGGAAGCGCTCACTCCACCAACACCAACTGGATTGCAAACTAAAGGAGTATGACCACAGCCAGTAGTAGCACCACCATCCTCTTCCAATCTAAATCCCACTCCAACACCAACTTCGTCATCACAAGCTGAAGAAGCTCCTCCATCTTCATAACAAGATGTAGGTAAAAGAAAACCTACTAGACCCCTTAGTAATACTTGGTCACATTTTACTAAATATGGTGATAGAGCTAGTTGTAACTATTGTGGAAAGTCATATGCATATAATAGCGCTAATCATGACATTACTAACCTAATAAAATACTTGAAAGTGTGTTTAAAGAATCCACATAGGGAGGTCGATAAGACGCAAAAAACTATTGATATTGGGAAGTCAAGTGAGGATGACCCTAATAATACTGTGAGTATGAAGCTTGTAGATTTTAATCAAGAACAATGTTGGCTAGAGCTTTGTAAGATGATAATTATAGATGAGCTTCCTTTTAAATTTAATGAGAATGCCAAATTTAGAAGTTTCATGAGTGCTACTAAACATCGATTTAGAATACCCGGTCGCATGACTATTGCAAGAGATATCATGTAACTTTTTATAGAGGAAAAGGTGAAATTGAAGTATATTTTGTCTTGCAATCGACAAATGGTCTCCCTAACAACTAATACATGGACATCGATTCAAAACATTAATTATAAGTGTGTGACTGCACATTATATTGATGATGGGTGGGAATTGCATAAGAAATTTTGAGTTTTGAGTTAATTGCTGACCATAGGGGTGAGACCGTAGGTAAATCTTTTTAAAAATGCTTGAAAGATTGGAGTATTCTAAAGATTAGCACAATCACTGTAGATAATGCTAGTGCTAATAACTCGGCTCTAGCATATTTGGTGAGGGGAATGCAGGATTGGAATGGATACACCTTGTTGAAAGTGGAGCACATGAGGTGTTGTACTCATATTTTGAACTTAATTGTTAACGATAGGTTTGTTCGATTTTTTGCTTACCGTAAGTGCACGGATTGCACTTGTATTATAGCTAAGAGTCGGATATCGTTCCCACGAGGAATACGTATTTCATATAAGAGCCAAGTATTAACCAATAGTCTAATTAATGCTATCCAAATGCATTAAATTTATAAAAGAATGTTTAAAAGAATATAAAGACTGAAAAGTAATAAATCTAAGATAAATAGATAAATAGAGAAATAAGTAATTCTTCTTTTCATCTTCTATTTCAACTAATGACATGCAATCCTTACAAGCAACATTAATGAATTGTTAAGTTAGCTTAAGAATCTGATTTAGTTAAAAGCTTATGTCTAGGTCAATTAACCCTGGTTTCATTCACCCAGCTCACTAAGTTTCCTTGAGAACCAGTGCAAACTCCACTCATGAACGATCTATTCTTAATCACACACTATACATGACTAATAGGTATATTTTTATCTTATTAATGAATCAAATCATTCAAGCCAATTGAACTCGCTGAACATGCATCAACCATAAATATGATCTAAAGTTCAAATTCTTATGTCTAGATTCATTAGATTTTATCAAATCAATCAAAAGCTGATCAAACTCTCAAAAGCTTTGAGATCCATATGATTGAAAATAACTAAACTTCAATATATACTCCAAAGATTACAAAATCATCTGTATCCATAGAAAACTATTAAGAAAAACTTATATACAGCCTAGCTAGCCATGAAACATGAAAGTACAAACAAATAAATCATGTTCATGAAGTAGTAAAGAGAGAAAAGAAGAAAGGAAAAGAAGGAAGCTCATTAAATTTTGTTCTCTAAGCTTGATTCACCCTCCAAAGGAAGGATGGCCTCGAACCTTAGCCTCTTTTACTTTCTCTAGGTCTAAAAACCTAAAACCAGCAGCTGCTCTCCAAAAATGATGAAAAACTCCCATAGAAAATGGGTACAAACGCATTTATAGGCTGAATAAAATAGGATCACGCCGCAGCGTTCAACATGTCATGCTGCGGCGCACGTGCAATTAGGTCACAGGCGCCTGAGGCACCCATTCTTCAACTTTGCGGCGCTTCAGCCTCGGGTTTTCTGTACTGAAGCAGGGGAGCGCCGTGGCGCCACCAGTCCCACGTCGCAACGTTAGGTGCTGATCTTCACTTTTAACTTTTTCTTAGGCTTCCTGATCCAAAGCTACTTCAAATTCTTCATTTTCATGCTTCATTTGAGACCTGCCTATAACAAAGAAAGAATCAACTCATTAAATCATGCAAATGTACTCAATTTGATCATAGTTTTGAAAGTATTTACTCAGGATCACAATGAAAGTCATCAGAATGAAATCAGATATAAATGATGCAAAAACCTTCCATTAATGCTTACAAACAAGGATTAATCATGCCACGAAACACAGATATAGGACATAAATAACTACACTCTGTGTAGTTATCAGGGTTGAAGGAGTTAAATTGCTCTGTTGCTAAGATTATGGGTGCATGTAAGTATGTGAGGTCCTCTCCTTCTAGATTGGCTACTTTTAGGAGGTGTGCCCAAGATGCATATGTTGTTAGTAATCAAATGCTAATACTTGATGTGTAACTAGATGGAATTCTACTTACTTGATGTTGGAAGTGGCAGAATAATTTGAGAAGACATTTAATCGCCTTGAATATAAGAATCAAGCCTACTTGCATGTTCTTGACGGTGAAGGGGGACCTCCTAATTATGATGATTGGAACCATGCTCGTGTTTTTATAAAGTTCTTGAAGATTTTCTATGATGCCACACTTGCTTTTTTCGATTCTTTGCATATGACATCTAATTCTGTCTTTCATAAATTATGTGAAATTCAAAATTTGTTAACTGTGTGGATTGGAAGTGATGTTGTTATCTTGTAAAGAATGACAATGAACATGAAGACGAAGTTTGATAAGTATTGAGATATTAATTAGAATTTAAATTTTTTGTTGTTTGTGGCTATGTTTCTTGACCCAAGGTACAAGTTGGATTACATTGA
Source organism: Ormosia semicastrata (assembly GCA_029884595.1). Classification (NCBI taxonomy): domain Eukaryota; kingdom Viridiplantae; phylum Streptophyta; class Magnoliopsida; order Fabales; family Fabaceae; genus Ormosia; species Ormosia semicastrata. Next base: position 14,801,418 of record JAQQTO010000037.1, read on the forward strand.
ATGTTATGTTAGTGAAATGTATGGTCAAGATAAGTACAAGGATATCGTGAAAAGATTAAAAGATATCATAAAAAGCTTATTTGCATAATATGTTACATTGTATCCCATTGTTCCTGATATTCATGATTCTAGTGTCAATTCATCGGATGTTAGCACACAAACAAATATTAGTGGTAGTAGTGAGGGTGATTTAAATTTAGAAGACAAGTTTAGTTTGAAGTTGAAAAAAAAGCAAGGTGAGCAAAAGAAGAATGAGTTGGATAGATGCATGAAGGATGACATTGAAGATAATTATGAAGGGTTTGACATCTTGAAATGGTGGAAAGGGAAGTCAGTGAAATACAATATTCTCTCTCGTATGGCTAGAGACATATTGGCCATTCTGGTGTCTACAGTGTCATCTGAGTCTATTTTTAGCACGGATAGTCGTATCCTTAATGCATTCCGTAGTTCTTTGAATTCCACCATGGTGGAGACCTTAATTTGTACCCAAAATTGGTTGAGGCCTCCTAAGAAGGTGGATGATCTACAGAGTGAACTGGAGGAGATTGAGCAAGTTGAATCAGGTATACAATCATCATTTTTTATTTTTCATTTTTTCATTTTACATGTAGGTCATCATTTTATTCATTTGACATTTTTAATTTTATATTGTATTCTTTTATTGTATTATTAGAAATTTCAGGAGTTTCTGGACTTCAAGAACTTGAGGTTGCTAGTGATTTTAGAAACAAAAGAATAAGGTAAGATAAGATCATATATTTTAAATGTTCTTGGCTTCTTGCATTTTTGTGAATGTCAATGCAAGTTAAAATCATCAATGGTCATATAACAATTTATTTATCATGTTACAGGAAAAACCAAAAGGATTAACTTTGAGGAGTTTTACTCTTGTTTTATTTTTGGAGGATCCAGTTGGAGTGCCACCTGACCTAAAGTTTGTCATTTATAACTCTGTGTAGTCAGTTGGAATCTGTTTATATTCTGACTCTCTGATTAGAATTTATTTTTGACAAGGAAATTAAACCGTGTATAACTCTGTGTAGTCAGTTGTAAGTCTTTATATTGTTATTTGAGTTATTGACTAGCAGCAAGGCAATGCCTTATTGCCTGGCCATCTGGCTTTATAAATTTTACAATTTACCCTATAATGATACTCTCAGAATCAATTCATTACTCTAGTTGAAAGTGTTGTGTCTACTAACTCATTAAGATGTGTCTATGATTGCTAAGGACTAAGGCTCTGCATTGTCCATCTTGAGAATAGTGATCTTAGTTATAAAAAAGGTCTTTGACAACATGCTTTTGTGACTTTACCTGTGTGAATTTTGATGGAAATTTCTTATACGTCTTTGGTTCCTATGGTACCTTATTTTGTTTGCAACCTAAAAATGGATGAGTGTAAGCTCTTGTATGGATCTACCTTATTATGTGATTGAACTGATATGGAGATTTGAATCCTCTTTTGTGTGCTAAGAAAAAAAATAGGTTGTGTAAAGATTTGGGGTGTTGAAATCATGTGATTAATCATACTCTTGGAGTTGTCCTTGTATTCATTGGTTGTTAAAGTCTGTGTCAAGTCTGTTCCTGAAAGAATTTTCAGTTGTATTTGAAGGCCATGTTTGCTCTCTGAAGTTTTTCTGTCATTTTTGAGATAAGAATAGCTAGAATTCTTTGTTACCTACTTGTCCTTGATCTTAATATGCTGGGATGTTGCATGACTTGTTGAACAGGCATTGGATCCTTTGCTAAACTTGCTCATGTTCTATGGGGTTTGTTTCTGCACCTAGCTAGTTGGTCAAGCTCTGGATAAGTATAACAATAAACTTTCATACTTGGAGTGGTTTTCTAAGCAAAATGAAAAATTCTGCATGAACCATAGTATAAGAACTATATTCAAATTTACTTGTGGAATCATACAAATTAAACAAAAAAGCCACTAAAAAAGTAATCTATAACTCTCCAAAATCCAAACCATAAAGAGTGAATGGAATTATGGTAGTCATATATGTAGTAGCATTTTCAAAGTGAGTTATATCTTTTATATCCTTAAGAAGGAAAGTGTGAAGGAAAGTTGCTATATTCTTTTCATTTGTCAACTTTTAATAGTCTTAAGGTGAAGTTCAGTCTAAAGTAAACAGAGATGCATTGCACCATGTCAAGACCAAGCTTAAGATGCTGTCATTGAATTATATAGTGGACAAGATAACATGGGTTCATGCAAAAACTTTTATGGCATTGACTTGACAAGAATATGCAGTTCAATTTTAATGGATGACAAATACATAATTAATACTTTATCTCAATCAAAGTAAAAAATCTTTGACAGAGATTGGTGGTTCAATACTCTGTTAGTTTAAGGTAACAGGATTTGACTTATTGACTCATATCTTTCTCAGTTTTAGTGGGCTGCCATTGTGCGATATACTCAAGTTTTTTCTTCTGCTGTTTTCTTTGTAATTCCCTTTTTATGTAGTTTTCTAGTAGAGTATATCTTTGTAATCTTCTTCTTTCTTTATGAATTTTTTTCATAATTCTTTGGTTTGTTTTTGGTGCATAATACTTACCAGGTTTTTATTCTCCTTATTATTATAATTGTAATTGGATATAGTTTATATGTACGGTCAAAAGCTCTACTTTCATTTTTTTTTCTTTTTTGCTGGGTACCAGAATAGGAAAAATGAAGTTCAGTTTAGTTATATGTCATCTGGGATATGTCCTGAAGGTGGGTGGGAGGGGTTATAATCATGATGCATATGTTACCTGACTAATTGACTTGAACTAACTCGATTGTAATTGAATTAATTTGTTTCTGGTTATCTGAATTTTTTTTAAAAAAATTGACTCAAACTAACCTAACCTCAATTAATTAATTTAAATATTTTTTTTTCTATAAATTCGAACCAACCTGACCGTATGTACCCTTACATTGAAGGATCACTAATACAAATGCAATGGATGTGGGCTATAGTGCTAAACCCAATGAAGTTGGGTCCCAATAGCAATCTGGCCCATCAAGTTGTAGTGATGAATTGATGATGGCGCACTGCGGCCGAAAGCAAACTGAATACCGTAGGGTCACAAATCTGAAGTCAGAATCAAATTTTATGGCTGGTAACTTGGTCCATGGAGGCCACAAGTTATAGAGGGATGAATATGATGCAGCCAAGGCGAAGACAGAGGCTGCCAGTTCCAAATGTGGGAATTGACTAGTAATAATCCCTTGTTGCTTGATTGCTTGTTGCTTGTTGCATTGCTCCAATGCACAAATGACAAAACTGTTCTTTACAATATTTATTGGTAGTGAGGTGCTGAGCATTGGAGCAATTGGCATGCATTTTGGGCAGTTTGTCTATTCATGTCATAGGGAAAGTTGACTATTAAGCGGGGTCCAAGTCGCACTCACACCGTCAGCTACATAGTACAAACAACAGTACTTACGTTGTAGCTAGTGGTTCTCTGTATCTGACCTCGCGTCTCATTCAGTCTTCTCTTATTCATCCCCAAGCCCACAAAATACAAATCTTCCCAATGAGGTGTGAACATTGAACAGCGATCCTTTTGACACTAGCCAATATCTTTCCTCCTTGTGCGTTCAAATTTGGATTTGAAGTAAAGCCATCATGCATAATAATAATCACTTCACATGGAATATAACCGCTCTTGAATCAGTTCAGTCATGGCATCAACAACTCATGACCAAATATATATTTAAAAAAAGTGTTTCATTTAATCCCCTATTGTTCTAATGTGTTTCTAAGTTATTAAAAGAATTTTATTATGATGTCAATTTTATATATAAGAATTCGAGCTCTTTTAAGAAGGGAAACGATACTATACATATTATATTAGGTATGTATATATACAATATGAATCATTCTTGAAATAGTTCCAAAGGAATTAGTGTGTTATCTAATAAGTTATATTGGAGTATGTGAAGAATGTGTAAGTATAAATTTGTACATGTATCATTATTTTTTTAAGAAAGTGATAATTTTTTTAATTTAATTTTAATGCATTATTAATATAAAAAATTGATACTTATATTTAATAATGTGGTTTGACATCATTTAATAAAATGTCAATACAAAATTTAATGATAAAATAAAAATGTTTTATACTAATAATAATACATCAAAATTAAATTATTTTTTAAGAAAAGTTAAAAAAGAAGAAAAACTATTTCCTTCTAACGTTAGAAAATGTCATAGATTTCAGCGAGAGCAACTACATATTACATGGTATAAAAAAAAATTGTTAGCATCAAAACATAAACCTTAAGCGAATTACTTCAATCTTTTTTCTGTTAACATAAATTGAGTGCCTTTGTTTGAAAACAAAAGTCATCATCATATGGTGCCGACGAATCGACGACGGACCAATAAAAGTGGGCATGTCAACCGAATTGACCGCATCCTACCCAAACAAACGTGCTTACTGATTGTGGAACGTGGATTGTTTAGTATGTGTTTTTTTTTATTTTAGTTAATATATGTTTGTTAATAGTTATACAAATATTATCTTATTTTTACTTTTATTTTTAATTTTTAATTTTTTTAAAGAAAATAATGAAATATCATTTTTATGTTTTTATTATTTTCTTCATAAAAATTTAAATAATAACTAAAATAAAAATAATAAGACATTGTTATAATTATTAATAAAAACTTATCAATTGAAAAAAAAACAGTAAATCGAAAACCACCTAATTAGTTCCTTCCTCTTAGCTACCCCTCTACTCCACCCCAAAAGGTCGTCGACCTAGTGGGGCCATGCATCATAACTTTATTTTTACCTTCTCCTTATAAAGTAATTAATATTTAATATATATGATAAAAATTAAAATAGGTGTCAAATAATTAGACAAAATAAATGAATCAAATCAACTTGAAACTTATATAGTCGAATGAATTGATCTAAATAACTAGACAAAATAGATGGATTAGACTAATAAAATATCATCACCGAATGAATCGGATGATATGTTTAGTTTAACACCTCTATTAAAAATGAAACTCATGTTTCATCTAATATCATAGAATGGGATTGATTTAGCGGAGATGTAGAATGATTAATATTTTTTTAATTATTCGAATTTTTAAAATAGTTATTATGATAATTAAATATTTTTTTATAATTTAACAACAAATAACTAATAATATAAAAATATTTTTTAACATTACATAAAACTAAATAAGTTAGACTTGACTAATAAAATACCAACTCAAAACTTATATAACCCGAATGAGTCAGACTTTCTTTCATGTGAATGAGTCTTACTCTCCTTCTTCCTTTCATACTCCATTTTAACACCTCTATTAAAAATGACTACCTCATGTTTCACCTAATGGAGCCATCACTAGAATGAGATTAATTTTTTTGAGATGTAAAAAAATGCATTAATTTTAATATTATGTATTTAATTTTAATGTATTATTAATATATATTTTTATATTATTATATTATTTTTTAAAGTAGTTATTATGATAATTAAATATTTTTTTTATAATTTAATAATAAATAATTAAATGATAATATGGGGATAAAGTTCAAAATATTTATATTAGCAAAAAAATACATTCAAATTAAATCGTATGGTATATATATATATATATATATATATGTGTTAAAATATGATCTACTCATATCATATCTTATAAATCTTAAGCATAATTTTTAAATATTAAAATATTTTTTAAGAATGATAAAATTTTAATTGTATAATCATTTTTTTTTGATAATTTTTTGACTACTTGTTAATTATATTTAGATTAAGCTAAATCTTTGTTGAAATTTGCAGAGCCTGTCGAATTATTTATTCTATTAGTTATTTTAAAAAGTTTTAAATAAAAAAAGCACTGGAGATCCATAGCCCAAATAAAAGTGAGGCCGAGCAAGTGAAAAAAAGGTGGATCCCACTTTGTGTGTAGGGCCTGTAATTACTTGAAAAAAAAAACATACATTTTCTCACCTAATTCGACTTAATTTGAAAAAAGTTAGACAAAATTTGAGTTATAAAAGATCTAGGTAATATTGAAAATCATATTTCAACTATTCATTGTATAATATTAACACCAATTAATATCATAATTTGGAATATAAAATTAAAAATTTAACGAATGAATAAACCCCATTAATGGTCCTACTTAATAGCTGCTTTTTTAGCAACACTAACATTAAATCTTAACATAGATTAAAAGATATTAACTACTTTTCAATATATTCGAGTATACCACTAATTTTTTTAATATTTAAAAAAGAAAAAAAAAAATCTAATCATGCTACCATTAGATTTTCATCCATTTAGTTCAATCATCACGATCTAATTATCATAGCCAACATTCCTCAATTAATATATCATACATTCAAATATAAATTGGACTCATGGTCAGAGAATCTAAATCGCTCTCCTTCTTCATACTTTCATATTTCTTCTTCTCCTTAACTACTCCTTAATTTTTCTCCTTAATAATTAATTCCTCAATTAACTCAAATTTTTTAGTTTTTTCTTTAATTATCCTGAATCAATTTTGAAATTCCTCCGGACAATCATTTTTTCAGCAATCAACAATTACTCCTTTTTTTTTTGAAATTTTCCAAATTTATAAATGTCAAGTTGGTTTGTAGCAATTTTTCAAATTTACTAATTTACTCCATTTTCAGTTAGAAACATTTCTTAAAATTTGTTGTAGGAATAATTTTAGTTTTCAGTGAAATGATATTAAGATTAATGACCAAATATCCTATATTTCTAACTCATGAAATTGATTTATTAAAAAAATACCATGAAGTACATAATTCTGTTTGGTCCAATTGGTAGCTTCTATTTTATTTTGTATGATAAGTAATAAATAGGATTGAAACACGAAGATGAACTACAAAATGGCCATGCATTGATTTCTATTATATGATTATTATCTATGGGGATAAAGTTCATTTAAAGTGAGGTTTTTTTAAAAAATTAGCAAATAATATTCTATCCATCATTGATTTAATATAATAAAACAACAATATTGAACTATAATCGTAGGGGGTTTCTTTGGTATTCTTTCTTTTTATGAAAGTAATTAATAATTTTAACAAATAGTGGTTAATATTTGACCATATGTTCAACTAAGTTAAAATATAAATACAATAATTTATTTATTATGAGTTTCTGTATAATATCACTTAAGCATAATTTTTAATTTTATTTATGAAAAATATGATAAACTATTTATAAAAATATAAACAGAAAGTGGTCAAATAAAAAAAATTTATCTTATCCAATATATTTATGATAAAGCTGAAAAGTTTAGATAAAATAATAATAATCATTTATAGTTATTTACTGTAGTAATTAAATGATAATTTTTTAAAAAGGACGTGATAATTCATTTTTAATTATATTAAGATTAAGCTAAATCTTTGTTGAAATTTGCAGAGCCTGTCGAATTATTTATTCTATTAGTTATTTTAAAAAGTTTTAAATAAAAGACAAGCACAAAATTTTTTTTGGAGATCCTCCATAGCCCAAATAAAAGTAAGGCCGAGCATATTAAGCATAGGCAATTAATCAAAGTTCATAAACACATATAAAAAAAAGGTGGATCCCACTTTGTGTGTGGGGCCCACCAAAATGAAATCTATAGAATTACTCTTACTTGAGATTGACCGAGATAAAAGTATCAAAGACACTTACACTTCGTTTGGATGAGGAGAGAAAATGACAGGAGAGAAAATGACAAGAAAGAAAATGAGAGGAGAGAAAATAGATAAAAAAGTAGAGAGAAATTTTAATTATTTAGATGAAGAGAAAATGAGAAAAAAAAAAATATAGAAAAGATTAAAAAAATATTTTTTTACAAAAATCAAAAATAAAAAAAAGTAATAATATTTTTTTATTAATATCTCAACTTATCCTACCAAACCCCAGCCCACCCCACCCCACCCCACCCCACTCCACTCCTTTCTGCTTTTTATTTCATTCTCCAAGAAATTTCCTTCTATCACTCTCTTTTGGTTTTTTTCATTCTCCACTCATTTCCTCCATCACCCACCTGTCCCCTCCCCTTTCTTCCTCACCCACCCTTCTCCCATCCCTTAATCCAAGCGAGAGGAAAGGAAGTCATGGTTGGATCTTTGCTTTAAATTTGTGGTGAGTGCCTCGCCTCATCGTTCATGGTCCCGGCTTTTTGCTAAATATTCACTAATTGATTAAATCTTGTCCGTAAAATCCCCGATCCCACCCTTGATCACTTCTAAACCAATGGTAAATGGTCATAGCCGCTAAATCTCTGGGATCCAAGCCACCGATCAAATCTCCTCTATGATTAACCGGATCAATGGTGGATATGCACACCAATGTCGCAGCAATTTAATTTTTATTCGCGTCTTCCATCCCCGAAAAAAATATTTCTGTATTTTTATCATCCGATTAAATACAATACAAAACACAAGATACAAGAAATTTTCCGCCATTCCGGATTCGGTTTAGTAAGATCCCGCCTCCCGATTGATGCGAAATTTTTTTTCACTTTCGTTGACTCAGCTGGATCCGCGTATTTCTGCCAGCCCACAGGACCACTTGGGCCCACACGTACGCATAATCATCACAAAAATCACAAATATTAGCGCATCAATCGTCGCGTAAAATAATTAAAACCTAACGGACTCGCCCGCCAGAAAATTTTTACCGCCATCCTACCGTCGCGCCTCTAATCAAAATGCGTCGCACGACATGCATCTCTCGTTTCATCATCGAATGGCGATTCAAATCTCAACGAATTACTCTTACTTGAGATGTTTCAAAGACACTTGGCACCAACATAGAAGGAAAAGGAAGAAAATGACGGTGGTCCTGGAAAAAACCAATGTTTGGGTATTTTTTGTGTAGCACCATTTGAGAAATGTTAGGGGGTTTTGATACAAAATTACCAATTTATCCTCCAACTTTTTCTTACGACCACCCGCCCGATCTCGCAGCTCCCCTTACCTTTCCCCTCCCCCTTGTCCTCCCTCCCTTCCCAATTGGTGAATTTTTTACCGTGATTTTATGTTGTTAGTTTAATTATTGTGTTGGATCGGAGTGTAGAGCCATGGCTGTGTTAGTATGTTGCACAGATGAAGAAGAATATTGTGGGCAAAGTCGTAAAATTGCAACATCGATGTTCTTCTTTCCATTTTTTTAAGTATGAGTTAATTTAATTTTAAAATTTTAAGTTTAAGAGAAAATTTTTTTATGTGAGTATTATTTGATTTTTTTTTCTCTTCTCTATTTTTTCTAAACATAAACGAGAAAAATGACATAATCTTCTCATTTTCTCTCCTCCTATTTTCTCTCCACTCATTTTCTCTTAAAACAAACAATGAGTTAGAGTATCTTTTTTTTCTTATACGAAGATAAGCCAAATATTTAAAAATTAAAGAATTGTTCATTTTTAAAGTGTTTCAAACTTGAAAAGTGATGAATATGATTTACTCGTATATATCATAGTTAATCTTAATAATTGATTATATATTATAAATATTTTATATTTTTTAAATACGATTATCTCCAAATACTTCTCAACTTCTCATTATATTATTATTGTTCATTTCGATCAATCACAACTTCTCACTATATTAATTATTTTCATCTTAAAAATACCATCGATCACTTCATTGCACTAAAAATATAGAATGATATGGCTTTGGGGATTAGTTATATTTATTTTTTTAAAGAAACTATTTGATATTATATTTAATCTCCAATAAATAAATATTAGTATTAATTAGTATTATACAAATTATTGTTAATGTTTATTTTCATCAATCCAGTGCTTAACATCAAGTTGAAACAAATTATATTGGAGTACAATCGAAGGAGATTTCTTTAGTATTCCTTTTTATTTATTTATGAAAGTACTAGTAGTTTTAACAAATAGTGTTCAATATTTGATTATATTTTCCACTAAGTTAAAGTATAAAGACAACATTTTATTGTTTTATGAATTTTTTTATAACATCAATTAATCTTAATCTTTAATTTTATCTCTGAAAAATATCATTAACTATTTTTAAAATATAACTATTTTTTATTTTATCTAATATATTAGTGATAAAGATGAAACTTTTATATTAAAAAATCATTTATAATTATTTACTTAGTACTTATTACATGACAATTCATTTTTAATTATATTATGGTTAAACTAAATATTTCTTGAAAATTGCGTAGCTTGTGTAACTATTTATTCTATTAGTTATTTTAAAATGTTTAACATAAAAGATAAGTACAATATTTTAAAATTAAAGAAATGTTAATTTTAAAAGTTTTTAAAACTTAAAAAGAGATGAATATGTCAAATAATAATAATAATAATAAAGAGATGAATATGATTTACTCGTATACATCATAGTTAATCTCAATAATGATTTTATACACTGGCGGAAGATGATTGACCCTTAAAAATGTATTTATAGTAATATCTCAATTTTCATTAGAAGTAGGAGGAATATTCAAATAGAGAGGAATATCTTAAGGATATATTTGTGTTTGGTCAACCAGCAAAACTGTCTAAAGGATAAGATTTCAAAGCGCGGTCAAGAAACAGTGGTACATGCGAATTAGAATTACTATTCAATCAAATATTCATCAATTGTATTTGGTATTTTACCATCCAACCCGCTTGTGAATTGTGATAATGAAAGAATAAAGAATAAAAGATGTTTGTTTCAGAAACTAACGACGTTCAGGACTGGTGTACGCTAAATCAGGAAAACACGCCTTCGCGGAAAATATCCACTTCTATCACGTGCTTCAAATATTGCCGCACGCCTGCGGCCCGGTCATTGAATTATCAACTATAACTAACTCACAAAAAACACGGAAAATTTAACAACTATAACTACAATTCCTGTATGTACAAACGACGCGATTATTGAGTTGTTGTCTACTCTACTATTTTTTTCTTTTACTTTTCTTCTTTATTATTATTATAAGAGAGAAGGGAGAAACACAGCATAGTAACATCTCATACACAAAACATGAACTGGGACTGGGTTCGTGGACGCTCGCTTGGCAGTGGAAGCTTTGCCACCGTCGATCTAGCCACACCCACTAACCCTTCCACTCACTTTCCGTCTCCCTTTGCCGTCAAGTCCTCCGATGTTTCCACCTCTTCTTTGCTCAAGAACGAGAAACAAGTACTCCACACCCTAGGATCTTGCCCCCAAATCGTTAAATGTTTCGGCCATGATCATACCTTCGAAAATGGCGAAGAGTACTATAATCTGTTTCTCGAATACGCTTCGGGTGGTACTCTTGCTAATCAGCTTAAGAATCACGCTGGTGGCAGGTTCCCCGAACCCCATGTTCGTCGATACACAAGATCCATCCTTGAAGGTCTTCATCATATTCACGCCAAAGGTTTCGTCCACTGCGATATAAAGCTACAAAACATCCTCGTTTTCGACAATGACGACGTCAAAATCGCGGATTTTGGTCTTGCAAAGGTAGCAGGGGAGAAACAGAGCAAAACGTGGGAGTTCAGGGGAACTCCTCTGTTTATGTCACCGGAATCAGTGAACGACAACGAGTACGAGTCTCCCGCAGATATATGGGCTCTGGGCTGCGCCGTCGTGGAGATGGTGACCGGAAAACCCGCCTGGAATGTTCGTAGCGGGTCGAATATCTGGTCCCTGTTGATTCGAATTGGGGTTGGAGAAGAATTGCCGAAGATTCCAGATGAGTTGTCACAAGAGGGGAAGGATTTTCTGAGCAAGTGTTTCGTTAAGGATCCTAGAAAGAGATGCACCGCAGAGATGCTTTTGAAGCACCCCTTTGTCTCCAATGACACTGTTTCATTCAAGCAGGTTAGTGAGCAATTGGCATCTCCAATAAGCCACTTCGATTTCCCAGATTGGGCTTCCACTGTAGCAAAGTCAATTCCTTGTTCACCATTTGGTTCTTCGTTTTTGACTAGTTTCTGTTCGCCGGCTGATCGGCTCCGGCGGCTGGTGACGGAACAGAGACCAGAAGATTGGTCAGAATCGGATGGGTGGACTAGAGTTAGGTGAAGTTAGAATTTTCCTAGTGATATAGCAGAGTAGGAGCAACGGGACTAGAAGATTTTGTTCATCACATCCAATGGATCTGATTCCATTTTTTTATTATTCACGCAAGTTAATTCTTGTTTTAGGTTGTGAATTGGGTAGGAATAGAATTACACACGTTCATTGTACCCAAAAAAAGAAAAAAATACACACGTTCATGATTTGGCGCCTCTTGTGGCCAGAGTGTACAGAGATTCATTTTGTTATACCAAATTTCATTATATATTTTTTTCAGTTGCTATTTCTTTTCTGTTTCGAGATTCCCCTTAATTTGAAAGAGCTTTCACTTATTTACAATGGGATGGATTAACTAGTGAGTCTGTAGTCGTAAAAGTGACGGCACGATGATTAATTGCATGATTACTTGTTGACACAAAGATAGTGTAATTCAGGTTTATAATTTGTTTGTTGTTTTAATCGTTCACAAACACTTCAACGTATGAACACTGATATACTGATGTTCACACAAACAATTTTTCATCCAAACCTCACAAACACCTAATCGTCATGGTACATTATGCACTTTTTTTTATTTCTCTCGACCATTTGTTTACGGAAATCAACGACCCTTTTTTATGCATGTGTGATTTTTTTTGTTAGATATACAAGTGTGAGTGAAAAAAAATCATAAATTGAGAAGAAATAAAAGAAATGAATTGAAGATCAATATAAATAGAAAGATGTATGAACTTAATGACATAAAGTTGTGAGTTAAGATACTGTTAGACTTATTATTATGATTTATCACTTAATCATAGAATGAAAACTAAGCCTACTTTATCTATTTGGTTCCTATGAAATATTTTATAATTCTGTTTAATTAACAAAATTATGGAAAAGAATATTTTTCATTGCGTATAGTCCTTTTCCTATATTTTTGTATTAAAAATACTATGTAACTAATTTTTCACTTAACATATTTGCTGTCAATGGGTGAATAAAAATATTGGTCATGCTAGACATTGTCTTTTCCTGATTTTGGATTGCTTTGACTTTATGTGTTTCAAATCTCAAATGTGTAAACAGGGGTGTTGACGAATAAGTTGGGTGAATTTTGTGGTATTTTTTAATTCAACTTATTTATCAAATTAGTAGGTTAAGTTGAGTTGAGTTGAGTAAAGAAATTTTTTTCTTTTAACTTGATCTATCTCGAAAGTGAGTTGAGTTGGGTTAAACTCATAGATTAGATATAAATTAGATTTTTTTAACAAAACTTGATTTTAATCTTTGATTTCAACTCTTGCCTTCAATTCCATTTAATTTCTTCTCATTTGTTACTTTTAATCCCATTTAATTGAGTTAATAGACATATCAAGAGAGATTAAATGAGGTTGGAGGTAAGGATTAGAGCCGAAGGTTGGAATCAAGTTTTTTTCTTCTTTTTTTCTCCTACTAAAATAATCGTCAAAATATGAAATTAAAAATTCTTTACACATAACACATCTTAATTAAAAATTACATATATTTTAAATAAACTCAAAAGTCACATAACCAATCTTACATCACCTAACTACATCACCTAGTTTTAGTGATCATATTTCTGCTGGGAACTCAGAACCACGAAGCCACAATAATGTTTCCATTCTTCATTTCTTTAAATTTAAGGATCCCAGACTTACCAGTGTATCATCTTGTGGAGAGCCAACATCAACCAGGAATGATAGTTCTGGATCTAATTCATCAAGTTCTATTGAATATCATTCTAGAAGTGAAATGGAAAGTATTCAATCTTTAGAAGATTGTGAATTGTCAGAATAAAGATGGATGGATTTATGACCTGGAAGCATGGAAATGGGCAATTATGCCAAGGTTATACCTTACACGGCTTCTATCAACTAAATTCCACGCAAACTATTATTTTTATTTGTTATGTTGTATTGTATCTCATTCTTAGCTCACAGCATTAATGTGGAACGTGTATTATTTAAAATACATCAAAGATTATCTAGTTTTTATCATAAAGTTTGGAAAATAAAACGTTTCTGGCTGCCTGCTCATCAATTTTGCACACTTGATCATATCAACCATATTTCCACGTACAATTTTGTAGAGCATGGTGCATTTTCTTTAATTTCTACTCTTGGTTGCTAGTGCCTGTTGCAGTGGCACTTCAGGTAACACATCATGCCACATTCAAATCTAAACTAATAGAAAATATGGTATGGACTTGAATCTGAGTCAAAGTTCAGAACCAATTATTGATTTTGAATGAGGGGGGGGGGGAGTAGAAGGAAAAACTTAAACTAAGTAACAAGGGCAAAATTTTACAAAATTTCTCAGAGTAACTATTTAATCTGGAAATTTAATGTAGTGCTACATTGACAACTGAAAACAATTGATCAGGTTATTGAACTTAGAAACTGTAGGTGTCATTGTAATTGGGCACCCATGATATATTATTCTCTAAGCCATGGTGCTTGGGCAGGAGTCCATTGGATTAATTCGCCTTCGTTGATGCCAACACCAAAGTCCATTGGGCATCCATGATATATCATTGTAATTCGCCTTCGTTAATTATCAATACTAAAGTCTTACATCGAATAAAAGTATTTTATTATTTTACTTAGTTACTTTATCTTGTCAACACTAAAATTTTACATCGATTACTTTATAGATCAGAAGTAAATATTTAACCTATAAATAAGTTAATTGAAACTGATGTCTCTCAATATTATAGTATACTCTTTAGTAGACATATAAATTGTATGTGTCTCTGGGTATCATTTCTTAAGAGATCCACGTGAAATGAGTTAAGTGTCCTGCACATACAACGTGATATTTTTTTTATTTTTTTTCTCCACATGAAAAACGTCAATATGCATGGCACATCCTACGTGGATACGCCAACACGTCTGGCGTTTTCCTCATAGATACGCCATCATGTGTGGCGTAACTACGTGGGATGCACCACTTGTGTTGGCGTATTCACGTAGGATTTACCACGCGTGTTGGAGTTTCCTTATTGGATGCTCCATCTCTTCTGGCGCATCCTACCTAGAACTAAAAATAATAAAAAATTTCAACATGACCGAAACAGTGATAATTTGATAAATAATTTAAAGATGATGATAATTTGGTAAATATTTTTGCCACTAAGGGCATATTGTTCAAAAAGCCTTCAAACCGATAATATAATGTGCATAAAAAATGATAATATAATACACAGTGACATACATTAGTACAATATAGTACATTATTATGAAACACGGACACATCGTTGTTGAGGTGTGTCCATGTGTTGGACACGTGTCCGTGTCAGATACACGGGGACACTCGTACGATATATGTGTCCTGCGTGTTAGAATGTGTCCAATTAAAAAAATTATTTTTTTTAATTTGGACACATCGCAAACACTTTTGGACGCGTCTCGGACACGCTTAAATACGTCTCAGGCACGTTTGAATACGTCTAGAACACAACTTGGACGCGATCCATTAATATTATTATTTTTAAATAGTTTCCATTATTAACGTTCAATTAGTAAGTCTATAACTCACTCAAGTCCAATCACATAACTAAAGTCTCAATTCATTATTTTCACATATTAGTATTTTAAATTTTATCTTTTCATACATCACTATTAAACTTTTAAGTTTTATCTTTTCACACACTACTATTTTCATCTGCTCCTTCTACTTTTACTCATACCAAATCATCCACTTCGTTCGTTACTAAAGATTACTTCATATCAATATTCTCTCTAGTTAAATTTTTTTATGCACATGTACTCATTCATGGTTAGTTCTATTAAGAGAAGTTATTTTAAGAGATTTTTTAGAATATATCAATAAAAATTATACTCTATATTTTTAGGAGGACTTATTAAGTAATAAATATTAAGTACATATGACATATATTTAGATATTATAAATCTTCAAACTTATAAAATGATATTAATGAATTATGAATTTTTTTATTTAAATTTTGTAATTATATATATATATATATATATATATATATATATATATATATATATATATATCGTATATTATATTTTACATATTTTTAAATTTATATCTATGCCTCATAGATACATTTATAGAAATATCTATGTTTGGATCCAACTTCATAGATACTTTATAGAAAAATCTGTGCTTCAGGACGTCAACGGATAGTGGTGTTTCCTTCATCATTGCTCCCGCTATTTATAATCCCTACACATATATCGAATAATTTAAAAATTATAAAATAGATGAATTTTAATGAATAAAATAAATTTTAATATCACATATTATAATTTTATTTAATAATTTAAAAAACTTAATAAATTAAAAGAATATTACTAATAACATGTTAATTTTAATTATATTTTATAATAATCAATTGAAAAAAATAGTTATTATATAAATAGTAAATATTTTTAAATATTTTTATTATTATTGTGGATTCATACATTAAAAAATTTATTATAAAATAATAAAATAATATATATAACTTTTTATCTCTTTTCAAAGTGAAAGAAAAATAATCATAATATATATAAAATATGAAATATAAAAATATATTTTATAAATACTTACAAAATGATATTATAATTCTCATCTCACTTCCATTTATTAAATGGGGATCTATCTTTCCACCCGTCACAAGTTATTCCAATAGATCCCCATGAATGTGGGAATCATATGACAAGTGTATATTCCGCTCTACTTGAGTTTTGTAGCTGATATCCATCGTTTGCTTTTAATTCAGTTCTACTGTAGATATAAATTGTGAGGCGAGAATGAGAAAGGAAAATGATGATCTACACCTCTAAAAAATATATAGATACTGTACACATCTTTTTTAGAGATGTGTGATTAAGAAAAATAATAATAATAAAAAAATATAATAAATAATATTAGATGAGATATGAAAAAAAAATATATTATTTATGATAAGAATATCAGAGTTGAATGAGAAATTCTTATATCTTCTGGAAGGGAAACTTTTTCTTTTTTCTTAGAAGGATCTCCCCCAGTGAATTTATATGGTTTCCGCCAACTATGTGAATCTCACAGTAAGGCTCAAATAAATTAAACAGTGGAATCCTTAAGATAAAATATTTTTTCCTCCAAGATGTACAAAATTTTCCTAGTTCATGAGATGCAAATGATTTTGAATAATTTAAGTATAAAAGGGTTATAGCCTATAGTACACACAGTAGTACAGTACAACACTTTAAAGCAAAATCAACAGTTCAACATATGATGAGTTTAACTGTATATTATGCACTACTTGAGTTTTGTAGTGAGATCCACTGTTTACTTTGAATTGAGTTGGACTGTAGATATAAATTGTTAGGTGAGAAATTCTCACATGGAAATATTTTTTTTTCTTTAGAAGGATCTCCACCATTTATATGGTTTCCACCAACTATGTAAATCTCACGTTGATGCACAAATAAATTTAATAGTGGAGATCTTCTGAAGAAAATAATTTTTCCTCAAGAAGATGTAAAAATTTCTCTTGTTGGGTTGGTTAATATTCCTTGAAATGAAAAACACACTACATGAAAATTTACCTCTAGTGACGGCAAAATTCTTTCACTAGAAGGTAAAAAATTGTGTGTATACATCACACAATCTACACCCATAGACATTGTGGTCCGTAAGATTTGATTCACTATAGTGACGAGTTTTTGCCCCATCACTGTAACCTTTAGTGACTGTATATAATGACGTCACTAACTTTATAATGACTGCATATAATTTACCTCTACTTACGATTTGTATCCCGTTGCTATAAGCTTTAGTAACATCAAGATAAACTGTCACAAAAACATTTAGACATTTACTCTTTGTTGTGATTCTGTCACTATAGCCTTTAGCGACTATTTTGAAAAACTGTCAATATCATAGATAAAACCTATGCTTATGGACAAATTCTGCGGGTAAAACTTATAGTGATGATTCTTTCAATCATGATTAATTTGTAAGTAAAACCTGTAATAATGATTTTTTCTCTCTTTATTTATTGTCCTCTTAATTTATTTATCACATTTCAAATTGTATATGCACTAAAAATTAAATATTTAAGAACCAAATTAAACTAAAAATTGTTGACATCCATTCATTTCAAAAGTAAAATTAAGTGTTAAAATCATCCCAATATCACAAAGATAGCAAAGAAAGTCCACCTAAAAGTAATTACAAATTACCATATAATATGCTTTCATAAGAAATAGTCAAAATGGTACGTGTATAATTGCAAGATAGTCTAAGTCAACCACTAACTTTAGACAAAAATGAACAATCAGCTTCCTAATTTGCACCTGCAAATAATTAAAAGAATAAGATTAATAATGTATCTTACTATAGAAAATAATAAATAACTCCAATGAAAATTAATTTGACTTAATTAATGTCCATTTTCTTCATTATTGCTTGAACTTGGAGAACTCAAATGACCATGATAATTAGGATCACTAGAAGTATCTAGAGCCTGTTTAAAGTTGTAGTTATAAATATTGTAAGCTGATATCATTTTCTCAAATTATTATTGCACAAAACTCTCAATAAACACAGCATATTAACAATCACTTCTCCCCCACAGAAGAAGAAAGAGAATGGGAAAAAAAAAACTTTGAAAAACCTCTTTCTTAAAACAAAAGAGACCCTCTCAAACTAATAATAAAAGGGGCACAAGCCCTCTTAGCACACAGTCTAATTTGACCCTAACTAACCCACTCTCTCTCAAGTTCTCAACTCAAATTTAATCTTTAAGAACAACCTTAAGCTCTAAAATGGTTGTACAGTCCAGTATGTATAATCCATGTACACTTTCAAGCTCTAGACCCATATTTAATCCTGATATAGTACAAGACCAGAAAAAAAAATCATTTCTTCTATTTTGAGCTAGCAGACTTCTGTTTTCCTTTCATCTAAAATTTCAGTGACTTCTATGGTCATCTTACTTTTTATGTAATATACACATGTTTAAGCTCATGTAAAACACCCACACCCCACTAGATGCAAAATGCTAGCTTCATGCCTCAGCCTGTAAAACTAATTGATAAAGCATAATATGAGTCACAGACAAATATTATTAATGTTAATTAAGATTACGTACAGCAGTGTTGTCAAAAGCAGCTGATGCGGCCACCTAGGCGCTGAGGTGGGGTGGAAAACAGCCACGCCACCTCAGATGGCCTGAGGCGAAGAGGGTTTAATGATGTGGCTGATGTGGCCGCATCATGCATTTTCGGCCAATAGCCAATGGGTATCTAATCTAAAGGGCTATTTCAGTCTACTAACACCATCTGAACTTAATATTACCTAGCAATCCAAGAAAAATCCTAAAAACAGGATCTGAACTTACCTACTGTGTGACTTACAGTCTAGAAGCTGAAGCTTCCTCTATCCTCTGCAAGATGCTCTTATTCATAGCCTCATAACAATATATTATGGACTGAATCTACCCATTTTCCGACTTTATCTCCCTTTATTCTTGTCATTGTGTGTCACTTGGCCTCTTGACTTGCACTTGGTTGGATGTTCACTTACATTATTATGTTTCTAGCATTATCAATAAGGATTACATTATGTTTTGAAAGTATTTTCATGACTTAATTTGCATTCAAATCTTAATTTGGTTATGATTTGTTGATATAAGAATAATTTTAGTTATTTTTTTAAATATCCGCATCACTTCAATGATTGCCTCACTGCATCAAAGTGATGCGGTTTTGGGGGTGGCCGCCTCAACCCGCTTTTCGCCTCATGACAACACTGATGTACAGAACAGTAGAAGTCACTAAAAGCACTTTTCTGTATAAGAATATTCAAATGTATTTTGAGCTTGACAAAACCAGAGTAACATAAGTGATTAATTAAATTAATAAATTTAATTCACTATTATGTGAGTAATCATTTCTTCAGTTTAATTTCCTACTCAAAAACGACATACAAAGGATAAGAAAAGATTATATACCTGTAGAGTTGCAGCCTGTAAAATGTCATTGACCTCCTCTCCAAAAAATCGATTTCCCTTGTAATTAATTGGAGGGAAATGTCTTTCCACTTGTCATTCATCTCACATTTCAGCATTTCCCTTGTAATGTCATTAATTGGAGGGACAAACTCAAACCTTACTCTAAATGATAAAAGATGTCAAAACAAACAGAAAATAAAAATAAGTCTCCCTTCTATATAAATCAAAACCGTAACAAACAAATAAAGTAAAGACAATAATCAAACTACCTCTATTATTTTTAACATCGCAGTTTTGTACTCTTTAGGCATATCTTTCCAAGAAATGTAGTTAATAGGAGCAAATTGATGCCTCTAACCAAACTACCCTTGAATCGAGTAAGAGTTCCTGCCTCTTCACTAGTAGGACGACCAAGTGCATCCAAATTAACTAAACCCACATTTAACAAATATATAAACCAAATATATGTAAGAGAGACATTTATATTAACAAATGTATAAAGCAAATATACAAAGCCTAAATTTATATTAACAAATATATGTTTCATCTCTACTGATCTGCATCTCCGCAAAGTATATAAAGCAATAACAGTTAAGAGAGACATTTGATGAAAGTCCATACATTATAAGCTAAACCTTGTATGTATAAGAGCTCCCCTGTATTTTCAGAAAAAGACATAAATCCGCTATAACAAAGTATAAGTTCACCGGGAAAAAAAAAAGAAGTAAAAGAAGGTATAAGTTAATATAAGCATGAAAATTCAACTCAAGAAACAAACAAGATATTAGCAGATCAAACTTATGTACTTTCTTACTTGCAAACCGGGAAAGGCATGTAAAAACACCAAATCAATTTCTTTTTGGCCTATTGTCATAACCTTCATAAAATAAGAGAGAATAGCTATTTGTCCTTTGTATCAAGGATAATTAAGAGACAAAAAGTAAATTAATTAAGATCATAAAGGTCATAATTCCTATATTGGAAGTAAAAATAAATAAGTGAAGTTTCTCATTGCAGTTCTAATAGCTTCACCTGCTAGCTTGAAATAAAATAACAATAAGGTAATTAGCTCAAAATTCCTTATAACGATAAGGCAATTATGGCTAGGCCAACCTAACAATTGAAGCAAGCAATGCTCTCCGTCAAAAAATTTTACCACTATATAAAGTACATCTAATGTCACAAACCTATAAAACTTTCTGAATAGAAATACCAATACATCAATATAACAAGTTATCTAATAATATAATAATATATGTATAGGCTATGGCTTACGTCTCAAAGAGTAAGATCTAGAAAAAGTCTTACCCTTCATAGGTGTTCAAGTTCCATTCTATGCGTGGCTTCTGATTCACCTGTCCAAATGGCATAATCTCACCTTGTGTACTTGCCCTTGAAATCAGAAACTGAAAAGTTGAAGTCCAGCATGGCTTCAATATGCGCATATCAATTATTTGAGGTGATTAAATTAGACAAATATAATCCACAATGAACATTTTTTCTTCTTACATCAAATTTCAATTCATAATGCCTACGTCTGTTCCAGCTTTAAAATCATCAAGACCTTGCCTAATAGAGTTGAATAAAGTAGGGCGTTAAAAAGAAGATCACAAAAGCAGGATAAGCAATGAGGCCAAGCGTTTATCTTCACCAAAAGTTCTGCAAAAAATCTACCATCATAAGATGCAAATCACAAACCAATGATTTAAGATAATAATATCAAAAAGAAAAAGAGCAATTAATTACCATCTTGCAATTGCAGAGCTCCACCTCTTGTACCATTTCTTCACACTTTACAAGTTCAGAATACTAACTCTTTGTTGCATTTGACAAGCGACCTTCAGGAGGTGGCTCAGGCTTGTCCTAATTAGAGGAAAAAGTCACTTACCACATGAAATATCAAAACCTAAAATTGATAAACATAGAGAGAGAGAGAGAGAGAGAGAAGAAGGATTCAAAATTTACACCACATTGTAAGGTATAATTTCAAGAGTAATTGACAAACAGAGAGAGAGAGAGAGGAGGAGGAGGAGGAGGAGGAAGAAGAAGATCAAAGCCTCAGGATTCGAAATTCGATTTCGAAGATTGCGAATGGGATGAGAATTGGAGGAGAAGAAGCCATGGGAAGACAAGAAGGCAAAGACGCAGCCGAGAATAACGCCGATCACGCCAGCAACGACGATCCGAGATCCGATAACAGATTGGCCGATCACAATAGTAAGCAACGTGCCTCTGCGACCCGCCATGCCCTATCTATCATATCAATGGAATGAACCTTCGTTTTAGGACATGAAAAGTGATGCAATTGAATTTGAAACCCTAAAACGAGATTTCAATCTTCAAGTCAGAAGAAGAAGAAGGAAGGCAAGCCAACTGAGTACTGACTAGTGGAGTGTTTGCTTGCCTCAAGTCGTCGTCAACTCTACTCTTTGGCAACGCAATGTGTAACAGTTAGACGCATTCACCTTTTTTTTGGTGTATGTAGACATAAGTTATATATGATGTAAAAAAAAAGTTAGTTTTATATATATAGGTCACTATAAGCTTTAGTGCTGGATTAGATATACTTAGGAATTATTTGAAAAAGTTAAAAATTATAGATTATGTTTATAATTAATTATTATTATAATTTATTATAATTGATTATTATTATAATTAATTATTTTTATATTTAGATATATTAATTATAAAATAATTTTAAATTAATATAATTGTTTAAATAATATAAAAAAATTATTTTTATATATTAAATTATTAAAATAAGTATAAAATAATTAAAAAATTTATTTGATTGAGGATAAAATAATATTTATATATTAAAGTGTAAGAAATAATTTATAAATTAAAATTATAAGTTTCAATTTTAGAATTTATGATTATTATTGAAAAAGTTTTTATTTTACATTGAGTTTCGTATAAAAAATTTTAAAATAATTTTTTTACCCAAATATAATAATTATTTCACAAAACAACTTAATATTTTAAAAATAACTAAATAAAAAATATTTAATCTTTTCTAAACATGCTCTTACAGTTTTTATGTCCATCACTAAAACTTATAGTAACAAGAATACACATATGTAGGTATAAGTTATATATACCCACATTTTTTCATTTATCGTTAAAACTTATGGTGACAATATATATATATACGGTGAGATAAATTTTTATTGTGAGATAGTGAAGTGAGTAAATATTGGTCATACAATCATATAATAGATTATCAAGATTAAAAGTTATTTAGAGATCATGTGACTACTTAAAAAAGTCATATGTATTTATATTTTAATCTTAATTATTTATGTAAGATCCAGTAGTTAAAACTCACTCATTTCATCTTTTACAATAAATACTCCTCTCACCAGATACGCTATATATATAAGGCATATCTAGTGAAGGAGAATTTTTATTATGAGAGGGTGAGAGAAGTAAATTTTAACCATACAACTATACATGGATGGTTAAGATTTAAAGTTATTTAAAAGTTATGATACTACTTAAAAATGTCATATGTATTTATATTTTAATTTTATTATTTATGTAAGATTTAATAGTCAAAATTTATCTCTTTTTACCTCTTATAATAAATATTAATCTTATTAAATACGCTAGAAGGAGAGTAAAAATAATATATATGTTATATTTTTATTAAAGAATAATATTACAACTGCTTAATAAATTCTATCTAAATTTTGTCCATTAGGTAACTATTTTTCTTTAGATAATTATTGGATAATTCCTATTTTGATTGTTTGAGTGGTTGCTTATCAATTGTGTGATTTAGAAGATGAGATAATTGTGTGATTTAGAAGATTATTATAAATTCCCACATAGATTGGAATTTTATTTTTCAAACATTTGATTATTTGCAGCAGTTAAGAATCGGAAAGATATAAAGAAAGGATTGGACCATTGGCAGTAGCACACTAAGCATTCTAGAATTCTGGCTCTGTAGGGGTGAGATCAAAGTATTATAGATATTCTTCTTTGTGGGAGAGGGTAGAGTCGTGGACAGATCAAATAGGAATTCAGAACAATAAAACTGAAAGTAAAATGTCAAATAACCAACACCGTAATTCATAAGACTCTGTACAAACCATGAACAAACAAAAGAAGATCCATATGATGTCAATTACGTGTCTGAAAAACTCTTCCCCCCATTTCGGCATTAAAAAAATATATTTCCAAAAAAGTAGAATATGTAAATTACAAGGTCAATAACAACAGCCGATCAATTGACGAGAAATATTTAGATAAATATTGTTTGTACAATGGTATAGATTAAATCATTTAATATTTAAATACTATATAAATTTTTATATTATATAATTATTTTACATTAAGAATAATAATATATTACTTATTTACATTAGGAAATTGAAGCCGCTATTCGAGGATCATAAAAAATGTCCACGTCTTTATGGGCCCTATAGGTGGTTTTCCAAGAATAATTAGATCATCGTCTTGCACACAATGGGCTTTTGTTATGTTGTGTATATCAGGTAAGAGGAATGTTTATTGTGAGAGGTGAGAGAAGTGAATATTGATCATTAGATTTTATATGAATAGTTAAGATTAAAATATAAATACATGTGAGTTGACTTTTAAATAACTTTTAATTGACTATCTACGATGAACTCAAGATTTCTCTTCTCATAATAAAAACTCATTTAACTAGATATGTCATATATATATATATATATATATATAAATTATACTCTTACACATTTTTTAAGGGTATTTTATTATTCATATATTTTTTAAAGATTATAATTAATGTGAAAATAAAAAAAATAAGTATAATAAATAATATTAAAAAATATAAAAAGAGATGTATATAGTATAATAAAGAATATCAATACTGATATGAAAGGCTTTATTTTGTGCCACGTAAATTCATGTTAAGTTTTTATAAGATCAAGTTAAGATTTTTTACAAGTATAATTTGTTCTTGAAACGAAATGGCTGAAAGTAATTTAATATACTAATATTTTTGCGTATAATGATATGTTGCTTGAGTTTGTACTACCCAGAACATTCATGAGGAAAAAATCATTTAAAATGTGTTTTACTTCTGTTTCTGAGATTTTTTGATAGGATGCTGGACCCAACAAAAGACGGGCCTGCTGTAGGTGAAAAGTCCAAGGATTCTGCTGAGGGAAACAGGCCCAAAAGAACCATTAAGCGACCTTCAGGATGGGAAGATTTCATCCATGAGAGAATGGATTTTTTTAAGATACCTTCAGGATGGGAAGATTTCATCCATTGAGAGAATGGATTTTTCGTTAAGATTTCTCCAGTGTCATGAGTAATAGATTTAGATGATGTCTTTGTCACCCAATGATTGGGTTTGTTATTTTTATTTTGTCAATTTGTTGTTTTTCCCCCAAAAGAATTATTCAGTAAATTCTATTCCCTTCTCTATTTCTGGAGGTACCTTTCCTGGCCTCAAATTCAGGAAAATAACTCTCTTCTCTTAATCCATAATACAACCCCTATCAACTTGGTGCTTTCATTGACTCTCTTCCATGGCTGACAACACCCGCGCTCAGGCTCAGGCCCAGGCCATTACTCGTCTAGAGGAGGCAGTTGCACGGCTCACCTGCACCCAGGCCACCTTCACCGACCATCTAGCTCCCTCCACTCCAAAATTGACAGTTATTCACCGTTTTCTCTTGAAAACACTCGCCCCATCGCAGACGGCAACCCCGCCCACCTCTTCCAAGGGATTTAAACCCCACATGAAGTTGGACGTTCCACGGTTTTTTGGATCTTTAAGATCTCCCAGTTCTTCGACTACATCACACACCGGAGGAGGAACGTATTCGGGTTGCATCTTTCTATATGGATGGCCCCGTTCTCGTTGGTTTCAATGGATGTTCGCTTCGATTTCTTCATGGAATGGCTTGCTCCACGCTCTAGAGACCTTCCTACTACGATGACCCTAAAGGTGCCTCTTCAAACTCACTCAACATGGTACAGTCAACAACTATCTCTCTGAATTTGAGAACCTTGCTAACCGTATAGTTGGTCTTCCTACACCTTTCTTGTTAAGTTGTTTCATCTCTGGTTTATCTCCTGATATCCGACGGAAGTTCAAGCCCTTCAACCACTAACGCTTCTTCAAGCTGCTGCTCTTGCAAAGTTGCAGGAAGATAAGCTCAATGATGCCAAGCGACCTTCACGACCCAAGTTCAACTCAGCACCACTCTCGATTTCCCCTTTGGCTACTATTCCAGTGCAGTCCCAACCTCCTCTGTTACCAGCACCCCCTAAGACCACCTTTAAACGATTGACTCCCGCGAAATGGCGGCCGGCGTGATAAGGGATTGTGCTACTCGTGATTACGGTCCTAATCATAAATGTAAATCCCGATTTTTCTTACTCATCGCCGATGACGAAGATGCGATCCCGACGATGTACCTCCTACACCGTGTGGGACATCGCGCGAGGTGATGTAAATGGCTCAACCTGCTCGGATTAGCTTTAATGCCTTATCGGGCGCCTAGCTCCCGAAACGTTACGGTCACGGGTTTGGTTAACGGCAGGCGGGAGGTGACTGCCTTAATCGATGGGGGAAGTACCCATAATTTCATTCAGGATAAAATGGCCGCTTTCTCAACCTCGTGGGTGAGTGTCATGGTGGGCAATGGCGATGAGCTTTTGTGCAACCAAGTGTGTAAATGTGTTCAAGTGATCATGGGGTGTAGACCTCTTTATCATGTCCATCTTGGCAGATTTGGTATTTGGAGTTGAATGGCGAAGGCCCTTGGCCCGATTATTCGATTATAACCTTTTGACTATGAAATTCATGAAGACGCAAAATGGTAGAGCTTAAGGCGTTCACAGAGAGCCTAAAAGAAATAACACACCAACAGATCAAACGCCTTATCAATAGGTTGACTTTCACATCCAGATGGGTTCTAGCCCAAGTTCACTTGACACGCCCACCAATCCTACCCCCTTAGGGTGGCGCAGATTTGTTAAACCGATATACCAATTTATTCCAACAACCCTCCATTGTTTTTTAAACATGACCATTCCATTCATTTGTTGTTGGTTTGTAAATGTCAAATATGTATGATTTAAGCAAGAAATAGAACAACAAGTTTATGCAACACGGGATTGAAGAAGATGATGGAGCAAAGTTGTAAATTACTACGGGAAGAACATCAGCGATTTTCGTTGTTTACCGTTTAAATGCAATCACAATCAAAGGTTTCCCAATCCCCAAAAGCTTTTGGATGACTTGGGGATTTGGTGGTTTTCCAATGACCTCGCACAAGGCTTTCATTACGCATACGCCCGAGGATTCCCAAAACGACTTTTCGCACTCACCGGGGCCACTAAGTACAAGGTCATGCCATTTGGCCTCTCGTAATGAAAACTTTTCAAGCCATGATGAATGATCTCTTGTGTTTTCGATGATATACTAATTTTCTCCTTCGAAGACCATTTGGAACACCTTTTGATTTTCTCTTACATTAAGGTCAATTTTTCCTCAAAGGGTCTAAAGCATTGGCCGAGAAAAATTCTGGCATATTGTTTCTGTAGGGGTGAAGATCAAAGTATTATAGATATTCTTCAAATTTGTGGGAGAGTCTAGATCGTCGACAGATCAAATAGGAATTCAGAACAATCCGAAAAACTGAAAGTAAAATGTCAAATAACCAACACCGTAATTCATAAGACTCTTTTATCACAAACCATGAACAAACAAAAGAAGATCCATATGACAATCAATTACGTGTCTAAATTAAAACTACTTCGGGAGCCCCCATTTTGGCATTAAAAAATATATTTCTTTCAAAAAGTAGAATATTAAATTATTGAAGGTCAATAGCAACAGCCGATCAATTGACGAGAAACCATTTAGATAAATATTGTTTGTACAATGGTATAGATTAAATCATTTAATATTTAAATACTATATAAATTTTTATATTATATAATTATTTTACATTAAGAATAATAATATATATACTTATTTATTAATTTAATTCACATAATTTATATTAATAAAATTTGCACAAATATTTCTCCATTTCACGTAATTAAACCAACACGTGCTTTAGGAAATTGATGCCGCTATTCGAGGATCATAAACAATGTCCACGTCTTTGTGGGCCCTATAGGTGGTTTTCCAAGAATAATTAGATCATCGTCTTGAACACAATGGGCTTTTGTTATAATTTGTCCGCCACAAAGTTTTACTCTTCATTGATTTGATCCGTAAGCTCCATGGGTTTCCCAAGATTATGTGGACCTAGTTTTTAGAGGTGGAAAGAACTTTTCAAATTAAATGGGACCAATTTCCGTATGAGTACATCGTATTAGATCTTACCGATGAATGGTTGGAGCAATATCTGCGAGCTTATGTTCATAAAAATTTAGTCTGAATGGTGTTATAACACCACATGCCACTCGCAACCGGTGATATTTTTTAAGGGAAACCTCCTCCCAAAGATACCTCAATACATAAGCGGCTCCTCATTTAAGCCGTTGATTCTCTCCTTTCTTTTAATCAGATTGGCCGATAAATTATTTATATATGGAATCAAGATTTACTAGTCTCCCTCTCATAATGGGGAAAAGGTATTATGGTTCAGGTAGTAGAGAAGATTGGTATGCATATATATATATATAAATTATACCCTTTTCACACACTACTTTTTAAAGATATTTTATTATTTATATATTTTTTAAAGATTATAATGGGATTCCTCTCTGCCGACCCTCCACGACGATTGGTTTTGTGAAAATAATACGTGGGAAAAAATAAGTATAATAAATAATATTAAAAAAAATAAAAAGAAGATGATGGGAAGATTTCATCCATTGAGAAAATGGATATAATATTAATAGATTTAAGAATATCTCCCGTGAGTCATGAGTAATAGATTTAGATGATGAATGAGGTTTTTATTTTTTGTGCCACGTAAATTCATGTTAAGTTTTTATAAGATCAAGTTAAGATTTCTCGGAGGTACCTTTTTACAAGTATAATTTGTTCTTGAAACGAAATGGCTGAAAGTAATTTAATATACTAATATTTTTGCGTATAATGATATGTTGCTTGAATTTGTACTACCCAGAACATTCATGAGGAAAAAATCATTTAAAATGTGTTTTACTTCTGTTTCTGAGATTTTTTTAATCGGATCTGAACTGAAATGAAAATTCAGCATTTGGGTTTTCTTATTGGGCTCCAAACGCATCAGGAAGACGAATAACTCACGACTGAAGAGGGAACTCCCACTAGGAACTAGAAACTTAAACTCGATCCATGTGTTCCTTGTTAGTTGTTCTTGTTTCTGTCTTTAGGCCTATGGGTCCTCCAATGTACCAAAAAAACACTTAAACTCGGTGTCTCAGACTCGTACTTTGATCCAATTTGGACCCTCGTTAAACTAGTCAATCTTCAAAGATGAGCACATTCATTACTCAATCAAGATGGGCCATATCTAGGGAAACTGTTCTTTGTGGGCATGTGGCCTGAACCAAATTAGGATGGTTTAGGGCCCATGTTATAATTTTACAAGGTCAGGCCTAAACCACCATGGCCCATATATATCTATGCACAAATTAGCTTCTCATGTCGTCCCAAATTAGAGCTTGTTTTGAAGTGTTTTTATTGATAAAAAATATATATATCCTTTTGTTATATTTTAATATGTTTGGATGAGTCTTTTCTTTAAAAAAATTTAAGCATAAAAAAGAGCATAACTTGTACATTTTTTTAAAAAAAAGTTAGAATTGTGTGTTTCTAAAGAAAGAGCAAAAAAAAAAAAGGAATAATTTTTTTTGATAGAAACAAATTTAAATATGAAAACAATATTTCTCATATTTTACATCTAAAAATAAAATAACTTTTATTTTTTCGAAAATTTCTTCCAAAAAAATATAAAAAAATCTTTTAAAAGCCCAAACTTATCGGCCCTTGACACCAAACAAATGGGATTTGTCATTTAAATTTTGTGGGTGGCCTTGTTCCTCTGGAATCTGTATTAGTTAGCAAAGGAAAAAAAGGCATAGGGTCAGTTGTTCAATTTTGTTGGTGTTCCAGAATTTGTTGCACGTGTGAATGCTTCCTGTAAGACTTGCTTGATTTCCTTCCATGTGTTGAGAATGCTCTTGTCAGCAAGGCTTAAGATTTAGGATTTAGGTTTATAAACTATTTATGTTTTAATTTTTTTCCATAATTTTTATTTGAAAAAATGTAATTCTTATTTCTCAATAAAAAAGAAAGTAAAAATACAAATTTTACATAAAAAACTATAACTGTTAACATTTATAAATAACAATTAAAACTCATTAAAAAATGATATGACAATACATCAATAGATGATAATGTAAAACTTTTTTATACTGAGGGTCTGTTTGGTACGCAGGATAGGATAAGACCTGATTGTATTAGGTTTAATAATATAAAATCTGATAGTATAAGGTTTGATAAAATTTTAATATTATCTAATGTTTGGCGCGATATTGTATAAGATACTGTATTGTATAACAAACTTAAACTTAAGTTAACCCATACCCTTACTCATAATAACATACTAAAATTTAAAAAAATGGAAAGAGCAAATTTTCCTAGGTGTGAGACAACACAGAGTCTAAGAAAAGGGGTGGCAGTGCTATGGGTTCAACAGGAGTAAGGGCGTGGAGGCAGTGCTCATCGGCTAGGCAGCATTGGTTTGATTGATGGCGGATAATGTGGTTCATAGGGTGATTGAAGTTTTATGTGGCGGAGGAAGACAATGACGTATTGTGATGGTGTGTGTTCGGTGCGACGAGTAGAGGTCCGCGACCATGGATGAGACTGATGTTGTAAAGGAGGAGACAACAAATGATTGGTATTCGAATGATAAGATTATAAAGGGAATATTTTCAGATGAGCTTATCCATCAAAACTTAATCAGACCTAATCTCACTCCCCAAGACCTGATTAAGTTATTGATAACTCCATAAAATACAGTTATTTGTGCTCTATTTCTGTGCTAGAATGAATGTTAAGTCCTTGTTTAAATGTATATTTAGAGGGTTTTGTGCTAATATTTGTCATATTCTGATTCTAAGTCTTTCTTGTATGTTTTATTGTAAATTGTGTTTAAATGCTTATGAATTAAGTAGATTTATATATGTTACTGATTTTGTGTATTCTCTATGTTAGGAAGGGCTCCAAACAAGGTCAAATATGGAGCAATTAAGCATAAAGAGAAAGAGGAAGCCAAATTAAGCATTTTAGTGGTCACCGCCGTGGCGTAAGGTGTTGCGTGCCGCGGCGCTGAGAGGCATTTTCAGCATGCCATACTTGGACCCAAGGCAAGAGGGTCGCGTCCCAGATGAAGTAGGCGTCGCGGCGTATGTAGACCGACCGTGTGAGCGCCGCAACACACATATGTGGGGGCCGCGACGCTGAGCCTATAAATATATTTTATACATTTTTTTCTCTGTTCTGGCCATTTTGGCCATTTCCATTTTTTGTTCTTTGTAGTTTTCTTAGTTTAGATTAGGTTTAGGTAGTTTTAGGTTAGTTAGTCTGGCTAGATCTCCAGTGATGGTAGATTGAAGGCAAAGATCAAAGGATTGAAGGAGGATTCAAGCATCAAAAATAAATCAATGAGCTTCATTTTCTATTTTCCCTTTCTCTCTTCTCTTCCTTATCTGTTGTATAGCTAAGCTTTGTTTAGGAATATTTTGAATCATTTTATACATATTAATGATGTATTCTTCTCTGAGTTTGTGTGGATGTTTGATTATTGTTCAATCATTATCTGTGTTTAATGCTTTTATGGTTGGCTGATCACTGATTGCATTATCCTAATATTTGCAAATGAACTAGACATAGAGATTTGTTAATATGGATATGGTATGATTGATACATGTTTGGAGAGTTCAATTTGCTTGGATGAGTTGATTCGTTAATAGGATAGAAATATACCTATTAGCCATGTATAGTGTGTGATTGAGAATAGATCGTTCATGAGTGGAAGTTAAGCTGACTCTCAAGGAAACTTAGTGAGTTGGGCAATTGAAACTAGGGTTGATTGACCTAGACATAGGCTTTTGACTACATCAGATTCTCAAGCTAACCTAATCAGTGTATCTATGTTTAAGAGGAGGATTGCATGTTGTTAGTAGATGTAGGGGGTGAAGGAAGATTTCATGAAACTTAACCGCATTTATGTTTATTGCTTTTGTAAATTAGAATTAGTTTCGTTTATTGCTTTCTTATTTTTATGTCATTGTCTAGAATGGATTAAGTTATTGGTTGATATTTAGCTTTATAACGTAATATCCTCGTGGGAACAAACTTTTACTCTGTATCTGTAGTACTTGAGCGATCTGTGCACTTGCGGTAGTAATCAAGTTTTTGGCGCCATTGCCAGGGATAGTTTTTATATTACTAATATCAACAATGAGTTTGATTAGTTCTAATTCAAGTCGTATATAAGTTGTATATAATCTATGTTTTGTTTCTGTTTTGTTTTAGTTTCAAATAAGAAGCTGGGTGATTTCATTTATACGAGGCTCTTCAGGGAATTCGCGACTCCTGAAAGGATAATCCTTGGATCGAGTTCTTGGAGACTACTCATCCGCAGCACTTCAATTTTGGTGACAAAGTCCTACTGGGACTATAACTCAGGCCCTTTGTGGGAGGGAATCTCATGTTTATGTTTTATTCCTGTCTTTATTTTGTGCATAAATAGGTAGTATGTTAATGTGTTTATGTTAAATATGTTAGCATATTAGTAAGTTGTGTTTTGTTAGTTTTGTTAATATGTTTTTGTTAGTATTTTTGTATATATGTGTATTAGTTGTGTTAGTTCTTGTTTGTTTATGTTTTAGATGTTGTTTGTGTTAGTTTTTATATAGGTTAATATGTTAGTTATGTTAGTTTTATGTTTTTGTTTGTTTTTAAGTTTTAAGTTTGTTTAGGTTTTTATATAGGTTTATATGTTGTTTTTGTATTTTATTATATGTGTTTTGTACATTTTTGTAATTTAACTTTTTGAATAAGTTTTGTTGCAGCTAGAGACTGTTGCAGCTAGAGACCCATAAGAGCCAAATCCAACAACAAAACTGTGTTTGCTGCTAAATTTAGCAAGTTAGGTGGTTACGCCGTGGCGCTAGGTAGTGTGCGCCGCGGCGCATGGGGTGTTTTCTGTAGAATTCTGTAACTTTTTGTGAGCGTCGCGACGCTGAACCCCTACTTTTACTTTTTCTGTTATTTTTCTATTTGTGTGTATATAATAATGCTCAGTACTAGTCTCAGATTTCCTATGGACTATATTCCTTAAATGATACATTTCATTTTAGGTTTGGGGGAGTATCTTTACATGTTTAATTCTTTTTTGCTTAATGTTAACATGTATTGATATTTTGAGTATGTAGTGATTTTAGTCATTATATTTTCATGATTATATCTTGTTTTGACTATTACTAATGCCCTGATGACAATAATTTCAATTTTCAACTTTATGCAAATGATGTTATGCATGCTTGAATTAAAAGTTGAATATGTTTGAATACATGATATATTGCAAGAATACTGGTGTTGTTTTTGGTTGTCCATGATGTGAACGGTTGCTATTTGCCCCCTTTTCAGTAAAACCTTATGTGATCTTGAAGCATGTGAAACAATTTAGTCGCTTTTGATGCATGATTTACATCTCACTTAGATACAAGTGTAACTTTGAAAATAATAAGAGTACATGTTTTAAGAATGTTTATGGATGTATATGTAGAGTTTTGATTATCCTAGAAATTGTTTTTGAACTTTCTTGAGGCGAAATCCTAGGTTGTGCATGATTGAGAAAATGATTAGGACATTGTTTGAACCGATTGAGCCTTAAAAAGCTTACCTGATATGATGATATCCTTAGGTCCCTTTTTGAAGTCATATACTGTTTGACCTTATTTGTTTTTCATTGTCATTATGATCGTTAACCTGTTAACCGTTCTAATGCATGTGAAAGCATGTCATTTTCTTTCTACCCTTATTGTTTGTTGAGTACATGGTATGCTATTTCTTGAAATAAGTTTGATGATTAGGGGTTATTGAATATTCAATTCAAAATGAGCCTGAAGGAACTAGATGCAAAACAAAAAAAAGAAAAAGAAATGCTTTGCAAAATAAAGAAAATCAAAAGAGAAAAAAAGAAAAAAAGAAAAGGAAAGCTTAAGTAAAGAAAAGTTCAAAAAGCATCGAAATTGGTTCTGGCAAGTTTTCTGATCTCACAATTGGATACCCTGCTAAAATCAAAGTAATGACTCAAGTCTTGAAGTAGTATGTTGTGTGTCTCAATATTTGTATTGTACCTTTTCCTGTTCCTTTCTTTCACCCATACCATTGGCCTTATATTATAAGCTGATTAAGTCCCTTTTGATCCTCAATCTTGTGTGATTTACATTAGTGGAGAGAGAGTTGATTTACAATTTTGTGGATTCTATGAATCATATACATGTATGTTTTTAAATTTATCTGGATGTGTATGACTTGATTAGGAGAAGTTTATCTTGCATGTTTGCGATAAATGGGAATTGCATGAAGAGTTTTCTAGATTGATAGCATGTTAAAGATTATGTTTGTGTGAAACTGTTTACGAAGTATTTGCACTTTTTGAGGATTGATGCAACCATTACACACTAGTATTTGTTTTTAAATCAAAAAGAAGGTTGAAATATATTTGCTGAATGAAAGTTTGTTTTGAATGTTAAAGTGATTTACTTAGTTGTATTTTGTTTTGCTCGAGGACTAGCAAAATGTAGTTTTGGGGGTGTGATAATTCCATAAAATGCAATTATTTGTGCCCTATTTCTGTACTAGAATGGGTGCTAAGTCCTTGTTTAAATGTATATTTAGAGGGTTTTGTGCTAATATTTGTCATATTCTGATTCTAAGCCTTTCTTGTATGTTTTATTGCAAATTGTGTTTAAATGCTTATGAATTAAGTAGATTTATCTATGTTACTGATTTTGTGTATTCTCTATGTTAGGAAGGGCTCCAAACAAGGTCAAATATAGAGCAATTGAGTTTAAAGAGGAAGAGGAAGCCAAATTAGGCATTTCAGTGGTCACTGCCGCAGCGCAAGGTGTTGCGTGCCGCGGCGCTGAGAGGCATTTTCAGCATGCCATACTTGGACCCGAGGCAAGAGGGGCGCGTCCCAGATGAAGTGGGCGCCGCGGCGTATGTAGACCGACCGTGTGAGCGCCGCGGCGCACATATGTGGGGGCCACGGCGCTGAGCCTATAAATATATTTTATACGTTTTTCTCTCTATTCTAGCCATTTTGGCCATTTCCATTTTTTGTTCTTTGTAGTTTTCTTAGTTTAGATTAGGTTTAGGTAGTTTTAGGTTAGTTAGTCTGGCTAGATCTCCAGTGATGGTAGATTGAAGGCAAGGAGCAAAGGATTGAAGGAGGATTCAAGCTTCAGAGATAAATCAATGAGCTTCATTTTCTCTTTTCCATTTCTCTCTTCTCTTCCTTATCTGTTGTATAGTTAAGCTTTGTTTAGGAATATTTTGAATCCTTTTATATATATTAATGATGTGTTCTTATCTGACTTTATGTAGATGTTTGATTATTGTTCAATCATTATCTGTGTTTAATACTTGTAGTTGGCTGATCACTGATTGCATAATCCTAATATTTGCAAATGAACTAGACATAGAGATTTGTTAATATGGATATGGTATGGTTGATACATGTTCGGCGAGTTCAATTGGCTTGGATGAGTTGATTCGTTAATAGGATAGAAATATACCTATTAGCCATGTATAGTGTGTGATTGAGAATAGATCGTTCATGAGTGGAATTTGAGCTGACTCTCAAGGAAACTTAGTGAGTTGGGCAATTGAAATCAGGGTTGATTGACCTAAACATAGACTTTTGACTACATCAGATTCTCAAGCTAACCTAATCAATGTATCTATGTTTAGGAGGAGGATTGCATGTTGTTAGTAGATAAAGGGGATGAATGAGGATTTACTGAAACCTAACCGCATTTATGTTTATTGCTTTTGTAGATTAGAATTAGTTTCGTTTATTACTTTCTTATTTTTATGTTCTTGTCTAGAATGGATTAAGCTATTGGTTAGTATTTAGCTTTATAACGTAACATCCTCGTGGGAATGAGCTTTTACTCTGTATCTGTATTACTTGAGCGATCCGTGCACTTGCGGTAGCAATTAGTTATATATTATTTTAATGTATAAGAGGAATAAGGTAAATAAGCTTATAGACAATATTGTAGTCGCATCAAATAATTGATAAAATCAAAATATATTGTATAAATTTATTTTATCAAGCCTTATACGTCGTGCCAAATATGTCTTGATAGTGTATCAAAACTAATTTCAAATTCATTGTACAAAAAATTAATTCAAATTATAAAACATATCAAAATATACAAAAATATAATTTTTAAATAATACTGTAAATAATTTACATATACATAATTTGCAAATTCAACACAAATATTCATCGCCTTTAGAGAATCAAAAGAAAGTGATAGACAAGCATAGTGGGTGCTAAATAAAATTCAAAAAGGTATCATACAACACCAGAAAAAAGGAGACATTTAAAATGTGAGGTTGATCTATTTCGTCAGGGAATACTAAATTAAGTCTACCAGATATAACTTGGATTGTGAACAGAAATGGATAACTACGACTAAATATTTATTTATACAAATTTTGCATCAACTTCTTCATATAACTGGACACATGCGTAGTTTTATTTAATTAAATTGAGGTCATCTAATTTTTTTATCTTTAATTAAATATCTCTATAGACATTGATATAAAATTAATTATTACACATTGTTGCGAAGAGCACCTTTTAACAATTATTTTATCCAAATTTAAACTTTTTAATCTAATTTAATTTATCAAATCCTTTTTTCTGTTTTATTATTGCTTAAGCCAAGACTAGGTGAATATTTATAGAACCTGTTGCTTTCATCTTATCAATCAGAGTTCAAAGTCGGAACTATAAGAAATTGAAACTAAATCTGAAGCATATTCCTTTTTTTTTTAATTTCTATCAATGTGAAATGGAGGGCATAGTGAGATAAGAATTGAGATGGAGATTAATTTTATGTGCCTATAAGAAATTAAGTGGGTCGGAGAAAAGGCAAAGGAATTCGACACTTTGAGTTTTAAGTTTTTGTACACCGGTAAAGTAAAATTTAGAAATGGAGTAGGCATAATAGTAGATAATAATTAAAAGAATAATATCGTGGATGTGAGAAAGTTTGGAGTTAGGATCATAATTTTGAAGTTTGTTGTAGAACATGAGACTTTTAATGTTGTCAGTACGTATGCACTCCAAGTAGGGTTAGACGAGCACTACAAGATAAAATTTTGGGAGGATTTAGAAGGTTTAGTTCAAGAAATACCATTAGGAGCGAAGATTTTTCTAGGAAGGGACCTAAATGGTCAGTTGGGGAGCGAATCTAGGGGGTATGAGGGTTTGCATAGGGGTTATGATCTAGGAGTAGCTAATGCAGAGGGCAAAGCAATTATAAATTTTTCTGTAGCGTTTGATTTTACAATAGCTAACACTTGTTTTAGGAAGCGGGAAGAGTATCTTATCACATATAGAAGCGGGGGTTCTTGCTCTCAAATTGATTTATTTCTAATAAGAAAATCTGATAGAAAGCTTTGCATGGATTGCAAAGTGATCCCTGGAGAGAGTTTGACTACCCAACACAGGATTTTTGTTATGGATGTATGGGTTAAGATGAGAGTAAAGAAAAATTATCAAGACAGAGAGCCAATGATCAAATGGTGGCAACTAAAGGGAGGAAAACAAATTTTCCTTCAGAGGAGGATTATGGAGGAAGAGATTTGGGAGGTACAAAGGAATGCTAATGATATATGAGACGAGATGACTAAAAGGATTAGAAAGGTAGTAAAAGAGACACTCGGTGAATCAAGAGACTTTAGACCCAAGATAAAGAAATTTGGTAGTGGGATGCAAGTGTACAAGATAAGGTTAATGTTAAAAGGAAATGTTATAAAACTTGGCACGTGTGTAAAAATGATGAAAATTAGGAAAAATATAAGGCAGCTAAAAAATATACAAAGAAGGCGGTGAGCGAAGCGAAAGCTAAAACGTTCAACGGGTTATATCAATCATTGGGCACCAAAGACGGAAAAAGGAATATTTACAGGCTTGCTAAAAGTAGGGAAATGAAGACTAGAGACTTGGATCAAGTGAAATGCATTACGGATGAAGAGGGTAAAGTCTTGGTTACAGAACAAGACATCAAGAATCGATGAAAGAGTTATTTTCATAAGTTATTTAATAAGAAACATAAGACATTAGGGGACTCGGACATTCTAAACACTAGAGAAGATGACCAAAATAAAATATTTTATCTTAGAATTCGGGAGTTTGAGGTAAAAGAAGCATTGAAGAGGATGAATAATGGAAAAGCGGTCGGACTGGATAATATACCTATTGAGGTATGGAAGTGCCTAAGAGAGAAAGGTATGAGCTGACTCACAAAGCTATTTAACGAGATAATGAGGTCTAAGAAAATGTCAAATGAATAGAAGAGAAGTACTTTAATCCCTATTTATAAGAAAAAGGGATATATACAAAATTGTACAAATTATAGAGGAATTAAGCTCATGAGTCATATCATGAAGTTATGGAAAAGAGTAATTAAACGCAGATTAAGACAAGAGACTCATATTTCAGAGAATCAATTTGGTTTTATGCCTGGGAGGTCAACTATGGAAACAATCTATCTTCTACGAAGATTAATGGAGAGGTATCGCAGGAAGTAAAAAAACCTGCACATGATTTTCATTAAT
The DNA here is from genome assembly GCA_029884595.1 of Ormosia semicastrata. Classification (NCBI taxonomy): domain Eukaryota; kingdom Viridiplantae; phylum Streptophyta; class Magnoliopsida; order Fabales; family Fabaceae; genus Ormosia; species Ormosia semicastrata. The sequence continues at coordinate 14,840,237 of JAQQTO010000037.1, forward strand.
TTGAGAAAATCTTACGATAGGGTACCGAGAGAGATATTGTGGAAAGCTTTGGAAAAAAAAGGAGTTCGTATAGCCTATATTTGAGTAATCCAAGATATGTATGATATGGCTAAAACTAGTGTGAGAACACAGGGTGGGGTTACAGAAGATTTCCTTATAACTATAGGACTGCACCAATGGTCAACTTTGAGTCCATATCTTTTTACCTTGGTCTTGGATGTACTTACTGCGCATATCCAAGAGTCAGTGCCACAATGCATGTTTTTTACAGATGATATAGTATTAGTTGGAGAGTCAAGAGAGGAAACAAATGGGAAGTTAGAGCTATGGAGACGAGCTTTGGAAGAACATGACTTTCGTATAAGTAGGAGTAGGATGGAATATATGAAATGTAAGTTCAGTAAGAGACGTGTTAATGCTAGTTTAGCAGTGAAAATTGGAGATCATATCATACCACAAGTCACACAGTTTAGGTATATTGGATCTATCATACAAAATGATAGAGAGATAGAGGGAGATATAAACCATAGGATTCAAGCTGGATTGATGAAATGAATGAGTACTTCAATAGTTATTTGTGATAGAAAAGTATCTCTCAAACTTAAGGGTAAATTTTACTGCACAGTTATAAGGTCTGCAATGTTGATGGTACTCAATGTTGGGTAGTAAAAAGTCAACATGAGCATAATATCAGTGTTACGGAGATGAGGATGTTGCGTTAGATGTGTGATCATACAAGACAAGATAGGATTAGGAACGAATACATTAGAGAGAAAATATGGGTAGCACTTATTGTAGAAAAGATGAGAAAATCTCATTTTAAGTTGTTTAGACATATAAGGAGAAGACCCTTAAAAGTTCCTGTAAATAGAGTAGATCAAGTTTAAAATAGTCCAATAGCTAGAAGTAGAGGAAGACTAAGAAAAATTATAGGTGAAATGATTAAAAAAAATTTAAATTTGAATAACATTTCTAAATACTTAATTTATGATAAAAAATAATGACATCATTTGATACATATAATCGATCCCTCCTAGTGGAAATATGTTTTAGTTGTGATGAAAGGGACAGCATAGTGAGATAAGCCTGCTTTGAACTATTATCCATTTACTTAATTTTAAAATTTATAGTATGAAAATATTCCCCTAGACATTTCCTCCCTGATGATAACATTTCATGCCAAAATAGTGACAGCAACGTTTGAAGTTAGAACTATAACCTTGCGTTTGCATTAAGCATATGAAGTGGCCGAAATAGAGACATTCCTGTAATGAATAAATCTCTGCCTCCTTGTCCTTGTCCCTTGCTTCGCTTCAGATACCTTGTCCATTCACTATTCAGGACGGTGTTCCATTTAATTGGTAATGTTATTATATTAAACTACACTTCCTATTATATTATGATCATTGTTAACGTTTGTCTTTAAAGTATATATTAAAGAATAAAAATAATTCATATAAAAAAATTATAATAAGAATTTAATTGTAATGTATTGTTAATATAAATTTTTTTATATTATTAATTAATCATATATTATCACATAATTTAAAATATTTGACTATAATAATAATTATTTAAAAAATTACACATATAATGATATATGATTAGTTAATGGTATAAAAAAATTATATTAACAATATATTAAGATTTAATTCTTAAAATAAAAATTATCAAGTAAAAAGTAAAAGTGTTTAATATTTTAAAAAAAAAAATATATTTAATATTTTTAAATAATTAAGATAATTTAATAATAATAATAATAACTCTTTAACATCTTAAGAATACACGTCAACAAAACTCATTATATTATTATACTGTTCTTCTAATCTAAATAATTGACATTTTTTTTTTATTTTAAACAATGACATCAATAATTTTTTTAAGATTAGTAAGAAAATTGAAAATAATGCTACTGAACAAGTTATTGTAATTATAGTATTTGTTTATATATCATATAAAAATAAAAAAATAATTAAACTCATCTTTAATTAGAGATTATATTAAAAATCTAATAAATCAGGCAAATACTTGGTAATCAAATTATGTAAACTATTTAATACTAGTACACACCTCACAACTAACAAAAGTTGAATCTTCAATACTTATCTCCTATGAATCAGCATATCCGTGTGCAGACACGTATTCCTATCAAATATATAAAGATATTTTGTCACGATACACGTGTTTTGTATATTAAAATATATTTGATTAAAAATATTATTTTTTAATTTAGATATATTTAGATAACATCTAAAATATAATTTAAACACGATTTATTAATATATATATTTTAAATATTTTTCATGATTAACATTCAATTAATAAGCTTGTAACCCTACCCAAACTCAATTACATAACTAATGTTTCAATTCACTATTTTCACACATCAGTATTTTAAGTTTTATCTTTTTATACATCATTATTAAATTTTTAAGTTTTATATTTTCACATACTACTATTTTTATCGCTTTCATTCTACTCTTTGCTTATACCAAATCATTTCATTTCATATCACCTGAAACTTGCTTCATATTAATATTTTCTTTAGTTAATTTTTTTTTGCACATATACTCATTCATGATTAGTTACGTTAGAAAAAATTAATTTAAAATTTTTTAGAATATATCAATAAAAATTATACTCTATATTTTTTAGAAAAACTTATTAAATATTAAATATTAATACATATAACATATATTAAGATATTATAAATTTTTAAATTTATAAAAATAATATTAATAAATTATAAATTTTTTTACTTAAATTTAGTAATATATATATATATATATATATCGTATCTATATTCTATAATTTTTAAATTTAATGTATCTTTTTATCCGTATTTATATCGTGTGTTCATATTTGTTTCTATGCTTCATGGAGTATCACTAATAATTCTTAACAATAACTTCAGTTAGGACTGCCGCTTTAACTATTATTATTTTCAGAATTTCTTAATTTGGAAAAGAAGTTGTTTATTAAATGCGTTTCTAATCTATTCAGAAAATAACTTTCTGTTTTTAACATTCTCCAAAGTACTTTTATGAAGAAAAAAAAACAGTAAATGAGAAAGAGGGAAAAAAATGATGCGCCGAGGTGAATAGCTGCAGAAAGAAATGAAGAGATAATAAAAGACAAAGGTCAGATGTATTGATGTGTACCTAATGCCTTGTTGTGTGATGTTAACCCGTTGGGTACCCCATCACCATTTTCCCTCCCTCACCAAATCCATGCCCCTTTCATTGCTATGAGTGCTTTCTTTTTTTCCTTGCAGTCACAGACTTTTATCTGCGCATAACAAATAAAGCGAGTCTGTGACTGAAAGTTCACATAGACAGACACATTGAGCGAGTCTCTCTCTATCCCCTCTCAAACCGGAAAAGCATAAGCACAGAATGAAGGCTAGCTATATTACATTTATATTTATTTGCATTAAATATCCATCATGTCTTTCTGAATCCTTTCAAACATTATTAATCCTTCATTTCATGTTTCATTTTCTGCAGAGGTTACATACTAGCATTCGCCTCCTTAATTTCCGAACCCAACTTGTTCTTATCGCTATTTGTCTGTTTACCTGTTCCTCCAGCCTCAAGGTCTCTTCCCCCCCCCCCCTCCCCTTTCTAATTCTAATTAACTTGTTCAATTAAATGCTGAATATGAATCAGCTTTTTGAATTTCGAATAATAGCAATTTTATTTTATTTTTTGGGTTATTCTGACTGAGGCTGAGGTAGCAGATCGGAGAAACTTGTGGGTCAGACAACAAATGCGATGGTGGTCTCAGCTGCCAGACATGCCCTGCAAATGGGAATACCCGACCCAGATGCTCCCGGATACAGCCTTCAAGCCCCACTTCCAAAGTTGGTGACTTTTCCCAATTTCTGTGACCGAATTTCTTCAAATTTATGTTGATTGTTTTGGGTTTTTGATGTTCAGGTGAAAGGCCTACCATTCAACAAGTATTCGTGGCTCACCACCCATAATTCCTACGCTCTGGCCGGGGCGAGATCGGCCACCGGATCTTTCCTTATAGCCCCAATGAACCAGGAAGACACCGTTGCTGATCAACTCAAAGTAAGATTCTCCTCCCTTCTTTATATTTGTTCATCATGTAGTAATAGTATGTAAATGTGATTAGTCTAGCTATTGGAATATGTAGCATAAGGATTAAAAAAACAGAGAGAGAATTGAGATATGCTATATGCTAAAAAAAACCAGGATTGAAACTGAGATTCGACGTCAACTAGTCTTAAATTAATATGATAATAAATTAGAAATATCTTATATGACAACTAAGAAATGGTTTATACTAGTTATATAGCCATGTATTGCACGAGTTTCTTTGTTTGCATTTGCTTCCCCATGTGAATGAACATTGTTTAAAGGGGTTAACAAATATTGAATGAGAATATATAGAGCAGGTATGTGTGTAGTGTGTTGAGGTTGAAATAAAATTCAGGAGAGATTCTAGACGCCAGTAGTTGTCGGATACTTTGATTAGTGTACTGAAGTTATAAAGTTGTACAATTTAAACATCGAATAGTTTTATTAAGATTTAGGATTAAAATTAAAATACAGTTATCATGGAAAGACCATGAAAATGTACAGCTTACTTTATTCTTTTGGAAAACATAATGATCAGTGGGGATCATGTGCTAACTACATAATAATTTATGCATGCGTTAGTTGTCTTTGGATTTTTTTTTTAAACAAAAAGAAAGGAAGGGAACATTTATTACAGAGTATATAACTACTAAAGCAAAATACGGATTAATTTTTTTTGTGCACTTTTCGATTTTTTAGTCAAACAACTTAGTTTAAGTTCAGTTGCAAATGCGATGAATGAATTAATCACATTTACAACATAATACAATCCATTTGAATAACTCACCCATTAAATTGAAGGATAAGCATCTTTATGAATTAAAGAAAGCAATTTATGACATCCAATTTTTGACCCCCTAGCTAGATCACTCATGTAAAATGGGAATTCCAATCTCTTATCTTATGGATGACCTCTTACGCTTTATTTCTTCACTTTCTATTGGATATGCTGACAGAACGGCGTTCGAGGATTTATGTTAGATATGTATGATTTTCTAAACGACATCTGGTTATGTCACTCTGCTGAAGGCACATGTTACAACTTCACTGCATTCGTAAGTGCGTGGCTCTACTCTCTAATTCCTTTATTAATGACAAAAGTTTGGTCCATTTTTTGTTGTGGTGTAACATTTTCCAGTGACTCTAGTTCAAAAACTAATTATAGTGCACCAAATGTCTATGTCCATCCGCAGCAACCTGCCATAAACGTGCTTAGAGACATGAGATCATTTCTGGATGCAAATCCATCTGAAATTATCACCATCTTCATTGAGGACTACGTCTCATCTCCTCAGGGCCTAACTAAGGTCTTCCAAGCTTCTGGCCTCAGCCAGTACATGTTCCCGGTGTCTCGGATGCCCAAGGATGGTGGAGATTGGCCAACCTTGGATGACATGGTCCAGAAGAATCAGCGCTTGGTTGTCTTCACCTCCAAATCATCCAAGGAAGCTTCTGAGGGCATTGCTTACCAGTGGACATACGTGGTTGAAAACCAGTGTGAGTTGCCTGTCTTAGTATTTTCATTGGAAACATGTTTTACTTGCACTCCTTTTTTAGAATGCTGGAGACTAACCATGATTATGTGTGGGAATTTCAGATGGAGATGATGGCATGAAAGCTGGTTCTTGTCCAAACCGCGCAGAATCACCAGCAATGACCACAAAATCTAGGTCTCTAGTTCTGGTCAACTATTTTCGTTCTACTCCAAATCGATCTCAGTCCTGCGCTGATAATTCGGCTCCATTAGTTAGCATGATGAAGACTTGCCATGGAGCAGCGGGTAATCGGTGGGCAAATTTCATTGCTGTTGATTATTACCAGGTAGTTACTTGTCCAAATTTTGATCAAATTGTTAGTTACTCTCAACATAGCAAAATAGTTAATAATTATTTGATGATAATAACGATGTTGAAGAGGAGTGATGGTGGAGGAGCACCAGAAACTGTTGATGAAGCAAACGGTCATCTTACATGCGGGTGTGACAACATTGCCTATTGCAAGGTTTAATTTCTACAACCTTTTGCTTAGTTACTACTGCATTTTAACTATTATGAGGTAACAAATTGATCCTATATCAGGAAATTTGAAGATATTTATTTGTGAGAGTGGTTAACCTGTAGTAATGTACATTTGGAAATCCTCAACCACCTTCTTTTTAATATGTGAATAACTTTCAACGTGAAACTTTGTTGAATCTTTATGACATAGATAGACAATAACGTGAATAACCACTTCAACCTTGTATTTAACTGTGTATTAATATGAACAGGCAAACGCTACGTTTGGCAGTTGTGATGTCCCTCCCATTTCTCCACCTCCACCTGCTGCAGCAACCCCCTCTGGCGGAAACCAGCCATCCCAAGTTAATAATTCTGCAAACAATGCTTATATTGGTAGACCGGTCAAGCTGATGCAATCGGTTGTGTTAATTTTGGCTAAGACAACTTTCATGGCATTGTTATAGAATGCCATTAGTTTGGCGGAATTTTTAAGCATGTGAAAATATGTCTGATTGTATGTTGTACATTGAGTTGAGATGGTTCGGCCAATTTGATTCCGAGGATTGTATGGAATCTGAGTCATTTTTCATCACACGGCACTTTATGGCAGTATTGTGACTTGCTCTGTCTAATGATTGACATCACACGACACTTTATTGCTTTGTCTAATTATCTACAAGAACTTATCAGGGAGATGTTTTAAATGCTCCTAAAATGTAACGGAGCATGAATGCTCCTAAAGGGATTACCATTGATTTTGGAGTTAAAATGATCATTGGCTCTCATTAAAGACTGATAACTTGTTTAACTGGTAACCTAGTAATTTTAATATTTATATTCTTTATCTAACTTGATCAGAATTAATATCTCGTTGAACTGAAAATGGTTCCCAATAACTCGTTGGGTGGTATCAATGGCGCTCACTAAAATTCAACCTCCTTGATTCATCATCTGGGTGTTTCATTTCTTACCCAAAGTTGCTACCTTTGGTCAAATCCATGGCGTTGGGAGCAGATGGATTGAATTTGCAACATGACAGAGTAACCATGACAGAGCATACGGCCATGCCTTGCCTCCTCCACTCTGGGTTTTGCTTTTGCACCCTTCACCCAACACCCATCTTTGATGTGGCTTCGACGAAGCGGTAGAGGCAAGGCATGGCTGAAGGAGAAGCTCCTTCCTCAGCACAGGCGATCACAGATCTGGGAGGGTTACGTCCTCCATGTGAGGCAACTGCTACTAATGGTGACGGTAGATGGTGAACCATCAATGACAGCCACCTTGTTCGACGGTGATGACCCGCGCAAACCACGAGAGCAACCACCTCACGCGATTCAACAGATCTTCAAACTCGCCGGTGCTATTAACGCAAACATGGAGAGGAAGAAAGATGCACAACGGAGCATGCAGGCTTGGAAGCACACCAATAAGGAAAGTGAACGACGAAACAAAGAAGATTGAAGAGAGAAATTATATCATGAAGTAATTTAGACCCACATCAAATTTTAAAAAGAAAAAAAAAACTTGAAATAACTAATTTTTACTTATTATCAGATATAAAATTGTTTAGAGCATTGATGCTCGAAATTTTGTTATGTGCAATGTAAATGTCTCCCAACTTGTCAGATGAGAGAACTCATTTCTTCTTACATTTGTTCGTTGCATACGGTGCTTCTTAAAGGGTGCAATTCAATTTACTGTTGATAAGTCGTCTAAGTTAACTTCCAAATTCGAGCAATTCAATCTGATTCATTATTGATTTGTCAAACCCAAAATGCATCAATTGTGGGGCTTTCTCTTATCCATAGGACAAAATCCAATTCTAGCGGTCACATCATACCTTCTAAAAACTTTGCCTTGGGAGTTCTACTGGTGAATGATTCCATTAATAGAACTCATTACCCGTCTCCAGATCACAAGTTCCCCACTCAAAGGAGAATGGAGCTAAAGGACCACTGCATTGAAGGGAAAATAATTTATCATCTAATGCCACTTAATTAAAAATGTGCTGTCTCTCACTGTCCGTCACTGGTATATGCAGTATAATGGCAGACAAAAAAGTACTGTATTATTAATGTTTACTCTGATGTACATTTCAACTCGATCATTCTCTTCAGTAAAAGCAATGTTGACAATGCAGTATGTTTAAGTGCATGTTTGGTTGAGCTTCTGCTTAGTTTTTTTTTAAAAAAAAATTATTGTAACAGTATTTAATCATGTTTAGTAAAATTAATTTTAATTTTTATATAAAATTTAATATAAAATAAAAACTTTTTAAAGCCTAATTTTTATAATCTTGAAGTTTGAAAACTTATAATTTTAACTTATGATTATTTTTTACATTTTGATATGTAAATACCATTTTATCCTCAATCAAATAATTTTAATCATTCTATATCTATTTTAATAATTTAATGCATAAAAGTGGATTAACTTAAAATCACTTTACAGCTAATGCATCTAAACATAAAAATAAATCAATCATAATCGATTATAACAAAAAACTTTTATACAATAATCGATTACTAAGCATAATTAAATTTTTACAACTATCCCAAACACACTCATCAAATAATGTTCAAGTTGATCAAAACATGAGATGCATAACATTCTTTTATTGGATGAATCGAACAATATGGCTAAAATTTACATGACCAACTTCAAGGTACAATCATCCCTTAAAAAGGTAGGGGACAGAGAGAAAATGAAGAAATCTCGTTTTGGGGTTATGTGAGTATAGGCTGAGGCATAGAGGGCGCAAACAATCTTGAGCAAAATAGGTTAAGCCCCGATGGATGCAAATTGTTTTGGCATTTGCATTGACAGGTTGTCAAGGGAGGGCGGGTACCACAAGCTTTCTGGTCATTTAAGAGACAGCTATGCAAATTTATTGCTTTTCCATTTGATGGTTTGATCTTGTCTCATTGGCACACATCCTGTTTTCAATCTTACAATCATCTGCTGATACAGTCGCCTCTTCTTTCAATCCATCTTCTACTCTATTATTAGGTGAATGTCCTGCATCCCTTAAAGCTCTACGATCCTAAAACAAGATGGCACTTGTTCAATAAGTAAAAATCAAACAGCTCCATAGTGAGAACATTAAATATCAGGGATGCAAAGCAATTCTTCTTTGTTAACACATTGGAAGTGCTACTTTTTTAAAGTGGTTTCATTTATTAAACTTTGGTGGGGTGCACTTAGTTTGCAGGAGAAGAACATGGTTAGAAGAATATTAGTTCATGAACTAGATCAAACAAAAGACATGTAGATAAGCTGAAGAATCAAACATGGCACAGAGGTTAAGATAGCAGAAATGAATATAAATCTTTCTTCAGTTGTTGAAATATTCAGTCACATGATGTCCTGCTCTGAATATGCATTCATAACAAGAATTCACACATAAACAATAATACACACTAATAACTCAAATTGAAATACAAAAAAATTAGGACTTTTTTACCTCAGGTGTAGTTTGAAGTTGAATTTACTTAATAGGTGTAAGTTAAAAATTAATTCTCGAAAAGATATAAAATGAACATTATTAATAATAAGTTGTATCTCCCAACCATGACTTACATATAGATTTTTTTTTTAAGGAAGTCGTGGCTCTCAACAACGACTTACCTCTTTCTCATTTTTTTTGTGAAGTAGTAGTTCTCATACACGACTTACGTTTTGTTTTCTCTAAAGTGAAGTGAAGTTGTGCTTGTGAAGCATGACTTCTTTATTTTTTTTTAAGTGACGTAAAATTGTGCTTCATATGCACGACTTCTTTGATTTTTTATTGATTTATTTATTTTATTGTATTTTGACATAAGAACTATGACTTCTTGTCTTTTTTTAAACAAGTGTTGTCATCTTAGGAGTACAACCTTTATACCTAGTCATGCTACTAACATCATACGGTTAATTTTAGACCATTTACATATTAATTAGGTTAAATATAATTTTCTATTTCTATCTTCTTTGAATAATAATGTTAGTAGATAGTTGAAAATTAACAACTACATATATTTATCAGCTTATATGGACACCATATGCCACACCAGAAATCATGTGGTGTCCTATATAAATAGGCAAATATATATAGTTGTTAATTTTCAAATATTAATTAATATTATTGCTCAAAGAAGATACAAATAAATAAGTAGATTTAACCTCATCAATATGTAAACAGTCTAAAATTAAGCATATGATGTTAGTAGCATGGCCAGGTATAGAGGTTGTACTCCTAAGACGACAACACGTGTTAAAAAAAATACAAGAAGTCGTGATTCTTACGTCAAAATGCTAGAAAAGATAATAATCAAAGAAGTCGTGCATGTGAAGCACGACTTCACTTCACTTTAAGAAAAAAAACATAAGTCATGAATGGGAACTACAACTTCACCTTAAATATAATAAAAAAAATGAGAAAGAGGTAAGTCTTGGTTGAGAGCCACGACTTCCTTTAAAATAAAAAAAAATCTATATGTAAATTGTGATTGGGAGATACAACTTATTATATAATATTGTTCATTTTATACCATTTCGAGAATTAATTTTTGACTTACACCTATTTGATAAATTCAACTTCTAACTAATCCTATGAAGTAAAAAAGTCACAAAATTAGAAACTAAATTTGATACCAAGACTCCTTATTAGGCTGTGAATGGAAATTTCACAAATTGGTAATTTAATTTAACCGAACAAGGGATCGCTTGTTATCTCTTATTAATTGAAATTTAAAATATACTCCTTTTAAGTGTCACATCTTAATTTATCCTCCCAGTGAATGAAAGAACAAACCACAAGCAATACTTAGTTATTAATTAACAAGCACCATACTGAGCTTGAATTAACTTAAGTAGAAATGATTGTTACCTCTTTGTAAGGGGAATCTTCAGCTTCAAGCATGTGTATTACACGCCCCATTTTAGGCCGCTTTTGTGCATCAGGGTCTGTGCAGCGTAAGGCTACAAGAAGGGCTCGCTTTAGTGCCCTTGAAGTTGGTTTCTCAAGGAGCTTGGGATCTAACACTCCCTCTGGATTTCTGTTACTAACCATCTTCTTGAGCCAGTCAACTAAATTCACCTGAAAATCTTGAGTTTTCAGTTACAACTTACAAGTGAAAAAGGCAATAACAAGAAGGTTCACAATAGTGAAATAGATCAAACCTCCTCTGGAGGCCGACTATAATCAACTGGGTTCCTGCCTGTAATTACTTCCATAATAAGAACTCCAAAACTATACACATCACTTCGTTCATTCAACATGCCAGTACTTGCATATTCAGGAGCTACGTATCTGCCAAAAGGAGAATATTCGATGGAATTGTTGGCAACTCATCATGTATAATACTTCTAGGGGGGAATAGAACAAGGGAGACTGTACAAACCCAAATGTACCCATGACACGGGTTGTAATGTAGCTGCTCTCAGAGCCAAGGAGTTTGGCAAGGCCAAAATCTGACACCTTTGAATTCCACTGCTTATCAAGCAAAATGTTGCTTGATTTTATATCACGGTGAACAACTTTTGGTTCCAGCCCCTCGTGAAGATAAGTTAACCTGTTGAAAAATAACAGTTATGACCAGTAAAAGCATTTTTGCCTAGTGCCAACGGAACAACGATCAATAAATTGGGAATTGAAGAAGGATGGTTGGGGATGGATTAAATTTGAAAAAAAAAAACATCAAGTTATGATATGATAAAAGAAAGCAAAGCAGAGCCGGAAAAATTAAGTCAATTTGTTGTTTACCCTTTTGCTGTTCCCATAATAATGTTCATTCGAATTTCCCAAGTTAGAGGACTGCAAGGCCCAACATCTCCATGCAGCCACTGCTCTAAGTTACCATTGTCAACGTACTCATACACAAGCATTCTGTAGGAGGAAGAAAAACCTGATCAGTTTACATTTATTTATACTATATGCATATGGAGATAACAATACAAATATACTGCCATGGAAAGAACTCTTATAACTTATATGGAGCAGAGAGAAGGGATTACTTACTGCGCAACAAAGTACAAAGAAAGCAGTGGTAGTTAAGGGCAAAACAAGAGAATACCTATGAGCTCCTTCAGCACAATAACCGAGCAACCTCACTAAATTCTTGTGACGAACTCGTCCTATAGCTTCCACTTCAACCTTAAACTCTTTCTCAGCTTGTCCCCTAGCGTTATCAATATCAGTTATTCACACACCAATCTCATTATTAGTAATTATTTTATGTCATATATAGAAAACTACTTCAATGTATAAAAAAAAAAAAAAAAAGTTCACCTATTATTGAGCAAGTTCTTAATAGCAACATGAGTTTTGTCATTCAAGACACCATGGTAAACAATTCCATAACCACCTTCGCCAATAACGTTGTCGGGGGCGAAGCCATTGGTGGAATCTTCAAGCTCCCTGAGAGTGTACCAGTGGCCCCACCCCAAATGAGAAACTTCAGGAATCACCGTAGGCACCTGATCCACGGGTCGAGCCTCCCCACTTGCTCCTTCATGTGAACAACACCTAACAACGCCACGTTGTTCAGGGTATGAGATTCTATGGTTCTTCCCAATCTCAAACTGAATTCTGTTGTACACCAATGAGTTGTTGTCTTCTTCCGGTGGCGGTGGCAGCAATGCCTGGCGTTCGGTTCCGGGAAGCGGGTCCGGTTCAGGAAAAGGGTCGGGTTGGATGGGAATTGGGTTGAGGGCATGGTCCAATCTGATTTCTTGGATCTCCTTAGTGATAGAGGTATCTGGGGTTGAGGGTCTGTGAGTGTGAGAAAGGTTGGAGTTGGAGCGCTTGAAAGCGAGGCAGATAGAGATGAGGAAGAGGAGGAGGACAATGGCAGCACCAACGCAGACACCAAGAACAACCCACAAGCGGAGACCGAAGATTGAGGTTGGGTTGGAAAGCTGGTCGTTCATTGTGACAGTGGAATGATCGGGCATTGATTTGCCACGAGGGCAAAAGAATGTACTTTGAGTGAAGCTGCTTTGTACAATCTACATGAAAATGGGAATTGTGAAGAATGAGCTAGGAGGACAGTGTCATCGAAATAGAAATAGAAAATAGAATAGAGCAGCGTGGAGTGGAGTGGAGTGGAGTGAGAATGAGAGTGATGATGAGAGAAAAAAGTGACGAAGGTAATGGCAGCTGGCATAGTGGGACCTCATGGGAACAGAGTATGCAATCAATTGCAGTCTGTCTGTCCCAAACTATGCTCTTCTGTAACCCAAAAAAGAAAAAAGAAAAAAAGAAAAACTAAGCTCTTCTTTGGAGATTACATCATTACAATACTACGTGTGAAATCCTCAGATGGCAACAGTTAACATAAACTGTAGTTTTGCTAAATTTCTTTTCTTTTACCATGGAACCCTTTGCCATCTAACATTTTCTCTCAAACTAATCTATTGCCTGTGGAATAGCAACAAAAATATGTTGACAGAAAAGTGGCCTTTAAGTTTTAAATATACTATACTAGTATTTTGTAATCTTACATTGCACGGATAATTAAAAGAAAAGTTAAAATAACTAACAATCGATTTGTATTTTAAATTTTATAGGTTTTTTAATATAAGTTTCTATAATTTTATTCATTTGTATTTTTTTATTAGATCACTTATTTAAATTTTAGTTTCTGCTATTAAGATATCAAGTCTTACATTTTACACTTATTCATATTTTAGTTTTTATAATTTCTACTAACTAGAGTATTTTTTTCTATTTTTCATGTAAAATTTATTGTTATAGATTCCAATTATTAAGATATTAATTCTTAATAGGCAAAATATGAAAAAGTTAAACTATATGAACTAATATAAAAAAAAAAACAATATTAAGTGAGACTATAAGAACTAATTATTTATTTTAACTTAGAATAAGTAATATTTTCAAAGATTTATATAAAAAACATTTCCATTAGTTCTAAGGCATCAATATAAAACAAAATAACAAAGTGATTTTAAAATAAAAAATAATAAGTATATTAATAATTAATTATTTAACAAACCTTATATAAAGGATATACACATTAATAAGACCACCATTTTATACACTGAGAAAAAATAGATAATAATAACAAAATTTGTATATATTCAAAAAATAAGAATCTTATACTATTATAAAAATAAATAATCATCTCTTAAAATTTCATTCTCTTCTAAAGACTATATCAAATCAATTCCTAATGTAAAAAATATATTTTTATTAATAGTTATTTTAGTATATTATTTTTGAAAAATTCATGGTTAAAATTTATATAAAATACTAAAACTTTATCCCTTAATTTTTCCCTTGACGTGGATATAATATGCTTTCATCTAAAGTTTTTTCTAGTATAAAATACATATTAAAATATTTAAATATTACAAAAACAATTTATATATCATAATGCAAATAGTTATTTTTAAAATGTATTAATTAATGCAATTTTGTAATAATAATTTACATTTAAATTAATTTTATTAGGTCTTAAATGTTTAACAAATGCATATATATATATATATATTAAAAATATCTTAACAGTAATTAAAGTAATGTTTATATTAAAAAACGATAGAAGGGTAATGCTTATATATATAAATTTGTAAGACGGACAAATTTTAAAGAAAAATAAAATTATTAAAAATTTGTGCAAGTATACTTTTATTGTAAAGTTTTCGCTCCTACTAATATAAATTTTATCATATATTTTATATAAAGTTTTCATTTTCATTTAATATAACTATTAATATATTTTTATCTCAATGTTTCATTCTACTATATTATAGATAATAACAATGAGAAAGAAACTAAAAGAATGTGTATTTCTCGTGCGTTTATGAATTTATTTCTCTCTCTGTGACATAGTATATATTTCATGGGTGCAGTATAGCTTTTACAACTTTCTAGTATGTATATAAATATTCTTACTAATTTCTCCTTTTTTTCATTTGATTCAAATTCAATGAATAAAATTCAATAAAATATAATTCAATGAATAAAATTGAGAGAATCTATTTATATATCTTGGAGTTGATTTAATTCTTTGACCCCCATTAGATTAACTTTGTAAATTGTCCTTGTGAAGCATTTACCTCGACAAATAATATATTGCTGCTTAATGAATTAATTAGGAGTCAAACGCTTTACATGAGCAATGTTTACCGACACATCTTCCTCCAAGTTGTAATTCAATACTCATATTCTAGAATGTTCAAATTGTCTTGGTAAACAAATGTAAAACTTTTCCACAAATGAAAATGATTATTACTTGTTGTAAGTCTTGGTTTCCAATGTCTCAGTGCATGTTTGGTTTTCCGTTTGAAGGCTCAAATACACGTTGAGTTTTTTTGAACGATGTGTAGATTTGTTTGGATCTTCATTGGATTGTACTGTTTTAACTAATTTTTATTGCTAACTTACATTTGTCTAAAAGTAAGATTTTCCTGCTTTTAGGTTATAATTTTTTTATTGGTGATTTTTATCACCTATATTTATTTTATCAAATTTATTTTTGATATAAAAGTTTTCAAACATAAATCACATTATTACAAATTCACTTTTAATCAAATTTAAGTTTACAAACACATTTTTAACCAAACTTAAGTTTATCAACTCTAATCCAAACACACACTTAAACATTCCTAGATAAAAACAAAAGAAAGTGTTGCTCTCTTATCAAGTAGCAAATTTAGTTTTGGCAACAATGTCTACCTGCTGCTCTTGGAGAGTTGTATATGTGATTTGTAATGTGTCCATTAGAAAGCGATCCTCGTTATGCCAAACTATCAAGAACATTGAAACAGAACACTTGTCATAAAATCCTAATATTATTGTGACCTGAATGGGTAAATCAGAGAATAAGAATTAAAGATGAATAAAGGTATAATTTTATCACTGATACAAATCAAACATCTTACATGCAATATTGATTTAGGAAACAATTTTTTGTGAAATAAACATAAACATTCTAAATATATAGATAAACATGGTCGGAAAAACATCAGATAACATTATGCAAGTTTCATGTTACCATATAACATTTTGTTCTGTTCATAAGAAGAATGAATGAGATATGTCAGTAGGCAGATCATATTAAAGATAGAAAATAAGAGGTATAGGCACTATCCTACTTCAATTTTACCAATAGGATAACACGGTAAGCTTTTCAATCTATATTGTAGTACAAAGGCATTTTGTGAATAAAATTGCATTTACTGAAATTATACAAATACAAAAAAAGAAGGAAAAATACTAATACCATCTAAATACATAATTGGGAGCGGGAAAAAGTATAGCCTACAACACTTTGGCTTGCTATCATGGTGTCAATAAATTTCTAGACATAAGTAGAAGAGCATTAGTTTAAGCCTTATTAGAACTCTCAATTAAATGTATTTTGTTAATTGCTATTTTACAGTTAATATTTAATTAGCTATTAGTTTGTTAGTTTCTTAGCTGTCATGTAACTAACCGTGTCTTAGCTGTCATGTAACTAACCGTGTTATATAACCAACTCCTTGTAGTAGTCTATTTTTTAGGAAATTACAATATGAGATTCATCTCAAGTTCTTTCTCTCTGGTTTGATATGGTATCAGGAGAAATTCTTCCGCAATCGATTCTTCATCGCATGCATGCGATTTCATCTCTCTGATTTTTGATTTTCTGTTCTCTGATCTTCGATCGTTCTACGGTGCTTCGCTGTTCCCGTGATCATCTTCAATCCATTTCACCTTCTTCATTGTTCGATTTTCCTCAACAATGGTGACTCAAATGCAGAATCACGATGATGCATTTTATCTGCATCCCTCAGATAATCCAGGTCTCGTTCTTGTTTCTCAACCTCTAACCGAAGATAATTTCAGTTCTTGGCGCAGAGCTATGCTCATGGCTCTCGATGGCAAGAACAAAGTAGGTTTTGTTGATGGAACGATCCTCAAACCTGATGAAGGACATCCACAGCATCGCGCCTGGATTCGTAACAATAGCACCGTATCTTCTTGGCTCCTGAATTCAATCAGCAAGGAGATTGCCGCGAGTGTTATTTACTTCTACCAATTGATTTTTTTAACGCAATTTGGCAAGACCTTTATGTGCGATTTCAGCAAAAGAATGGGCCACGTGTGTTTCACTTGAAGAAAGAAATGATCAATTGCACACAAGGTTCATCTTCCATTGGTTCATATTACACCAAATTCAAGGCTATGTGGGAGCAACTTGGTGAATATCGTCCAGTTCATCATTGCAATTGTGGTGGAGTTCAACCTTTATTGGATCACCTTCAAAGTGAATGTGTCTATACATTCTTGATGGGGCTTAATGAGAGTTTCATGAATGTGAGAGGCCAAATCCTGTTAATGGATCCACTACCGTCCATTGATCAAGTTTTTGCTCATGTTTCTCAAGATGAGAAGCACAGGCAAGTAGGTAATTCTGTTATTCCTCCTGACTCTCCAATGGCCTGTGCTGTTCAAGCTCCTAAAGGAAAATTTGCTAAGAAGGAAAGACCTATTTGCTCACACTGTGGAGTTTTAGGTCACATCAAGGAGAAATGTTTCAAGATTCATGGTTATCCACCATCGTATTACAAGAAAGGTCCAGGAAACAAGCATCTATCACTCGTCAGTAAATCATGTTGTATAAGATCCAGAAAATCTTGGTGCACATGATGCAACTGGTTCTTCAATGACCACTCAACAATATCACATGATGATGCAGTTCATTCAAGCTCAAATGGCCAAGGCTGCTACACCTGATTTTGATCCACCAGGTAACTCTTGCCTAGGTATGGTTTTGTCCATTTTTGAGTCATCAAATCACAACACTTGGATATTTGATTCTGGTGCTTCTTCACACATTTGTTGTGATCTGTCCATGTTCAATTCTTTCACATACTTGCATGATAAACATGTCACATTACCGAACAAAACACAGGTTGCTGTTAGTGCAATTGGCTCAGTTGATTTGTCACCAACACTTAAGCTGTATAATGTCTTGTATATACCTTCATTTAGTGTCAATTTAGTTTATGTAAGTCAGCTATTACAGAATACTAAAATGTCACTAACTTTTCTTGCTAATACTTTTTTCATCCAGGGAACCCAACAATCGAAGGAGATTGGCAAGGGTGACCTAAGCAATGGTCTCTACACCATGCATTCCAATTCTGTATGCAATTTTGTTTGCACTTCTTTTCCGAGTGTAATTCTGTTTGTCATTCTGTTTTCTTAGCAAAGTCTCAAGCAAAATCCCAAGCTTTGGCATGCTAGGTTGGGTCACTTGTCTGACCATGTTTTGAAAATTCTAAGTGATAAAGTTTCACTCACTTGTACCTTCCAATTTCAATTCAAATGAATGCCCAATTTGTCCTTTAGCTAAATTCAAAAGATTGTCTTTTACTTCTTTGAATAATCTATCACCACATCCTTTTGATTTGATTCATTGTGACATTTGGGGTCCTTATAATAAATCTACCTATGATGGCAAGTTTTACTTTCTCACTATTATAGATGATTGTAGTAGGTTCACATGGATCTACATGTTAAATACAAAATCAGAGGCCCCCCTACGGATTAAGGTTTTTCATTTTTGTTCAAAACCAATTTGACAAAACTATCAAATGCTTGAGATCTGACAATGCCAAAGAGTTGGCCTTGACTGAATTTTTGCAGGATAATGGTGTTCAACATCAGTTTTCATGTCCATATAGACCACAACAAAATTCTGTGGTAGAAAGAAAACATCAGCATTTGTTAAACATAGCTAGAGCACTCATGTTTCAAGCTAAGTTGCCAATAAAATTCTGGGGTGACAGTGTGTGCACAGCAACACATCTCATCAATAGGACTCCTTCTCCTATTTTGCAAGACAAATCCCCTTATGAGATTCGCATCAGAAACTTCCAACTTATGAAAGTTTACGGGTTTTCGGGTGTTTCGCATATGCAGCCACCATTCCTCAACTCGAGAAATAAATTTTCCCTAGGGCATCACCATGTATCCTACTTGGTTACCATAATGGCTACAAAGGTTACAAGTTGTATGATTTAACTTCTAGAAAATTTATCATTTCTAGAGATGTTATCTTCCATGAGGACACATTCCCTTTTCAACATTTCTCACCTACACAGTCACTTGATAACCAATTTCCTGATTTAGTGCTGCTAAAACCCTTGCAATCACCTATTCATGATGATTCAACATCTGTCCAACACCCTGAAACAGAACCAAACATCGACCGCACACCGAGTTCGAAATGAAACAGATCCTATTCCAGACATAACACCAGATCATGTTATTCAGTCTCACACAACATCTGTCAACTTGCCACCAAGCAGTACCAAACCTTAGAAGGTCCTCTAGGACTCATAAAAGTCCTGCATACTTAGATGATTTTGTATGCAACACTTCTTATCCAATTAATTCCCACATTGCATACACTAAATTGTCTCCAGCATACCACAACTATATCCTGCAGTTTCATCAATTTATGAACCTTAGTTCTATCACCAAGCCTGCAAATCAGTTGAGTGGTGTAAAGCTATGCAAGAAGAAATCAATGCACTTGAAGCCAACAATACCTGGTCTATACAACCACTGCCTGCAGGAAAGAAAAGCATTGGATGTAGGTGGATTTTCAAAGTCAAGTACAAAGCTGATGGAAGTTTGGATCGATATAAAGCTAGACTTGTGGCTAAGGGGTACACTCAACAACTTAGTCTAGACTTTGTGGACACTTTTTCTCCAAAGTGGCAACTCTCACCACTGTTCGGGTTTTATTAGCCTTGGCTGCACAAAACAAATGGAAGTTAGTTCAACTAGACATTAACAATGCCTTCCTCAATGGTGATCTATTTGAGGAAGTGTATATGCAATTGCCCCTTGGTTATCCTAGCAAGGGAAAGAACATGGTATGCAAGCTCAATAAATCCTTATATGGTTTGAAGCAAGCATCTAGACAATGGTTCCATAAGTTCTCATCAACCATTGTGCAAAATGGTTTCGTTCAGGCTTCTGCAGATCCTTCTCTTTTTACAAAAGGTTCAGGGCAAAATCTGGTCATTCTTTTGTTATATGTAGATGACATAATACTTGCTAGTCCAAGTGATAAGTCTCTTGCAGAACACAACAGCTACTTCAAAGCTTATTCAAGCTAAAATTGTTGGGAAATCTGAAGTATTTCTTAGGCTTGGAGATTGCTACATCTCCGAAAGGCATCTACCTATGTCAAAGGAAGTATGCCACTCAATTACTCAATGATACTGGTTTTCTCCATTCCAAGCCACTTCCCACACCAATGGATCCAAATATACATCTAAGTGCCAATGAAGGAGAATTAGTTGCCGATCCTTCCTTGTACAGAAGATTAATAGGAGATTAAGATTATATATCTCACTATCTCTACAGACATAGTTTTTGCCGTGAATAAGCTTAGTCAATTCATGACTCAGCCCGACTTCATCATTTACATGCGGTGCATCATATATTGCAAGATATAAAAACATCTCCTGGACAAGGTCTTCGTTTCTCGCAAAATCGACCGGCCATATCAAAGCATATGCAGATCTTTGATTGGGAAGTTGTACATCAACCGAAAGTCTACCATGGATTTTGTGTGTTCATTGGTGATTCCTTGATAGCATGGAAGTCTAAAAAACAGCCTACAGTGTCAAGATCTTCTGCAGAAGCAGAATATCGAGCACTAGCTCTCCTCACATCTGAACTTTTATGGTTAAGGCAGTTATTGAGAGCTTTTCAGGTCCAAGCTCTCTCATGCAAAGTTTTTTGTGACAGCAAATCTGCTATTCAATTAGCAAGCAATCCTACTTTGAATGAACGCTCAAAACACATTGACATTGATGTTCACTTCATCAGAGAATATGTCAGCAACAAATTCATCAATCTTTTCCATGTGCCTTCCAAGCATCAACTAGCCGACCCTTTGACAAAGGCACTCCCTAAGTCATTATTTGTAAATCTCATCTCCAAGTTAGGAATATATGATATATATCTTCCAACTTGAGGGGGGTATTAGAACTCTCAATTAAATGTATTTTGTTAATTGCTATTTTACAGTTAATATTTAATTAGCTATTAGTTTGTTAGTTTCTTAGCTGTCATGTAACTAACCGTGTTATATAACCAACTCCTTGTAGTAGTCTATTTTTTAGAAAATTACAATATGAGATTCATCTCAAGTTCTTTCTCTCTGGTTTGATAAGCCTTGGAGCTGACAAAGAAAAATGATAAATTTCAATGCTTAAACTCATTATATTAACTGGGCCACGATTGATTTTCTTGCGACAAAAGACATACAAAGAAAGACAATTTCAAGATGAACAAAACTTGACTCCAACATTTGACTCAAAACCTTATCTTTAACCCCATTTAATCTTTTTTTATATGTTTATTAATTCAATTAAATTGGGTTGGAAGTAACAAATAGAGGGAGATTAAATGGGGTTAGAGGCAAGAGTTTGAGCCAAGTTTTGATCTTTCAATATTATATGTATACCTCATAGCAAATGGAAGTTAATTTGAAGATTGATAACTTCATCCTCCTTCTCTTGATTGATACTTTATATGTATTAGAGAAAACATGTGTATTAGGATTTAGGAAGCACACACTTCATTGCCTTAGTGAAGTATGTATTAGGCATTTAGGAAGCACACACTTCACTGCCTTAATTTGAAGATTAAGAACTTCATCCTCCTTATCTTGATTGATACTTTATATGTATTAGAAAAAACATGTGTATTAAGATTTAGGAAGCACACACTTAGGGATGGCAACGGGACGGGGCGGGGACGGGTAGTAGCACCCCGTCCCCCGCCCCCGCGAATAATATCCGCCTCCGCCCCCGCCCCCACCCCCACCTCCACCTCCATATCCGTGCGGGTACCTGTTTATCTTTCTCCCGTAGGTAAATGGGTACCCGCAGATATCCGCGAGTACCCAATAAATTGTAAAAAAAATTCAAAAAAATTAAAAAAATAAAATAAAAAATGAAAAATGAAAAAAAAAGTATAATACTATAATTTTTTAAAATTTGTCCAACACAACTTAATCTAAAAATAATGTCAAACACCTAAAATACTTTTGATTTATATAATTTTATAATATTTTAATTTATATAATTAAGTTTTTAAATAATTTTATATAAAATATTTGTGTAAATTGTTTCATGGGCATATTACATGGTACAGGGGAACCACCCCACCAGGGGCCCCGCCTCCGCCCCGTTTATTAAACGGGGATAACACAAATGGGTATTTATATCCGCGGAAAAATTTGACAGTGATTACTCCGGCCCTCATCACGGGTATTACCACGAAGTGGGTAAAATTGTCATCCCTACACACACTTCATTGCCTTAGTGACTAAATGATTAGAAAATTAATTTTCATTGAAGAATGAACATGAATGATATGCCTTAGAAACAAGGATAACAACATTTTTGTTTAGATAGAGCATGAAGAGACTGATGAAAGTATGAAACTGAAGCTCCCGAGTAAGCCATTTCCCAGTAAGAATATACAACTGAGCCCTCCTTCAGAAGCATATTGACTCAGGTGACTAATTACAGAACTGAAAGGCCTTTGTATTGGATGTCTATCCATTCTCAACACTACCAAAATTCGAAAAAGGCATTTAGCTAAGCACAAAAAAGCAAAAACAACAAACAAAATAAAAAAAGACATATGTAGATTCTAAATAAGGAAAAAAATAATGCTTTCACTAAGCAACAATCAAATTAAATGCACATTAAATTAACATGCACATTCCCTTCGTTTCCAAATTTTTAATTTAATAATTTCAAATCCTATAATTTTGAGTTTATAGTTTTAGATATAGTGGATTAAAAAATGTATAAGATGGCTACACTTCAATACAAACGTAAATATGGTTAAAAAAAACATCATAAATATTAGAAGAGAATAGTATAATATATATAAGTTAGTGTTCCAATGGTCTCTGCTTAGGTCGTTGATAGCACTTCCCTTCTCTAGCTCTGGCCACCAATCAAAAAGGGGATGTGATACATGCAAGGACTCCAATCCAACGTCAAAGTAAGGATAGGATAAAAGAAATAGAGTAATAGGGAGGCTTCTATCATTGACACAACATGTTTGGATTCATAGATGAACTATTTATTTTTTTAATTTGACAGTATCTATATGTAGATTTGAAGTATATGAAAAAATTATTAGTTAAAATTTATAAATTTTTTGTATGTACAATTATTCGTATGGAAAAAAGTGATCTGACTAAATTTCTGTATAAATCTGAGTGTTATTAGTTAAAATTAGGGATGGAAATAGGTCAGGTCAGGCCAGGCCAGGCTTCACCCTAAATAGGCCAGACATGTGTTACAAATATTTAGCCTGAGCCTGACTTGTTACCTATCAAAGGCCTTTTTTTGGGCCTGGTCTAGCCTGTTTAAGAAGTCTGGTCTGGCCTGAAGCCAATTTAGAAGCCTGATTTATATTAAGGCCTCTAAATAGGCCAGCAGACCAAGGCTTTCATATAGGACTCAAATAGGCTCAAGCCTTCAAACAGGCCTTAAAAGGCCATTGAAAAAAATATAATATATTTTTATAAATAAATATAAACAGGATGGCCTGATAGGCCTAACAGCTTTGCTGAGAGGTCAGGCCTAACAGCTTTGCTGAGAGGTCAGGCCTGACCTACTAAATGAAACAGACTTTTAAAAAGGTCTGAGCCTAACTCATTTTCTAAACAGGTCAGGCCTAAAACAGGTCAGGCCATAGGCCCCTGACAGGCCGGCTGGCCTATTTCCATCCCTAGTTAAAATCTACCTTTTAATTTGAGTCATTTATTTATTTTAACAATAAATCAATGGCTCAAAAGCCATGATCCATCCATGAGCCTTTTTTTTAGAGGTCCATATTAGGATTTTCCTAGTAATAGACGAGAAAGAGAATAAAATGTAACCTATTATTTATAAACAAATTCCCTTTTTTACAGTGTTTTAGAAGAGGTGTATTGGGTGTTAAACAAGGAAAATTTTAGTATGGATCTCTACAAAAGAGGTTTATGGATGGACCATCTCTACAATGGCTCAAAGCATGTTTTACTCTAGGATTGTTATCAGATGACAAAGAATTCATTTATGGGATCAAAGAAACTGTAAAAATGGCATCTGAAAATTATCTAAGGAATCTTTTTGTAACATTGTTGGTGTCAAACACAATGAGTAAGCCATCTTTTGTCTGGGAGCAAATGTGAGAATATTTAGCTGATGGAATACTTTAATAAAGGAGATTTCTGTTGAATAACAAAGGTAAAGTATTTTATATTTTTTATATTTTTATTTTCACATCTATTTTTCATAATGTTTATACTTATCATTTTTTTTCTTCTACAGATTTAGAAATTGGAAATGATGATTTGAAGAATTTGTGCTTGATTGAGATAGAAAATCTGCTGCATACAAATGGGAGATCATTGAAGGATTTTGATTGTATGCCATTACCCTCAAACTCTCCAATAAATCAATTCGAAAATAAATTATTGGTCAATGAGCTAAATTACAATAGACAAGACATGCTTGCAGATCATCAAAGGTATTTTTCTCTCCTCACAGATGAGCAAAAAAGTACATATAATCAAGTTATTGATGCTATTAATGTTGGAAAATGAGGTTTTTTCTTTGTTTATGGATATGGGGGTACAGGTAAGACGTTTGTATGGAAAACTTTGTCAACAGCTCTTCGTTCAGAAGGAAAAGTTGTTCTAAATGTTGCTTCAAGTGGTATTGCTTCTCTTCTTCTTCCAGGTGGAAGAACAACTCATTCAAAATTCTCAATACCATTATTTCTCACTGAAAAGTTAACCTGCAATATTAAACAAGGTAGCTTTAAGGCAGAACTGCTTTGTCATACAAGTTTAATTATTTGGGATGAAGCACCAATGATAAGTAAATGGACTTTTAAGGCTCTTGACAGAACTATGCGAGATATTATGAAATTTTATAATGAAATTTATAGTGACCAACCTTTTGGAGGAAAAGTTGTTGTTCTTGGAGGAGATTTCAAGCAAATATTACCAGTTATTCCCAAAGGCAGTAGAGAATATATTGTCATGGCAACTGTAAATTCTTCAAAGTTGTGGAATCAATGCAAGGTTTTAACATTGACTAAGAACATGAGATTACAAACAGGATCCAATAACTTAAATCTTGATGAGAATAAGTCTTTTGCAGAATGGATTATTAAACTTGGGGATGGTGAATTGGGAAGTGACAATGATGGGGAAGCAGAAATAGAAACCCACATGATCTTTTGATAATGCAATCAGACAACCATATTGCAAGCATTGTTGATTTTGCTTATCCAAATTTGATTGAAAAAATGAAAGATTTTAAGTTTTTTGAGGATAGAGCAATTCTTGCACCAACTCTTGAAATTGTGGAACAAGTTAATCAATTCATTCTTTCCAGTATTCCTACAGACGCTAAGGAATATCTTAGTTCAGATTCTATCTCAGTAGCTGATGAAGATGTTGGTATCGAAGCAGAATGATTCACAACAAAATTTTTGAATGAGATAAAGTGTTCAGGTATGCCAAATCATAGACTCACCCTAAAAAAAGGAGTTCCTGTAATGCTTCTCAGAAATATTGATCAAGCATTAGGTCTTTGTAACGGGATGAGATTGATTGTTGATGAATTGGGAAAGAATGTTATTGGAGCAATAATAGTAACAGGGAAACAAATTGTTGAGAAAATTTATATTCCTCGAATGAATTTGATACTATCAGATCCCGGAATGCCAATAAAATTTCAAAGAAGTCAATTTTCTGTTTGTTTTGCAATAACTATTAACAAAAGCCAAGGGCAAACTCTGTCACATGTTGGAATATTCTTATTGAGGCCTGTTTTTACACATGACTAATTGTATATAGCAGTTTCAAGAGTCAAGGCAATGAGTGGTTTAAAAATTCTTATTTTGGATGAAAATGATAATTTATGTCAAACAACAAAGAATGTTGTTTATAAAGAAGTTTTTCAAAAGATTCGAGTATAAGGTAAATCAATTATCAATTATTGCTTTAATGTTACTGATTGGTTAATTATCCATTTATTTTCATCAATAAGATAATATTTCTTTTACTCATATTTACTTTTTTCACTTTGCAGGTGTTAATTATCCTGTCATGTATGTATACTTATAAACATGAAATTCATATTTTCAATATTATCCAGTATTCATTTTTGTATCCAATCACTTACTTAATATTTTATTTCACATAGATCTTCAGCATATATAATTTTTTTTAAATCACCCCGTGCGTTGCACGGAACATGCACTAGTATATCAATAACTCAGATTAAAAAGTAGATTTTAATTAGTAACATTCATATTTGTATATAAATTTAGTCAAATCACTTTTTTTTATATGAATAATTGTACATATAAAAAATTTATAAATTTTAATTGATAATTTTTACATACACTTAAATCTACATATAGATATTGTCAAATAAAACAAATAAATAGTCTATCCATAGACCCAAACTTATTGGGTCTATGATGATGAACTTTGTTGGACAAGGAGGCTTCTATCATGGACCATGGAACCACTATTTTTTTTAATCGATAAGATCTATATGTAGATTTGGAGTATATAAAAAAATTATCAATTAAAATATATAAATTTATTGTCGATATGTACTGATTATTCATATAAAAAAAAGAATGATTTAACTAAATTTTTTGTATAAATCTGGGAGTGTTATTAATTAAAATTTACTTTTTATATGAGCTATTGATTTATTTTAATAATAAATCAATAAATCAATAACTCAAAAATTATAATCTATCCTTATTCTTCTTTTTTAGAGTTCCATATTGAAATTTTTTGTTGTACAATAGTAGCCTATATGAAGGATTCAACAATGGCTCTAAAAAGGTTTGGACCATCCATGATCCTTGATAACATGTTCTCCCTTTTTTTTTTTTGTATTTTTTACATTTTAAATATAATATATTACGTTTTAGTTCTTTAGTATTTTAAGGCTATTGAGAATTCCAGTTTAGTCCTTTTTTTAAAGTACGTATTTTATCCAAAATAAGATGTGGTGGCTATTTTGAGCTCTTAAGACGGGATATCGACGTCGACGGCAAGCTTCTGATGGCTAAAGCATCTCCCCATAATTATATTCTTACCTCAAACAGTATATATATTTCTTTTCACATATCATTTAATATCATTTATTATACATACTTTTTTTTATCACTTTCTCTCACTCAATCACATCCATTCAAAATAGTGAAATAGTACTTACACCCTTTTTTTGAAATATAAGATGATCATTTTTCAGCATCTCCTTATGCTATTGTTAGTTGGGCTCCAATACACAATGGAATCAGTGGACAAGTCATCCACCTTGTCGTATAGAAATCAATGGTGCGTTTTCATTCGAAATCAACAATGAGTTTTCAATGACGGCGACATGTTCGTGTTCAAAATCAGCACTAGTGCCAGTGCCGCCACTCGCTTTGTCTATCAAAATTTTGGTTTTTGTGACAATCTTAAAGTGATGCCCATCCAGCATCTTGGAGGTGCAAAACTGGATTGTTTCTAAGTAACAACAATAATGCCAAAAGCAATGGTTCTATGAGTGGCTTGGTGCGGTTTTCTTTAGATTTCCTAAGTTAGCTTAGCTTTTGGATAGCAGAGCAATAAATAGGGGAGGATTAAAAGGCATAAACAAAAACAAAAAGGAGAAAGACAAAAAAAGTTATCCATTAGCTCTTCAAGAAGTATTAGGTAACAAATCCCAACCATTCGTTTTCTTAATTAATAAATCAATATCAATGATTTATAATGTTGGTGCATCAATTTACTCTATATTTTTAGGACCATTGAAGACAAAGCCAGCCAACACCAACTCTTATTGTTATATGCTCCTCCATTAAGAGAAAGACACGTGTCCCATGTCCTGATGAAAATATTCCTTTTGATATAAATCAGATCGATTCAAGAACTTGATCGAGTCCTTGATGGGTCGAATCCCGACTCTTTTAGCTGTTGGGCCTTGATTT
The DNA here is from genome assembly GCA_029884595.1 of Ormosia semicastrata. Classification (NCBI taxonomy): domain Eukaryota; kingdom Viridiplantae; phylum Streptophyta; class Magnoliopsida; order Fabales; family Fabaceae; genus Ormosia; species Ormosia semicastrata. The sequence continues at coordinate 14,868,379 of JAQQTO010000037.1, forward strand.
ACAATTTGGTACAATTTATTTGGGTCAAATTATCTTTACCTTAAAAGAGTTTTTATGCCTTAACTTTAAAATTTATTTCTACGTTGAAAAGGTAAAAAATAAAATAAAATAAAATAAAATAAAATATTTTATTGCACATTCACTTGAAGCATATGTGTTTGTTATTGGTAGAATGAAATTATTCTTGTAAGTTTATTTACATTTTTTATTTAATTCTCATCTCTAAATGTATAGAAATTATGATTCTTTATGTATCATAAACTAAATTAGAAGTGTTGAACTTGGTCTAATCTAAACTTAAAAGTTTGATTTGGGCTATTTTTATATGACTCGTTTCCTGATCATATTGCGGCTCCAGGCCAAGCCAACTTGATTTGGATGCACAAAATATTTCATTTTATAATGTTTTGATTATTTTCTCACTATTTTTGTAAATATACTTCTATCTACTATTTTTTGTCCATGTCAAGACCATATTCAATTGACAATTGCATAATAATTGAAGGACATGATAACTAAAAATATGAAAAGTTATCATACTTGATCAAAATATGAAACTGTCACAACTGCATATAGGGAGGAAATTTTTTTTTTAAATGTAATATGGTTAGGCTAGGGTAATCTAATATCGACCAAAGAAATATACTGAGTCTAAATAAAAGAATTGTAAAAGAGCCCAATTATTTGGACCCAAAACCTAGAGCCAGGGTTGAGTCTTTAGGCTGAGTTTGGACCCATGACACGTCACATCAGATTGGTTAACTAAATGTACATGATGACCTCATACGATTTTTTTTTTTTATATTTGCGTTAAAAATTAATTTTAGATAGTTAGAGGTTTTGTATAATAAAATAATAATAAAATAGATAAATATATTTTTTATTTTTTAAAAAAAAAAAAACCGCTCATCCCGCTTATAGCTTCCTCCCAAACGTGACCTAGGCTACTCATAAGCGCGCGAAAACTAGAATGGTTTCCCGCGGTTATCTGTAAATATCCCTACCATTCTTCTCTCAGTCTCAGTCAGATCAGAGTCCATCACAGAGACAGAGAGAGAGATGGCGGACGAAGAGCCTGCAACGGCGGCGACCGGGAGGCGAAGGGCCAGAGGACCTGAGGCCTCCGCCCGCAGCGAAGCTCTAGAACGCCTCAAAGCCCGTCTCCGAGGCGGTCGCCGAGCCGACGGCGGTGGCCCCCAAATCAGGTTAGAAAACCCTATCTACGACACCGTCCCCGAGGACGAATACAACGCCCTCGTCGCCAAGCGCCGCGAAGAAGCACAATCCTTTATCGTCGACGACGACGGTCTCGGTTACGGCGACGAAGGCGAGGAAGAGGACTGGTCTAAAGCCGGCTCCACCCTCTCCTCCGATGAATCCGACGGCGAATCGGAGAGACCGAAACGGAAGAAAGTGGAAAAGAAAGATCCTCAGCCCAAACGACCCTCTTCTTCGCTCTCAGCTGCTGCCGCCATGATGGGCGCGCATAGATTGTCGTCGATGTTCACTTCGTCGGTTTTCAAGAAGAGCAGAGATGACAAGGTCTGCGACAGCATCGTGGATGATGTTATCGCGGAGTTTGCGCCGGACGAGACCGATAGACAAAGGCGTAGAAGGGGGCAAGCGAATTCGTCAGCTGGTGCCAACGATGCTCTTCGGATTAACAATGTTTTTGGTGAGAAGCCGTCGATTGGTGCGTCTCCTGATTTGATTGGAGGTTACACTGTTGCAAATGGTGATGTTGAATCGATTAGGGTTGTTAAGAATAATGGTTGCGACCTGGGGTTAGAACAAAAATGCGAAGCAGTCAGAGAAAATGCATCTTTTATTGAAGATGGAAAAGCTTTTAGTTCTGAAAATGGTAAAGCATCAATCGAGCAAGTGCAACCTAGTAATGGAGATTTGGTTGAGGAGAAAGTAATCAAGGACGTTGAAGTAGAAGCAAAACCAGCTACCAAAAAGGAAGTGTTTACTTTGAATGCGAAGGTTAAAGAAGAAGAGGACCCGGCATTGAGTGCGACTGCAGGTTGGCAGGCAGTGAGGAGTGGCGGAGGAGAGATGAGTGTTGCTGATTCCAAAGTGTCCAGTGATGCTTCGCATACCAAAGAACACTCAAAGTTTAATCTGGAGGCAGATGGATCGCTGCCTTTCTACATACTAGATGCCTATGAGGAGTTTAAAGGAGTCAACAAGGGCACCCTTTATTTGTTTGGGAAGGTAATTTTATGGTTTCCAATTTCCATGTTGAGTTTCCTTGCAACCAATCTTATGATTTGCTATATATATACGCCTAAGTTATTTCCCTGTGCAGTTGAATACTTTCCTGTATTCTCAAGTTTGTTATGATAACATTTTGCATTTTTTTTAGATGCATGTATGGTTTATACTTATCAAGTTTCCCCTGTTTCTATATAAGTGGTCTGTTAATATTTTGAACTGACAATTTCACTTTTTAGGTTCCTATGTCATTTTTATTTTTGTTGATTCACTTAACAAAGTTGTGTCATTTTATGACTTCCCCTACTATTTTTTGCTCTGTTGTAGTGCCTTCCCCACGGTAAATATGTTTTCACAGCCATTAATACTTGTTAATTGTTTGCTCTAAGCATACCAGATGTTATTTTCCCCGTTCACACTATGTTTACCATTCATATGGTATTCTTAGTACCCACCCTTTAATGAGCGTGAATCTAAGTGAAGTAAGGGACAAATTATTTTATTTCAATTTTTTTTTATTTTCACATTTTCTTTTGCATTGCATGATGCTGCCTAAGTTTTTTTTCACAACAAGATGTTAGTTTTCTGGTGCTGGTACAAGGTACCATCAACATGGCTACTTGTCAAGCGATAGTGTGAAGCAAATTTTTTTTGGGGGGTTTTTTTCTGGACTCGGGCAACGGAAAGGTGGGTTGTATGTAGCTGATACTCATTACTGCTAATGATTGTATAACCTGGATGGGGAAAATGGCCTTGACTATTAGCAATCTTGTTGAGAAATAGGTCAAAGCAGGGGATTTGTATCAGAGTTGCTGTATTGTTGTGAAGAACATGCAGAGGTGTGTCTATGCGATTCCAAGTCGTCCTTTACATCACACTGATGAGATGATGAAGCTTGAGAAAGATGTCCAAGAGTCTCGAATTTCTCCTGCAGATTTCCATAAAAAGCTGCAAGTAAGTTTTTCTTTTGTCCTCTGGCATAAATTTATGTAACATATGTTTTTATTTTTGTTTAGTTTGAATTTCTTCCATATTTTTCTGTCAGCCTAGGGCTGATGCATTCTATCTTGCCCCATTTTTCTTTAAAATTTTAGGACGTGGTATCTGGTTTAAAGAACGAGATAGCAAAACATCTGTTGGATCTGAACGTTTCAACCTTTACCATGGCCCCTGTTAAGGTTTGCTGATTAAAACATTCTGATGTCTCGGAGTGCATAAATAAGTTGTGTGATGCTTTTGTGCCATGTACATTTATTGCTGGTCTTTTTTATTCTGATAACCTGCTCATTTTTGCAGAGGAAATATGCATTTGAACGATCTGAAATTCCTGCTGGTGAAAATTATGTGGTGAAAATCAATTATCCATTCAAGGTGCACTATTAAATTTATGAATACTCTGAAGCAAAAAGATGAGGAATGTCAAAATATATCTTTGATATTCCCTCATACTGACTTTAAAGACTGCTGTAAACTCCAAATCTACCCATTCTCCAGTTAAAAATTATTTTATAAAGATAGTGCATAAGCTTGTTATGCATGTGTAATTTGTTTCAATTTTACAATATTTTAACCATTTTGAATTATTACTGCTGGTAATATTGGTGCAGGATCCAAAACTTGAAGTCCTCAGAGGAGAAAGTTTCTGTGCTATTTTAGGAACTCATTGCAGGTATTATTAGTATTCACTATTCATAGACTATCCTGTGTTATGTTTTGGATATAATGTGAACATGGCAACTTGAAGGAATATTATTGAATCAGTCTCTCCGAAACTCAGGAACCCAAATTATTTTCAAAAGTAATTATCATGACCTTATATCATGGTACTTATAAATTAAAATCTCTTTTCTGTTGCAGCAGTGAGCTTAAGTATATGGATTTTGGTTCAGTACACTCTAGTCATTTAAACCTTTCTTATGCATCAGAGAATACTTGGGGGGTTAATCTGGCAGAACCTTGGAGATTTCTTTTTGTGAAGATAGATTGATTTTTCTCAGTAAAGATGCATTTCAAATACTTGCCCTGATCATTGAAACAGAATGTTACATGAGCTGACTTAATGTAGAAAATAAGAACTTTATCGAATGATGTCTGTATTTTAAATAGTCTAGTTTCCTGGAGAACACTAGTCCTTATAAATTCCACTAATATCATGCTTAGGGCTTTCAAAATGCTCTGTTGGTACTAAAATCCCATACTCGTGTTAAGAGTGTCCGTAAATTGAACAAATATTTTCTGCTAGAAAGGCAGGTGAACTGACTGTATCATCATCTGCAGTGCGCTGGAGCTTTTTCTGATTAAAAGAAAGATAAAGGGGCCTTCATGGCTACAGGTTTCAAACTTTTCTACCCACTCAGCTTCTCAAAAGGTAAGATTTCTAAGTGGGGCATATACTAGAAGTAATGTATTTGATATACAGGTCACCTTTTTTTAATCTTAGCAGCTTGTTTGTACTTACAGGTTAGCTGGTGCAAATTTGAAGTGACTGTTGACTCTCCTAAAGACATAAGGATTTCAACATCTTCAAAAATCAGTTTCGAGATTCCTCCTGTGATTGTCACGGCGATAAATTTGAAAACCACCATAAAACAAACACAGAACATAATTGTATCTGCATCCATTGTTAGTTGCAATATGGTTAAGGTTGTTGAGAGCGCTTTATTTAGCTTTTAGATTTCTTACGATCACTTTGATATTGTTACATATAGTGTGCTAGCTTATATTTTGCCATGAGCTCAAGTGCATTCTCAATACACACATATAAGCATTACCATATATGTGTGTGTGTATACGTCTGACTGTATACATTTCTGTGTATGCAAATCTATTTTTCAGCAAGGCTTGATTTACTGTCAATGTGCTTGTTGAGTCTGAATATGGCTGACAAAATTAATAATTATTTGCCACTTAAGTGTTAGATATTTCTTTACACATGATATGAATAGTGAGAGCTACATATATGTGATGAAGTTGCTGAACTTTTGGTAGCTTTATACATTTCAAAGATTAGCTGAGCTTTGGTATATTTTGAATGGTAATGACGCTTGCCTGGTGGATGAATTACAAAACTAGTGCTTACTCTAGCAGCTTTCACAAATGAATTCACTTTCTTAAAGACCAAAATCTTTTTTCAATTTTCTGTAGTTATTGAAGCATATGGGTGTTCAAATTGGTAACTTAGATTCAATTTAATCTTATGTTCTCTTGTCATTAACTTGAACCTATTCCAATACAAAGCTTGTAGTTTCAAGAAAGTATTACTCAATTTCATGTGTTTATAATATTCAGGATGATGTACTATTGATTTTTTGTAAAGTGATATTCAACAAACCATAAGAATACAAAATTATTTTGCTCCTTATTAAATTTTTGACAAATTTTTGGGACTTATAATGATTGCAGGCATACTAAATTTTTAATGATTTTGTATACTCGAGCCTATACAATTAGACAATTGGGCTTGTTTGTGCTTGTGTATATATCATGAGTTGATACAATGGGCATTAGACTGAATTTTTTGGATTCCATAAAGATTAAAATGAAATGAAGCTTGCACTTAACACTTGTTTAGATTCTTTGTGCGAATATATATATATGCCCTCACTGACAGTTTGAGTATTATTATCAAATTTTGAGATGTTTTCTAGTTTTTTCACTACTATGTTAGATATAGTTGGTGTGGAAAAATGATCAGCAGTAACCTTTCCTGTTTGACTTTTTAGATTGACACTCCGATGTTGGCTTCAGAGTGGAAGAGACCTGGAATGCTGACCCATTTTACTGTTGTCTGTAAACTTGATGGGACTATATTTCCACTGGGATTCAGTAAGGAGGTTACGGACAGAAACATAAAAGCCGGGTCAAATGTTCTGTGTTATGAAAACAGGTGGAAACTTTAAAAGAGTTGAGCATTGTATTTATATGCATGACCGCATGGTATCCTTTGACATACGATATTATTTTCTCTAGAAATTGTAAAACTTTTCTTGAAAATGATATGCTTGCTTCTTAGGGTTGACCTATATATTAACTTTGTTTTCAGTGAAAGACCTTTGTTAAACCGCCTGATGACAGAATTACACAAGCTGGATAGTGATGTTCTTGTTGGACATAATGTTTCTGGATTTGACCTGGATGTTCTTCTCCGTAGATCCCAGGTGGGAGTTTTGGCTTCTTCTCTGAAACAATTTCTTGTCAATTATATAACTTTTTCACTTCGAATAGAAAATTTAATTGAATTTTGTCTTTCAGTTCATAGCCTTTCTTATAATTCTTGTTATCAAATGGATGATATCTGGATAAGAAATAATTGTTAAGATGGTTAGAAGAATTACATCAATCAGGTAGAAATACTCTTAAGGCAGAAAAATTGTATGAAGATTATATGAAGACCAAAATTACTTTGTTAGAGTTGATGACGAAGGATATGTTGGCAAGAACATGGCTAGTTGAGAATACAGCTTCAGACAAGATTAAGTGGAGTATTAGAATCTATAGAAGGTCTGAATTTGTTTTTTTTTGGTAAAAAAGCAACCATGTAGTTATTCCAAAGCTTTTTGAAGCTGTAGTCATTGTTTTAGGTCATGTTTCTAGAGTTTGTGGTTGGTGTCTACCTGTTGAATGAACACAGTTCCTCATCATTCTCTGTGAAACTCATTAGCTGGTGCATCATTACATGTTTCCTGAATAAGCATTAAGAAAGCCATGTCTTCTCAGTTGTTCTTCAATTTGATGCTCGATTTTTTAAAATCAAACAACTTCAAACTTTACCCTGAATTTCCAAATACAATTTCCTGCTGTTGTTATCATCGGAATTGCATGGAAATGGCTGTCATTATCCCTGAATGACTGATATCAATAAATTATTTTTTCCTTCGAAGTCTATTAAGCTTTTCCAAACTAATGTTCTGCTGCATTCCATTTGACATGCGTTTTACACTTTGAAGGAGCCATTGCACCTAAAATACCCAAACAAAATTTACTTATGCAGGCTTGCAAAGTACCATCAAGTATGTGGTCTAAACTAGGCCGCCTCAAACGCTCTGAGATGCCTAATTTTGATAAAAGAACCAATTCTTCTGGAGCTACTCCTGCTATCATGTCTTGCGTTGCTGGCAGACTTCTTTGTGATACAAACTTGTGTTCCCGTGACCTATTAAAGGAGGTAGAATATTTGTTGAGAATTATACCAAGCCGGAATTCTGGTTTTTATTTCTTAGTAACTTTTCTACATTGGTTCTTTCAGGTTAGTTATTCTTTAACTCATCTAGCAATGACACAGCTGAACAAGGTTCGGAAGGAAGTTGCTCCACATGACGTTCCAAAGAAGTTCCAATCAACAGAATCCCTAATGGAGCTTGTAGGTGCCAATGTTTACTCAAACAGCTTTCTCTTTTTGATATTTTATAAGAATATCAGGATTCACTACTTTTTCCCTTCGTGTATGCATCCAAAGACCCCGAAGGCCTGGACTCTTTTATTGTTCGATCTTGTAGAATACAATTTGAAGTGCTCACTGTGCAGCTTAACAGTGGATTATTTTTCCAAATGATAAACACTCCATTGTTATGGAAATGGTTGTTTCAATTTTGATTTTCTGCATCACTGTTTTGTACTGATGCATTCTTTTGGACAAATGAGAATTCGTTCTGCAAATGATAAGTCTGGATACATTCTGCAATAGGTTGCACTCGCTTCAATATTGGAATATGGCATCTGTTGTGGTTATGTTAGCACTTTATTTTCCCAGACTTCGTATTGTTGACGTTAGCAGTGGCTTGTACTTGATAAAGCTTGTTTCTTTGTGGGCAAAGTAAACTATTTGAGTTGTTGAAAGTGGTAGATATGGGCAGTAGTTTGTACTTTAGAATATTTAATGACTATAATGAACAGTGCAGAATTTTTAGACTTTCTATTCTAAGTTGATAAGTTAAGGGATCTTTCTCATTATTGTTTGCAAAATTTAAGTTTTGGTCAAACAATTTATTTTTGCCATTTAGAATTTTTGATTGATCAAACATGACAATTAGTGCATTTGCTTGTATGCTGATTGTCAATAGTATTATTGACTTGTTCAGATTGAATATGGTGAGACGGATGCATGGTTGTCTATGGAACTCATGTTTCATTTGAGTGTTCTTCCTCTCACACGTCAGCTGACTAATATAAGTGGTAATCTGTGGGGAAAAACTCTCCAGGTGAGCCCTCTTAGCATCTATTTGCTTGCTTAATTTGATATTGGACATAACTTAGCAGGCAGATGCCCACATCTGATGTTTGCTATTTCAGGGTGGACGGGCTCAGAGGGTGGAGTATCTTTTGTTGCATGCTTTCCATGCAAAGAAATATATTGTGCCAGACAAGATTCCAATCCATGCAAAAGAAACAAAATTGACAAAACGCAGAGTAACTAATGGTGCTGAGGATAGTAACTTTGATGAAGCAGATATTGGTGATGCAAACTATGATAATGATGCTCCTGACAGTGATAATAAAAAAAGCAAAAAGGCTCCTTCCTATGCTGGGGGACTGGTTCTAGAGCCAAAGAGGGGTCTATATGACAAATATATATTACTTCTGGACTTCAATAGTCTTTATCCTTCTATCATTCAGGTTGATAATTTTCTCTTTCAAAATATGCTTTTGATAATTTTCTCTTTCAAAATATGCTTAGTGTCACTTTCATTCTACCTTGGCATCTTGTCTATTTTATTTACTTGTCCAATTTGCCTATAATTGTAATTTATAGCAGTTTCTACTATCTGTTCAACTTACTGAGCTTAATTACAGGAATATAACATCTGCTTCACAACTGTTGAAAGATCTTCAAATGGATCTTTTCCTCGTCTACCATCTAGTAAAACAGCAGGACTCTTGCCAGAGGTAAAAATGCCAGATACAAGTGTATCTTTTTGAAACAATTCCTGTCTTTTAAATCATTCCAGACTTGTCAGATTGTTTTGAGCTTCAAGTTTTATATCTGCTACTAGTTTTCTTGTTTCCAAATTTTGTATGATTTAGGGATAAATTTTTGCAATATGGTGTCCCCTTCATTTTTTTTTGCAGTATAATTTAATTGCAGTATACTTTGACAAGTTAGTTGGTTTTTTTTTTTGGGGTTACAGGAAGTTAGTTGTTTTTTTTCAATCAAGCTTCAATTAAATTTGTAGTTAGCAATATATTTATGCTAAAATAGTTTATATATCCTGTCAAGAGTATTGATATGAGGCTCTGGCTTCTATTTTGTTGTGTTTTGTGATATATAATTTTGTCTGGATAATTATATGTAAAGTCTGATTTTCTAGAGCTATTCCCATCTTCGTTTCCACTATAGCTGCTGTGAAGCTGTTCTTATTTCTCAGTGACCACCTGTAGCACTAGAAAATGAGATTTGCTGATTTCTGTGTGCGAAAACTACAAAATTAGGCAAGGACTCACAATCGAGTTGCCATGACTGTTACAATGAAGATGATGGGTGTAATCATGGTATGTGGTGTCTGTGGAGGGTAGTGAAAGATCAGGGAGGCTGAAAAATTGTCCTGAGAAAGACGGTCTTCAAGGGATGGGAAATAAGAGAGAACAATGTCTTCTTTTTCGCTATTTTCGAGCACAGAATGATGGTGAAGATTACATCCAAACAGGATTTGACTATATGAAATATTCCCTTGCTGATAAGCATAGATCTCCAACGGGGGATCCAATCAAAACAGATAGAAAAATGAAAATTACTCCTTTGGTCTTAATGATGGACAGAAAAGTACTCCAAGTAAGGTGAAGCCATGGCAGTCATAGTTGGAGAGATGAGATACAGGATTCTAGAAATTCCACCTATGGTGTACTTTTAAATTTAAGATTTTGGGGGTGAGGGGGAATTTATCCATTAAAAATAGCCCAGAAATTTTAAATCCTTGCATTATATATCCAAATGAAAATGGTGATAGGTCATCTTAAATTTTTTCAAAAAATATATTCTCATCTTAAAATTCTTTATCCAAATGCACCTTAAGCTGTGCCAATGTTAAGTTTTATTAGAGTACGTAGGGGGAATTTATCCATTAAAAATAACCCAGAAGTTTTAAATCCTTGCATTATATATCCAAATGAAAATTTTGTGATAGGTCATCTTAAATTTTTTCAAAAAATATATTCTCATCTCAAAATTCTTTATCCAAATGCACCTTAAGCTGTGCCAATGTTAAGTTTTATTAGAGTAAGTAGCACTGACGTGTCAAGTCAGTTAAGATTCTGTTATTTTCAGTTAGTATAGTTTAGAAACAGAGCTAGTAGTTTGGGTTCTACATTGTTCTAGACTCCTGTATAAGTACTGAATCTGTTTCAGATGCAGTTAGTGAATTACAATTACACTTTTCAGTCTCAGATTTCTCTCTTTCCCTCACCCTCTCTTTCTCATATTTTCCAGTGATCATGATTTCTAATATGTTGTTGGATTAGATTTAAAATATTATAAAAATTTAAATAAAATCTCAATTTACCTGTGTACTTAAGAAATTTTCCTTTTGGAGAGATTGGATCTCATATATATTTTTGAATTGTTTTGTTGTGCTAGTTGCTGAAAAATCTGGTTCAGAGGAGGAGAATGGTAAAGTCATGGATGAAGACTGCATCGGGTTTTAAAGTTCAGCAACTGGACATTCAGCAGCAAGCACTGAAGCTTATTGCAAACAGGTTTCTTACTTTTTGTGCATCTAGTTCTGAGAAGTCTTGGAGCCCAAAATTGGCATTTCACTCTTCCTTCCGTATGTAACATGTTATTGTGTGTGATGCAGTATGTATGGATGCCTGGGATTTTCCAATTCAAGATTTTATGCAAAGCCACTGGCTGAGCTTATAACCCTACAAGTAAGAAAAATATGATTGCATATTCAGCATAACTAGTGGCTACCATACTCTCAAAATCAAATATATGTCAAAACAAATATGTTTTCATTTACGTGTCTAATGGTTGTACAGGGAAGGGAAATACTGCAGAGCACTGTTGATCTTGTTCAGAATAACTTGAACTTAGAGGTTATTTCTAGTGTACTGCTTCTTGAAGTATAGTAGGGTTTTAATATTTATTAATAATGTATATGAATTATCTGACTTAACTGGTTCAGAATATTAGCTCTTAATTATTGTACTGTCTTCTATTTTATAGGTTATCTATGGCGACACTGATTCAATAATGATTTACAGTGGGCTAGATGATATTGCAAAAGCAAAAGCAATGGCCGGAAAAGTTATTCAAGAGGTAAGATTTGACTATTAGCTGTTCGAAGCTCCTTTGGACATATATATAATGAACTCTTGGGGATTGAGGTTCACATAATCTTTCCTCTGCTCTAATATTGTGCAACATGGTATGTTAGAGCCAGAACCAGATTTTCCTGTGTTATTCCCCCTTTTAAATATATTTAATATTTTCTTTTTCTGACTTAAAAACTTAGAAGAGCATTTGAACTTTCAAATGTTTGTACTTCATGGCTCCTGCCGTTAGTGAGTTTGCTTAGGTGATGTTTGACATTGCTGCTCCTAGCATATCATGTTGGTTTGCACTGTTTGCAACTACATATAATTTTGGCATGTGTGCATGTTTCAAGGATGGATGGTGTTTTTCCTTTCTGGTTTTCTTTTTCATCTAATGTTCTTATGATCTGTGATTTCTCCTTTAATTTGTAATTAGGTCAATAAGAAATATAGATGCTTGGAAATTGATCTAGATGGTTTGTACAAGAGAATGCTACTTCTTAAGAAAAAGAAATATGCAGCTGTAAAGGTGCAGTTCAAAGATGGCACCCCATATGAGGTATACTCATCTTATTTTTTTGCAATTACCTAGCATCTTGGGAAGAAAATGTCAGTGCGATTGATGAGAACCCCACAATTGACATGGCTGATGTGGCCAGGGGCGTGGGACCCACAGGATTCACCAAAGTGTACGTGAGGAAATGCAAGAAGGGTCAGGCACATGATGAGGGGAATGTGGGGGAAAATGATGTAACTAACTCTGCCTAGTTGGCGAGTGAGGGAGAGAATGTGAGTCATGCATTAGGCTGCATGAGAGTGGGGAAGGGAGTATATGAGGGAAACGTGGGTGGAGAGAGGGAGAAGGTTGGTATTGGGATTGGAATTGGGAGAGAACTAGGCACTCTCTAATTTGCCTATTATCCGTTCTGTTTCTTTCTTGTAATTCTGGGCTATTCACACTGAATCTGTCCTAGAAGAGATAAATAATATTACCTTACCTTGTTGATTTCCCAATTGATTGTTAGTTCTTATCAATTGGTATCAAAGCTCCAGGACCGGAGCTCTTATGGTAACCACGCGATCGTCAATGGAAGCAAGAGTAGACGACTTGGAACGTGACCTCCGGGAGTGGAGATTGGAGAATCAGGGACAAATGGAGGAGCTCCGACACTTGTTGACCAGGACCCAGAGAAGGCGAAGAGGGCGATCTCGCCCTCGAAACGCTTCCAGTTCCAGTACGAGTTAGTCTCGTTCACGACAAATGTCGGGGGAAGAAGATACTCACACTCCGCGGTACGACTCCCGTGGACGAAAACTGGAACTCCCAGTATTCAACGGAGATGAGGCGTATGGGTGGCTAGTCCGGGTGGAGAGGTATTTCCGGTTGAACGAAGTACGGGAGGCGGAGAAGTTAGATGTGGTGGTGGTTGTGTTGGAAGGACGTGCGCTGAACTGGTATCAGTGGTGGGAAGAGCAATCCACTGATTTGAGTTGGGAAGTGTTCAAGCAAGCGGTGATTCGAAGGTTTCAACCCGAGTTAGTCCAAAATCCGTTGGGACTGCTGTTGAGCATTCGCCAAACAGGGACGGTGATGGAGTACCGCGAGCGGTTTGAGATGCTCATTGCGCCGTTGAGGAGAGAGGAACGAGTGATGCTGGAGAGTATTTTCATCAACGGCCTGAAGGAGGAGATTCAGGCGGAACTCCGACTTCATGAATCGAGATCTCTCTCAGAGTTGATGGACCGAGCTTTGCTTATTGAGGACAAGAACGTGGCAACACAGAAGGGAAAAGGTGGGACGAAGGAGAAGGGATATTGGGTGGACCGGGTCAGCAGATGGAAACCCGGGTCGAGTTGGGAGTCGGGTCGGGACAAAAACCACAACCCGAAGCCCAATTACCAACCCAGAGGCCCAAACGAACCCAAATTCCTTGCAACCAAACATGAACCTAAGATCGGGCAGCAAGGGGAGGAGAAGAAGCCCAGCAGCAGTCGAAGGCTCTCGCAGGAGGAGTTGAGGGAACTTAGTAGGAAGGGCTTGTGCTTTAAATGTGGTGAGAAATGGGGCCCTGATCATGCGTGTAAATTCAGGAATTACCAATTGGTTCTACAGAAGGAAGACGAGGGAGAAGAGGAGGTCGAGCAGCCCAAGACGGAAGAAGAATTGGAAATGGAAGCCAAGGTGCTGCAACTATCCTTGAAGAAAGCAAGGAGGGTTGACTTCCAACCGATCCTTCAAGGTTGGGGAATTATTAGTCAAAGACCAGTGCTGGTTTTGATCGATTCGGGGCTACCAGCAATTTTATCTCTCAACAGTTGGTGAAGGAACTCTGTTTGGAGGTAGAAGACACTCCTGAATATTTTGTGGAGGTAGGCACAGGTGAAAGGGTGAGTAACAGAGGAGTGTGTACTGATGTGAGTCTGGAAATACAAGGGGTAGAAATGAAGCAACACTTCTTCATCATGGAGTTAGGGGGCGTAGAAGTGGTACTTGGACTGGACTGGCTTGCTAGCTTGGGAGACATTAAGGCCAACTTCAAGCAATTGCTCATTAGGTGGAAGGAAGGAAACAGGAAATACTTGATCAAGGGAGATACCTCTCTGTGCAAGAACCAAGCTTCATGGAAGGCAATGCTAAAAGCAATCCAAGATGAAGGGGAAGCCTACTTAATTCAGTATCAACACTTCGCAAGCCTTCAAACGGTGTCACCGGAAGGATTGGAGAATGTAAAGGAGATATTGGAGGCTTATGGGGATATTTTCAAGGAACCAGGAGGACTACCACCCAAGAAGGAGCAAGATCATGCCATACTGCTCAAGACTGGATCACCTATCCCCAATATTCGTCCTTACAGGTACCCACACTACCAGAAAAATGAGATAGAAAAATTTGTAAAAGAGATGCTTTAGGTTGGGATTATCAGACCCAGCGTAAGTCCTTTTTCAAGCCCTGTAATTTTGGTGAAAAAGAAAGATGGAGGGTGGCGATTTTGTGTGGATTACAGGGCATTGAACAAGCTAACAGTTTCGGATAAATTTCCCATCCCTATCATTGATGAGCTGCTTGATGAGATAGGGGCAGCAGTGATCTTTTCCAAGTTAGATCTTAAGTCCGGGTACCACCAAATTCGGATGAAAGAGGAGGACATTCCTAAAACAGCATTTAGGACTCATGAGGGACACTATGAGTACCTTGTTATGCCGTTCGGATTGACAAATGCGCCGTCCACCTTCCAAGCTCTCATGAACAGTATCCTTAAACCATTTTTGAGAAGGTTTGTGTTGGTATTTTTTGACGACATCCTTATTTACAGCAGAGATGTAGAAAGTCATAGGCAACACCTACAAAGCCAAGTCTTTGCAATTATCGAGGAAAATTAGCTCTTTGCCAACAAAAAGTGCAATTTTGCTCACCACAGTGGAATATTTGAGACACTTAATTTTGCGGTGAGGGTAGCGGTGACCCAAACAAAATTCTTTGCCATGGTGGGTGGCCGGTTCCCAAGAGATGTGAAAGGATTGAGAGGCTTCTTGGGGCTTACAGGGTATTACAGGAGGTTTGTGAGGAATTATGGGAAGATTGCATGGCCACTTAACACAAGCAACTTAAGAAGGAGAACTTTAAATGGGGAGAAGAAGCTCAGGGAGCTTTTGAACAATTGAAGACAGCCATGACCACTCTCCCAGTTTTGGCTGTACCTGATTTTGAGAAGCATTTTATTTTAGAGACCGATGCTTCAGGGAAGGGAATTGGGGCCGTGCTCATGCAAGATGGAAGGCCCGTCGCATACATGAGTCAAACACTATCCGGGAGGGCACAATGTAAATCGGTGTATGAGAGGGAGTTGATGGCAATCGTGTTAGCTGTCCAAAAGTGGCGACACTATCTATTGGGGAGGCATTTCACCATTCACACCGACCAAAAGAGCTTGAAATTCTTGGTTGATCAAAGGCTTATGGGGGAGGAGCAGCAGAAATGGGTCTCTAAGCTCTTAGGATTTGACTTTGAGATCAAGTATAAACCCGGGAAGGAGAATATGGTGGCCGATGCTCTGTCCAGAAAGTTGCAATTCGCAGCACTGTCCAAGGTTCACTGCAAGGATTGGGGAGGACTTGAAGAAGAGGTTCAAGACGATGAGAAGTTGAGAGGCATAATACAAGACTTGGTAAGTGATTCTGATGCACATCCTGGGTATATGCTGAAACAGGGGAGATTGTACTACAAAGGGAGGATAGTGATCCCTAAGGATTCCCCAAGAATTCTCAATTTACTACAAGAATTCCATGATTCGGTGCAGGGGGACACTCGGGCTTCTTCAGGACATATAAGAGGGTGGCTGGAATAGTGTTTTGGGGAGGGAATGAAGGGGAGAATCAAAAAATATGTGCAGGAATGCAGCATTTGCCAACGAAACAAATACTAAGCTCTAAGTCCGGGGGTTTACTGTAGCCCCTCCCTATTCCAACCCAAGTATGGAGCGATATTTCTATGGACTTCATAGGAGGACTCCTAAAGCAATGGGGTCGACACTATATTTGTGGTGGTAGATAGACTCACAAAATATGCACATTTTATGGCTATGGCTCACCCTTATACAGCAAAGGATGTTGCTGAGATTTTCTTGAAGGAAGTGGTGAAACTTCATGGGTTCCCTACATCCATTGTGTCTGACAGGGACAGGGTGTTCATAAGCTCTTTCTGGACTGAATTATTCAAGCTTTCTGGCACTAAATTGAAGTACAGTTCCTCTTACCACCCCCAAACTGACGGACAGACCGAAGTGGTGAATCGTTGCCTTGAAACTTACTTGCGGTGCATCACAGGAGCGAAGCCAAAACAGTGGCCAAAGTGGCTGTGTTGGGCAGAGTTTTGGTATAATACCAACTACCACTCGGCTATAAAGATGACCCCATTTGAGGCCTTGTATGGGAGAAAACCACCAGTGGTATTAAAAGGGGATACAAGGATGACACCGGTAGATGAGGTACAACAGCTGACAGTTGAAAGAAACCATATGCTGGATGAGTTGAGGCAGCAGCTAGCTAAAACGCAGAACCGCATGAAACAGCAAGCAGATCAACATCGCAGGGAAGTAAATTTCCAAGTGGGGGAGCATGTCTATTTGAAGATTCAACCCTACAAGCTGAAGCATTTGGCTAAGAGGATCAATCAAAAGCTTAGTCCAAGGTATTTTGGTCCTTATGAGGTGATGGAAAAGATCGAAACAGCAGCTTACAGGCTTAAATTACCAGCTGATAGCAGGGTGCATCCTGTTTTTCATGCCTCCCTGTTAAAGACAGCTGTGACTGCTGCCACCCCTGTGCAGCCCTTACCTTCTTGCTTGGCTGAGGACTGGGAGTTACAAGTCCAACCTGAGGAAGCTATAGCTGTTCGGAAGAATGTTCAGGGCCAGCTGGAGGTGTTGATTAAATGGAAAGAATTACCTCCTTGTGATAATTCTTGGGAATCCTGGGAAGAAATTCAAGAGCAATTCCCTGAATTTCACCTTGAGGACAAGGTGAGTTTTGCAAGGGGGGGTATTGATGAGAACCCCACAGTTGACATGGCTGATGTGGCCAGGGGCGTGGGACCCACGGGATTCACCAAAGTGTACGTGAGGAAATGCAAGAAGGGTCAGGCACATGATGAGGGGAATGTGGGGGAAAATGATGTAACTAACTCTGCCTAGCTGGCAGAGTGAGGGGAGAGAATGTGAGTCATGCATTAGGCTGCA
Organism: Ormosia semicastrata; assembly: GCA_029884595.1. Taxonomy (NCBI): domain Eukaryota; kingdom Viridiplantae; phylum Streptophyta; class Magnoliopsida; order Fabales; family Fabaceae; genus Ormosia; species Ormosia semicastrata. The sequence continues at coordinate 14,885,577 of JAQQTO010000037.1, forward strand.
TGAGAGTGGGGAAGGGAGTATATGAGGGAAACGTGGGTGGAGAGAGGGTAGGCTGGTATTGGGATTGGAATTGGGAGAGAACTAGGCACTCTCTAATTTGCCTATTATCCGTTCTGTTTCTTTCTTGTAATTCTGGGCTATTCACACTGAATCTGTCCTAGAAGAGATAAATAATATTACCTTACCTTGTTGATTTCCCAATTGATTGTTAGTTCTTATCAGCGATTAATCTATTGTGCAGGTTATTGAACGTAAAGGTCTTGATATTGTTCGTCGTGACTGGAGCTTATTAGCTAAAGAGTTAGGAGATTTTTGCTTGAGCCAAATTTTGTCAGGAGGGTATGTTATGTTCTGCCCCTCTGCTCCTGCCAATATTGTTGCTTTTGCCCCAGTCTGGCTATTTTAGATGCAAGATTTACTTATTTATCTGGTAATTATTAATATTATGGCTCACTTGCTTACAGGTCATGTGAAGATGTTGTTGAATCAATTCACAGCTCTCTCATGAAGGTAAATGTGATGTCTTGCATTATTAGATCTTTGTTTATAATAACCTAACATGTGATTGGAGAATTTGAAAGGAAGACATTTCTTGGAGCTTTGGGCTCATCACACCCTGCTGAAGAATGGTATTCTATTGCAGGGTGGTCTAAGCCCAGAATGCCTAGGTGTATATCCAAACTTGATTGGATTACAGGACGATGCGGATTTGCTTTCTTTTCTTTTTTGGGTGTATATATTAATCATTGGAGAAGGCATTGAAGTTTATTGGAGATTTTGTTCTAATATATTTTGCCTTTTAAAAATTGGAATGTGGTTTATTTCTCCTGCAAACTAATGAATGTCAATGTTAATACAGGTGCAAGAAGAAATGAGGAGTGGAGAAGTACCACTAGAGAAATATGTCATCACAAAGACGTTGACTAAACCTCCTGATGCGTATTCTGATGCCAAAAACCATCCACATGTTCTTGTGAGTCCAAGATATTTTCATTTTTCTGTTACTTGAAACAGTCTGGTCTATGTTTTCTTTTGCTGTGATCTAATCAATTCTGAGGATGCCTTTCTTGATCAATATATAGGTGGCACAAAGATTGAAGCAACAAGGTTACTCTTCTGGCTGCTCTGTTGATGATGCAATCCCTTATATAATTTGCTATGAGCAGGTTTGCCATTTAGTTGCTCTCAATCAAAGGCCAAATACTGTAACTTTGAGAATACGTTTGCATTGGGTATTTGATATTGGTCATATGTACAGTCTTGCTTTGTATTTTTAATATTATGTTCTGCTTTGAGCAGGGCTGTAGTTCAGGCAGTGCAATGGGCATTGCTCAGCGTGCCAGACATCCTGATGAACTAAAACGAGAACAAGGGAAATGGATGATTGACATTGAGTACTATTTGTCACAACAGGTGCCTTAGACTTTAGTAGCTAATTATAAATAACAATGATTACCAAGTACTGTACCCTGATTGAGTATTTTCTTTTTCCTCTTGCAGATTCATCCTGTGGTATCACGTCTTTGTGCACCAATTCAGGGCACAAGCCCAGAAAGACTGGCTGATTGTTTAGGGCTTGACTCGTCAAAGGTAGAACATATTTCCCGGTTTGTCTCAGCATGTAGAGGCATATAAATTATTTTATGTATTTTTATACCAATTGTACTTCTGAAGTGGCAAAAATATTGGTTTACAGTTTCAACATAAATCAAGTGAAGCTTTAAGTGGTGATCCTACAAGCTCACTCTTGTTTGCTGCTGATGATGAGGAGAGGTACAACATCTTGATTCTAAAATTTGTCCCAATAATAGTCACAAGTCTCTTAAATGTGCATATTTGCTACCAATGGTAATTTGGAGATGGGTACAACTTTTTTGTTTTTTTTTTTCCTGAACCACAATACTCCCTCCGTTCCTTTTTTTCAGTATTTTAAGGTTTTTGCACAAGAATTAATGTGTAGTTATTAGGTTTAATGGAGACAATAAAAGATGGAGTAAAATTGGAAAAAATTAATGCATTCTTAAAATTCTCAAATGACAAATAGATTAGAACAAAACAAGTTTTCTAAAAAGATATAAAAAGGAACGGAGGGAGTATAAAGAACATTGAAGATGTTATGTATGAGCAATAGACAGTGTATTCAGACTAGCAATTCTTTGCAGATATTTGAACTAGTTATTACAGAATTTTGTTTTATATTTTTGAGCTTTAATCTTTATCTATTTATGTTTTGTTGGATTCTATTTAAAGTTGTGTTATGATTCATGAATGTTGCTGGTGGATTTCTCTTGGATAAATTCATAATTAATGGATTGAATGTGATAAAATTAACTACAGGTATCGGGGATGTGAGCCGTTGGTCTTGTCATGCCCCAGCTGCTCTGGTACTTTTGACTGCCCACCTGTCTTCAAATCTATCTGTTTGTCGGGATGTGAAAAGCCAACCAGCTTAGGCACGGAGGAGTCCAACTACAATTTCTGGCATAAGCTGCGCTGTCCTGAATGCCCAGGAGAAGACGGTGTTGGTAGAATTTCTCCTGCAATGATAGCCAATCAGGTTTAACTAATTTTAGATTTCTGGCCTTTCTAAAAATGTGTTGTTCAACTGCATTTCAGCTAGGTACTGTTTTGCACTGCTTTCAGATCATGGATTAACTTCAAAATAGATTTTATGCAGTAACATTCATTAACATGTTTGTTGATTTGATTTAGCATAGAATATTGCTCCTGAGCATCTGCTGATAGTCCATTATACTTATGTCAGGTCAAAAGGCAAGCAGAGAAGTTTGTTTTAATGTACTATAGAGGTTTACTAATGGTAACCCCCTCTCTAAAATATATTATGAATATTATTAGGATGTGAAAATTAGATATCACCATCCTCAGCTGATTTTGCATCCAGTGTGATGATGAAACGTGTAAGCTTACAACACGAAGTATCAACCTTCGGCTGGTTGGTGATTCTGAGAGAGGAACTGTTTGTCCAAATTATCCTCGCTGCAATGGGGGTCTCCATAGAAAGGTTTCACTCCATGAACTTGTTAAATGTTAAAGTTTCTTTTCATATATCTGATTTATAACAATGAAGTTTTAATATTTTGGTTTTGTTAATTAATTAACTAAATATTTGGTTACTTTTCCAGTACACCGAAGCAGACTTGTACAAGCAGCTCTCATATTTTTGCCATGTGCTGGATACTGTTTGCTGTATAGAAAAGGTACTTACGAATGATGCCAGGGCAATTTTTGTTGGGATAAATTTTTAAAAGCTGAAGCAAACCAATCGGATTTTAAAGAGAATTAGTTAATCATAAGTGATTTTAAGTTAAATAAATGAATAATGATTGACTAATTATACAACTTGATTAATCACTAATTGTTAATCATGCTTTTACTCTACCAGATAGAGGCTAAATCTAGGATACCGATAGAGAAAGAGTTGATCAAAATTAGGCCGATGGTTGATCTGGCAGCATCAACAGTACAGAAGATCAGGGACCGATGTGCCTATGGGTGGATGAAGCTGCAGGACCTAGTCGTTACAGTTTAATTTACAAATTTAATGCCAAATTCAGCAAGTATATAGTCCAGCGAAAGTGATGCCCATTTATGAATCTACACCAGTAAGGGGGTTATCAACAAAGTCATGGTTTTGTTTAGCTTGATTTTTTCCAATGTTATCCTCACCGTCCTTGTGTTATGCATACTGATTGAGTAAATCATGGAGGTAGTACAAGCCTGATGATTAACATCTTTACGCTATGATTTCCCTCTACAGTTGATTTAAGCTGCGGTAGTGATTTGTCCTGGATTGTGTAATTGTCCTTAGAGCTATATCATATGTTTTTGTAAATGTTCATCTATAACTTTAATATAAACAAAAGCTCAGCAATTGATTGTTGGTAAAGAAAATGGTGGGGGGGGGGGGTTTAACCAACTGTGATTATACTTTCTAACTATTCATTTGATTTAAGCAAAATTTGGATCGATATTTCAAAATAGAAATTAGATTGTTATGTTCCAAATTCATGTGTGGTGTTCGATAGACATCTTGTAAGTATCCATAATGATCCATAAGTTATGGTTTAAGTTTTAAAATGTAATGATCCATAATATCTTCTACCTCGGTAAAGCATCAACGTTTTCACATCTGTTGCTTTCACATCAGTTTAGTTATATAATCAATATTAAATAGAAATACAATTTGCTGGACGGAATAGATAATTTATTATGACCAATGTTTGATTGATTTAAATGATTGTCATTTATTCTCTTTAAATAAGATCTTAAATTTAAATTTTGTAAATGCAAAAAATTAATGTCGAGAGAATTTTATATTTTTGTAATTTGATTCAAATCGACTCCGAATTAATTGAATTTAATACAACTTTTGGATATTTATGGATTTATTCCAAAAACAACAAAAAAAGATAATTTATTGTGCATAATTCTTTAAAAAAATAATCGTTGCTCTAAAATAAATATACAGAATCATATAATTTAAAAACATTTTGAATACATGTATATGCTAACTGTATGAAAGAAACTTCTATCGGAATCTTTTTTGCCCCGATCATTAAGAGTCGTGCCATTTTATTCACCTTATTACTGCAGCTCCCCGACAGGTGCCTCATTGAGCCACAAGAAATGAATGAAGTCATATAATTTTGCACTTACACTAACCTGCTCAAAGTTTCAGGTAAAAATATTAAAAATAATTCAAGATGAAAATTATAGAATAATTTAAAGCAAGGCATAACTTTGAGACCTTGTATGGAGTTGGATTAAGTCTCCTCATGTGGTCAGGTCGCATTTGCTCAAGTTGCTTGATGCATCGCTCTCTAATGTCCCTTAGAGGTGGTAAAGTTTCTTCCTTTTTATCTTCAACAAATAATAAGCATGTTACAAAAGAAAAATAAAAATTGATTGTCATAGGCTGCATTTTCTGAATATATGAATTGCTGATAAAAACTGGTAACTCCCTTATATTTGTAAAGTGCCATTTCATGCAGTAAGTCATTAGGGGTGATACTTTTAGCAACCATAGCAATTACAAATGATATAATATCTTTGCTTGTTTAATTTTAAGGGGTAGGGATTATTATAGCAAGATTAAAAGTTACAATAAAACTATAATAGAATAGTGTTACGATATTAGAGATAGATACATCCCAAATGTCTAAAATACTTTATGAATATAAGCAGAAACATGCTCAGATTTGTGAAGAATAAACTGATGAAAAAATGCAGAGCGCATAAATAGTACTATTAGTGTGGGGTACACAGGTAGTACACATACTAGCATAATAGAGACTCAAAGAAAATTACACACTATATTAAAGAATAATTATAATTGTTTCTAATGAGATTCTCTCATACTATAATTATAGAGAACTAAAAAGTATACTCAAAATTCCCAATGTATAAACTCACAACACACTCAGGGAATTTTCTCACACTGCACTCTCTACTTTTATCTCTCAATACCAGAAGCTCTCGATTGCACTTCTGCTTATATTGCATGTCTTGAAGAGCATGGAATTTATAAGGCTTTCAAAGCCTCATTTACGGATGTCCTTAATTTATGCTTAACAACAAAATAGTTGACTTCTCCTATAATGTTGGTAAGCTTCCAAAACCAATAGTTCATGGTCAAAGAACATTGGTTATCCTTAAAGAAAGGAAAGCCACCAACAAAATACAAAACCAAACCTTCCACTTTAATTGTTGACTAAATACAAGCCATACCTTAACAATTTTCCACCTTGGCTTGTATTTTATTGGTCTCAAGAAATCTCAACCTCTGCAAATATTGACCAAGTTCAAACAATGCTTGAACTTATCAATTGGCAATGGTTTTGTCATCACATCAACCGGGTTCTCAGCTATGGCTATCTTCTACACTGTAACTGTGCCATTACTGGACACTTTCTCTGACAAAGTGGAGTCTGATATCTATATGTTTTGTCCTTTTATGGTAGACTGGATTTCTAGCAAAATGTATTGCACTTTGACTATCACAGTATATAATTGGTACCTGTTGGGTCAACCCAAAACTACCCAAAAGACCTTGCACCCATATGCTCTCTTTAATAGCTTCTGTTAATGTCATGTACTTAGCTTTAGCAGTTGATAGTGTAACTGTAAACTGCAATGTCGCCTTCCAGCTAATAGTACATCTAAAGACTATAAGGATATAACTAGTCAATGACCTCCTCTTGTCTAAATTTCCTGCATAGTCAGAATCTACATAGCCTACTACTCCTCAATTCTGCTAACCATCAAAACACCAAACAGACATCGGTGGAACCTCTCAAGTAGCGTATGATCCCAGTGCAGCTTTTTGGATTTGCTCATATATCTGCTTACCACACTTACTGCATGTGAAAGATCGGGTCTAGTGCATACCATGGCATACATAAGACTGCCAACTGCACTAAAATAAGGTACATGTGACATACATTCTACCTCTTCCTCAGTTTCTGGATAATCTTTTGATGATAGCTTGAAATGTGCAGCCAAGGGAGTACTAACTAGTTTGCATTGATACATATTGAAGCATTGCAACAACTTCATAATGTAACTTTTCTGCGACAAGTACAATATGCCATGACACCTCTCCCTATGAATCTCCATACCAAGGATCTTCTTTGCTGCACCAAAGTCTCTCATCTCAAAATCTTTTCCCAATTGAGTTTTCAACATACTAATTTCAACCTTGTTGTGAGCTGCAATTAGCATATCATCAATATACAACAACAAATAAATACGAGAGTCATCTGGAAGCTCCTTATAGTAGACACAATTACCATATTGGTTTCTAATATACCTATTACCAATCATAAATGCATCAAATCTTTTGTAGCATTGCCTGGGGAATTGTTTCAAACCATATAATGACTTCTTTAACAAGCATACATGGTCCTCTTAATCAGATACCACAAACCCCTCTGGTTGACTCATGTAGATCTGTTTCTCTAGCTCTCCATGTAAGAACGTTGTCTTTATATCAAGCTGTTCTAGCTCCAAGTCATACACACTCACAATAACTAATAGGATTCGAATAAAGCTATGTTTTGCCACAGGAGAGAATACTTCATCGAAGTCATTACCCTCCTTTTGAGTATAGCCTTTTGCTACCAATCTCGCCTTGAACCTTGAAGGTTCAACATCAAGAATTCCTTCTTTCTTCTTGAAAATCTATTTGCAGCCAACTACTTTTGTTCCCTTTGGAAGTTATACCAGCTCCCATGTTTGATTTTTATGAAGAGACTCAATCTCCTCATTCATTGCTATTAGCCACTGATGCGACCCCTTGCTCTCGACTGCATCACGGTAGGTAAACGACTCATCACCTATTGCATCTTCTATCATAGCTGATGTAAAGGCTATAAAATCAACATCTAATAAATCAAGAGCGCATGTGACAGAATTCAAATATCTCTGAGGTCTTCGAATTTGTCGCCTCTCTCTACTTGGAGCAATATTGTATGGCTCTGCTCCTCTAGTGTCAGCATCTCTATCCATGCTATCACTATTCGTGTTGCCTGATTCGTCTTGTTCTACTTTAGGTTAAGCAATACCTGAGGTGCTCAGCTGATTTGCTTCATCTTCATGCTTTTCCTTCCCAGAGTCAATCTCCAGCTCCACCTATTTTCTAGCACCATGATCTGTCTTTGCCTGATCTCCTACAGATTCACACTTCTGATTTAACATTGTCGCCTTGTCAAATGTGACATCTCTGCTGACAATGAACTTGGGTGAACTTGCTTTTTCTATGCACCACAGGCTATAGCCTTTCACTCTTCGTACATACCCTAAGAATACACACCTTGCCCTTGCCTCAAGTTTACCATCACTCACATGGACATATGCAGGGCAGCCAAATATCTTCAAAATCAGAATAACTTATAGATCGACCAGACCATACCTCTTGTAGGATCTTCAGATCAATTGCAGTTGATGAAGATCTATTTACTAGATATACAGTTGTGTTGACCACCTCAACTCAAAATGATTTGTGAATTCTAGCATTAATCCACATGCATCATGCACGCTCCAAAAGTATTCTATTCATACGTTTCACAACTCTATTTTGCTGTGGTGTCCCAGGTACAGTATGGTGCCTCACTATACCTGCCTTCCTGCAAAACTCTTCAAATTCTTTGCTGCAGAACTGCCCGTTTTGCTTCTTGACCATGGCTTTCCACTGCTTGCATTTGTCGAACATTTCATCCTTGTGTTTCATAAAGTAGACCTAGACTTTCTTGGAATAATCATCAATCAGGGTAAGAAAATAACAAGCTCCACCCAGTGAGTTAACAGGGGCAGGACCCCAAACACTTGAGTGAATGTACTCCAGAATGCCCTTGCTTATATGCTTTGCAGTACTGAATTTCACTCGCTTCTGCTTCTCGAATACATAGTTCTCATAAAAAATAAATTTACAATTCTTTATGCCTTTCAGCAATCCTTTGCTAGCAAATATTGACATTCTTTTCTCGCTCATATGACCAAGCCGCATATGCCACAATTGTGTAACATCACTACATAATCTTTCAGAGGATAGAGTAGCAGTTGTCTCATTAACTGCGTTTCCTAGCAAAAGATAGATCCTGCCATGTAACTTTCCTTTCATCACCACTATAGAGCCTTTAGTCACCTTTAACAAACCACCTCTCCAGAGAACTTGCACCCTTGATGGTCTAAGTCACCTTGATGGTCTAAGTCACTTAGAGATCATGTTCTTGTCCAGTTCTAGTACATGCCATGCCTGAAATCTCCTTTCAATTTCATCTTCCATTCTGACTTTCACATCTTCTCCAACTACAACAACAATTATCCTATTATCCCCCAATCTGACCTTTCCCTCCCGCTTTTGATACGAAGAGAAAAAGTTCCTATTGGGTGTCTTGTGGAAAGATGGGTCAGAGTCCAAGATCCACTCACTTCCCGAGTTACTAATGGAGATTGTTAAGGCTGACTTAGCATCACTATCTTTAGAACTTTCAACTGTTATGTTGGCAGAATCTCCTGTTTTCTCTTTCCTCTCAAGGAAGTTTTTACGAATATGCCTTGTCTGGTGACAATAAAAACACTTCAGGGACTTTTGACTTTTAGACTTTGATCTTCTCCTACTTTTACTCCCCGATCCTCTTTCTTCACTAAGCCCCCTCGCCACGTACAATCCTTCTTCCAGTTTGTCAGCACTAGATTCGGTTGCCCATTTCTGTTGCTCCTTTGTCATCAATGCATCTTTGACAATTTTGACGGAAATGGAGGACCTACCATACATAATGGTATCACAGAAATTATCATACGACGAGGGTAAAGAAGTTAGTAAGATCATCGCTTGATCTATTTCTTTCACTTTTATTCTAGCTGCCTCCATATCAGAAATCATCCATTGAAGTCATTTATATGGTCTTGAATTGGTTTTTCTCTCACAAGCTTGAACGTGTACAACCTCTTTCTTTGATAAAGCTGGTTTGACAAAGTCTTTATTTAGTACTTTTCTTCCAGAGCCTTCTATAGCCCATCTGCAGTCTTTTCACTCATAATCTCACGCAACATATTGTTTGCCAAGCTCAGTTGTATTGTACTACGAGCTTTGGCCAAAATCTCCTCCTTTTATCAAGAGTCATAGTTTCTGGTAATTTTTCTATGCCCTCCAACACCTTTGACAGACCTTGCTGATCTAGCAAAGCCTGTAGCTTCAGTTTCTATAAACTGAAGTCATTGGAACCAATGAACTTCTCCACATCAAATCTTTGCACTGACATCTTGGATATAAGATAAGATCAGAGCTTTTAACTCTGATACCATTTGTTAGGATATCAAAGATAAATACACCCCAAGTGTCTTAAACACTTTATAGATGTGAGTAGAAACATGTTAAGATTTGTGAAGAATAAATTGATGAAAAAATGCAAAGCACATAAATAGTACTATTATTGTGGGGTACACAAGCAGTACACACACCAGCAGAATAGGCTCAAAGAAAATTACACACTATATCAAAGAATAATTACAATTGTTTCTAGTGAGATTCTCTCCTACTACAATTGTAGTATTACAGAGAACTAGAGAGTATACCCAAAATCCCCATTGTATAAACTCACAACATATTCATAGAATTTTCTCACATTGCACTCTCTACTTTTATCTCTCACTACTAGAAGCTCTCAATTACACTTCTGCTTATATTGCTTGTCTTGAAGAGAATGGAATTTATAAGGCTTTCAAAGCCTCATTTACGGATGTACTTAATTTATGCTTTACAACAAAATAGTTGACTTCTCCTATAATGTTGGTAAGCTTCCAAAACCAATAGTTCATGGTCAAAGAACATTGGTTATCCTTAAAGAAAGGAAAGCCACCAACAAAATACAAAATCAAACCTTCCACTTTAATTGTTGACTAAATACAAGCCACACGAGTTGGTTAATAATATGTCATGGGATGCCCTTAAAAAAGATAAAGCAGTTTAATTTTCCCTAAGCAAACAAATGTAGGTAAAGTGTTAAGATTTATCAAAAAACTGCTATTTATCTCCATTATGGTCAATTATATCTTAGTTCTTACCTGAACTCCCAGCACAGTAACACCTTAGAAGCTCCTCAACATGCTGTGGCACCACATATGCTCTCTTGGATTCTTGAAAGGGATGACGGCACAGGATTCTTTCTCCCACCTATGATAAAATATTTGTTAAAAAATATTAATGCCTACATTTGTAAATTTTATGGAATTGGCTCTTGTGTGGAGGTAATAGTAACTAGCCAAGAGATTGGGAACTCGACTTGTATTCAAATCTTTTTGTCTCCATATCATGCCACCTTCCTGTCCTCCTAATTAAATGCTGACAACTCAGCGAAAAAGACCAACAAGTAAAATAGAAGTTAGGACCAATTAAGAAAGAGAGATGTGTTTTTGGCTGAGTTGCCAACATTTTATTTGGGGAGGAGGGGACAGGGAAGGGCAGCTTGAATTTCCAACATAGCATGCTAGAAAAAATATAAGCAGTAGTGCTAGCCGATGCAAACATTGAAAAGAAAAGAAAAGAAAAGAAAAGTAAAGAAGAAGATAGATTTATTGTCAGGCACACCAAGTCAGAAGAATACCTTTGGAGAGGGTTCATTTTCCCCAGTCATTATGTCTACCAGGGGATAGCCTTCTTTCCCATACAATCTATAAATTCGCTTCTTACATGGAATAGAGACCTAAAAACAGAGAAAGGAACAACAGGAGAAAAAAAAGTAACTAAATGCGAATTGATGATCCCACTTACGTGTTCTGTTTAGAGTATTCGAACCTTTGAGACATCTTCAGAAAGTTTGATACGAGGCTGATTATTTATCTCAACCAGCTTGAAAACAACACCTAAAGCAGCTTGAGCATAACATGTAACCAGGTATGTCCCAATTCCATAGGCATCAATCTCGTGACCCTGTAGGGCAAAATGAAATCCAATTAAAAAAGTAGGATGAGAAACTATATGTCTTTGTTAATATTCCCTTTTTATTATATATATATATATAAAGCTGTTTTCATTTCACGCTATAGATATTGAGTCCGTTTGGATATACTTAATTTTTAAAATAAGCACTTATATTTTAAAAATAAGTACTTAGAAGTGTATTTAAGTGGGTTTGGATGTCATCTTTTAAAAAAAGCAGAAGTTAAAAAAAGTGGTTCAACCACTTGTTTTAGAAGCTAACAATCCCCAGCTCTTAAAATAAGTGAAAAAATAAGTGGTTTTAATGTTAGTGGTTATTAGTATAAGCACTTTTCTAATATTATATCCAAATGCAAAATAGTTTTTTCTTTAAAAATAAGCTCTTTAAAAGAAAGAACTTCAAAATAAGTACTTTTTTCATAAGTGTATCCAAACGAGCCCATTGTGTGTGTTACTGTTGACCCTAAAATCGAGGGTGATTAATTGGAGATTGCAATGAAAAATTACCTGTTTGTTTAAAGCATCTAACGTTTCCTCATTAAGGTCATTACTAGCCGTGATACTCATCTTCCCGAAACTGGGCAATCCAAATTCCTTCTCAATGGAGCAAAAGATCTTCCTGGCCTCACAAGACAAATACGCAAGGTCACCAGAGTCCAGTCTAATGCCAACTGCTTTGTATCTGCACAGGACATCATCTAAACTCAGCAATGTATAGCTATTGCATGATTCTTTGAAAAAGATGAAATGGTCTTTTTTCTTTTTCTTTTGAGGGGTGGGGAATGCTGAGAGACTAGTTGAAGCCAAAATTTCATTATGATGTAATGCATGTAAGAGGAGACATACAGTCAATTAAAGACAAGCTACTGCAATCTTTAAATTGAAAATAAGAAACACCAAGGCATAACACATAATATAACACGGATAAAGCTTCTCAACATAAGAAACATTTGCAACAAAATACAGGCAGACCACAGAAAGATAACAAAAGAAGCAAAAATAGAACATTTAAACTAATAATTGAGGAAGCAATTCAAAGAGGCAAAATAAGAAAAGCACAAAAGTTTATGTCCCTATCAACTAAAATCAACTAGGAAAACTAACAGCTACATAAAACCTCTAACCAAGTGATAATTATAAACAAGTAAAACTTCTTGACATACCCTAAATCACTGAGAGCTAATGCAACTGCACAAAAGTTAGGGATTCCACTTCTCATGACCTGCCAACAAATGCAAATGCGTGATTATATGAAGAAATAGTTTAAGTCAACCAGAACTGGCTGACATAAAGGAGGGATAAGCAAAATTTACCCACAACCATTGGACATTGCTGGTTAAAGTGATGCTAAAATTATACACGTCTGTTTGCAAGAAATAGAAAGTTACTAACAAAATATTAAATACTTTATCATAAGTGTCTACAAGGGCAAGAAAGCTATCAGGAAATGCCAATGCATATGATGTGAATGCTGCCAGCTCACTTTGATTGGTCTCAGCAAAAATGCCACGTAGTGATTTTGACCACTGCAAAGTGGGAACACAACATAGATATACACTGACAAATCCATCTTTGATCTTGTGAGAGTGCAAAACATAAATATATGCTATAATAATGGTCATATGGAGCAGGTAGGGAGAAAGGGAAGAAATTGAGGGAGAAGGCAGAGAGGGGGGTTGGGGGTGGGGGAGAAATTAGAGTAGAACAAGGGAGGGAATAGATCTAAGAGGGAGAAACAGAATGATGCTTAGTCAATAAAAAATTCAAGTCTACTAATCCAGAAAACTCAGTACACAACAATCATAAAATACGTAAACCCAACAGGTAGACCAAGTGACCAACTCACTAGAACATCATTGTCATCACTGGTTTGTGGTGGTATTACTGGATTTTAGCTTCTTTTTTTTTTTTTTTTGGTCTTTATTGGACTTTAGCTTTTAAATTAGCAATTTAGCCTCAAGAAATATCTAGGTAGAAAAAAGCTAATGCCCAAGCCCTTCTGAGCCTTTGCTAAGAAAAAAGCTCTTTTGAATGGGTTATTGTATAAGCAACAGCTATCAGGATAACCCCAAACCAAATCCCCCCTCCCCCAAAAAGAATTTAGTTAAGAACCACAATAACAATATATATATATATATTAAGGATGTAAAGCCCTATATCATGACACCTGAATTTTGCTTAGCCATGTTTGAACCAAACTAACGAAATCTTCACATGTACTTGAGCCATCTTTTCTATGAAGTGATTTGTCTATAATCTCGTCAAGGCTCTGCAAATCACAGGAAAGACAAGGTACACATAAAAGTAAGCAAAGGAAATATAACAGAAAGTGACTCAGGTCATAACAAAGCATAGCAATACTGGTAACAGAAATCACATAAGTATATGAATAAAAAAACTCTGGACTGAAACTCTATTATCATAATAAGAGGGGATCTACCTCATAATTTCAAAGTTTCCTTTATTCTAACTCTGAATTTAGGGGATCTCACTCTCTCTCTCTCGTTACCTCTCAATTCTACCACTGTGTTTGTCACTTTCCAATCTTGATCTTAGGTATAAATCTGCTCTTTGCCAGTTGTAAATTTCAGCATTACAATCTCCAAAGAGGTTTATAAATATCTGAACTAATTGCACTGCATTGAGTTTTTATGAATTACAAAATAAGGACATAAATATCAAGATAATATCCCTATTTATTAACAGTTATACCCATATTCCCACTACAGCAGTGTCTCATCACTTGTTACTGAACTTTTCATCCAGTACAAATATGTAACTCTCCTTTTCACAGACATAGGAATTGGAAATAATCAAATAGAGTTCTGTCACTTTAGGCATTTAGCATGGATAGATTAAACAGAAATCTTGGTCTTTAACCTATATAGGGTTATGTATTACAAATGAAATGACAAGTATACTTAATGGGAATTATCTTTATAAACATCATCTAAATATGTAACAAATTCCAATGAAATGGTTACACACCATATATGAGCTAACGAAGGCATGGGAATGAGTGCCACGAAGGGGAATCCCGAATAACCTTCCTGCTGCAACATTGCTATTGGCAATCCAAATGAAAAAGGCAAGTTATACAAAGGCAAAGGTTAGAAATAAAAAATTCACTAAACCTAAACAAAATGGTAAAGAAGGATGTCATGATAATTTGATAATCATTTCACGATAGAAATGCTGATATAATAAACAAGATAAGTTGACAGTCGATGTTTGAACCTTACCCTTCATCCTAGCATTCATTTTGTCCCTTACTTCTCTCATTGCTCTTTTGAAACCAATTTTCAGTTATTTCTTGCAATACGATGGGTTAATGCATATGACTGAAAATGGGATGTGGTAAGAGATATTAACCACTTCAAATGTTTTAGTTCTATCCTGTCATACTCACATTATATATCTGTCATCATGGATTAACCAGAATTTTTTGAACTACACCAAAAAATTTCTAGCTTTCAGAGGCACTTTGCTCAGTTACAATTACAAAGTAATAGGAATTACACACACATAATGTACAATCAGAGTTTACATGCCATGCTGCCAAAATCATGCTCTGCCATCTTAGGTCAACAGTAATTAAGTATTTTTTATGTTATGGATGGTATTAAAACATCTAAGTTAGAAACATACTGAATTAGAACTGATACTAACACTTAACACTATATTAGCATTGTAAAAAGCTTAATCCACAAAAAATCTCAAGCATGATAACTGCTAAATATACACATAATATAATAAACATTTCCTCTCGATTCTAGTGCCAAACACACTAGAATTTAAGTTGTTTAATAGAAGATACCTTGTTGCATCAAATCCTCCAATATAGCAGTACTTTGATGCTCCTACTCCACCGTCAGGCCCCTACATTCAAAATAATATTCTTTTGATGAATAATGAGGAAGGAAGGTCTTCCTAAATTTACTCACCAATCTTTCTTTTTTTTAAACAAGACTTAGTAACCTGTGCCCTTCGCAGTCCAAACTCAAGTAGAGTTTTCGATTTTCCAGCAACAAAACGATGCCTTGCAGCATTAGTAGAAACTAATGATGCAAAATTAATTAGATTCACAAAAGGTGTTTCCAGCAATTGAACAACCTGAACAGTATAAAAGTCAATTTATGTAAGAAATACAGTCTTTGAAATAAATCAGAATTAAAAAGTGTATAAACTAAAAGAGGGTATTTAATGGTAGCAAGTACTCACGGCAATTGGACCTTCAACTCTTAACAAGGGTATCTTAGGAAAAACAACTGATCCCTCGGGAATAGCATACACCTCAACATCAGAGCAGTCAATTCCTCTAAGATAGTCAAAGAAGTCATCCTATGATTTCATCAATAATTACTAAAGTCAAAAAATTATTTTAAAGGGAGAATCTATTAGAAAAATGCTAGCAGCATAAAACTTTGCCCAAAATCACTGTAAACAAGATCATCAGCCATATTATTTCGGCCTTACACTTGGTCCCACGCTATTTATAAAGAAACAGATCATAAAATTGTCCAACAACTGAGTTCTTTGATTCTTTGTATCCATCGTTTAAAATGTCTTTAAGTTAGTTTTAGAGATAAGTACTTCATAGCGTTGACATAGATGATGTTACTGATACTGATAAATCAGAACACAAAAAAGAAAAAGAAAAAGCAACAGTGCTGTGTGCTTAAGGAGTACAAAAAGTACAAAGCAGCTTCTACATTTGTGGTTGTTAACAAGCATATCTTTTTGTCAAGGGCTGCACACAAATTTTTTTTATTTATTAAGTAGACATATCTTTGCAAGGTTGCATATTCCAGACAATTAGAATCTATCTGTTGTTATTTTTTTAAATCTCCTATTCAAGTGCTACAATCTTATTTATGCTCTCTTTATAGCTCCATCATTTCCTATTATTGAAAAAATTTCAGTGTGTAAGACTTGAATTCATGACAGATAGAACTTCAATTCTTTGCCAGAGTTTAAACCAACCTAGCCTAGCCAGTAGCCACCACATAATGAAAGGAGAACGTCATTGCCATGATGAAAATCAGAATATGGATTACCTCACATGAAATAGATAAATTTTTCTTGATAAAATCTATCTCTTCCTCAGAGAGCTTGTAATTAGCAAGGAACCTTATGCATTCTTCCAAACCGGCGAAGACAGTATACTCCCCGCCAAAGGGATTCTTCCTAAAATATAAATCGAACCTGAAAGCAAATTACAACAAATTACAAGCGAATGCGAATCTTGTCATAAACACGTATCAAATCACATTGCATATGAGCATTTAAAGAAAAACTCGTCGTGAATTAAACATGCTCCTCAGGATTCAATAATAATAATTAGCCAATGAATGAATCATACAACAAAAATGGCGACGAATAATTGTTGTGTAGCACGTTCTAGAAGAAAACATTAACCTCAAACGAAAGGAAAGGAAAGGAAAGATGAATGATTAACTCACACAGCACGTTCTTGATGCTTGCCAGCTTTCCAGTAGGCGTAAGCCATGGTGAATTGGTAGAGATCCGTGAGCAGAGGCGTCACCATCGGGTTCGTGGGTCCAGGTATGCCCCGACCTGAATGCTGCTTCTTGGAGCCTTTCGCCTCCATTCTTCCTTCGTCGTCTTCTTCTTTGCTCTTGTTTTCTGTTTTTCTTCAAATTCAAAGTAGCCTCTGCTATTTATATTTATATATAACAAACAAAATCTCAAGTCTGTCTGAAGCAAGCGTGAGCGTCACACGCACAATCTCAGAGGAACTTGGATGAATAGAGAGAAACAAACAAGACAAACAAAACCGGATTTGGTTCCTTCGACTTTCTAGGTAAAGCGTGATGTTTTGTTGTTCTGTTAGACAGGACTAGTAATAACTAGAAAACGAAGAAGAAAAAACAACCACCACCCAAAACAAAAATAAAGGTACAAAAGGATTTCCAAATTTTTGGAACAAGATCAGATTAAACAAAACAAAGATGTTTGTAATTTTCTTGATTCTCTAGCCTATGTGGACTGCACTGCTTTGCTTTGCCACTTGTTCCTTTCCACGAAGAGACACGTGGCCGCTTCTCAACATCCGCTGTGACTGTTAGTCACCATATGACCCGAATCCTCTAATTTTAGCTATCGTTCTCTGATTATACCATACTAGTTATAGACCCGTGCCACGGCTTTTCATTAACAAATTGCATAGCTCATCTCTAAATAATAAATTTTTTGCAGATTTTGAATCTTCAAAAAACAGTGAGTTGACCTGATGCTCAGTGTCATTAAAGTAAAAGAAGAAATAGTGAAAATTGAGTGAATGAAGAGAGTTTGGAAAATGATGATGGGATAAGAAGGTCTATGAAATAGTGAAAAAATTAGAAGAGTTCGTAAATAATGCTGAGTGGATGTTTACAATTAAAATAAATGAATATGGAGTGGCAACATGTGAAAGAAGAGATGTTGAAAAAAAAACTCAAGAAAAGAAATGAGAATTTTTTCATGCTCTCAAAGTAAGATTATTTTTTGCTATGTATTATTGAATAGATAAAAAAAAAATCCTCTTATTTTAAGAATAGCTAAGAATTTATATTTGATTTAGAGAAGGTAAGCCGTGAGCAAACGTGGCAATTGGAGAGAGGAAAATTGAGCTGATATGACAATGTTTTATAGCCCTAGAGCTTGTTTTTATAGATTTATAATAGAATAGATTCCACAGCATAGGACCACTTTGGTTATGGCTTTTTAATACTTACTAGGTTTTGTCACATGATAATTCTGATTCCAAACCCCTGTACACATTTATCATTATCATTTATTTGTAAAGTTCGAATTTTGCACAACACTGTTACACAATATTAATAATAATGAGAACTCTAATATAACCCAATATAAAGAATGAAAAATATTAATTAAACGTAAGTTTCACATATATTTCTCTCACATATTTATGTAAGAGAATTAAAGAATAAATATATATAAAAAAGGAGGTTCACATAATTTCTTTCATATTTTTTTTATATATAATAGAATTAATGTGACGACGCTAGTGTTAGAGGAGGGATAAGATTGAAAATAAATTTTTTTATAAGGGGTATTTTGATCATTTGGCCTATATGTATAAAAAAAAAAAGAGATCAAAGATTTAAAACGGAGGAAGAACGAGAAACAGAGGACGATTCCTCTGTTTCTCGTCTCTTCCCCTTTCTCCACCAAATTTCTATCTTTTCTCCATTTTAGCACCAAATCCTTGCATCCACTTGCACCAAGAGCTTGAGGTAAGTTTTTACTATTTTATTCTTATTTGCTTTGCACCAAATCTCATTTCCCTCAAGCTTTGTTATTTCAAATAAAATAGTAGATGAGCGTATTTTGGGGCTTTGAAGTAGAAATCTAAGAGTGTGGAAGGTTGGTTCTAGTAAGTGGTAATGAGAAAGTCATATATTGATTTTTTTTCTTCTCTCATGAGATTCTTGAAAAACCCTAAGCCCTAAAATTAGGGATTTTAACTAATCGCTTTACCCCTTTGTTAGTTCGACTCTAAATGAAATTCCTAGAGCTTTATCAATTGTAACTTTGTAATTATAGTGTAGTTATTTTATTTATTCATGGTATTTGTGTTCTAAATTCCTAATAGCTAGTGAGTAACTTTATATTTATCTTGACTTGTCAAAATGCTTGTTTATGGTCAGATTCAGTGGGCACTACACAGCTTGCTCCTCTGAGTGTCGTAGGAACCGATTGAGTTGGTTCTTCATACTGTGAGTGGATAATTTACACTGTGATATATGTTGAAATTTAGACTTCTCGACATGTATTTATATTTATTCTAATAGTTTTGGTTATAGCCTCAAACTTTATATTATGGGGAAATAAAACCTTTCAGTTAATCTTAAATAATTGTGAATCTTGGTTATAAGGATTGAGCTATAAATGTTGAGTGTTAAAATTCCACCTGCCGTGGCGAAGAGATATAACGGCGAGTGTTCCGCCTGTCGTGGCGAAGAGATATAACGGCGTGTATTCCGCCTGTCGTGGCGAAGAGATATAACAGCGAGTGTTCCGCCTGCCGTAACGGTTATTGTGTATAAAATGAATGCAGAGATTTTGTTTTAAGATTTGAGAGGAGATTTGATAAGTATAGTTGAATTCCTTTACGATTGTAAATTTATTACTGAAAAGGAAAACATGTGACAAGATTTTATTTATCGGTCTCATTTATTTGATTTTTGTGTATTGAGTTATCTTGCAAAGTTTAAATGTTTTTTACTCTTACTTGCTTCCCTTTCTTGTTCATTTTTTTTTATGCCCTCATTGAGTCTATGTGACTCACCCCTTTCTTTCTTTTTCCCTCTTCAGATTTGCAGGCTGTTGAGTAGGGGATTCTTGGGATTTACTATTCTGCCCAGGAGTATTTGTATTTTGGTAGGTCTTCATTGTCGTTGCTGGCTAGTGTTACCTGTCGACTCCAGCATTTTACAGTTATAGGAGATAATGTTTATTTCCTTCTTTTGATGTATATATATATAAACGAAAAGTCTTGATATATTCCTTCTATATAACTGGCTCATCTTGCTCTTAAGATTGATACTAGATGCTTATATTAGTGATGGATATGGATATATATTGCTGACCAGGTCTAAATGAACTATGTGGTTTGTTCAATTTTTAGAGGAGACTCTGTCAGATATTTAATGGCCCTAATTTACATTACAAATTATTTTTTTTATTGAGGTTGTATGGTTAGGCTTGCCAAGCTAGTTGAGTACTGAGTATCACTAGTTTGTGCGCCGGTCATGGCCTAAGATGGGTCGTGACAAAGTTGGTATCAGAACGTTGGGTTTGTAGGTCCTAATAGCTGCAAAATACGGGTAATTGTAGAATCTTGTTTGTAATTTGTGTACCCGGGCACAAATTACATGCAAATAGCTATGATTACCCACTTGTTAAACTGGAGTCTCTTATTCAAGTTGTTGTGTTCAGTTTTAGCCTTGTCTCAATAGGTTTCCATAATATGTTTGTCTTTTATCTAATTGTGATTTCTTGTCCTAGGTGAGGATGCCACCCAGACGAGAAGTTGCTGATGAGGCTTCTACTCAACCTCATGAATCACCCCCGAGATGACATGGGCATGGTCGCGGTCGCGGTCACGGTCATGGTCAGGGCAGACATGGAGGGGTTGATAGGGTGCCTGATGTTGAGATTCCTAGGGCTAGACGTGGTAATCCCACTGTAGCTCAATTAGCTGCTGAGATACAGGATATGCAGCAGGCTATACGACAGTTGGTAGATGTTGTAGGTGGACGACAACAAACACATGAGAGCCAGACTCATGTGGTTTCAGAGACTAATCCGGAGGCTGGGTCGAGCGAGCAGCAGTCAGTACCCCATAGGGGAGCTGAGGTTCCTCTTACTGCATTTATAAAGCTTAATTCTCCTGTATTTAGTGGTTCAGATGGCAATGAGGACCCTCAGACTTTTATTGAGGAAGTGACTTGGATATGTAGAGGCTTGGGTTGTTCTCCAGCCAGGATGGTTGAGTTAGTGGCATTTCGACTATGTGACGTAGCTAGGGGATGGTATGAGACCATGCTCAATGCTAGGCTAGCAGGTTCACCCCCTTTGGTCTGGGATGAGTTTGTTCGGTTGTTCTTAGCTCATTTCTTACCACAGAGTGTCCGAGATGGAAGAGCCCGAGAGTTTGAGACCCTTGTACAGACAGAGCAGATGTCAGTAATGGATTATAGCATTCAGTTCATGCGACTCTCCAGGTATGCACCTCACTTGGTAGCCACGGAGGAGTTACGAGTACAGCGGTTTATTGAGGGCCTGAAAGGTTATTTATTCAGGGTAGTTGTAGGGTATGATGGTATGACTTATGACTAGGCCTTGAATAGGGCTCTGACGATTGAGCGTGGGAACAGAGACAGGGGTGGGACTTCTCGTGACTCGCATAAGAGGTCACGCTTTGATACATCGCGTGGTGGCCATCAGGGCCATGGTGGCGGAGGTTCTAGAGATGATGTTGTCCAGGGCCGTCAAGGACAACAAAGGGGTCGACAGTCATTGAGTACTCATGGTAGCGGACGCACTAGCACGGCTCATAGCCGAGGTGTTTCACAACATCAGAGGCAAGGTTCGGGGGTGTTATCATTGTGGTCAGATGGGGCACTTTGTGAGAAACTGCCCTATATTATATTCTCAGCCTTCTTCTAGTAGAGCTTCAGCACCGGTGGCTCCAACGAGACGGTTTGGTAGTCCCGGGGCTTCGAGGATCCGGTAGTGCTCAAGAGGCCGGTAGAGGACCAGGAGGCGAGAGGTCGGGGACGGGTTAGTAGAGGACGAGGGGACGGTGGTAGAGGACGAGGCTCGTGTGTTTGCCTTGACTCGTCAAGATGCTCAGGCATCTAATCTTTGTTGACGGTATACTCTCAATGTGCTCACAGGATGCACGTGTTCTGTTTGACTCTGGAGCTACGCATTCCTTTGTATCACGTTTCTTTGCTTCTCATTTTAGGAGAGATCCTTCACCTCTAAGTGAGCCTTTGATAGTAATTACACCTATAGGTGATTCTTTGTCAGCTAATTTAGTGTATAGATATTGCGAGATTTTGGTGGGAGATAGGCTTTTGTTAGTAGATTTGATAATCTTTGGATATGATAGATTTTGACGTAATACTAAGCATGGACTGGTTGGCTGCTTGTCATGCTACCTTAGATTGCCATAGTAAGGTGGTGAAGTTCAGTATGCCAGAGGAATCAGTTTTCATATTTCAAGGCGATCGGAATTGGTCATCAAGTAACTTGATTTCGTCTATTGTGGCTCAAAGATTGTTGAGAAAAGGTTGTTGTGGTTACTTAGCAATGGTGAAAGGCACTAATATGTCAAAGCAAGCTTGGAGCAGGTTCCAGTGGTGTGTGAGTACCCTGATGTCTTTCCTGAAAAGTTACCAAGGTTACCGCCTGACAGGGAGATAGAGTTTTGTATAGATTTGCTTCCAAACACTCAACCAATATCTATACCCCCATATCGGATGGCTCCAACCGAGCTTAAGGAGTTAAGGGAGCAATTGGAGGATCTACTTGATAAGGGTTTCATCCGTCCTAGTTGTTCTCCATGGGGTGCACCAGTGTTGTTTGTAAAGAAGAAGGATGGTTCCCTTCGTTTGTGTACTGACTATAGGCAGTTGAATAAGGTGACGGTGAAGAATAAGTACCCTCTTCCTCGCATTGATGACCTATTTGATCAGCTTCAAGGAGCCCAATGTTTCTAAAAAATTGATTTGCGATCAGGATACCATCAACTGAAGATAAGAAGTGGGGATGTTCCTAAGACAACTTTTCGCACCCGTTATGGTCACTATGAATTTTTGGTTATATCCTTTGGTCTTACTAATGCTCCTGCAGCTTTTATGGACTTAATGAATCGTGTCTTCAAGCCATTTTTGGACTACTTTGTGATAGTATTCATTGATGATATCCTAGTGTATTCCAAGAGCAAGGAGGAGCATGAGCAACACTTGCGGCTAACGTTACAAACATTGAGAGAGCATAAGCTATATGCCAAATTCTCTAAATGTGAGTTTTGGTTGGATAATGTGGCTTTCTTGGGACATGTGGTGTCTAAGGGTGGAATAAGCGTAGATCCAAAGAAGGTCGAAGCAGTTCAGAGTTGGCCAA
Source organism: Ormosia semicastrata (assembly GCA_029884595.1). Taxonomy (NCBI): domain Eukaryota; kingdom Viridiplantae; phylum Streptophyta; class Magnoliopsida; order Fabales; family Fabaceae; genus Ormosia; species Ormosia semicastrata. Next base: position 14,908,696 of record JAQQTO010000037.1, read on the forward strand.
GACCCACATCGGTAACTGAGATCCGTAGTTTTCTTGGACTAGCCGGGTATTACCGTCGATTTGTCAAGAATTTCTCCAAACTTGCAGCTCCTTTGACTAGGTTGACACAAAAGCAAGCTAAGTTTCAGTGGACCGATGCATGTGAGCAGAGTTTCCGACACTTAAAGGATTGTTTGACCTCAGCCCCAGTCTTAGCATTACCTTCTAGTGGTAGTGGGTATGTAGTTTATTGTGATGCTTCTAGAGTTGGTCTTGGATGCGTGTTAATGCAACATGGGAGAGTTATTGCTTATGCTTCTAGGCAACTCAAGAAGCATGAGCAGAATTATCCTACACATGACTTGGAAATGGCTGCAGTGATATTTGCCCTCAAGATTTGGAGGCACTACTTATATGGTGAGACATGTGAGATCTACACTGATCATAAAAGTCTTAAGTATATCTTTCAGCAGAGGGATTTGAACCTAAGGCAAAGAAGGTGGATGGAGCTCCTAAAAGATTATGATTGTACGATTTTGTATCACCCAGGGAAGGCAAATGTAGTTGCTGATGCTTTGAGCAGAAAATCTATGGGTAGTCTTGCACATATAGTTGACGTTAAAAGACCAATAGTGAAAGAGTTTCAAGATTTTATAGATAGTGGAGTGCAATTTGAGGTCACAAGCTTGGAGTCATTACTAGCTCATTTTTAGGTTCGTTCTACTTTGGCGGATAGTATTAAGGCGACACAAAGTCAAGATCCTCATTTAAAGAAAATGATGGGAGAGGTTCGAGAAGGCAAGACTTCTGAAATGGTGGTTGACTCTGAGGGTGTTTTACGTGTTAGCCATAAAAATGTATCAAGATTTGAAAAAATTATACTAGTGGGAAGGGATGAAGAAGGATATAGCAGAATTTGTATCTAGATACTTAGTATGTCAGCAGGTGAAAGCTGAGCATCAAAAGCCTGCAGGTTTGCTTCAACAGATTGATATTCCAGAGTGGAAATGGGAGAGGATCACTATGGATTTTGTGACGGGGTTGCCTAAAACCTCGAAGGGTTATGACTCAGCTTGGGTAATTGTGGATCGGTTGACAAAGTCTGCACACTTCTTGCCTGTAAAAACCACTTATACAGCAACTCAGTATGCTAAGCTTTATTTAGAGAAGATAGTATCTTTGCATGGAGTACCATTGTCTATCATTTCGATCGAATAAATTGAGGTCAAACGTGTTGCCCTTTTTTTGCTAACCGCAAGTGCACAGGTCGCACAAGTAATACAGTTACAGAGTAAGAGATCGATCCCACGAGGAAAATGTATTTCATATAAAAGTTAAGTATTAGCCAATAGTCTAATTAATGCTATCCAAAGGCATTAAATTTTATAAATGAATGGTTAAAGAAATATAAAGACTGAAAAGCAATAACTCTAAGATAAATAGATAAATAGAGAAATAAGAATTACTTTTCATTTCCTATTTCAACTAATGAATTGCAATCCTTACAAGCAACATCAAAGATTGGTTTAGTTAGCTTGAGAATCTGATTTAGTTAAAAGCCTATGTCTAGGTCAATTAACCCTAGTTTCATTTACCCAGCTCACTAAGTTTCCTTGAGAACCAGTGCAAACTCTACTCATTAATGATCTATTCTCAATCACACACTATACATGGCTAATAGGTATATTTCTATCCTATTAACGAATCAGTTCATCCAAGCCAATTGAACTCGCCGAACATGTATCAATCACACCATATCCATATTAACAAATCCCTATGTCTAGTTCATTTGCCAATATTAATATCATGCAATTAGTGATCAGCCAACTACAAGCATTAAACACAGATTATGATTGAACTTAACTAAACTTCAATATATACTCAAAAGATTACATATTCATCAGTATCTATAAGAAACTACAAAAGAAAACTTATATACAGCCTAGCTAGCCATGAATCATGAAAGTACAAACAAATAAATCATGATCATGAATCAGTAAAGAGAGAAAAGAAGAAAAGAAAGGAAGGAAGCTCAATAGATGTTATCCTTTAAGCTTGATTCACCCTCCAAAGGAAGGATGGCCTCCAACCTTAGCCTTTTCTGCTTCCTCTAGGTCTAAAAACCTAAAAACCAGCAGCTGCTCTCCAAAAATGATGAAAACTCTCGTAGAAATTTGGTGCAAATCTATTTATAGGCTGAATAAAACAGGTTCCCGTCGCGGCGTCCAACATGTCACGCCGCGGCGCGCGTGTAATTAGGTCACAGGCGCCTGAGGCGCCCACTCTTCAACGTTGCGGCTCTCCAGCCTCGGGTTTTATCTACTGAAGCAGGGGAACGTCGCGGCGCAACTAATCCACGTCGCGGCGTTGAGTGCTGATCTTCACTTTTAAGCTTCTCTTAGGCTTCCTGGTCCAAAGCTGCTTCAAATTCTTCAATTCCATGCTTCATTTGAGACCTGCCTATATAAGAAAATTTATCAATTTATTGAATCATGCAAATGTACTCAATTTGATCATAATCTTGAAAGTATTTATTCAGGATCATAATGGAAGTCATCAGAATGAAATCAGATATGAATGATGCTAAAACCTTCCATTAATGCTTACAAACAAGGACTAATCATGCCATAAAGGACAGATATAGGGCACTAATAACTACACTCTGTACAGTTATCAGGAACACGGTTGGACTTGAGCACTGCCTTTCACCCACAAACTGATGATCAGTCTGAGAGGACTATACAGATTTTGGAAGATATGCTTCGCGCTTGTGTGTTAGACTTTGGAGGGAGTTGGGACCACTACCTACCTTTGATGGAGTTTGCTTATAATAATAGTTATCAATCTAGTATTCAGATGGCACCTTTTGAGGCCTTATATGGGAGGCGTTGTAGGTCCCCTGTTGGTTGGTTTGAGGTTGGAAAATCTAGACTTGTGGGTCCAGACTTAATTCTAGAAGCTATTGAGAAGGTTCAATTAATTCGAGATCGCCTAGTAACTGCTCAAAGTAGGCAAAAGTCTTATTCGGATCGGAGGCGTCGACCTTTGGAGTTTGGTGTGGGAGAACATGTGTTTCTACGTGTTTCTCCTATAAAGGGTATTATGAGGTTTGGTAGAAAGAGTAAGTTAAGCCCGAGGTTCATAGGACCATTTGAGATTCTGGAGAAGGTCGGGCAGGTGGCTTATCGCTTAGCCATTCCCCCTAGTTTTTCAGGAGTTCACCCAGTTTTCCATGTTTCTATGCTTCGAAATATGTTTATGATCCATCTCATGTCATTCAACACCAGACGGTTCAACTTAATGAAAATCTTTGTTATGTTGAGCAACATGTGGCTATCGTAGATAGACGAGTAAAACGCTTACGCTCCAAGGAAGTTGCTTCTGTCAAGGTTGTTTGGCGGGGACCATCTGGTGAAGAGATGACGTGGGAGCCTGAGATGGTTATGCATGACACGTATCCGCACCTCTTTGATATACAAGGTTAGTTTAAAAAAAATTCGAGGATGAATTTCATTTAAGGGGGGAAGATTGTGACGACGCTGGTGTTAGAGGAGGGATAAGGTTGGAAATAAATTTTCTTATAGGGGGTATTTTGGTCATTTGGCCTATATGTGTAAAAAAAAAAAGAGATCAAAGATTTAAAACAGAGGAAGAACGAGAAACAGAGACGTTTCTCGTCCTCTGTTTCTCGTCTCTTCCCCTTTCTCCACCAAATTTCCATCTTTTCCCCATTTTAGCACCAAATCATTGCATCCACTTGCACCAAGAACTTGAGATAAGTTTCTACTATTTTATTCTTGTTTGCTTTGTACCAAATCTCATTTCCCTCAAACTTTGTTATCTCAAATAAAATAGTAGATGAGCGTATTTTGGGGCTTTGAAGTAGAAATCTAAGAGTGTGGAAGGTTGGTTCTAGTAAGTGGTAATAGAAAAGTCATATATTGATTTTTTTTTTCTTCTCTCATGAGATTCTTGAAAAATCCTAAGCCTTAAAATTAGGGATTTTAACTAATCTCTTTACCCCTTTGTTAGTTCGACTCTAAATGAAATTCCTAGAGCTTTATCAATTGTAAATTTGTAATTATAGTGTAGTTATTTTATTTATTCATGGTATTTGTGTTCTAAATTCCTAATAGCTAGTGGGTAACTTTACATTTATCTTGACTTGTCAAAATGCTTGTTTATGGTCAGATTCAGTGGGCACTACATAACTTGCTCCTCGAGTGTCGTAGGAACCGATTGAGTTGGTTCTTCATACTGTGAGTGGATAATTTACACTGTGATATATGTTGAAATTTAGACTTCTCGGCATGTATTTATATTTATTCTAATAGTTTTGGTTATAGCCTCAAACTTTATATTATGGGGAAACAAAACCTTTCAGTTAATCTTGGATAATTGTGAATCTTGGTTATAAGGATTGAGCTATAAATGTTGAGTGTTAAAATTCCGCCTGCCGTGGCGAAGAGATATAACGGCGAGTGTTCCGCCTGCCGTGGCGAAGAGATATAACGGCATGTGTTCCGCCTGCCGTGGCGAAGAGATATAACGGCGAATGTTCCGCCTGCCGTGGCGAAGAGATATAACGGCGTGTGTTCCGCCTGCCGTGGCGAAGAGATATAACGGCGAATGTTCCGCCTGCCGTGGCGAAGAGATATAACGGCTATTGTGTATAAAATGAATGCAGAGATTTTGTTTTAAGATCTGAGAGGAGATTTGATAAGTATAGTTGAATTCCTTTACGATTGTAAATTTATTACTGAAAAGGAAAACATGTGACGAAATTTTATTTATCGGTCTCATTTATTTGATTTTTGTGTATTGAGTTATCTTGCAAAGTTTAAATGTTTTTGACTCTTACTTGCTTCCCTTTCTTGTTCATTTTTTTTATGCCGTCACTGAGTCTATGTGACTCACCCCTTTCTTTCTTTTTCCCCCTTCAGATTTGCAGGCTGTTGAGTAGGGGATTATTGGGATTTACTATTCTGCCCAGGAGTATTTGTATTTTGATAGACCTTCATTGTCGTTGCTGGCTAGTGTTACCTGTCGACTCCAGCATTTTGCAGCTATAGGAGATAATGTTTATTTCCTTCTTTTGATGTATATATATATGTAAACGAAAAGTCTTGATATATTCCTTCTATATAACTGGCTCATCTTGTTCTTAGGATTGATATTAGATGCTTATGTTAGTGATGAATATGGATATATATTGTTGACCAGGTCAAAATGAACTATGTAGTTTGTTCAATTTTTAGAGGAGACTCTGTCAGATATTTAATGGCCCTAATTTACATTACAAATTATTATTTTTTAATTGAGGTTGTATGATTAGGCTTGCCAAACTAGTTGAGTACTGAGTATCACTAGTTTGTGCGCCGGTCATGGCCTAAGATGGGTCGTGACAATTAAAGTATAAATATATAAAAAAAAAATTGTGAGTTTAATTATAATTAAATAATAAAATTTTTATAAATATCAAATAATATGTGTAAATATGTATGTATAACATTGTTATATAGAACAAATTTGTAACTGAATGAAAAGCAGTAAGATAAAGATTCCATTGAGCAGGGCAATGCAAGCAGTGCAGAACAAAGCTTTGAACTTCTGTCTGGACTAGCACATGTCTTTCACCGAAATTGTGGCAAAAGAATTTCAAAATCAAGCGAAGAAGAAGAAAGCAAATAAAAAATGGATACATTGAAGTTTGGGACGTCTTGTTGACAAAAAGGCAATCGAATATGACCAACCTAGACCTAGCCTACCAAAAAAATTATGATAACGATAGTATTAAAGATATATTTTAAGGTTCACGTCTAAAAAAAGAAAAGAAAAGAAGAAGATAACAGGTTGCATAAGTTTATGTGTACAAAGTTATTAGAATATATAGATTAATATAAATTTTAAGGTTTATGATTTTACATAAATTCTAAAATAATTTTTTTTACAAGAAAGAGGAATTATTACATTAATAAAAACTATTGATACTTATAAATTGAACAAAAAGCATCAAATCAAGCAATAAAAAAAATAAATATAATTTACACTCTAAATTAAAATATAAAATATTACATTTCTCGTTTAAAAATTATTGATGATTACGCATATTTTTAAATAGAGTCCAACATGAATAGTATTACAATTTAAAGATTATATATTATTTTTTAAAGTAAATTTGAATATTTCTTCTATATGCAAGACCGTAATAAGAAATAACATAAAAGTCACAAAACAACATAAAAAATCACTCAAATAAGGGGAACAATACACCTAAAAAGAGACAAACAGAAGACACAACTTAGACTTAGATCTACAAGATCCGAGTGAATTTTTGAAAAGAAAGATATAAAAACATAAAGAGGAAGACGGAGCAGGAGACTTCCATTCTCCTTCTTTGGTAGCAGTCCCGCTTTCTCCACTTCTTTTGTTTTAGTATGTTTCTTCAATAAGTGACTCATATTTATTAGATTTTGAGTATGTTTGTCTTACTTCTCTCAATGTCATATCTTGTGATTTTAGTTTTGTTTTTATTTTCTCTTTTGTAGGTGTTTTGGTTTTTCCTTTGTGATTATTCCTATATTGATGATTTTATAGGTAGAAGAAATTTTTTAAGTCTACTTTAAAAGGAGACGTAATATACTCTTAAAACTGTAGTACTTTTTGTGTTATTCTCTTATGTAAAATATGCATAAACATCGATAGTATTTAGACAAAGAGTAGAACTATAAATCGTTAATTAATACAAAATGTAAGATGTATTTATTTCTTATTATCTTTAGATCTTACGTATCTTTTATGCTATGTAAGTGCCTTAAGCTTCGTTTTCAATAAAAAAAATTTCTTTCTGGTAAAAAAAAACATGATTTGATAGCTCTATTAACTATAATACCGGAGTAATCCCCCTGGATATAGTATACATTTTAGTGGAATTTTAAATATCTTAAAGATTAACTTCGGCCAAAATGGAAACATTAATGCGTGTAAAGACCTAAGAGACTTATTATTCATTGTCACAATGTGGCAGCATCATGATAGACTAATTAACTCCAAGCTCCAGCAACATACAAAAGAAATGCGACATCATATATGAGCCCAGTGTGCGATTGAAAAAATGACACAAACTTGAAATAGGCGATTAGTATTATCTTAAGCTGAAATCACCATAGAGGAGGTTTTATAATCGTTATATACCCCGTACAACAATTGGCAGTTATCTCTGCATACATTATAGATAATTTATCAACTTGACAAGCTGGAGATAAATTCTGCTCCCAGGTAGGGTAGAGGCATGTTAAAAATACCACATAATGCTTAAGGGATTCCGGCTTTCACGAGGAAACTCAAATTCAAGAAGTATTGGAAGCCAGGCAAACTTCAAAAATCTGATTTTTCTGTCTTCGAGTTACAATTGCAGGCACTTTTTGCCGTCTGCAGTCTGGTGAAAAGCTTTTAAAGACATGTTGCATGCATGAAGATATACATCAAATATGTTTTATATGCATCATGCTATTTCTTATGATCTCTCCTGACTGATCTCTTCCAGCAATGCATGTTTGCAAAGAACTGTTGTCCTTAGGTTCGGATGTTTGCATGTCAAAGGATAGTGATACTGTAGCCAATGTGCCTGACTCCATTTCTTTGACAACTGGGGTTTGAAGAAGGACGGGGGTGGGGGGAGATGTACAAAGAGCATGAGATTGTTGTATGTAATGGAATAATTACACTGAATTATGCAAGAAGAAACATGCGCACCTTGAGAACCAGCTAATGGATTGGTATCTGAATTGCTTGCATTTGATTGCTGGTGCTGCAATATGTCATCCCTACGTATCTGCTTTACAATTCAAGGAAAAACGACATGCAACAATGACTAATGTTATACCTTTTTTTTTTGTAAACACTAATGTTATACTTCTAACTAGATGTGACATTCCACATGGTTGAGCTTACCTCAGAAGATCTTTTAGGTTGAAGAGGTTTTATATGCGTTAGGAGTGGGGATTCCAGCCCGAAAGAAGCTTCTGAATTGTTAATATATGAACAATAGGGCACTGATGGCTGATTCGGCATAGTGTGTTTGTTAGGTAGATTGGATGCAAAGTGCAAGGGGTTCCCTTGGTGCAGAGGCAGAGTAGCTGTCATGTTTAAAGGGATAGACCTGTTTTCTTCACTTAACTCCATACTCATCTGAGACAAATGCAGAGGCTCCAAGCCTTCAGGAAAGCACAAAGGATGCGAACTCAACCCATTTCTCATTGACAGCATCTGAAATATTATCATAAAGGTCGCATACAGATCAGGACTAATCTGCCTTTGAAACCCAATTCTAACAAAAGCCATTTCAAAGTATAACATGCAGTTTTAATAATTGTAAGCTTTGATTTCATATGCATCACAGTTATCTAAATAAGTTTAAAAAAAATATATCATAACCCCACTCCCAACAATGTGCTTCAAGGGACCCTTCGGTATCATTGCTTATGAGCTAGATTATTTTAAAAATTATTGTCTTTATTGCCCTTCTTTTTTATAATGAAACTAATTAAGTTTTAGGCAATTCTTTAACTGAGAATTAAGTAATTATCATGCTAATTTAGAGTGAAGGTTTCCTTTTACTCTGAGCAACTAAAGGCGTCCCATTGTTTAGTTGCCATAAACTTCATAGTAAATATCAAGTCAACAATAAGATCAAAGTCTTCTCTGCAATAGGCAACAACACTCCTATTTGCTTGATTGGCCAGAGACAAAATTTAATCTTCACACATGTCATTCTTGATTCCGCTAATTCTCCCATCCAGTTGTTATCATTTGATAAAGATTAAAAATTTCTTCTAAGGATTCTATTAGAGATATCTTCATCAAAAGCTCAATATACAGGTCAATTCCAACAGCATCTGGACTTACATAAGCAAATAGCAATAACAAAGAAACTACTACTGAACTCACTAGGTTATCATAGCAGCAAAGTAAACAATGGAACTTCAAATGTTTGTAATACTTCGGATGCTAAAACTCGCAATTATAAGCAGTATTGATATTGATTACAGTTTAGTCGCGGGCTTCAGCATAATCGGTAGCAGTTTACACATTCAAATAGATTACCATCTACATTTTGCGCATAGACAACAGTTCCAGCTAGGCTTTTCTCAAAATTTCCAATATTGTTCAGTTTCCCATACATACTGTTTACAGACAAAGAATTGCAGACAAGAAGGAATAATTTTTGCAGAAGGCAAAATCTTGCATCATTGTCCCCAAGCTCCCACTTCACATGAAAATGTAGGACAGGAATTTACTTCCAATATTATAATTTTGCTGTGAGATGGTGAGAGTGTTAATTTGTCCCGATCTACCAAATATGACGAGGATGGAAACACATTATATTTGGAATTTGTATCAGGATTGAGAACCATGGGGTATTCAATTAGCAACGATGAATAAAAATATTTTGATCTAATACTACCATTATCTTTAGGCATGTCTTTCTTCTTATCCTTCTTCCATACTAAGCAATGGGAAATTGTTTACAAAATCATGCACATGATTATAAAATTGCCCAAAATTTCTCACTAACAAATAACTAGGATATCAAAACTCATGAACTAACATCTTCATGTAAATTCCAATTTAAGTTAAGAAATACAGGAGAAAATGAAGCTCCCAGCCTCCCACATATGGCCAATAATGCAGCATATAAAAGAGATACAGACCTGTACTTGGAGCTGAAGCTGTTTAAGGTAATCAATAGCTTCATCGAGCATTGAAGCCTTATCAGTCTGCCACACACATAAAACAATCCACTACAGTAAGAAGAACTATGAATCATGAAGTGCACCTTATAAACTAAGGTTGAAGAAAGTCGTGTACCTTGTTAGAATTTGGAATTAGATTTTGCAAAGCCCTCATTTTCTCGTTGATCCTACTTCTTCTTCGCTGCTCAACAAGTCCCACGCCAGACGTAAAAGGCCATAAAAAGAATTATATAAGCATGACTGCATGAATAAAATCAAGCCATTACCAAAAATTCAGAAACCTTTTCAGACAAATTATGAACTTCCGCTGCTCTGCTTCTTTTTGATGAGCTCCTAGAAGGAACAGACTTTGTTGGAACTTCTTCGGCCAATGCTTCAAGACCCTCCTACATTCACAAATTGTCAAGCAATTTTACTTCAAAAGTGAATGTAGCAAAAGATGCAGTTTTTTTTTTTAACTTCAAATCCCAGCCCAAAACAACAAATGTTACTTTGTTTTTTAACCCCAATCAAAAAGTTTCACACAGATTCGGACTATACACAGACCAAGAATCAAAATTCTATTCTTTTTACCCACACTCTCAGTTAACAACCAGAGACCTCGCCAAAATACAAATAGAACATTTTAGCATTAAAACTTAGAACGCATTCGAAGGCATTCAGCTAACAACGTCAAACTGGGAACCTACAGTGTTATGATAACATATTAACAACTTTTGGTGAGAAGCAAAATATAGCAGCTAAGCTACCCCTTGTCCACTACTCGTTCGTTTCTTACATTATCTTCGGAGTCCAGCAGAGCAAAACTACAAAGTTATATATACAAACCCCTAAGCCAAAGCTTCAAAGCTTCAAACTTGAAGAGTGGGATAGAAATAATACCTCACTTTCACAATCATAGTCATCAGTCTCGTTCTCACTCACTCCAACCGAAGAAGAAGACACATTTGCAGCAGAAGCTCCCTGCCCCTTGATGGAACTGTAAGTGGTTCCTCCGGTGGTGGAATCAAGGGCTGATATCTTCTTCCCATCTTGGAGAGGTGAGGATGGGTGTGCATTTTGGTGGGCAGCGTTGGAGTTGCAGGATCCAGGTGGCATGGAGTTGTGTGCTTGGGAAGAAGAAGAAGATGATGATGAGGATGAACGGAGGAGAATCTGACGCAGAAAAAGGGAGATTTCGTCCTGTGAGGAAGAGGACGAAGAGAGACTCTTGTCATAGTGGTACATATCATCATCCCTCATTCCTTCTGGTTTTTCTCTTTTGTTTGATGAGGTTGGTTTTGGTTTTGGGAGGTGTGAGGAGAAATCAAATCAGAAATGTGTGTGGTTTTTGGTTGAGAATTTGAAAGTTGGCTGCAGAAATTGTTGTTGGTTGGGGTGGGTTTGTTTCCGTGCGGTGCTTTGTGTTCGTGAACCAAAGTAATGGTAAATGTAATGCAACTAATTACAGAAGCTGATAAAAGGAAAAGGAAAAGGAAGGACATGATACGAAAGAGAGAGATTATTGTATATACATAAATGTATCATATTTATACTTACATAGGATACTTATATAGAATGAGTTTTATTAGAAGGTGATTCTATCTCATATAAATGTGTATATAATGTATTTGTATAGGAAAGAATTTTATTACATGAAATGGAAAATAATCATTTTATACTTTTTAAAAGTAGTATAAATATTATTTATATTATTTTTAAGAGATGTAATTAAGTGAAAAAAATAATAAAAAATATAATAAATAATATTAAATAAAATATGAAAAATTATATATATATTATTTGATAAAAGAATATAAGTGTTGATATGAAATGAGAGATAGTGGGCGGGTTTTAGATCAATATTATGGTTTCAGTAATTCAGTATCACTCACTCTCGCAGTGACATCTACACCCCACGCGCCACAACCCAACCTGACTTCACTTTCCACTAAAGCCGTAGAAATATCTACTATTAACCAATAGAATAGAAATACGAGGCATGGTTTTGTTCCTGTTGCTGTTACTGTTGTTGTTCCTGTCAGTCAAGTGGAGTGAACCTCCCGTGGTTGCACTGCACGCTCTCCTACAGATTGCAGTGGCACGTGAGGCACATTATCATTTTCTCTACTATTTTTTTCCCTATCTTTAATTCCTCAGTCATATTTGTTTATATTATAAAATAGCCTTGTTGTACTTGGAATTCCTTCATAGTTTTTTTAACGATTGTTGGACATCATTTGACTATGAAGTAAAGATACAAGGTGCCTTTGCGTGTTAGTCATGTATTTGTGTCAAACATGATATATATTGTGTGTATTTGAATATGTTATTAAAAAAATAATTTTTTATTTAAATATATTTAAACATATTTAAGATATAATTTAGATATTATTTATTAATATTTTTTATAAAAAATAATTTTTATGATTAATATCTAATTAATAAGTCATAATTTATTCAAACTTAATCACATAATTGATATTTTAAATTATTATTTTTACATATAAATATTTTAAATTTTATCTTTTTACGTCATTATTAAACTTTTAAATTTTATCTTTTTACATATCACTATTTTTATTTATTTTTTTACCTCTATTAGTACTAAATAGTCTATTTTATCATCACTAAAACTTGTGTTATATTATTATTATTTTTAGTTAATTTTTTTAGATGTACATATGTTTGTACATGATTAATTTTATTAAAAAAGTTAATTTAATAGATTTTTTTAAAAATATCAAATTGAAATTTTGTTTCATTGTTTTTGGTTGAAACTTACTAAGTAGTAAATATTGACAAATATAACATATATTAAAATATTATAAATCTTTAAATTTATAAAAATAACATTAATAAATTATGATTTTTTTAAATTTTGTAATTATATATATAAATCAAATTTTTTAATTTAATTTGATATATATATATATATATATATATATATTTCATGTTCATATTTTATAATTTTTTAAATTTGATATATTTTTATATTTATATTTATATCATATCTCGTATCTATATCTTTCATAATCTAATGATGTTTTTATTGTAACCTGTCACTAGTAAATTTTCATTAATAAAAATATGAATTTAAAATTCCGCAATAACCTTAAAATTAGTATTAGTTTTTTTTTTTTGTACAAAACATTAATATTAGTTATACAGCAAAACTGTTACACTTTCTAAAAAAAAACTTGGAGTAAGTAGGTGTTACGTAGGTTTCTAGTCGGCGTTCCCTCCGTGAGATTCTTTATCTGTGTAACAGAGCTCATATCTTATTTTATTTGGCTGAATGTAGGGTGACATGTTTTCCTGGATCTACAGTCTATACAGAGTTGCGGTGAAACATAGAAATGCGAGATGAAGCTACAACCTCCTTACCATTTTATGCTTCTCTTCTGATTTCTCTATTACAAATTTTAAAGTCCACAACTAAATGATTTCGATGAGACAACTCCATGCGATTATGAAAGCTGAGCAGTCCCAACCCTCTTTCCTTTAATTAAAGTTTCCAATCCTTATCATCGCCCCACTCAATCCGTATGGATGCGTGGTACAGTAGAAGCAAGTTTCGTTTACGAGAAAAAAGATTTATTTGATTTTTGGATAAACTCCATTGAGAGGAAGGCTATATCTTTCCCTTCTTGTTCAAAAGAAGTTGGAATTTTAGAACAGATTATGCTCACTCAAGATATGAATTATTGATCGCCCCAATTCCTTTTATAAAGTGTAGTGTTAACTGAAAAAAAAAAATCATGGCCTCACTTTCATGCTTATTATTTTCTTAATTAATATTTCTATTTGCTAAAAAAATCTAACTTGCCAAAATATTTTAATTTCCGAAGCAATTCTCGGTCACAATTATCATCAATTCATCACTAACATGTTTTCTTATAACAACAAAGTAAAATACTCTGCTTTTCCTCTTCCTATAATATTTTGTTTGTGTTTTCCATTGATACACATATTTTCTCATATTTGGCATACTTAAAATTTAATGTAAAATCATATCAAATCAAATCTTATATAAATGTACCAAAAAAAATCAAATCTTATATACAATTTAATAACTATGCGTATAACTATGAATTCTGATAAACTCGCATTATTAAAGGTTTATAAATATATTAGAAAGTCTTAATATTGCATTATAAAATTAATAAATGTAAAATTTAGGCTTCTTAAGTTTATGTTCAAATATAGTAACATATTTTGCACAATAATTTAATTTGTTGATAGTATTAGAGGTCATACATTATTAATAAATTGTATGATATTATGTGTTTAAACATAATTAACTTTTTAGTAAGAGTGATCGGATTAGTATAATGATAAGTATTTTTATTGATAGTAAAAATTTGTAAAAAATATAATTAATTAAATTTTAAACTTTTACAAAAAAACAAATAATTCAATAATACTTAAGAATCAATTTTTTTTAAAAATTCATAATGAATAATGTAGAGATGATTCTTTTATACCATTTTTTATGTGATATTCACCCTTAAATTCTTTTATACTATAATTCTTTAATTATTATAATATTCACTTAAGAAGTTAAAATATTTTAATAACGTAATGATAAGATGATTATATAATTTACATTGATAATTAACCAATATTAAATCTAAGATCTTCAATTTCTTTTTTTTTTTGAAAAAAATACCAAAGTCACACTGAATTGAATTCTATCATATATTCTTTCCTTTTCTTAAAATTTATTTCATTAATATTTCTCTTTAAGAAAGTTTACATAGAAAGTGAGCAATTATACATGAGCAATAAAATTTTCAATGAGAATTAAGTCATGTTTATTTTTTAAAAAATGAATTTAAATTTGTTAATACTTAGTATTTAGATTAACTTATTTTGTATTTAAAATAATTTATAATTAAAAATTTCTTAAAATTTTCAAAAATAAAATAACTATTTTTTTAAAATAAAATTTTATCAGACAATAAAAAATATTTTTTTAATTTAAATATAAATAAATTATCTTTAAAAAGATGAAAAAATGGATCAATCAAACTGCGTAAAAATTAACACATATATCACGTAACCGCAATTTTTTTAATAAAAAAAAACTCTAAAATGGAGATGGTAATGGTAAGATGGTCACTTGATCAGACGTCTCACTCTCTTCCTCTATCGCTGTCTTGTCCAACCGAACGTCACCTTAACCCGACATACAGGCATACAGCAATGTGACAAAAATATTTAGTAATATCTTTTGGCAAACTTTGTTTATTCGTACGACTACGTGGCTAATTATGATTTGTTTAGGAGATCTCAAATCCAATGCTCTGAAGACTATCCTGCGGAATGGACCACCACAGTATATCTGCGTCAATGTCATCCAACGTCACACACAGAAGGGATCAACGATCATACACGGCACGTAACACCTTCTAATAGAAAGAATTTTTATAGTAACCTGATAAATAGATAACTAATTACATTATCAAATATTTATTAAATATTAATTTTATAATAAATATTTAAAAATAATTAATAATTAATAAAATGCTCCCCGTTTAAGTATCGTAACATGGGAAAAAAATATAAGTATAGTAAAATTCCCACTAATTTGTCTAACACTATTTTCACTCTCTCTCTATACTGAAAGTTAGCGGGGTCCACGTTTTTGCGTGTGGATGATGAAACCCTCGAGTTGTGTATCTGTATTCTGTAGACTATGATTTACGTGATCGACGGCGATATGATAGTTAAATCGTGAACTTTACTAAATGTAAATGGTCTATTTCCAAGGCATTGGACGCACGTGGCATCTTCTTATTGGTGATTTACTTTTACAAATCGTGCGTTATGATCTAGGAGATGGATCCAACGGTAGTAACTGAAGGGAAAGTACTCCTGGTTCTATCCAACATCTTCTTGTGGAAGTGCAGCTTTTTGACTCTGACTTTCATGAGAGAAAGAGAGAGAGAGGCGTATTGTTGTGGGGAAGGATGAGGGGACTAATGCCTAACAGAATGGAGAATTAAATATGAACGTAAATATTGCATGTGCTAACGATTTAAAAAAAACTGTGCTTTATGATAAATATTTTATGAAGTAATATTCACAAATCAATTCGTGCAACAAGAGAACGGTTGATACCATAAATCAGCTAAGCACACAAAGTTTTACAGGGTCATTTACCATATAAATAAAATTGTCATAATTCCCATTATAAATGCCTATAAATTTTTTCTAGTTTAAATTTGTGACATTACGCTACTTGATGTACTTTGTGGGGCAACCAAAAAGTTTTGGGATAAATTGCAGCATATGTGGGGCACGTTGCGTCTTGACCAAGACGACCGCATATGTTCCAATTAAGGGTATTCAGGATGGGCCAGAATGTGTTTAATTTGACTTAAATTAAATTCTTGATTGAGTTATTTTTTTATTTAAATATCATTCAATCATAGTTTGATTATAATTAGGTTAAGATTGAATTCACTTGATATATATATAAAACATATAATATTTATATAAAATATATAATATTAAATGTTATATATAATTAAATTATAAAATTGTAGATGTATAAAATTAAAATTAAAATATATTTTATAATAAATATTATAAAACAAATTTTATCAATACAAAATATTATTATGTTATGTAAAATGTATTAATTTATATTTAAAACTCTTATAATTTATCACTAATTTTAAAAAAAATAATTAAAATATTATGTTATATCGGGGCGGGATGGACCAACTTGGAATGTAACTTAAACCCAAACCGAAAATATATTGAGTTAATTTTTAAGAATGCAAACCCGACCTAATTACTTTCAAGTTGATACGGGTTGTCGAGTTGGGATAGGTCATGAACATTCCTAATCTCAATTGAACTGTCCTGACCCAATTGACATCTAGTCATAAGTTAGACTCATTTTGAAACACTAGGCCTATGACTGTTCAAATTGATGTCCTGTCTGCAAGGTCTGACCAGCCTGTACCTGAATGGGTAACAGTTCAATAAATATATACTTAATATGACCCACTAATAGACATAACGATCTCGCGCCATAATAACCAGATATAATTGCTTCGCACTATAATGACCAGATATAACGTTCAGAATCATAAATAGCATGAATAAAAGGTATTCAGAGAGTTAGTCCTCCATATATCTATATAAACTGGCCTGACAATCTAAATTAGACATGTTCATTCTTCTTTACTTTTATTTGTACTACTGTCTCGGCTCAGAGACTGATCGGTCGAAGTGTCTTTGTGGAACTCTACTTCGTCTCTAACCAACGAACTGCTAGATGACTGACCTGTGACTCTCCGGCGACCATCCCTTGGGTAGAAGATGGAACACCAACCAATTACACCATGTGTCAAAGTCAATATAGATATGGGTGTAGTTGCTATAGATGGTGGAGTCGTGGAGCATTAAGAGCTAATATTCGGGATGATACGAGTTTGTTTGTGGTTGCTATGCCAAAACGATGCCCGAGCTTCACTGTCTAATCATTCTCCAAGTAGGAAACGTTTCACATCCTCCACCAAAAAGGTGGAGTACCCAAACTCCAACAAATGAGAATCGTAAATAAATCAACAGTTGTGATTAGTTACTTGTTATCTAATTTGTAGGTAACATGTATGGTTCATACTGTGTATAGAAGAAATTTTATAAATTTTAACTAATAATATTTATACACATCTAAATTTATACATAAAAAATTGAGTCAATTCTTTTTTTGTCCCAAATAATTATACATACAAAAAATTATATAGACTTTAACTAATAATATTTACACATATAAAAAAAATTTTAAAAAGAAAAGGACTATTATAGCAGATAAATGTTGGTGGAGGACGGTACGAAAAACGCTTCCCTCGAAGTAATGCTATTAAGAGAGGGTGTCTTATTTATTTTAGAGCAGGGTATATGGAGAAGTTAAATTTGTTGGAGATGCTATGTGATCATATGGTTACTGTATAACAGCTTGAGAAGTATATATACGTGACGTCCCACAACTTAGCCAGAACTTTAGTAGTTAATGAATGAAGACGCGAAATTTTGACGTGAAGTTCATAGACTGGTATAACTAGTTAAAGGGAAATGGCATATGTCCCGGGTTGTAGAGCCCGGGAAAATCTCGGCTGCTAAATATGTCATAGGATTGTTTCTTTTTATTTTGACTAAAATACAACTTACCCCTTTAAACCTTACCTTATGTGCATATTACTCCTTGAGTTTTAAAATGATGTAATTGACCTTTTGTTAGTATAAAAATAATATTTTTTGATTCAAGAAATTTCGATGTATAATCGAAGACCTATTTCGAAACCTTACACGATTCTAATAGAATCAAAGGTAATAAGGTTATCGAGATAACGTTTTCGATTTGAAAATTACTAAAGTGGTTGTTACGATTTGGTATCGAAAAATGGTAGTTCAAGTCGAAATTGTAAGTTTTGAAACTAAAGTATTAGTTTCGATTTGCTATCAAAAATGATACTTTTGATTTCATATAATAAGTGGTGACTTTGAATAAGTCTCGAATATTGAGACCTTCAACTTCAATGTTATTAGAGTTGAACTTGTGTTAAAGACTCGAAATTATCGAAATGATAGTTTCGATTTGAAATCAAGAAAGATCATTTCGATTTCATATCAAGAGTGGCAATTTTGAGTTAATATCGAAATGATGACTTGAAGAGTTGCTACACTTAGTAAATTTTTGAAGAAAGAAACAAGGATCTCGACTAAAAGCCTGCAAATATTTGAAGATTCAAATTTGAATTCAAAAGAAATGATTTGAATTTGAAATAGAAGTTAGCAACAATTGGAAGTATAAGATCAAAACAATACAAAGATTGTTGACATAGATTGAGCAGTTACTTGTTGCACGAGGATTGCTAACAAAGATCTGGTGGTTGCTTGATAAGGATCATTAATAATCTTTAGAAAGTTATCTTTGTTTTAGACAAATGTCAAGATCCTGTAAAAATAGTAGTTAATTACTTAGAATGTCTATAAATACTAAAAAGATGGAAACAATTAGGGGTTAGAAATTCTTTACTTACAAACACTTGTAACTCACGCTCTCACATCCTTGACATTTCGAGCAAACAATACAAGTCTATTCCAGTATGTTTTCATCCATTTTTATTTTTGTACCCTTTACAAATTCAATGCAACTTTAAATTCAGTTTATTTATGTTCAAATTCATTTATGTTTCCAATCTTTACTTTCTGCAAACTTTTTTCTACTCTCAATCGAGTGTTCTTTCGAGATCATTTAATTTCTTTTTAATTACTTTCATTACTTTTTTGCAAATTTATTTTCCTGCATTTTACATACCTGCAAGTTTATTTTTATTGTTCTTTACTTTGCTTTATTTTATTTCATACTCTTTAATTTTAGCACTTTACATTACTTGCCAAGTTTACTTAATTGTACTTTAATTATGTTATTTACACTTCTTGTCATTTAACTTGTTTTATTTTACTAATAATTTTACTTTTCGAAACAAAGTCTATTTCATTTTTACTTATTTTTACAAAATTACTTCTTACGCATAAATAATTTTGATTTCGATTTACACAATTCTATGTTTCATTCGAAATTAATCTTTGACATTTTTACTCAAAAGATCAATCTAGAAACTAATAAGTCTTAAGAAGAAGTAATTCTCTTTTTCGAATTGAGATCGTGAATCAAATTTGTCTTTCAACAAAAGTTTACCATAAAACACCTCTCAAAGTTTATTGATGGATCTTGTAATTAACCCCTCACTAATTAACACCATCTAAATACTTAATGGTGTTAAGTTATGCGAGTATTACCATTCACCACATAAAACCAGTGTTATAATCCAATCTCACATACTCAATATCAGTCCTGATTTTTCTTACTTTGAATCACTCTCTTCTAAGCACCTAGAGATTGAAAAATACCACCATCGATCGACGGAGAACATTAATTTGAATGAAGAGCCATCAACCATCTTGAAGAACACCAATAATTGATTTGAAGGTGATGAATATCAAACAAAGCATTCCCGTTTACTACGTTGAAGTGATTATCATAGCACGTCAGCACGATGCCATAATGTGACAATGGCCCTTAAATCACTACAGGATAATCAATACCACGACAAAAACACAATTTGATCTTGGAATGAAAATAGCATCAAGTGAAGAAAGGCAACAAAAACTAAAATCTCAATGCCGAAGTTTAAAGAGAGGGACTCCGAATTCATAGAATTCGGCGTGACAAGGCTTTCCCTACGTGTTCATCACCATCACTGCTATATATCATCTTGGTTCTTTCTTGAGCTAACCTTAAAAAAAAAAACACTACCGTCAATTATTTGGACGAAGTTTAACAGAGAGGGAGTTTTAAGATCAAGTGATAAACTTTGAGGGGCAAATTGCACGTATTTTGACTTCAAGAAGTAAAATGCACATGAAATAAAATTTACAGAAGTAATTTGTATTTTAACCTTTTATTTTTTTAATTTCAATTAATGTGAAGAAAGATTCCATTTTTAGTAACTTGGGACACCCGTGCTTTCAAAAGCCGCCTTGTGTAGCGCAACCGTTTGTTAAATCCTTGACTGATTTTTTTACTTGGATAGAGAATTCTCTGACATTTCTTATAGATGTATTTAAAGGGGCAAATTTATGGATAGAGAATTCTCTTATTACAAATAATAAAACTTTAGAAAGGGGTGAATTAACTTTTATACGAACTTACCTAAAGAATTACATGCAGATAATTTACAATGATTACATACCTTCCGTCCTTTTGGATAACCTTATGAGCAGAAAATATTAAATTTTTAATAACAAGCACAAACCTTTGGATTCAACATCTTGTATTTCAGTATTTCATTTAAATTGGTTATTGTCGTGGGGAAGCATTCTGGCGATAACAGTTCGTTTTTATGGTATATTTGTTTCTAGAAAAGAAAACATAATTAGAAATTAAGAGTTTTATGCTTGCTATTACTACCATTCATTTAGACATTCTTAAGAGTTTAACTCCTTTTTATCTCATTATTTCAGCGTTCGCATATGTCTTCATCCTTGCAACCAATATCAGTTTGACCAAGACGGAGAGGTAATATTCTTAAATTCATATATTGCCACATTCGCAGAATTCTAATCGCTTGGAGCCTCTTTTCATGGAAATGGTTTTCTGGTTCTGTAGTCCTTGAGGTCTTAGAGGTGCAAACTATGTTTTATATAGTGTAAGACATAACGGTTTATATTTGACAAGGCAAGGCGTAAACCTCAAGGCATTGATGTGAGTATAGAAAATAGAGGTAATTCAACAGTGCAAAAATAAAGAGCATAAATTTTTTGTAACAAAGAGGTGTAAATTTAAGAGGTCGACGTTATTGTCTAAATCAAGCAACGCGAGTTTCTTTGACTCACCTACTATTTAATTGATTCAAATGGTTGGATAACAAAAAACATAATGTATGGAATGACTTTCTATCATGTCACCCCAGCTACATAATGAAAACATTCAATAATTGAAAGTAAAAGCAGGAGCTCAAGGCATCAGGTAGACCTGCTTACTGCATATATAGATAAAAGTTTATAGCATGCACGAAGAAAAAAACTGGAATATTTTTGTCTTTAAAAGTAACAGGAAGCAATTATTCATCGTCTTCCTCCTCCTCTTCCTCCTCCTCCTCCTCCTCGTCGTCTATAATAACTAGTGCTATTTGTTTGCAGATGGGGCATGTGTTCTTCAGCAGCAGCCATTGCTTGATGCAAGCAAGGTGAAATCTGTGACCACAATCCAGTCTCCCAATTTCTTCTCTATCGACATAGTCCTCCTAAAAATGTTTACAAAACTTGTTAGATAAAAAGAAGTAGATGTAGAACACGAATGCACATGCTCCCTTAAACGAAAGTATAACGGATTAGAGATAATTATTCAGCAGGTAAAAACTTGGCCTTTGTGTCGGAGAAAAGGCCTAATCAAGTAGTTAGCACACAGTAGTAGAAATGAGATCAATAAAGAAATTAATTTCCCAACCATCACTAAATTAAAAGTAAAAAGAGTTGCATGTGTTGAGCTAACTTTCCAAATTCCTCGTTGGTTACCCTAAAATGAATCAAACATGTAATTGGCATCACCTGACATATGCAGCAAGCTTCATTTTCTGAAGCCCCCTGAGTGATGGATCGGAAAATCTCAAGCCCAATGTTTGACTGAATCTCGTCCTCGGTCAGTCCAGCCTCCACATTGTCGACTTGATCTTCTAAAGCAGTGAGTGTCTGCAGCTTCAAATCATTATTTCCGAAGCAATATTGTAATCAAAAGTAAATGATAAATAAATTCCAAGTCAAGTTGTTTATTCTAAATTGGGAACACCACAGAAGTTTGTTGTCTTTATTAAAAAAATTAGTGCCATACTTCCTTGAAACAATAAATTTAGTAAGAGGTGTTAAACATAAGTAGCTTTACAATATATAGCTTTTACCTCATATGCCGAGTTTTCTGAATTATGCTGCGCTTCAAGTAAATTCAGGACAATTGAATAATCGAGGATCATCAAATCCTATGGGACAGATTTGCAAATTATAAATCAGAAGTTGATGAAAGCAGAGTAATTTTTATGAACCAAAATGAAAATTACTCATAATTATAGCTACGAAGGGTGGCTCAATTAGCGCAACATTTTATTAGTTTGTGTCCCCCACCTCTCACTTATCAATTAATGATATTTAAGTAATAGAAAATAGTATATATATTTAGAAATTGAACTTGTGCCATCAAATAAATTAAAGAATTTGATTGTAACAACATGCATATTTTGAATGAAAATCTACCTCTAACCGCAGTGAGCCACCGTTGCGCAGATGTTCCAAGGCACTGCGAACCTATTACATATGGAAATATAAAAAGCATATTTGATTAGGTGAAGACTAAGTTAATTAACAAATCAATTAAGATGAAAAACTATAATCAAACAGAAATCGATCTACATCTACTCACTCCTAATTATAGAAAAACAGTGATACCATTTGTAATTTAAAAAGTATTTTTACAAGTTGATATACATAGAACTTAGCTTGGATTAGGGAATCTCTTTCCCTTTACTTGCTAGAGAGAGTATCAACGAAGAAAAGGAATATAAAGACTGGAAAAAAAAAGGAAAAAAAAAAAAGAACATTCTGTCGCTTCTCTCTTTAACAAACAGTAATTGTCTTCCAAAAGATAGAATATGTAATCAAACTGAATTGTACATATAATATAGCACAAGAAGTTTTGTCAATTTCTGTAACAACATATTTTGTGATTAGTGACATGAATGAAGAAAGTAACCAATGACCATTTTATTGGTTAAAGTTTTGAGGCACGAGTTCCACGAGCAGTTATATGAATTTGTGCACCTAGAAAAGATTATGGAATTATGATTGCAGTTGTATTAAAAGTTTTTCTGCCTTTTCCTGTTCATTTTATATATATTACCATCTCTCAACCCCCTCCACTTCCATTAGTATGTCTGGACAAATTCTAATTTCTAAATCTCTGTGACAAGACCAAACTCCGAAAGGCATACTAACTTTATAAAGATGATCAAACAACTCTAATTCAATTAGGATAAGTAGCCTAAAATTAAGAACAAATAAAATCCTAATTTAAAATAGGACATATAATATTAGTTCAACTAGTAATACGATACACAGAGACCGAAACAACTAACCCTCCAAATGTCATAGATAAACCCTAAGTTTCAAATTACAAGGCCTAACGATTTACATCAACAACTAATAATAAGCCTAACATAATAATCATGATCACTTTATTCAATATTATATTCCCACATCACTTACAATAATAGAATAATGCACATCAATATCCAAAAGTTAAATCAAATCAGTTATTAATTTCCACTAAGCATTAATGGCAAATAGTCCATGAATATTTGAAAAGCATGCTAGCAATAAGTTCACAAGTAGTAGAACTTATAAGAAAGTAAGTATTGAGATACCTCATCCCTCAGCCTGATTCTCATATCAGGCATATTAGGATTAGGAGACGATGATGTAAAATATCGTTGAGAATTGCCACCAACTTGATTCTCAGGTCTTGCCACTGATCTATGCTCATTCTCAGATATTGAATTCACCAATCCAGTACCTGACGCAGTAGATGGAGCGACAGAGTGGCTTGCTGTACCTGACGATAGCTGCATATATTGTTCATGAACGTTTAACCTACGAACCCATGCACGAGCATTTGATAGTTGAATACCATGAACAGAACCAGATTGATTGGAAGGATGTGGAAAATTTCCAAGGATGTTTGCATTTCCATTAGACAAACTCAAGTTTGTTGGATTCTGTGACCAATTTCCCCTTCCAAATTGTGGGCCAAGCATGAAATTACCAGGGATATTTCTCTGGCTATGAAAATATGCCATAGCTTCACTTCCTCCCATTACAGAATAGATAGGCAAAGATGCAGGGGGAGCATTTCTTGGCCTCAAAATGTTAGTCCAAGGGGGAGCCTGCTGAGATTCACAAAAATGAGGAACATTCTCAAATGGATGCACTGAGCAAATTGTACCAACTGGAGTTTCTACAGGGCTAAAGAAACGATGCTGGTCATATTGGCCAAATGAAGGTGGTTGGATGGGTAACAAAACATGAGAATCTGATCTTCTGTACCCGGTTGATGACAACATGTTAGGCGGTACAAAAGCTTGTGGATTGGTACTTGCTTGAAGATTGATATTACTTTGAAAGCTTTCAGTTTGTCCAGCTTCACTTAAGTGTTGCACATCAGAAATTGGCCATGTAGCACCATGACCAATTCCAGTCTCAAAATGCCCTGAATGGCCATTTCTAGGACAAGTACACACAGTTGATATGTGCACATTGTCATTGGCATTAACTTGAAATGGAGTAGCTCGCCGTTTGGGGATTCCAGCTTGCGCACCTGTGCTTGAACTTTCACCTATTGCAAATTCTCTTGAAGCATAATCAGAAGATCTTCTCTTGAAGGGCAAGGGCCTAGTGTTTGCTGAGCTGCCATCCCCACCATGTTCTTCCACTATATATCCGGATATTCCAGTACTGTTAATTGTATTCAGAGCAGAAGAACTGCTATCATTCTGATTTTGTGGTCCATGCGAATGTAGGGATAAACCTAATGACGTATTTGGATTACTGTAACGATCGTTTCCTCCATTTCCTGCAGCCAAGTGTATGTCATAAGGTAAAACAACAGCACTACAATCATTACTTGGAGTAATACTATTACTGCAACTCCTTTGATAATGGAGAAGACTTGACCCAAAAAGCCTACCTGGGAATCTTTGAACACTTCCAGGGAGTGAACTTGAAGAAGAAATATTCATTCCCAATAATGGTCCAACTGATTCGTGAGGAAAAACACTGACATTACGATCATTAGTTGGAATAATATTAGCACTCTCTCGGTAAGGGCAAAGATTTGGCCCAGAAAGTATATCCAGGACCCTTTGATCACTTCCAGTGCGAGAACTTGTAGAAGAAAGCAATCTCAATGTTCTATTGGATTCACGAGGGTTGATTTCATTTTGCATGTTTGCATTATGATTATATTGACCCATCCGGCCTCCTATAACAATAAGGACATCATAGATCGAGTTACAGTACAAGAAAAAATATAAGATCATTTATCCTTAAAAACCCAGAAAATCAAGATCATGACCAATTTAAAATGTTCAAATGAGGAATATAGGTGGTGTTACCTTGATGGTTCATAGTTGCCAATATGTTACTTCTCAAGACCAAAAACCCAAAGAAGAAAAACTAGGACCCGATGACGTGGCTTTTCCACAAAGTCAGTAAACCTACGTGAGAACGAAAAGAAAATATTATCCAGAATCACAGTATCATTTAAAACTAATAGCATTATTTGCAAAGATTTATGAAATAGTAAATGTGTAATACTAAAAGTAACTATAAAAAGTAAAAAAGTACCTAAATTACGAAAATTGTAGATAAATAAAATTTATAAAAGTTCAGTATGTCAACAAAAGATAAGAATCATCTGTTATTATTTTTTGTCTTATTTTTTGTTCTCTTATTTAAATTCTATGAAGTGTTCTAAACTTAATTATATGTTCATTTATCTTCTCTTTTTATCTTAATTTATTTTATACTTGACAAAATTTAAATGAAGAAACAAGAAAGGAGATAAGAAATAGAGATCAATGATTTTCATCCATCAACAACAAAATGGTATAATTATTGTTTAAAAAAAAAACAACGGCACTGTTAAGAAAAAAATTATTGACTATGTATATAACTAATAACATACACAATACATATATATTCCATTAAAATCTAACAATGAGGCAGTGGCTCAAAATTCAATCACAACCAATGCACTGAAAACAATTAAAAATTAGTTTAATTTTTTTTACCATGAAGGGTTTGCATTATGAGCAAATAGTACTATTATAAACATTACAAAAGCTGGGCAACAAGTAGAGGCCCACCGTATATATATGGCCATGAGTTTAGCAGCCTTGATTTTGTAGGAGTTCTCCCTCTGTAATAATTGAATGGCGGGGGAGAACAAATTTAACAAAAACACGAGTCTTTTCCTTTTCACTTTAATTAATTCGGCATCATTGGCCCATAAACGACATCAATCAAAGAATTGTGACCAAACTGCCTAAACAAATGAATAAAAATGAAACTTAAAAGAATAGACTCGCAAGTTTATAGAGCTTACCAAATTGATTCATAAGTCTACTCAACTTTTACCAGTTGAGGACTTGTATGGAATATAACCCACTACTTTGCAACCTAGAAACATAAAATTAAAGTTAAACAATCATGAAACTAAATCCTACAAGAAAATGGAATGTAAAGAGATAGGTATATACCATGCGCAAAGTTATTTTACTAAAAATAGAAAAAAAATGAAAAAATAGAGAAGAACAAAAGAAACTACATAAAAAATATAATTACTTTTAAGCAAGAAGAGTACATGAAACTATAACCAATTAGCCATAAAAGCAAATAAGTGAAAGAATTTAAACCATGCAAATTTAGATTAAAAATCATGAATCAACGGTAACCACTGACACATCACAACAAAACACTGTTAGCATTATGCAATACAATCAAAATTGACCAGATCATGTGCATATGTAACCCTAAAGCCTACATTTAAACTGATAAATGTAATACATTGGTAAATAAGACAATATCCTGCATTAAAAATTAGAATCTTACAGCAACAAACCCATCAACAATATTGATTGTTTCAATTGAAGAAAGTTCTCATACCCCTTCCCTCTAAAAAAAAGGATATACTGAAGCTAAAGGAGTAATAAGCATTAACCCCCCCCCCCCCCCAAGGAGTAGTAAGCAAAATACAACAGAAAAGAAATGTATAAAGAGTTTTTATTTAAGAAATAATTATTGAAATGAGTGTCCATTATCCAGAGGAAAAGATATAGCATGCTACAGCATTAAACAAGGAGTTCGAGCCAAATTGAGTGGTAAGGTTAAATTAAGAGGACAAATCTCATAGTCACCCTAATTCTGGAAAGCAATTTAGTAGTGTCATACACATGAAGCTCATGTTCATTGATGTTTTAATGAGTAAAAAGGGATTAAGAATCTCAGACCAAAGAACAAAAATGCATCTATTGCTAAACATGTCCAACAATGATATAAAATGCTAATAGAGAAGAAAAATATGCGGCAAAATTGATGTCAACCAATAAAGTATAATCTTTTCTTTTTGTCAATATAAGAACCTTTAGAGTTTAGCTAATTAATAGTGCTTCCTATATAACCCTAAATGTTACCTGTCAGAAGCTATAAAGACAAAAGAATTCTATTAATTTTTCATGGGAATATCATTACCTAATCATAGATTTTCTTTTCAAAATTTTCATGTCTCACTAGCCATTTACATTGTTTTAAAAATTATTATATTTTGAATATAGGCATATAAAAAGATCATCTATAAAGGGGAGAGGGGAACAATAATAGAAAAGTGACGAAATTTTTTTATCTCTCTAGTATTTTTTTTTTTGGGTCCCTACTAAACAAGTATAGATTGTTTACCCTTTTCAATTAAAAAACAAAACATAAGATTATCAAGGCCATGTCAATCATTAAAAGTAAGAAGAGAACCCTATCATCGTGAGTCACCAAATTTCTTACATGCTTAAAACGAATTTCTCACAAATATAGACTACAAGATTGATGATAAAAGTATCTGACGTGACGAACATATTGATGAATAATTATAAATGGAAGACACAATACATGAATCAACCTGAAAAAATAAATTAAATTAATTAGATCAAGTAAATTATCCTCAACTTCTTATATTTTATCACACAAAACTTCTCCTTTTTATTTTAAAAATTTGCATAGACTTCTCTTATAAAAGGAGATTAAGTTCGAATTACAAAAAAAAGGAGATTAAGTTCAAAAGGCGAAGGCATATGTATACATATGTAGGTTTTTCACTGTTTAAAAATAGAGATGTATAAATTTTTTTAAGTATAAAGTATATCTGTGTAACAGATAAAATAATAGAAAAATAAGAATCTGAAATTTATTTGCAATAGGAAAAAGCCTTATCCCTAATTGAGTACCAAAATCACATATACCATGAATTTGTAGTAAAAAGATTGAGGTCATTAGATACGATCGATTCACCAACCAATTAAGTTGATAGAGAAAAATGAAAGTAGAATAAGCAAATCAACCTGGGTAGGGAACAACACAATACATGCACAGACCAAAACCCCATCTTGAAACACACAAATGACCAAGATCGGGTAGTCATGTGAACAAATACATGCACCACTACATTAGACTCTCATCCACTGATTTCACATATAAATGAAAGTATAATTCAAGAAGAACACATACCCAATAGATCGGTAGATACGATAATTAGTTGGTGCTGTAAAACAAAAGTTGAGGACTTTTGTGTCGTCCTCAATATACTCAATCACTGATCACTCTTACTCTTTCCTCTCACACTTTGTATCTCTTCTCTGTAAGGATGAACAATATGAAACTAGTGGAAGCTTTAATTTATAGATTGGATTGGAGGGTCGTTTAGATGTAGACCTAGATATCGCATTTGATACAAGTATAAATTTATCAAAATTTCCTTTCGTGACTTGCTCTTAATGTGGTGATAGAATGAAATGGTGTCAATGACTGGCTGCTGACTAATTGTTCACAAGGCTAGTGAGGTGCCTCCCCTTATTAGTTGTCACCTTTCTGTCCATGACACATCCATTTTTTTTACACGGAAATAATAGCCCTTTTAAATCTTTCCTCTTTTTTTCATAAATTCTTTCTTATTTTCTCTCCTTGATGGCTAATTTAATACTTTAGAGTCAACTTTCAAACTTTCCATAACCCCCTCCCCTTTAAAGTATAAATAAATAAATATTTTTTAATCTTTTAATTAAAAGTTTTTATTATTTTCTTCTCTGCGTTTTCTATAGTTGGCATACCTGCTTTTACCACTTTTTTCCCTTCCATTTTTTATCTATTTTTCCAATATTTGAATTAAACGTATACATATAAGTACATTTCAAGTTTGTCAATTCATTGATTGGCTGAACTAATAAGATTTTTTTAATTAGTTAAAAAATCTTAAATTTGAAATTTACTATTTATTATTTTTTTGAAAAAAGGGAAAATATTTTTATGCGTAAGGGAATGTGACTGACAACTCATTCTGCTTAAAAACTATCACATATTTTTAAATTAAAACTGGAAATGACGTCAATAAATACGAAAATAGAAGGTTCATTCATATTTTTAAATTATGCTTAAGGTAGGCTTTGACCACCTTCTTTTTTTTTTTTCTTTGTGGGGTGTGAAAAAAATTAAAAAGATTTCATATACAAACCTTTTTTTTTTAGCTTAGACGACAAGGACGAACTTCTACCTGCCTGTAAAAAGCATTATCCTAAGATTTAGGTGTAGTAAGTGTCTGGGTTTATAACTCATCATTGACCTTACCTCCTGTTGAAGAAGTGAATAGATCGGAGAGAAAGCAAAACATGAAGAAGAAAAAAGAAAGAAAATGTAACTAGAAGAGTAAAGAAGAAGAAGGTACAGAGAAAATGTAGAGAAAGAAAAATGTGAAGCTGCAGAGAAAGTGAAGAATGAGATATTTGATTGATTGATAGAATGAATTGTCAGCAACAGTGATACGGAAACTTGGTTTATATACAGTAAACAGCATCTAACCAAATCAGTTAGATTTTAACTAAACTGAACTAATTCAGTTGAGCAAGCTAACTAATACAACTATCTCTCTAACATGCCCCCTTAATATGAGCCCTCTGCTGAGTTAACTGTTAATTCAGTAACTGATAGTTGATGCCGAAACAAAAGAAACCTTGCTGAAGATAGAGGCTTTGTGAACACATCTGCAGACTGCTCTTCAGAGAAGATGTGCTCAATGAATAATTCTTTTTGCAAGACCTTATCTCGTACAAAAAATAAGTCTAACTCCATATGTTTAGTCCTATTATGCAGTATAGGATTATGAGAGAGTAAAACAGTGCTCATGTTATCACAGTAGATGATAGGTCTGCTGACTTGAATTTGTAGCTCAGTGAGAAGGGATTGAATCCAAACTAATTATGTCACAGTACAAGCTAAGCTCCTATATTCAAAAAAGTATTTGGATCGGCCACCACTTATTTTGTTTCTTAGACCACCAAGAAACCAAATTACCTCCAAGAAAAACACAAGCACCAGAGGTGGATCTTCGATCATCAGGATCACTTCCCCAATCAGCATCACAGAAACCTTGTAGAGCTAGGTGTGCAGGCTTGTGCAAATGAAGACCATGATTTAATGTACCAGTGAGATATCTAAGTATTCTTTTGACTAACTTCCAGTGGCTGTTTAAGGGTTGTTGCATGAATTGACAGGCCTTGTTTATTCGGTCTAGTAATGGTTGTGTATTGAAGTGCACCAACAATTGACCTATAGAAAGTGGATCCGAAAAGAAATTGTACCATGCTTGGACAATTTAAGCTATTGGAGTAGGGACTTCCTTAGCTTTTACCATAACTGAGCTAGCAGATCCTTGATGTATTTAGATTGGCTAAGATGAAGATTGCCATTTTCTAGGTATGTGAACTTCAATTCCCAAAAAGTAATGAAGAGAGCCAAGATCTTTGAGAGCAAATTTGACATTTAAATCAATAACCAGCTGGGAGATAAAGCTAGTAGAAGAACCTGTAAGGATGATATCATCTACATATACCAAAATATAAGTGCAGCTGTCTGTGGTCTTTCTTATAAACAAAGAGGGGTCACACTTACTGGAGACAAAACCAAAATTGTGCAGAGAGTGTGTGCAAGCTTTTCAAACCAAGCCCGTGGGGCTTGTTTTAGACCATAGAGAGCTTTATCCAACTTGCGGATGAGAACTATCAAACGGATACAAAACCAGGATAGTAGTCATGTATACTTCCTCATGAAGATCCCCATTGTAAATGCATTGTTGACGTCTAGTTGCTTAAGAGGCCAATTGTGCAGTAAGGATAAGGTGAGAATGATTCTGATTGTTGTTGGTTTAACAACTGGAGAAAAAGTTTCAATATAATCAAAACCATACTCTTGATGAAACCCCTTGGCTACAAGTCTTGCTTTATATTTCTGAATAGAGCCATCAGGGTTTTCCTTGATCCGGAATACCCACTTACAACCAATTGGTTTTCTGTCAGATGGAAGAGGCACAAGATGCCATGTGTTATTTGCCAATAAAGCATCATATTCAAGATGCATAGCTTGAGTCCAGTGAGATGATTGAAAAGCTTCTTCAGCAGAAATGGGAATGGTATGAGTTAGGTACACTTTTGGCTTAAAAACACCAGCTTTGGCTCGGGTTGTCATAGGATGAATATTATTGGCAGAAACAGTAGCAGAGGGAACAACATCAGTATAACTAGGAACTCCTGTAGGAGGTGCAGAATGTGTAGGAGTTGCAGGATCAGAATAGGGAACATCATCTCCTGTAGGAGGTGCAAAATGTGTAGGAGTTGCAGGATCAGAATCAACTGCAACAGTAGTGGGATCAGAAGTGGAAAATGACAGGTTAGAAGAAAAAGGAATATTGGAAGACTGAGATGAGACTAGAGGCAAAGGAATTAGAATAGGTGGAGTAGCTGACACAGGAACAGTAATGGCAGGAGAAGAAATATTTGAGTTAGTAAGTTTGAGTTTAGAAAAGGGAAAGAATAGTTCATTGAAAATCACATCCTTTGAGATATAAACCCTGTTTGTTTCACAATGAAGGCATTTGTAACCCTTGTGAAAAGAACTGTATCCAATAAAGATGCATTCAAGGCTTCTAAATTGCAACTTGTGTGAATTATAAGGTCTAATATTTGGATAACAAGCACACCCAAACGTTCTGAGGAATGAGTAATCTGGATTCTTTTGATAGAGTGCTACATAGGGAACTTGACCAGACAAGGAAGAAGAAGGCAATAAGTTAATCAGCAAAACTACTGTTTGAAAAGCATGATTCCAGAAAGAAAGAGGTAAGGAAGCATGGGCTAAGAGAGTGAGCCCAAGTTCAGTTATCTGCCTATGTTTCCTTTCAATAACACCATTTTGGTGGTGAGTATATGGACAGATCAACCTATGAGAGATACCTTGGGAGGTGAGATATGAAAAAACTGGCCTAAATTCACCACCCCAATCACTTTGGACAGCTTTTATTTTGTAACCAAATTGAAGCTCAACTGTCTGTTGATAGGTTTTGAAAATGGAAAGAGTTTCAGACTTGGACTTTAGAAGATAAAGCCAAGTGAACCTAGTATAAGCATCAACAATGCTAAGGTAATACTTATGACCAGCTGAGGTTGCAACAGGTGCAGGACCCTATAAATCCATGAATATTAGTTCAAATGGTTTACTGTAAGTGGAAGTGGACTTGTGAGATGGTTTTTGGTGACTTTTGCCAAGACAGCAGGCTGTGCAAAAATCAAAAAATGACTTATTTGGAATGGAAATGTCACACGATTGTAAAACTTGTTTAACAATTTGAGCATTAGGATGACCTAATCTGTTATGCCAAACAGAAAATTGAGAACAAGTTTGTGAAGAGAGAGAAGTGGGATTAGGTGCAGCATAAGATGCATTTTTATTATTGAAAGAGGGATTACAGGAGATGGTATTACACAATGCCTTATTATTAGAGAAACAACAAACAGGAAGATTTACATTGAAAGGTAAAATTGAACTACAATTTTCTGTAACAGAAGAACTAGTACATGCAGATTTTACTGGAAGATGCTCTTTCGAGGAGGAGAAACAATCGGAACTCCGACCGGGAAAGAAAATTGTGTAGGTGCAAATTGTTGAGTTGCATTGCCTGAATGATGAGGAAAGAATTGAGAAAACTGGTACAAGCCATCAGAACCAACTGAACCGTGAAGTAGAACTTCATGATTGGCCTGAGATTTTACATAATAATGATTAGCATGGAACTCAAAATAAACATGATTATCCCTTGCAAATTGACTGACACTGATTAAATTTTTAGTGATAGCAGGTACATGAAGCAAATTAGACAAGTGAAAGGTAACTGAAGAATTTAAGGGAGATGTAACAAAAGAATGACCAATGCTAGCAATTTGCAAACCCGAGCCATTTTTAGTCGAACTTGGTCGAACAAAATAAGGAGTCGGTGTACCAAATTGGATGCATCAAGAAGTGACATGTGTTGTAGCACCTGAGTCTGGATACCAGGCATTATCATGAATGATAGAAGGTGAAGCTAGCATGACATTAACAGAAGAGGAGGGTCTAGGATGTGAATAGAACGGATGTGAATGGGAAGAATTTGGTTGAAACACAGAAGATGAAGGTTGAGAGTGATTGTGTGATACGGGAAATGGATGAGCCTGAGAAGGTGAGAAGTGAGTTGGAGAATAGAATGGTTGAGACCTTGGTAAGATTAACAGAGTGCAGATCAGCAGAATGAGCAATTATATTCTTCTCTATTCTTGTTTCTTGAAGTAGTAACAGAGATTCAACATCACTAATAGAGTAAGGTTCCAACCTCGAGTTGACCAGAGTTACAAACGTATCATACTCATCAGGAAGACCTTCCAAGATAATCTCAATATGTTCTTGTGCACTGATCGGATTACCAATGGACACTAAAGAATCAATAAGGGACTTAATACGAAGCAAATACTCACTGAATGTTCTAGATCCCTTCTTTGTAGTGCGAAGTTCAGCCTTAAACTGACGGATTCGTGCTCTGGTTTGAGAGGCAAAGTGAGACTCAATCTGACGCCAGACTTGCCAGGAGAAATCACAACCAACAACTCGTGTGAGCATACCTTCAGAAAGGGAAGAAAGAAGCCATGAAAGCAGCAACTGATCTTGCTGCTCCCAGTTTAGATACTCAGACGAGATCTTGTTTATAGCTGCATCTTCAGGAGATCTGAACTTTGGAGGAACAATCTCAGCACCTGCAATATACTGAAGAAGATTGTGACCTTTGATGGCAGCAAGGATCTGCTGCTTCCACAATAGATGATTCTTATCATCTAGTTTAATCGTGATTGTGTGATTAAACGAAATCGGAGATCTGGCTGTTGAAACCGTGGAATCACTGGGAGAATCCGCAGGATCATGAGCTCTTGATACCATGTTGAAGAAGTGAATAGATCGGAGAGAAAGCAAAACATGAAGAAGAAGAAAGAAAGAAAATGTAACCAGAAGAGTAAAGAAGAAGAAGGTACAGAGAAAATGCAGAGAAAGAAAAATGTGAAGCTGCAGAGAAAGTGAAGAATGAGATATTTGATTAATTGATAGAATGAATTGTCAGCAACAGTGATACGGAAACTTGGTTTATATACAGTAAACAGTATCTAACCAAATCAGTTAGATTTTAACTAAACTGAACTAATTCAGTTGAGCAAGCTAACTAATAAGCAAGCTAACTAATACAACTATCTCTCTAACACCTCCAAAGGGAAGTGAAATGTATTTAATCCTATTGAAGACCCAACTCAAAATTATTCACCAAGTGGTATCGAATTCCGACACTCATAACTTGGCATAAGCTGGGGTACATAAACCATATTAAATAGTAAGATGCATATATTCTAATTGGGAAAAAGATTTGCAACCATTAAAAAAATTACAATGGAGTCAATGTGTTATTTAATGACTTGTATAAAAATATGTGAGAAATGTATAAGTATAAATTTGTATAAATCTGTCGTGAGGTAAAATGGAAAGTGACCAAATGCCCAACATAAATTAGAGATAATGAATGTACCAAAAAACATTAAATAAAATAGAGAAATAATGAGATATAGATTCTTTCCTTTTCTTTTGTTGTTTGTCTTGTTGAGATACACGAAAGAAAATAGGTCCCACAATTTAAGTGTATATGGGTTCAATGTTTGCGTTTTAATTAACATATGTATGAAATAGTCTATTTGCAATATCCGAAAAGTGCCTATGTATGAAAATTCACAATGAATATTTCAAAGAAAAAGTTTATGATGTGATTGTGTACTTTTCACTATTAATCTTACCTATTTCGATATGGGATTGGATATTCATATAAAATTTTCACATAATTTTTTTATGTGAAGAAAAAATAAATATAAATATTTTAAATAGTATAACTTTTTTAAAATTTATAAAACTTATATTAGACTCTTTATGTCTATATCTCTTTTTATATGGTAAGATAATGTGAAAGTAAAATTTTTATATTAGATGATCATTTCCCATTCCAATATATAACGATGTGATTAGTTAATCATGAAATATAAATAGCATAGATTATCATCTCTATTCAACAAAATGAGTGTGAAATTTATTGGACTATCTTTAATTTTTTTTATTTGACCAATTGTTTTCATAATTTTGGGTCAGGAATAATGGTTAAATAAAATTCTTATCAAAATAATAGCTATAAGATTTAAACCTTAATATTACAAATAAGATTATCTTAAAGTCGCAGTCTATTTTTACTGCGATCAATTATTGTTAATTGATAAGCTATTTTAGGGTAAAAATTTTATAGCACTTTGGACCAAAAAATAATAATTATAGCACTAATTTTAAAGGTGTAACGTAGCATGAATCAACATGTAATGTGTGGTAGATATATTGTTGCATGTTTAAATCCTATTTTTGTTAATTATTTAATGTTTGGCGGCAAGAATTATTATTATAAATCCCTAGTAAAAAATAATTATAGGCTGAAATTGAAAACTTTTAGTATTAAAGTTAATTTAATTGTGCTTGTTAGGACCTAGTAAAAATGATTTTGAGCAATAAATTCAAAAATATTTAATATATAATTAAGAAGTATATGCATTTGGTAATACTTCTTTATTTATTTTAATTATTTAATAATAATATTTTCTCTATATGACATCATTTATTTATTTTGATTTTTAGAATATTTTTTCACCAAATAGATGAAAGACTAATTAATATCTCGAAATACAAATCAAATACTTAAGTAAAAATCTTTTTTAATAATATTTTTTTCATATATGTAGATCTCGATATCAAATTCAAGATTACATACTTAAAGGAATTGAACATCTTCTACTCGAATTAACACACGTTAGTATCATTTATTTAATTTAAGTGTCATTTATCTTTATTTAATTTAAGTGTCATTTATCTTTATTTAATACACATTTATTATTAGAAATCTTTTGTAGTTGTATAAAAGCTTGAGGCTGCGATATCACCGATTGGGAGTGTACTAATCTAATTTTTCAATAGTTAAGAGGTAAATATATCTTTAGGGCTTAGTTTTTAATATTAATAACTACAGGGCCATAAGATTAAAAGTTTTGGCTTTGAAAATTTTTTAAAACATTTAAGTACGAAGGAGGTCATTGAATATATTCAGTAACAATCTTTCCTTTTATTAAAATCCTTAAATGACATTAGCATTTTTATTATAGTCTTATTTATTTGTTATTTATTATTTTTTGAACTGATTTATTTATTGTTTATTAGTGATATATTTAAATATATAATTTTTTTATTATTCCATCTACAAAAAATTTAATACTCAAAATGAATTTTTAAACATTATTATAGATTTATATTATTTTTTCATCACTATAAAATGTTAATGCTAATAAAGTGTTTAATTTTGCAAACATGCCCTTTATAGTTTGATAATAAAAGGTAAATATCCTCAGTTTCTTGGGTCAATTTTGCTTTCTCGGTCATAATAAGATTCAGATTTAATTGGATAAAGAAATAACTTTTTTTGACGATGGATAAAGAAATAAATTGATTATAAGAAAATTGCTTAATTTAGTATTGGACAATGGACATCACTATATATGGTAG
The DNA here is from genome assembly GCA_029884595.1 of Ormosia semicastrata. Classification (NCBI taxonomy): domain Eukaryota; kingdom Viridiplantae; phylum Streptophyta; class Magnoliopsida; order Fabales; family Fabaceae; genus Ormosia; species Ormosia semicastrata. The sequence goes on from JAQQTO010000037.1 coordinate 14,945,784, forward strand.
ATATGAACAGATCTACACACAATTCTCTTATTCAAGACAATAAATATATAAGTGGCTTTATACATGAGTTTTAAAAGTATAATGACACTTGGCTTTCTATCCAGTCACTCTAAAAATTAGATTACATTATGAATACAAGTGTATTGCAGTTAATGTATGTAATAATTAACAATCTTAAGAACAGAGCCTCTTGTGTTATATATGTATTAAATTATATATGCCTCCATTAGCTCATTTAATGTATAATCAAATAAAACATTAATAACTATATCATATTTAAATTTATTTATTTTCACTTACTCAACTATATGCACATTCTTCTCACCAATATATATATATATACACACGCAATCTTAAGAATTATGTGGATTTAATAAATGTACACTATCATCAACATCATATATTGTGATATTATTAAAATTACTTGACTATGATAACAACTATTTAAAACAAATTAATTTTATAAATAATATAACAATACATAACTAAATAATAATGAAAAAAATTATATTAACAATTAAATTAAAATTAAAGTATGTAGTTGAGCTCATCAAAAAAGTCCAATGCATATGCATATCATAAAATGAAATGGGTAATTTTTGTTTTGTACATGAAAGAAGCAAGTCTCTCAATATAGGTGGGGGGTAGTGACTTGACGGATGAACAAACTTCCAACATCATCATCGCACTTATTGTGCCCTTGTTGATGACACTTTGAACATGCTATGGCTTTATACTTTAGCTTCAGCTTGTAAGGATCTTGAAGCTCATCATTAGCATTCCTTCTTCTTCTCTTCTTAGGCCTCCCAGGTGGTCTCTTAATAGATGGAGGTTGAATAGGATCTTGGCTAGTCTTCTCCCAAAACTTTTGACTAGGGACAACTTGAATGAATGGTAAATAAGCTTGATCATTCCTAGACTTGGGCAGCAATAGATGAACATGAAGCTCTGGACTCAGGTTTTTGTAGCCAATGGCTGCACATGCATGCTCACATGAGACACCACACAGGTCTCATTCTCTGCATGTGTATGTTTGTGCCTCCAAATTCACCTTCACTTTATTAGGTTTGTAGAAAACCTCAAATTAATTATCATCTGTATCCCCAACCCACTGTGGTGTCCATTTAAAACTTTCATTCTTGTTCTTTTTGAATTTTTTTGTTGTGTTGGACAAATTGGTCCAATGTACCCTTGTAGTAGTCGTATCTATTTATTCATCTTTCTTGTAAAGTAGCATCTTACTTCTTCAGCCATTGTGATGATTAGCTTCAATTTGAACTTCAAAATCTTTGAGTTGAATTGCTCACACATATTGTTCAATATAGTCATGTTCTTTGTAGATGTATTGAACCCAGATCTGGACCAGAGCTCTGGTTGAATCCTAGACAACCATTCCCAAGCCTTCTCATTTAGTCTCTTGACATAGTCTATGCTCCTAAGAAACTACTCCAAGCCTAGAAAGCATCCCTATACTTCTTACCCTTCCACAGCTTGCTAAAGTTTGCCAATACATGCCTTACACCAAATCTGGTTAGAATTCCAAGCATAAGTTCTTCCATTGCTGGAACCAAACCCTGCAATCACATAAATAAATTCAATTTTCACATTAATAAAACTTATACAATTAAACCATCTCCAAAAAAAAATTTCAATGCATCACCTTTTGTTGATCTGTTATGAATTCATAACCACACTCCTTAGAATCACCAATGTCCTCCAATAATAAGGTAATAAACCATCTCCAAGTGTCTACATAAATATACAAACCAAATTAGGAAAAAAAACCAATAATATGCAATGACCAAAATGGAAAAGAGTAGTTGTACACATACCTTTAGGTTCTATGTACATCCACAACTGGATATACAATGACATAAAATGCATTGTGTCCATCTTGAGACACTACTGTTAGTAGCTTAATTATTCCCATAATAACCTTTGAGGTGGCAACCATCCAAGCCAATCAAAAGTCTACAACTTGCCTTAAACCCTTGTTTACAAGCATCAAGACACACATAAAACCTTTGAAAGGTAGGAAGCACATCTAGAGTTGGCCTTTCAACATTTACCAAAGTTGTGGACCCTGGATTACTCTTAATAAGTTCATTTGCATAATCCTATAGTTTAGCATATTGTTCAATCTCCGAGCTCTCTATTATTTTTCTTACATCTTTTACTGCCCTGAATACTTTAGCATCCACAACAAGTAAATTGTAACTCTCCTTCATATGCTTATATACACCTACACCATCTAATGTGGGATGTGATCTCATCTCACTCACTAACTTGTTAGAAACCCACTTTCTTGAGGCTAGTCTGTTCTTAAAACTTCTGTCACATGTATGTGTATCACCATTTTCTTTTAATTTGGAAAGACTTTGACCTGTTGTTTATATTGCAAAAAAATTCTCATGGGCACCCATCCTTGCATACAACCCTCACCCTTTTAGCACCATTTTTAGCCCACTTTACTTCCATTCCCAAGTGAATATTATAATCCCTAATAGCTTCCTTAAACTCTCCTAGGGTACCAAACTCCATACCAAGCTCTAACATAACATTCCCAAACTCAGAGTTGGTATTAAATTGTGGAATTACTTTTGTTTCATTATCAGATTTTGATGAACTAAGTACTGAAGGCACTTCATCAATATAATATCCTTCATCCCCCTCATCCTCACTTGGTTGACTTGTAGGCTCATAATTATGTTCAGATTCAGTTTCAGATTCAGAATCACTTTCCCCTACAACCATTTTACCCTTTTGAACCCTGCCCCTAAACTTATAGGTTTTACTTCTATTGTAAATCATCTTCCTTGGAGATGGTACTTGGGTCCCTTCACTCTCACTAGCTATTGTGGGTTGTTCTTGATTGGGTGGAACTGGTTGTGTGTCATTAGGAGGGTTGGGACCATTGGGTTCAGTAGCTATAATAGGATTAATGGGTGTATTGGGCTCAGTCACTGTGGGTTCAACAACAGCAATAGTTACAACTGCATTGGGATTACTAAGTGCATTGGGTTCACTCAAATTGGACTCAGTGACTGCAATAAGATTACTAAGTGCATTGACATCTAACTGAAAATACTTCAAATTAAAAAAATCTGTTGCATCACACAAAGCATCTATATCGAGTAACTTATGCAATTTAGGATGCTTAAAAGAGATATGAGTTTCACCCACAAATGTCTTGCCATTAATCATGTTTACTATACCATCATCCCCCTTTATTTCTCTCAACCTTTCACCCAAAGTCATCATAGGGACTGCATAAAAGCACTTGTCCTATGCTATGTCTTTGTGTTCCTTTAGTCTTTAACCTAAATTTATCAATAATAACTTATCTGGATCCACATATTCCTATGCATCTTCCTCACTATTCACATATTCCATTGGTGTTTTATTTTGAAAATAGTCATTGTTATGTAGGACCAACTACATGGATTTTGACATTCTACAGCCAAAAAAATAAAATAAAAATAAAACACAATAAACCAGAACATATACATGTGCTATTGAACACATAAAATCAGTCAATATTGTAGACATACGTGACCTCTATTCACACTACACGTACAATACATATCTAACATCATTATACATTTGGGACCACTACACACACACACATAACCGTTATAGACACATATATACTTCTAGGGCTTAAATAAAGCATCCATGGGACCACAACAACCTTTAGAGTTTAAAAAATTCCAATAACAGATAAAATGAGACATAACACTAACCTAGAGTCTCTCAAAACGTGGAGCTCCAACTCGAATCTCTGCGTAGAATCACTAAGATGGTGACGTTTTGCAATGGAATCTTACCTCTAGGTCAGTTTCCCCTCTTTCTCTCCTTTATTTGAAATTTCCCTATTTCCCTATCTTTTAGAATAAAAAACAATCCTTTTGTTAAATGAAAAATGAAAAAATTATGTCATTGGTTTATGTCCACGTTGGACACCAACATGTTTACCAGGTTGGCATTTAACGTACCACATTGATAAATAACGTGTCACATAGGCGTCTCACTAATAGTTTTGAGACGTGAGTCAACAGAAGAACTAACTTGATGTTACTTTAGATCTTTGAATGACTAATTTGATGTCAAATATATTTAGAGAACAAATTGATGTCAAATGGATCTTTGGAGGACCAATTTGATAATTTAGTCTAATTACTAATTTAAAATTTTAAAAATAAATATAAAAAGAAGATAAAATTTTAATTATACTTTATTATTAATCTAGAGATTTAAAGATAAATACAAAAAAATATAAAATTATAAATACATTTCATTGCCTATTTAAATTTTTAAAAATAAATACAAAAATAAAATTCAAATAATCTATTTTTTTATTTTTTTTATCTTATCAAAAATAAAAAATACAAATTTACATGCCGGTCAATACGCTAGTTATTATATAAAGAAAATTCCCTAACTTGATATCTAATAATTAGTTCCCTAAAAGTATAATCATTGTATTGTATGACTCTAATTGGGAAATAAGGCCAGAATTTCACATTTCGAATTGAGTCAATTGAACACAAATGCCTGCCCTTTATAAGCCACTTTCTATACTTTTTTTAGATGATTTTTAAAATTTTTTAAAACAATTTTTAAATTTAAAATAATATAGATTGTCATGTCTTCATGAAACAAGTTAAAGTAGGCTAAATTAAACTTTTGTTCTTATAATTTACATTGATTTTTAATTCGGTCTTTACATTAATTTTTTTCAAACGAGTCTTTATATTTATAAGTGTCTTTATATTTATAAGCGTTTTTAACCAAGTCCCTCTCCATTAGACCATTACCCCTCACTTATAACACCATCAATATATAATGTATTGACAAACAAAAGAAAAATGATATTCATATATTATTTTTATAAAACATCATTTTTTATATTATTTTTTAATAATTATGATTAAATGAGATAAAGTGATAAAATAATAATATAATTAATAATATAGAAAGTAGTAAAAAGTGACATAAGAAAAAAATGATATAAAAAAAGTCATAGTTGCAAACAAAACGGTGATATAACATACACTAACTCTTCTCTCTCGTATGGTTAATCTTCTCATTTACTATTTTCTTCCCAAATAATAAAATAAAAAATAACAAAATATGAAAGATAGAAACCCATTTACTAACTTTGCATTTTATCTCTCAACGTAAACAAACCTTTTTGCTAATTAATAAGTCTCAAATTCGCCATAATACACGTACTGGTGCAGTATATACTTGAAACCAGTGTGTACGTAAGAGAGCATGATTATATATTATCAGTTTTATTATTCGTCTAATTTTTATATATTTAATTTTTTTTAATTTATTTATAAATTTATTTTATATTTCTCAAAAATATTACAATACATATAATATAATTTAATATTTTTTTATATTAACATACGATATAAATATGATATACATATTTTTTGTGTATATAAAACATTTCCCATATATTATCTACACAAGAATGTTTTCTCACTGACTAAAATACATTGGCCAATTTTTTGGGAAAGCTTTATCACATGATTAATATATATATATATATATATATATATATATATTGTAAAACAGGAACCTCATGGCTACACCACCTCACGAAGGACAACTTGTAAGCATATGCTGGTTACACTGGTTACTTCTTGCTCGCCACTACTGCCCTCGCTCTCCCCCTTGATGGAAAGGTCCTTGATTTGCTTAAGCATTATATATAATACATTTATATAGATACTATAGTATATACTATATTCTCATAAATTGTTTGTCATTGGCTCTCCATAATCTCAATATATGTATAACCTGCATGGATATATAGCTGATGAGCTTTTCTAATTAATTATTAGATCTTGGCTATGGACATTAACCGGGAATATTATGAACTGGGGTTGCCCATAAATGAAAAAGCCGGCGTGCTCGCAAGATTGACTTCAGAGAAGGACCTGCTCTTCCTCTTCTCGACGAACTGGTAAAAGATGTGCGTTTATCATGTCAACCCCATTTTATTAATTAAAAAGAAAAAGAAAGATTTATTAGTGCTTAATTATGTATATTAATGCTAGCTAGCTAGCTTGAAATGCGAGTGTTCAATTGTGATTCACACAGTTCAGCCTCAGAGTGCACATATCATATCATTTGCGCGGGAAAAGAATAAGGAAACTTTCGATTTCATTTTCGTGGATGCTGATAAGGACAACTAAAACTACCACGAGAGGGTGATTGAGCTTGCGAAGGTTGGGGGAGTGATCGGCTACGATAACACCCTATGGAACGGATCCGTAGTGACCCCACCTGATGCGCCTCTAATGGATCATGAACATGTTTGGTAACATTTTTTTCAGTTTGAAATAGCTTTTTTTTTTCTTTTACAATAATGTTATAATATGTTTGTCAAAATCAATTTTAGTTTTTATACGAAATTTTTAATGTATTATAAAAACATTTTTTATAATATTAAAAATTAAAATTTATGATTTTAACTTATAAATTATTCTTTATAATTTAATATGTAAATATATTATTTTATCTCAATAAAATAATTTTTTAAATTATTTTATATTTATTTTGATAATTTAATGTATAAAAATAATTTTTTATATAATTTCAATGAAATAAATTAATTTAAAATTATTTTTTAATTAACATATCTAAACATAAAAATAAATTAATTATAACAAAAAAATTATATAATAATTAATTATTAAAATAATCAAATTTTATAACTATCTAAAAACACATACTGTATATGGTATTATCGGGATCTTGTGATGGAGCTCAACAAGGCTCTTGTCCTTGATTCAAGGGTCCAGATTTGCCAGCTTCCTGTTGGTGATGGGATTACCCTGTGTAGTCGCATCATCTTATCAATGATCCTTTTCATGCCATTTATATATTTCACATTTTTTTTTATTTTTTGGACTTAGATTATTCTTTACTTGATAAGTGTGATTAATATGTCATAACAGTCAAATATTTAAATAAATTTTTTTAAATAAATTATTTTTATATTATAAATTTTAAAATTAAATTTAAAAATCACATATTTAAAGAAATTAAACTCCTATTTAAATCAATACACATTGATATCTCTACCTAAATATTACCTAAAATTTATAACTGAATTTGTGTTATTTAAGGAAAATAATTTTTTAAAAAAACCTAATCCCATTTTTTTAAAAAATGAAATAATTAAGTCAGTTTGGTTGGTAAATATTATATTTGCTTTTCAATATTACTCTATCTGCTGAAAAAATTTTTGTGAAAATCTTATCGATTAGTAATATTTATATATAATAATGTTTTTTTATCTATATATTTTTCTATGTACTCTTTAAAGGAGTTTTTTGATTGTAATATAAAAAAATTATCTTCGGTAATATTTATATATAAAATATATTTTTTTTTACACTTTTTTTATAAATTTTATATTACAATTATATTTATATCATTTAAAAAAAGACTAAATATAATTTTTAAAAAATATGATGAATAAATTTAAAAAATAAAAAAATATATATATATAATAAATAATATGAAATAGAGCAAAAATATGAAATAAGTCAGTTTGGTTGATATATATTATTTTAGTCTCTTAGCGATTAGTATTCCATAAAAATATAAGAGTTGATGGAAACTTCTTCAATGGCCATAAATATTTCTAGCCCATGGATGCACCAAGCACATCCATCCATGGATTTAATATTAAACAAATGAACGGGTGAGATAACTTACTCGGTACCTTTGTAGAAGGTCATTAATAATGAATGAGTAAGTTTTGGAAATTTAAAAAGTAGTCCTTGGAAATTTTAGACATTGTTAAGAAGACAATTGCAAAGCTCACCGAAGAGAAAGGAAGAAGGCTGTCATTTTAAATTTTATTTAATCAACAGTCTTTTAAAATGTCAGCATCCATGCTCTCAACTCAATTGTGAGCATTGAAGACAAAGCACTCGCGGCTTCTATAATGCTCATAAATATTTGTGGAGCATGGATATCCATGAAATTGACTGATAATAACCCATTAAAGGGTTTTATACATTTTTTTTGGGTAAAAAAAGTGTTGTTTATTTGAACTGCAGTGTTTATGTTTATTGTAATTTACACCTTCAGCACATTGGAGTCATATCACAATTCCACCCCGCCAAAATCTCAACCTTGCGCCGACCAGTGTGCTAGTTCACCAGCCCATTGCCGCCACTACCACCGTCAACGACTATCCCACCAAAATCTCAGCCTTATGCTTGCCATTATGCCAGTTCACCAACTCGCTGCCGCCGCCGTCAACGACCTCCCCGCCAAAATCTCAACCTTGCGCCTACCATTATTTCTAAAAAAAGGGTGCAGCAACAGCCCATAAAAAATGTTGCTTCTGAAATCCAATTTGCAACCCTTTGTTATTTTTCAAACTTCTTAATTGTTACCTGCTGAATAAGTAACATGTAAACAATCACAACCATTCAATTTTTATATAATAAATCAATGATTTTTATCATATCCACCATGCATGCTCCATAAATATTTTTGAGCATTGAAGAAGCCACCCTCTTTAAATCCCATATATTGCTCTAGCTTCGGTGCCTTTTCCGGTTGAATTCACAAACACATATTTTGATACAAAATTATCTATGCAGGACAGAACGTGTAACTGTGTAAGTGAGAATAATAAGCTCAATTATAGACCCATTGAATAAAACTGTGCACGGAAAATTTTAAATGTGCTTCCTTTTAAGTGATGTTTGGTAATCACTTAAAAATTGAAGGTGAAATAACTGTTAGACTAGCATTTAATAAAGTAAAGTTTTACAGGATAAATATTTAGCCCCCAATTTAAAAAATTAAATACGTTTGTTAGGAGCGACTTGGCGTTGGTCGTTACTCTAAGGCAACAACTTTAGCTTCTCTAATATAATTACTTTCATTAACTACTTCACTTGAATTTTGTCTTAGCCTGAATTATAGTAGCTATTCACCATAATCTATAGCTTAAGCTTTGCAGATAAATGGAATCAATGAAATATGACTGGAAGGAGGGGGTGCATTTCTACAACAACCAGAGCAATTGATCACGGCACACTAGTTTGATTTTTTGCTGATTTATGATTTAGAGCAGTGATAGGAGAGAATGGAATAAAAATCCACGAAGAAAAAAAGCTCAATAAGAGGACCACAACCATCACAATAAGCGGTGGATTTGCATTGCCGTGTAAAGCATACGAAGTTAACAATTATTGTCGTCGTCGCAGCTTAACCCTTGAAGAGGGGAAAGAGAGTGTTCCAATACCTTTTCTTTCTCTATTATATTGGAGAAACATTTGCCCCCCAAATGAGGAGAAATTTTATTCCCATAAAATTTTCTGTTTTTTTAATACTTATAGAGATTAATCTTGATATATTTTAGTGTAAAATTTTTATACTATTAATTAATTATATATCATCACATGTATGATTTTTAGATAATTATTATAAAAATTAAATATTTTTAATAATATATCAATTTATAATTAAATGATAATATAAAAAATTTATATTATCTCAAAATTAAATCTTTACTTATAAACCCACGTACTTTACTTTTTTCTCCTTAAGAATTTATTCCCGTAAAAATTATCCCCATATTATCCCAAACCAACCACAACCTACAATTTCAGACTCCAGCGTTAACATTAAGGCAATTTCAGGCTTGAGAGTGACATATATGACAGAATTTGTTATTATTATTATTGTAGTTATTATCAGGGACGTCTTAATTTTCACCAAAAACTGGCCCACGAGACTGGTAAGTTTGTTCTCTTTAGTTCACAAAGTCCAAATGACCAAAAACACAAAAGTTCACCCAGACCGTGTTTGAGTTTTGCACTTTGGAAAAATTGCTAAGCCTTCATCAACGTATCTTAGGCCTATTTACAGTGTGTTGGTCAGAACTGGGCTAGTCCATTATGATTGTAGTATTTAAATTTGGGTATCCGATCACTAGGCCACATGTCCATTAGTTCATCTAAACTATCTATCTCCTACTAATAAGCAATTTTTTAGAAAAATATATTACTTTAAGATTTAAAATATAAACAATTTATTAAAAAATATAGTGAACATGCACTTGTGTGAATCACAAAACTCTAGTTTTTAAGTTTTCCATGTAAGAAAGTCTGCAGAGAAACGTGAATGAAAAAATAAAAATAAAAAGTAGCGAGGAAAACTTTCCAAGCTTAATTGGAGTTATCCACTCAAATCATAAAAAAATTACTAACGGGTAAATCAGTAAAAGACAAAAACAAATAAATACTGAGTTAAATTAAAAAAATTTACGATGGTTATGTATCTCTTATCACTGGAACTATGTTCAACCTTTTAAAAGTAAAAACATTTATTCAAAATATTAGGTAGTACTTTTCTTTTACGCAATAATATGTGTGCCAAATAAGTCATTGAACAAGTTTCATACGATTCTGAATGAAGTAATATATATTAGTCATTCTTCATTTCGAAACATGTGATAAATATTAGAATATTGTTATTCCAAGTTTGTTTTTTTGACAATTTTGTTATTATTCCAAGTTCAGGATGGAAGAAACTAATATTCTTTTTTTTATAGGTACTAAATAAAAATAATTTTAATGCAGCTAATAAAAAATTAATATCATTTATTACCCAACATAACTCCTAAGGATCTCATTATGGTTTCGAAATTCCAATTATTTAATAATGTATTAATATCAAAATAATATATTGGAAAAGAAAAGGATTGATAGAAAATAATTTACCCATCCAATGAAATGTGTTTCTTACCTATGTTGTTATGTATGATTATACCTTTCCTTTCCTCTCCAACGCTTAAATAGAAAACAAAGAATCAAGAATCTGTGCACAACATAACAAATTGTAGAATTTGTGTATAAATTAAATTAAATTTGTAAATAGCGCCATGTTACTTTTTACTAAGAAAAGGGGAAAAGGTAGATAGACATGCAAAGGGAAGGAAGTACGTGGCAATAAAAAGGGATGACGAAAACATGAGGACATTTTTTCCTCTTGCCTTGGTGAGTCTGTCACGTGTTATTATATATATTATTTCATTTCAGCTAACTTGGAGGAAGCAAAAACAAAAGCAGAAAGCCATTTCCAGCCTCTCGGTTCCATCATCATGAACTAACTCGTCCTCTCCCATTACTATTAGTCAAAGGAACAAGCTTAGCTTTGCTTTTGAGCCTTTTGTGAGGATCTTATGGAAGTAGAAGAGGTTGAGGCTGAGATTGATCGGTTACCCATTGACTTGTTGGCTCATATATTTGTTCTCTTCACTTCCTTCACTGATTTGGCCCAGTAAGTTCACTCTTGATGAATGAATTCACCATGACTTGACTGTGTTGTGTGTTGTGTTTAATGAATCTTACTGTTTAATTACTCATGTCGCTCGCTTTCCATTTCCAATGTGCAAATATTTTACAAGGGCGAGCAGTGTTTGCAAGAAATGGAAACAAGGGATGAAGGAATCTCTGGCTCGCAGACACTATCTCAGCTTTGCCGGTTGGAAGATGGATGATGACTCCACTGCTCGCCTCGTTTTTCATGCCTACAACCTCACTAAACTCGACATGTATGCCTCTCTTTTTCGTTTTCTTTTTTGTGTGTTATGTTTTTCTTATAATTCTGTGCCCTTTTGAGGTTATTGATAAATGATAATTTGGCTGATAGAATGCTTCTGACATATTCTTTTCGATGGTCTTTCTTAAACATCAAATTGATTTTCAGAGCTTTGTACGTGAATTATAAATATTTAGTTTGAAATTTTTGATTTTACGAGGAATTGAATTGACAATTCAATTGCAACTGCCTCTGCTATTCCAAGTTCAGGAAGTAACTTAGTATTTGGAGAAGGTTGATAACATGTTTGTTTAGGGATAGCCGGATAGTTGTGCGCTGTGGACATGACTGCTTTGTTTGAAAGCATAGCCTTTCATTTTGGCCATTGTGGTGACTTAAATTGCGATTGAATTGTGAATACATCGATCTGATAATAATCATAGAAATGGTCATCTGGTTGTGTAATAGAACAGCAGTTTTGTTCTCATTTCAAAGTTTTCTGATACATGTGAGGGTGCCATTGACTAGTAAAATTTAGCACCTGAAACAAGCAATAGTAGATTTTGATGGTTTTTCACCGGCTGTAAGCATATGGCTGGTGGTTGTGATTGTATAATGTCAAGCATCCAATATCTAAGATGCGCAACATTTTTTGTCTTATGTATTTTCAGACCAAGGAGTCGTTGGGGTTGCCAAATAACTGATGCTGGACTCATCAGAATATCTTTGGCGAAGTGTGTCAGCAATCTCACATCCATATCATTGTGGGGTTTGACTGGCATCACAGATGAAGGTGTTGTTCAACTGGTATGTCATTGTCATTGTTCTGTTTGTGGGAGATATTGCTTGGATCTTCCTATTTTTTGCACAACCATCAATGAGATGATATTTATTTTAAAGGAAGAAAAATACAAAATGGACTGAGAAATGGACTCAACTGGCAACTGTTCCATCTTAAATTACATTTTTTAATGTAAGGCAGTAGTTGCAGCTAGACTAGAGCAGATGGGATGAAATTAAATGTGTCTTGGGAATTTGAGGCTGTTCATTGTTCACAACTAGATAGTGCAGATAGTTCTGGCATTTGTCAGGTCGATGAATTGTTATTTTGGGTGTTTTTACATTCTTTGCTGGCCAAGTCATTGGAAGCAAATTGTTTTAATTTTAATTCCTTTTGCTTCTCTGTTGACGATTATTCTGACAGATATCCAGAACAAGATCCTTACAACATCTGAATGTTGGCGGTACATTTATCACAGATGAATCTCTGTTTGCCATTGCTAGAAGTTGTCCAAATTTGGAGGTAAGTTATAAGGAAATTGAATGTTAGGTTTTGTGAGGAATTATTCTCCTTCTCCCGTCACAAGAAGAAAAATAGAGAGAAGTACCTTAGAGCAAAGGGCTCTATTGATAATCATGGTCAAAAGAGAAAGTTAATTATTCCCAACTATTGTTTAGAACTGGTGTCTTATTCGTCTCACTGCCTCTATTTAGTGTATATTAGCCTAATCATCATTCTTTACTGTCTTTTAAGTGTTTCTCACTCACTAAATGAAGAGGATGATATATTTCTGGTATTCCATTGCACAAATCCATGTCATACATGATCGCTTCTTCTTCTTTTTCAGACCATTGTTCTGTGGAGCTGCCGTCATGTAACAGAGAGCGGGCTTTTTGCTCTAGTTGATAAATGCCTCAAGCTCAAATCAATGAATGTATGGGGAACAAGAGTTCCTGAGGACTGCCTTAACAATTTACTTATTGCAAGTCCAGCTCTTCAGATAAAAGTTTAAAACTGGACCTCCTCTATAGAATGATGTCAAACATGCTGATTCTAACAGTGGTATTTTCACTGTTTTTAATGTACAGATTGTTTCCTTCTTGTATTATTAAATTTAACTTACATGAAAAGCTGAATATGTCAAATTCCATTCCTGTATAGGAAAACATCCTGTTGTAATTAATTTATTGTGCTTTATTGACTTGTCCTTATTGTAAAGGATGAATTCGCAAAATAAGCCATAAGAAACGATTATTGTACTTGATTGATTAACATTATTTGAATGTCTCTAACTACTGACTCTATGGAAGCTGCTACGGCAAGTTGGCTTCCCCTTGGACCCTTACTGGTCCAAAAATAAAAGGCGGCCTGACGGCTGATACTATCCCAATGGTAGAATGGATCAGGTTAATGAGTAGGAAAACTCAGACTTCAAGATGGTATTTGCTTTTGTAGAGTTTGGTAATTAGCATGAAGAAATGGCATAGATTCTCGGGAAATTTATGTTCTCATGTTTTAGATTACTACCTTTTAGGGTCTGTTTTGTTTTATCATCACCGCTAGATTTAGGGTGAAATATCCATTTCAAAGATAAATTGACTATTCTGTTCAAATAAGGAATTACCAGTTAGGCCAGAAGGTGGATGAAAGCAAGCAGTTGAAGGCTGAGCGCATATGAAAGAGGATGAAAGATGTGGTTTACAGTGTTGCAGACCTAGGGAATTATGTGAGGAAAAGAAGTTTGGCGATTATTGTAGCCTTGTTGGCATAGAAGAAGGCTTCTATGTCTGCCATTAGCCCGGAGACCATGAAGACAGGAATTTGTGAAGGGTAACGCTAACGTCATGGTCAATAATACTATAGTACTGGCAATTCGGGTAGGATACGTAATTAAGAGTAGCCTGCAACAAAGGCCACAATGGAAAATGCGTGCAAAGTCCATAATTGCGTCAAGTACATTTAATTAAATACTAACACAAAAATAATGATCACATGATATCAAATCCCACGTCATGATTAGATTAATTTGAACTGTAATTTTGATGAGATTTCTTGAAGGATTTATTATACCTGTAGCTATTAGACTCATATTTTTCATTTACATTGGATTTATGGTGTAAAAACAAATCTACATGATGTTCTCATTTTAAAAGCCATGCAAACCTCATGTAAGTACCGGTGTTAAACTAAAAGGACCATGCTCCATATCCATTATATGGTAATATGGTAAAAATGTATGAGACAACAACTTGATTGTTTCAACACCAATAAAACGTGGAAGACCGGGTACTGGGAAGGAAAGACAGACAAGTCACAGGTGGTAAGAATTGTTAGGATACAATCATAACAAACCTTAACAATGACCAAGGACTTCCAGCACCATCCTATCCTGATCTTATATTGCACATTCCCTATTCAGTCGTCGACAAACGATGCTTTGGGATGAAACCTGAAACACAATAAGGGGAAACGTTATAAATATTAGTGAGGGGGCAACAACTTAACATGATTTAGGGGTACCAGCTAAGACATTGAATCAACTATAACATTGGAGTGTCATCATTTCCATGGAACCACAAACAACAATCTGACAAAAGGCTCACGATTAGTGTGTGTATAAGGGCATACAACTCAGCTCATTCAGTGCAAAAGCTATCAATTATTGCAGGTTGAATCACAAACTTCCCTGAAGATTCTCTAATCCAACTTGAACATGAAGATTGGTGGCAGAGCTTAAGCTAGGTGTTTTTTTAACTTTTCAAATTTGTAGCATCTTAACCCATCCACATAAATTAAACTGAAAGAAATAGAGCACCTAACCAGAGCTTAGTCAATAACTCCAGATTAATGCATTTGCAACTATTTTATCAAAATCAATTTGCCAACCACATTATGCGCCTAAATGCAATGAGAGAAAGGAAAGGAAGCGTACGCACGCATCCAGAGTTGCATTATCTAGAAATTGAGTTATACTGTCAAGCATACAACATAGCTGAACTGCACCAGATGCATTCTTGGTCTCTCTTGGTTACTATCTACTCAGATGACTTCACAGGTCCTTGAATATAGCCTCGGCAATCCCATAATTTTGTTTATCTACTTTTCTTATCTATAAACTGTTCCATGACATTTCACAGATTGAGGCAATACTGCAGTGTTCATACTAAGATACTAGAAGCTCCTCTTGACAGACTAGCTCGAATATGATATACTAAAACAGTAATATTAGAAGCTCCTTTTGAAAGACTTAGCTTGCATATGATATAAAATAATAGCCATCATAATTGCAACAAAACTGCAATTTGGAGAATGGACCGGTGAAGCTGATCTAGAGAACTGAACATATCCAGTAAAGCTTCCAGCGGGGTTGGTCACTGGACTTGTACGAGGTACAGTGATGTTCTTGCAAGATCCAGAAGGTGCTCCCACCTGCAAAGTTGCAGTAATTATGTGATTGTCTTTGCTAATTTCTTTACATGAAAATGCACAGGTAGAAGCTGTGTCAAGATAGAAATCCATCCACATCAAGGATTCTGCCTTGTCATATGATACAACACCACCAAACACCAAGAGATGCAGCTAGTAGGGATGTGTCCCATTCGATTTCATATAAATTATCATAAACTAGTAGACATGCTTTTAAGAGAAAAAGTAGTTGAGATGAGAGTTGATAAGGAAACTCGGAGATGGGAATGTTGTTATTTACTAATGTCAATTTATTTCATTTCAATCATAATTATTTTTGTAACCCTATATTTTATTTGTTTATTTAACAAAAACTTGACTTAGATAAAAATATTTTTGGAAATTTTGGGACAGAAAGTGAAGAGGGAAATTACCTTTTCTGTTTGTTAAGAGTAGAGATATCATAAAAGAATCCAAGAGCTAAAAAGGAATTTCAAGGCTACACTCAAAGTCAAGCATATTAACATGATTTTGCTACTTTCAACAAAGTGAGAATTTACCCCGAGTAACTAAGCCTTTCTTTCCACCATCCCAAGTTAAGATCCATTTTTTTCTTGCATTATTGTTGACTTCAAGAAATACAAAAACACACACTTATATGTAGGGAAACTTTAAATTTGATGATTGACTGATCAATTGTCTGCTTCTATATTCAGAAAGACAATCTAAATCAAATTGATGTTATGTCCAGCAGATACATAGTCAGGCTTGAAAGAATATCATCTCAAGATCTGATATTTCTAGTTCATGTGGACAACCATTTTGAATAGACGACTATTGAACTTAGAAAATTAGATGAATACCGGAAACTTTCTACTTGGCGTGAAATTATATTCAACAACTATGTTCCACTCACTATGGGAATTGAATATAAACGGAAATAAGAAATATCAGAATAAAGAAGAAAGTTCATAAACAAATGGCATAAGGACAATAAGTTTGTGGACAAGAAATGCAGACAAACCTGGCAAGCGGTGACTGTACTACACCCACACAATGTGCGGCCATTCATTTTATCGACAATATCAAAAACACCGCCACCATCACTCCTCTGCATGAAATTTCATTTAGAATTCTAAAGTGGATTTACGAGGTATTTTCTGTATTATTAAATATGAATTAACAACCCAGAAGAATAAGGAATACCATGTAAAAATTAACTGCTACAAAGTTGGGCAGCACATTCCCTGCAGCTTTGTAACATGTATTCACCATATCTGCAAGTGGAGCTGAATGCTCTTTGCACGAGTCAGCTTCAACTGGATATGTTGGAAAGTAATTCTGCAAGAAAAGTGATGAACTCCTAGAATTTAACGCCTTTGATTCTCTTCTATGTGGGCAAGAACCCGGTTGAACTCCAGGATCTCCAGCTGAAAGTTAAATGAATTATGAGGCTGTCACTTCATATCATGTATCATAAAGATAGATATATACATGTTACAGTGACACTGCACTTACACTCATTTTCAACCATGTACTTCCACTGATAAGCTATGCCTTCTTCAGCTTCCTTTGAAGCGTCAGAACTGAAAACAAGAAGTCTACGATTTGCTTGAACCATCTCTGTCACAGTGGGCCAATCTTCACCCTTTTTGGGCATATCAGACGCGGGGAACCAATATTTATCCAGTCCAGCATTTATGAACAGATTAATCAACCCTTTTGGAGTATGCACATAGTCTTCAATTACAATGGTGACAATCTCTGTTGGATTCTCAGTCAAGAATGCTTCCACTTCTTTCAAAGTATTTATTGCAGGTTGCTGGGAATATTTCAACGTCACAAATTAGACGACACCCCACAAAAGCAAATTTAGATTGTAATAAAATAAATAACAAAGAGGGTCAGATTACAAAGGCAGTGAAGTTGAAGCATTGCCCTCGAAATGAATGACAGAGCCAGATATCATTCTCCAAGTCGTACATATCCAGCATCAGCCCCCTCACTCCATTCTAAACAACATTTCATCAAGATCAAACAAATGTATAAGAATCACTACACATGTCATTAACCAAAATCAACTCTCCTAAAAGCTTAAGCTGTTAGGTAGAGGTATATGAATGATTTATCTAATGCGCCCCCTTATGCAAGATTCTTGTGGGCTTAAAGCGTGTTCAATGCACAAACCAACCATTCAACTTTTTATTAAAAGAATGGGATTGCAATCTCCTAAAAGCTTTAAGCTGTTAAGTGAAGTCTCATGAATGACTTTTATTATATTTCTAACAACACATACCCTTAACTGGTTAGTGACGGTGTCTTCTTGATTGTAAAAGGTGAGTCTCTGAACGCCAGGCAAAGGGGGTGCATCAACGATGCTGAATGAGTTATGGGTCATGATCCAGGAGTACTTATTGAAGGGCAACCCATTCACCTGCATGTCCAAAAATGGAAAATCATCAAAGACTAACAAAAACAGCTTTTTCATGTCGAGACAAAGAAAAGCATCACTCTTGTGTTGTCACTGAAATATACGATGTTGGAAGCTTACGAAAGATGTAGGAAGGTTGGCTTGGCCTCTGGTGCAGACAGGTAGTGACCTTCCCAAAGCAGGGCAATTGCCACAATAGAGGCCTGGTCCACAGTCTGTGGCAGCTGAACATGCTTCCAGAACCTGCGAATTCTCGACAAAGTTTTCAGTTGAATATCGAAGAAGGAAAGCGAGTTTGGTTGGAAGCAAAAAGAAGGAAGAGCACCTGGCAATTCCCACTGAAGCAGGCGGAGGAAGAGGTGATGAAGAGGAAGAGGGAGACAAAGAGGTAGGTGATGATGGCAGGTGCCCTGCATTTGGTACGGGAATCCAAGAAACGCGAGCACATGGCACCGGTCACCACCACAGAGTGAGTGAGAGAGAGAGGAAAGGTTGGTTGATAAACTTGAAAGAGCAAAAGAAAGAGAATTTTACTGTGCAAGAGGAGAGAAGAAGAGAGGTTGATCAAAGTTTTGGGTATCATACGCGGGCTTTATCACCTTTAGTTTTTCTCTTATTTTGAGGCAACAACAACTTTCTTAACCACTCCGCTATTTACTTTATGATTTTTCGAGGAGTGGTAGAAACATATTGATGTAATATGTTCTTTTTATATACACACTCGTATAATTAGTTTGTAAAAACGAATTTTAACGAATATTTTATTTTATTTTTTAAGGGTTGTAAGTATGTCTCAATTTTAAATAAGTGTGTGTAAAAATAATATGTTATATTTATGTAATTAAAAAATTTTTATAACTTTTTTAAATAATATTTTTTTTTTTTCACGTCACATATTAAAATATCACAATTTTTTAATATAATTAATTCAATTAATATATAATTAAATTTAAATTTATATTTTAAAATGTAACATAATTTAATAAAAAATATTAAAAAATTGATAAAAATATATTACGAATATTTTTCTTTTTCTAAAGAGTATGTGAGAGAAAATTTTTATATTTCATCTAATCGTGGATTAAAGACATTATTAATTTAATTTTTTTATAAAAATAGAATATTTAATATATTAAAATTTAAAATATATATTTTATATAAAATTTCTTAACAGGTGTGTTAGAATATTTAATAAAAAATCTTACTTTATATATATATATATATAAAAATGTGATCCAACTTTCCTCCAAAATATACTTTTTTACGAATTTTTATTTCAAGCTTTTCTCTTCTTGATTCACCGTAAACCGATTTGATACTTAAGAGTATGTGAGATTAACCACTTAAAATTTTAAGGTATATTTCATCTAATCGTGGATTAAATGTATCAGTATTCATTATTTAGGAACCACTTACCGATATCAATTAACAAATATTTTTTGTATTAAAGACATTAACCAAAAGTTATTGATTAACCACTTATTCATAATTAAAATTTTTATGTATATATATACCTCCGTTTTATTATTTGAACTAAGAAAAATATTAAGCAGATAAATGTTTATGATATGAGATTTATTAGCATTGTGACTTGTGAACCACCGTCGTATCCTCCGATTTCATCTTCTGAAAGGTTTTTTTGGTTTAGCCCCACTTCTCAAGTTACTTCTCCTTCTATGTGCTCCACTGTGCCCCTCTCTCTCTGTTGGATCTCTTTATGCTTTATACGTGGTGGGGTACGTTGCTTGTGCCCAGAAAATAGAAATTACCAACCTGGAGGGCACTGTTTTATGTTGGGCGTAGTCAAGAAAACATGCAATTTGATGACTATGTTCATATGTCATATGTACAAGCAAAGGCCTGACAAAATATCAAAACTTCGGCATTCAATTTCAAGCTGTTTATTAGCAATAATATAAGTCGAGAATTTCTTCTTTTTGCTAGCAACACGAAACCCCTTGCCCATCATTATGCGTATTATTGTTTGCGCCTCAGAGTGACCTGGACAATTTTCAATTAAACCTAACTCAACTTCTTTTATAAAAATTTGTGTGCAAGATGAATAAGATGATTGAATATAATTTTGAGTTGAATGCATGTTAATGGTTTATATTGATAAGTTATATTGAATTTTTTTTATATATAAAAAAGTTATAGGTACGTATCACTTATAGTCTTTGTTGAAGATTGTAGCATGCTTTTATGTTAAAATGGTTATTGGAAAGTATATAAATAATTCAATAATCAAATTTGTTAATTTTTTTAAAAAATTATTAAATGATATGAGTGTGTCAATTTTTATAATGGTAGTATACATAGCTATGATCTATTGATCACAATCTAAATCAAAACTACTTTTATGCCAGTGAATAATTTTTAGAGGATGAATTTCTCACAAGATTTATTAGATTGAAAGATTATATCATGCACATCCTCATAAAGCGTCACATTAATCAAAACCATTTTTTGTACTCAATTGAAGTGTTTTAAAATTTAACGCATAAACAATATACATTTCAATTAAATGATAATATGAACCATTTGACTACAGTTCATCTGACACAAAATAAATGATTACAAACTGGCTCTTGTCTAAATCTTTTGAAATCTCATTCAAAATCTATATAGTAATTAGTTATACTTAAATGGATGGATTGATCAAAATAATTGTTATAGAAAAGTTATTAAATGGCATATATTAAAGTTTACACAACTGCATGTATATAGGTATTTTGTAAATTAGATTTTATTGACACCGATGCAAAAAATTTACCTTACGTTAATTAATATCATTTATGTACCATAAAAAAATCAATATCATTTTATGGGATAAATTTATCACAAAATTTACCATTAGGTTAAAAATATCTAACATGCAGGCAATGTTCATGAAATTTTACATCAGTTCAATAATATTTTCTACGAAATTTGACATGCAAAATCTACATAATAATTTGTTAATTTCAATGATTGATGTTTGAATCAATCAAAATTGTTTTTATAAGAAATTATAAATGATACAATTATTATATATATATATATACACACCCTTTATTTGCATTGCCTTTTTTTTGGCAGTAGATAGTTGAAAGCCGGCCAAGGGATAGTTTCATCTGGTAGATGGGAAAGGGATACTCGAACTCTTATCCTCCACTTTGTGGGGAGAGCTCAGCACCATCTGAGCTGAAGCTCGGGGGCATTTGTATTGCCCATTCGCCCTTAGGAAATATTATATGGAATTTTGAATCAGTAAGCTTGTATTTTCCATCTGGGGGTAGCGAATACAATCAGTTAACATCAAAATGAATTGTTTAAATGTAGTTACCTAGGCAGCAACAATTGCATGGCCTTGCTACGAACAAAAAAAACTCAAAAAAAATAATACTTCTTTCCGCTATTGATGAGATTGCTTCCTCTACGTGTGAAAGAATAGCAAAAGAATTGATTTTTGATTCTTAAATGAACTACCATTAAGCAAGCTTCTTTGCACGACCACTTGAAGGAGCACCGTCCTCTTTTTTTGATCCAGATGCCTCTGGCTTCCGAGCCCAGGCGGGAGCTCTATCGGGCTCATATCGATAATCATAAAACAGTTCCTCCCCAGCACTAATCCGTTCCTTGGCAAAAATGCCTACCCTGTGATCCCCAGCAACCATAATAACCTGCCAGAGTTTAAGCAGATAGTGATTGTGAATGACATTGACAGCCACACCCTACAAATCCTCAAAATGCAATGTGAAATAGAAGTCCAACGATAAAAGCTTCTGATGAGGGTCAGAACTGAATACCTTTGCATAGCAATTTGGATCAGGAGAATGGTTCGCAAACTTCAATTTATCACCTTTCCGGTAAGCATCAAGAACAAACTGCATACAACAATCTTATGATTCATCCTATTCCTACATTTGATATATGCGTATATGCAACAAAAATAATTTATCTCCCACCCAAAAACATAGTAGTATAAGCTTGCCTGATCATTCAGATTAAAAAGAAAAGATGAATTTTCACGGTCATATATCTTTCCTCGCTTATCTGCTTCCCGATGAGAAATTAGCTCTCCAGTATACTCTCCAAGGTATTCATGCTTACCAACACTATTCTGGAGGGTGAATAGATTGCATTAGTAAAAGGGAAAACCGCACATAACCATATAGCATCATCAATTTGGTAAATACCTTTAAGAAGGCTCCCCAGCCAGATACATCAGACCTTCCAAGAAGAACCTGTAAGCATATTAGATATAAATTGCCATCATTGCAAACATAAACAGAGGCACAGAAACATTAGAATGAAGATTGCAAGATGGGATAGACCAAAGTCCAAACAAACCCACATCCCCCAAGAGGAGGACTACATATCTACAGGGAGTTTCGTTCCTTAACATGTTCCCATCCACTTCTCCCAATCATTGAAAATTATAGGTCTCACTATCTGTATTACTTTTATAAAAGAAGAAATTTTATGAAAAATAAAGCAAATAGGTCTCAATGTATTATTTTGATAAAATTATAAATTTTCTGAAGAAAGCAAACAGGCCTCAATATCTGTGTAAGATTTCAAAGGGAGGTAAGAAAGAAAAAGACAGTTGAAGAAAATTACCCTTTGCTGCTGTTTGAGAAGAAGTTTCATGTTTCTACATTCATAATTATCACCTCTTTGGCTAGGAATCCCAAGAGTACCATCGCCACAACTGCAACAAAAATTTGACTCAAATAGCAGAAAGTAATATGGCAAACAGAGACTAGAGATAGACTAGTACTAGTCGATACCAGAAGAATAATATATTGCAAGGACTTAAGTTTCCTTGAGAAAAAAGAAAGGCAGAGCCGTCCTGAGAAAATAAGTAAAAACAAATTTTTTCCTTAAAACCCAATATGCTATTTAGATCCCATCATTAAGGGAAAAGTGAAAAAACAGACATTTGATTGAACATTGGCTGACCAAACAATCAATAATACAAATCAAATTATGACTAAATTAATAAATTTACAATGATGAGGCAGGTTCAAGAAATCTTAAACCTACATATAAAATAGCACTCAAGGATAAACATTAAGTACATAGAACTTAGCAATTAAGAGCTCATATCAATCACATCACCTTTAATTCGAATCAGATTTACACTCTTAATCAGCTCCAATCATTCTTAATAAGAAAGGATTGGCCAAATAAATACTCTTTTGCCATTCTGCACATCCAAATTGTATATCCAACTGTGTTTTGCAGTACTAACTCCCTCATCACCTCTACCTTATTTTTCCTTTTCATCCCCTTAAATCTGTTTACTTATATATACAAGTCAACAATTACATGTTTATAAGATAATTATTTCCAATGAATATGAATATGCGAAATCGTACCATTCATCACATATATGACAATTAATTATTGGGAACTAAAAGCAAAAAGTATGAAACTTACAAATGACAGAGCAATGCTACATGCATACAACCATAAACAAGTAATATCTCACCTGACCCAACAATTCCTGCAAACATCTGGATCACATTCCCTATCTGCAGCAAAGCATGGACATTGACGACTTCGGCATTGACTCTTAGCACAATGACAGCCACGAAATCGATTCTTGCAACTCTTGGGGCATCTTGATATGAAAAATATCATCACACAAATTAATGGATATTAGATGCACATGCTGGCAGGTAGGCATGCCACAATACAATATCTATGTAAGCTACAACTATAATTCCCAAAATTTCTGAAACAACCAAGGCATGCAGCATGCCTCTCTTTTTCATTTAGGTTCTACTTTGGCAAGTTAAAGGCTTACCCACAGTACTTCTCGCAGCAGGTTCCATTTTGAAGACAAGGACACTGCTTTCCACAAGCTGATTGGCAACCACATGGATTGTACTGCCGGCAGGGCTGATCCTTCCTCTCAGTAATCCTTTTCCTAATTGAATGATAAGCAGCAGATTTCCAGGTATACTTCAAGCGACGGACTCTTCCTCTCCTACGCAAAAATCTTGACCTTCGTCTTACTTCATTATTACCCTTACATTCATTTGATCAAAACTTGTTAGGGAAAGCATTATACCCAAGCAACAAATAACAAAGCAAAAAGTGAACTAAGTATAGTTGCATTAAAATCAACCTTGGAATAGCCTTCCACAAAAGAATTTGCAACATCCCCAGCAGGACCTGACATCTTTCCTTCATCGCAATTGATGTAATGGAAAACCTCCCAACACGTCTTTAGACCATTTAAGAGATTCCTGGCTATTAAGCAACTGTGGGAAAAAGCAAGAAAGTTGTCACTTATCAGGTGATCGACAGTCAGAAAGAGAAAAATTCTCATCTAAAGATGTTGCAGAGATCATTCTGCAAGCCCATCAGAGTTGAAATTAGTGACAAATTCAAACAAAAGTAGGCATCAGAGAAGGCACAGGTGGGAAAAGTGAGACATTCAAAACTACATTTGAGAAAACTAAAGTTGACCCAAACTACATGGGTAATCTGTAATTTACCCAAAAATTAAATAAGTTTCAAACACCC
This sequence comes from Ormosia semicastrata, assembly GCA_029884595.1. Taxonomy (NCBI): domain Eukaryota; kingdom Viridiplantae; phylum Streptophyta; class Magnoliopsida; order Fabales; family Fabaceae; genus Ormosia; species Ormosia semicastrata. The sequence continues at coordinate 14,970,512 of JAQQTO010000037.1, forward strand.
GTGCAGACCTTTCAGTTGTCACTATAAAAACCTTTACCTTAGATAGTTGATGAATACAAAAGGTAGATATTACCATGCTGCTTGTGCTTATTTCAAGTAGCCAATGGATGTTATAGAGATTGGTTTAAAGAATAAGATTAAAAAAATTGGCAGCCTAATAACCAAGCCAATCTCTGCATTTTGAACAGACCAATTATGAACAAGGCTGAACTAAATACTTCAAGCTTATCTTCATATAAACACTTGCACCAGTGATCATACTCATACACGCTTATCTCACGTAAGCACTAAGTACAACTTTCATGCATTATATATAAAATGAGGAAAAAAAAAACAAGTATCTCTAATCCAAACATATGCTAACCTGTTTCTACCAAAAATCTCCATTCCTTTCTCCAGAAGCCCTTTTTCAAGAGCTTTCCAAGATTTATTTTCTGTGGATTCTTGTTTACAAATGTTCTCATCCACTAGCTCTTCTTTCCTCATGTTGTCTTCACTGCTCATGACAGGTGGGTCAGTAACCATATCATTTGACGAACGGTCGAGAGCTTCACCCTGCATTATGTAGAGATTATTATGAATCCATTCCTTCTAGATCTTCCAGCATAAAGAAATTTGACACATTTATGTGATCAAATACTTGTTCCTTCATTATCTTGGCAATAATTGAAGTTAAATGCAAGTTACTTGAACAAAGAACACCACTCACAATGGAATCAGAATCAGAAGCCACTGTTTTCTTCTGTCGCTTCTGCATGCAAACTAGAACACGTTCTGCCACTCGCTTACTGTTCCTCTTACCAATTCCACCTCTCCCCACAGCTTTCGTTTTTGGTGGTGCTGAGTGGGAGGCTGAAACAGCGTCCCGTCCAGGACCGTTCTCTGAGTCACTACTCTCAGATATGTTCTTTGCATTAGAAGAAGCACTTTCACTTTGGCTGCATTTTATCCGCCTTCTAGCAGAAGACTTCTTCCTAGATAAAGCACCACCAGAGCATTTCTCTTCAACATCAGCCTGGGCAGAAGAGGTAACTTTGGCAAATCTTTCTGACTTAAGTACCTAAAATTAGTCAAGTTTGAGCAACTTGAGTGAATTGTTACAGAAATTTTACAGAAAGATCCCTAAAAACAGATCAATTCATACCAATTGAAAACAATTTGGCCCACATGGTGAATTTTCAGTATCAGGAGGGATCCACAGAGATTGCTTCTCAGCCTGTTAATGTACCGCGTCAAGAGATATGCAGAGAAATTCATGAGAAGTAACCAATAAATAGAACTTACTGGGAAGACAAGATCCTGTGAACATCCATGTAATCTGCAATCAAAAACCTGCAAAGTGAAATTAGGACAACCAATAAGATATCTAGAGTAAAAGAAACTGCATGCTATTCAGCGCCTTCATGGGAAAAAAAAAAGCTTACAAGACATCGTCGGCAAAAAAGGTTGTCAAAAGAGTCAAGAGCTGCTTCAAGATCCTTTTCCAGAAAAGAATTTCCACAATGAGAATTCTCTTCAGTATCTCCATTCTTGGAACCCCCACCAGCATTGTCTTCATTACTAAGAGTTTCATATCTTGCCTGTATAAGATGTTTGACGGGGTTTCATATCTGTGTAAAGCCAGCACAAAGAAAATGGGAAACGGCTGGACGAAAGCTTACACTACGACCAGTTTTCATCAGAATAATTGAGAGGGAGATGGCGGAAGTAGAAAATTAAAAAAGGAACAGTATCTCTGAATACAAAAACATACCTTAATTTCACTAGTGGTTCTAGAAAAACACTGCGCCAGCGACTCCAGAACAATATCAGATAAACCAAATTCTCTGACAGCCATGCTGTAAAATCAAACCGAACCAAGAGTTGGGATCAAATAAAATGATTAAAAAAAAGCAAAAAAACAACAAATGGCAATTTTAAATGCATAATTTTTTTAATAACATACCATACAAGATAAAACCACAAAGTATGAATTCAATGTCTTCCTACTCTAAAAACAATCTCATGAACATAATACACAATAAATTAAGCTCAGACATGTATTGCAATTTTATTTACATGCAAACAAAGGAGATCCAACAGGGAAAAAGAAACAGTGAAAGCACCCAAAAAGGCAATAATAGTTTACTAAGCTATACCAACCGAAGTATATAATCTTCTGATTCTACAAATTCTCTTTTTTCCTCTTCATCCTCTATTATTTCCTCCTCGCTGTCACTGCAAATAAGTGCTTCTCCACCATTTTGATCATAATAAATTCGCCTCCGACCTACAACTGATTGATCCTCTGTCATTCTTTGATTTCTGCACCACAATTTACACAAGTAGCAAATATCTTCAAAAGATCAAATTTTAGTACATCAAAATAGAAGAAACTATAAAGCTGGAAATTAATAAATTGAAAAGGTAAAACCACAAAGAGCGATCAGTGCCATGTGGAAAGGTCAAACATTTAAGTAAAGAGGAAGATACTTGAGTGCTTAAGAAAGAAAACACAATAAAAAAAACATGTATAGAATGAAGATTCTTAAAATTATTTCTCAGCCTTTAATTTCTTTGAATTGTATGCATGATGCATTCACCTGAGCCCTCGGGTTGGAAAAATCAGGCTATTATGTGATTAACCATTATTTAAAAAATCACAGAATGGACTGGAATATGGACATACATGGGAAACTAGGAAAGAAAAACATAGATTATGTCAACAAACCTGTCCAGAAAAATCCATGTAGTGTAAGGAGGTAATCTTTTTACTTCAGGTAACTTGATAGGGCGAACAGCATTCTTTACAGCTACATTAGATCCTAGAAGAACTGCTGTAGAACCGTGGCTATCTTCATGATAGCCATTGCTCTCCCTATCACCATTACTTGCATGAACACCATTGTGCATATCAATTGCATCTTTTTGCCTCTTTGTTAGTAGGTCCAGACTTCTATGCGTATCAGTAATGCTGCAGGTCCTCTCCATCGACATTTTGCAGAGATGGTTTGTGATACCAACCAGCTTCTGTCTATTTTCTTCCATTCTTTTCTGATATTCAAATGCATGTTTACTTAACACGTCACATGTTATGAGAAAAAAGCCAAAGGTCCAATAAAAAATCAACAATGAATCACAATCATAGGAAAGATATTACACCTTTACAGAAACAATCCGTTCAGCAGCAACTTGTTTCTTTAAAGAATCAATAACCAGTAACACATCTTTAACAGTAGGACTTGTGTCCTCTGGTTTCTTTGTCTGCATTGAAACAAGAACAGTATCATACTTGCAACTACATTATAAAACAACAATTCAAACTAATCTGCCAGTCACACTCAGCATGTAGTGATTGCAGAAGATAATTCCAACGCACAGACTCCAGCTCAATAACCAGAATCTTCTGTGACACTACCAAATGTTGTAAGAATCTCCACAAATTTCATGATCAAAAGAACGAGGCAGGTTATCAAAACATAATAAGCTGCCCTAAATGCCGGAAAACCGAACCGCATCTCGAATAAGCAGCCTTATATACAATGCAGCTACATCTACAGTCTCAACCTATCTTAGCAAGCATTTAGAAAAAAAAAATTGTAGCGAAGTTGTTTTATGTTGAAAGAACAGCTAGTCAACATCAATGGATTAAAAACATAGCCAGAAATTATGCAAATTAAAGCCATAATTAAACCGAATCGAAGCCAAAATGGAAAATAAATAAATAAAATCGGAACCGAAAAAGTTTCGGAGAGGATAAGGCAATGAATGCATTGGAAAGGAAGAGAAAGTGGAGGAAAGCGTAGAGAGTATACGGAGGGGTCCACGGGAGGGTCTGATCTGGAAGAAGAGGCAGACGGCGGAGGCTTCGACGCCATTGACTGTGGCAATGCAGACGAAGCTTATTGGGACCCGATTCGGAAATGGGGGATCGGATCCAGATCCGATTCATGCAGATGGAATTGCCGGGAAGAATGTGGTAAAGGTTTTGGGGAGAATGGAATTGGCGGGGCGAGTTGAAAGTTGAAACCCTAAGTCACGTCTTCTTTAAATCCTGAAAAAACAAATTGGGGGAAACGCTTTCAATTTTTTTTCCGCCGCTTTGACGAGACTTTTCCTCTTTTTTATTTGTTTTCAGTATTTTATTTGTTCGGGGAAATGACTGGAATGGGGGGAACACGATTTTGAATTATATACACTGTAGAAACATACAAGGCCTTATCTATCCCCTTCCCTTGTTCTTTCTTTTCTTTTGTTCAATTCCGTTGCTATCCCAATCCCAAATTACCTTTCTTTTCTTTTCACTTTTCACTTCAGATTCTCTTTTTTTTTTTATATATATATTTCGGATTTGTAAAGGTCGATATGTGAAATGAAATCTATGGAAAATTGGAAATCGAGTTTGCCGAAATTTGAACAATCACATTAAACAGACAATGAATAAACTTGAAAGTTAAATTTATAAATAACGTTATCACAAGGAATAAATTATTATGTTAATAATTTGAAGTACATAATACTATTATAATAGTTAATAAACAATTCATTATTTTAATAACTTTTTTAGCTGATTTTTGTTTGGTACATGCTGAAAAATATTTTAATAATTCCTTGAATTTAGTTTCAATATGGTTTACTGAAAGTTAGTTAATTTTATTCTTGTCATCATTTTTTTAATGAAAGATAGAATCCATAAATAGATTCATTCAAAACCGTATAAAGTATAACTAGGAAACTCCATAACACAACAACAAGAAAAAATCACTCATTTTTTTTTTCATTAGAACTAGTAAACACCTATTTATTTCCCAAAAGGTTCAGGTGACCAATTTGGTTATCAAAAGTAAATTTACATCAATTTAATTTCTTATAAAAAAATAACATTAATTAATTCCATCAATTAAATGCTTCAATAATGGTGTCCTCGCATTATTGGTTTAAATTAACTCACCATAAAGAGTTGTTTCAATGCCCAGAAAAATAAAGAAGACATAGTTGTTATTTCTTAAAGTTTTGCGGTTAAGAGTTTGGTGATGCTATGGTTAATAGGTGAATACCCTCTACATGAGAAAATTATTTAAACGAGTATCTCAGATACAGTTCTTTTAGTGAATTTTTGCATAAGCATGTATCTAGCGCTTTAACAGATAATGTTAATGCTGTAAAAAAAAACAGATAATATTAACGTAACATATTTTACTATCGTTATTTTAAAAATAAAATAAAAGATATAACTCATGTGATTGGAATAATAAGCAAGTTCTACTCCAACTCTGGTAGACACAATTGACAAGTTGTAAGGTGATTCTCTATATATTTGAGAGGTAGTGCTATAATGTACTTGTGTTTTACATTATCTCAAAACTAATTTTAAGGGATTATACAAATGTAGATATGGCATATGTTATGATTAATTTAGATGGTATGAAATCTGATTAATAATTATTGTTTACTTTTACAGGGTGGTGTCCTAACATCTAAATAGAAAAATTGTTGTCTTATCTAGCATTGATATAGAATATGTTGTCATATTCAAACATGAAAAAAAATGTTTTGGTTAATATATTCATTCATAAATAATGTATGAAGCATGAGAGGTTCTTATGAATTGTAATTGTCAAAGAAGCACTTTTGGATTTAAGCAATAATGTAATGTACCATTCTAGTACAAAGTATATTGATAGAGATAGGATTTGAATCTTATGCAGTTGTAAAAATAATTATAGAGGGTAAGATTTGAATTGTATATTTTTATTTAATTTTTGAGATACAATAGCATATTTTTAATGGTTAAGATTTGTTGCAGTTTCTAACAATATGATCAATTTTCATACAGATATAAGTTGATTTAGAAAAAATTTACATTAAAAAAAAACGTAATAAGCTTTTTGCCAAGTTGGCTAGCATAGACTTTAGATGATACTAATATATCAACTATGCGTTGTATGTAAAAAATATGAAAGATAATATAATAAATAAAAGTATGTAAATGATCATGTTTGTATTTATATTATGAAACACTCACTTGATTAACTAGCTCGTAGATGTTTGTATATGCATGTAACAGGCTTTCAGTAATATGTAGTAATATTATAAGTTCCATTAATTAGATTTAACAATTTATCTTTATAGTTACACAAAGATTATAGACAAGTTGCAATAGTAAAAGATAGATTGGGACAAAATAAAGAAAAAACAGCTCACTAATTATGAATGAAGCATGAAAGGTTCTTATGAATTATAATTGTCAAAGAAGCACTTTTAGACTTAGGCAATAATGTAATGTCTCGTTCTCGTACAAAGTATGTATTGATATAGATATCAATTGTTTAGAAATGTTTTACATTAATAAAAAATCATAATAAGCTTTGTGCCAAGTTGGCTGGCATGGACGTTATATGATATACCCAATTAGGTGGATTTATGAGTGTTTGTGAATTGGATTACATCAATTTAGAAGAAAAAAGTTATTTGAAATTTAATTAGTTTTCTTATTTTATCATCTAATTAATTTGATTTAAAATATAAATCTAATTCAATTTAAATCGATTTTAATTTGATCAATTTTTTAATTTTTTGTTATAATTTTTTATACTTAAATTTATTAAAATATAAAAATTTAAATTTATTAAAATATATTAAATATAAGTTTAAACTAATTTACTAAAGTATAAAAAATATAAGTTTAAATTATTTAATCTAAATCTAAATCTAAATTATAAATATAAATCCAAATTAATTGTTAATCTTATAATAAATATTTAAATTCAAGAGAGATAATTTAATTTAATTTAAAGAATAGTACAAAAATTCAAAATAAGAATAAATTACATAAAATAAATTTAAATAAAATATTATTTTAAATATATATATATAATTTTGAGTTAGTTTGAATTATATTAATTTTTAAATTTAAATTCAAAATTCAACCCAATCTAATTAATTTTTTCAATTTTTCAATTTATTTAATTTTTTATTTTTCAGCTCAATTTTTTAATTTTAATTGAATTGGTTGGATTTTTATCTAACCCTATATATACTGTAGCTTTGCCTAATTATTATTAGCCAATGCCCAATGGTAGTCGAAATGAGCTTGCATCGCTAAATTAATCTTTAGAGATGTTTTTGGGCCATTTCCATTTTATTGTCCTCACTGCTTGGTTTGTGTGGCACTGTTTTTTTCCCAAAAATGAAGGAGGAAAAGAAAGAAAAAAAAAAATAAAAGTAGCGAAGATGAGATGACCCAAAACCAAAACCAATAGAGAATGAAGTTGGGCGGCGGGGTGGTGTACGGAGGAGGTCCACGTGGCAACGTTGTCCCTCTGCTTCTCAGCCGCGGCAGAGCTTCCCTCCGCTTCTCTTGTTGTTCTTCTTTTTCTTCTGGTAATGCCAACAACCTTCACTCATTCTTCTTCTTTATTTCAATCAATGATTTTGCTTTTTCATTTTTGCTGTTGCAGACCACGTGTCTTTTGTGAAGGATGTAGCTTCAACTCAGCCTCCTCAGCATCTCTCACAACTCTTGAGTATTTTGAAAACCAGAGGTACCCCATCCCATTGTTGCCATAAATCATAATACTGTACCATTCAACTGTTATCTAAATCAAACTTCTAGTAACCAATTGGTCTATGTTACTATTAAAACTTGTACTGTAACCCTTTATAGAATCCCAAGTTTACAATAATCATGAATCTATATTTAGTTTGTCAATGTACTTGAACATGTGACTTAGATTATTATGGTCTATCAAACTGTGCTATGCAAATGCACATATGTGGCTTGAATTCCTTCTTCTGCAGCCAGCTCTTAATTAGATGAATTTTCTTACCCTCTCCTACTTAATAGGTGAATCTATTATCTCTCCTGGTGCTAGGCAAGGATTAATGCCCCTTGCTATACCATTGTCGAAAAACAGCTCAGGTATGGGATTGAGATTGCATGTATAATGTATTAAGTATTTTGAGAAATCTTCAAGTTCAATATTGTATGTAATTATTTTCTTCATAGGTACTGTAACTGCACTGCTGCGGTGGCCCACAGCTCCACCCGAGTAAGGCTCAATGTTTATCCTTTCATGTGGTTAATTTATTATTGTTTTAATGATCTTGTAATTATAAACACATGCAGGATGGAAATGCCAGTGGTGGAAGTCAACAAACATGGAGTATGGCTTTTAGCTAAAAGTGTAAGTGGAGCATGCTTGTTCTTTTGACAAATTGACAGCATCACTATGTTTGTTGTTAATTCATTGTGATGTTGATTAATGGACACTTCATCATACCTGCATTAAGATGATTTTATGCCAACTGTCTAATTTCTACATATAGGTAGACCAATTTATACACAGAATATTGGTTGAAGAAGATGCAAAGAACAGTCAAGAGAGAAACGAAGAACTATTTTATGCCTCAGCTGATGCTGGGGAGAAACTTTACAGAAAGGGTGATTTTGCTGAGTCTAAAATTTCTAACCTAGATGTCTATCTTTTGAAAAAGGTATTAATAAGTTTCTGAATTGTGTTTTTAACTTTCATAATAAATCATTGCAAGAATCTAATTTGTTTTCAGGTGGGTATATTTCCAGATATCTTAGAGCGCAAAGTGATGCGGCATTTTGAGGAAGGGGATCATGTAAGGTTCTCTTGCATTTAATTAGTTCCCCAAGCATTAGCCATTAGTCAATTGATTTACATGTTGGTTATGTCTGTGTGGAAGGTTTCAGCTTTAGTAACAGGGGAGTTTTATACTAAGAAGGAGCATTTTCCGGGATTTGCACGACCTTTTGTGTTCAATGCTGAGGTTTTGTTGAGGTTGGTAGTAACTTTTTCCCTTACTTTCTTGGAGTTGTTCAAAATGGGAAAACTGATAATTACCACTTTCATCTTCTAAGGAGCCTTTTTTTCAATATTTTTTTACAGGGTTGGGCGTAATGTAGAAGCTAAAGATGCTGCCAGGGGAGCTTTGAAATCACCATGGTGGACTCTGGGCTGCAAGTATCAGGTATGAAGTCTTTATCAGTCTGGTTTTCTGGTTTAAATGTAAGCTTGTGCTCGATCTCTTTTCCTTTAGTACTTACTTTTCCCGTTTCCCCATTTTCTGGTATGTCTTGTACTCGTGTCATATTTGTTTTTGTTTAGGACGTTGCTAGTATAGCTCAATGGGACGATGAGCAAATTGAGTACATTAAAGAGAAGGTGACTGAGGAGGGAAGGCAAGAAGATCTTAAAAAGGGGAAGGCGCCTGCCCAGGTTCCATATATAGTGTTAACTACTTATTGATTTAATTTGAACATCATGGCTATAATATCAAATATTCATGGCAGGGGTGTATGCTGAGATTCAGCTTAATCTTTCTTGTTTTCATTTTCAAATCAATTGCAGGTTGTACTAGATGAAGCTGCATTCTTGTTAGATTTGGCTTCTATAGAGGGAACATGGGATGACTATTTGGAGCGGATTGCCAATTGTTACGAGGAAGCAGGACTTAATGATATCGCAAAGTTCATACTTTATAGATATTAATATACTTAGCAGATTTGCTTCCATGACCTCCAATCTGCAGTGGAAACATTTCGGCTTTTCCAGTACTTGATATGAAGTTTTGGAAAGTTCAATTAGAGGAAAATTATACTTGGAACATTTTTCATTGAGTTCGCATTTCGTTGCAATAGGTTTAACCTGAACGTCTCACATGCCTACTATATTTCACGCTCTACATGTAAGAATAATGATATTCTTAAACTACTCTTCACAAATCTCACGGTTTTTTTTTTGGGCTTAAAAATGATATTTGGCAAGTTACTAATACTGAATAGTGAATATCAATTGGATCCTCTCAATGGCTTAATTATTTGCATATGATATCAATAACTTTACAAGTAATTGCAGGTTGACCAAACAAACTACTGCGGGAGCCAATCGAGGCATATTAAGTAAAATGTCATCCATTATATGATTTTGATAACCAATATATCTTGCATCAATTCAATATATACAGAACTGCTATATACACACACACACACTTAGACAACAACCAAGAATTGATATAAGCTCACAAAGCCTGTAATCCTCAATTAAATGGATTTCTCAATGCTGAACATTCGGATAAGTAAATCTGCCATAACAACAATAGTGCATGCATTTCACAACATGAATTTTCAGTTGTTAGTTTTCAGGTGTATATACAAGAGTCAAGAGCAAAACACACAAACACCACTCAACTCTCCATTAAAAACATAATAAAGAAATATACTTGTTTCCCCTGGAAATACTGAACTACACTAGAACTGCATTTTATGTGTTGAACATTAAGGGCATTTTCATTTTGGCTTTCTTCTTTCTCCCCAATAGTTTTTTCCACAAATTTCGACCTCCAGATTTCTTGGCAGATACAATGGCGAAAGAATTAACAGTAGCACTGTCATCCTGGCCTTTATGTTTGTTCAAAACTAAAATATTTTCCAGGGGCTGTATAAAACCCGGAATGCTGGTGGTACTGGAGCTTCTGCCACTTGCTTTGCAAACCTTTGCTTTAGTATCATCTTCAGCCAGCATCTGATCAAGTAGAGAAGATCGATTTTTCACTTTCATGTCTTTTAGGGGGACAGTAGTTATGTTTGTAATTGTATTAAGTTGGGTGGCAATTACATTGTCAAAAAGTGATGCATCCTTTGGTGCAGCCAATGCCTTCAACTGCTTCCCAAGGTTAAGGATGGTTTCTTGACACTCTGCCAACTTTTCTGAAGCAGTTGTTATCTCCCAGTCCTGCAGGATTGATCAACACCCCTCAATTCAATACCAATACATATTTCAACAGAGATGAATTTGCACAGGTAACCAATCAACTCATAATTTTAGTTACAGCACCAGTGTTGTTAAATTTGTACTGAATTGGCAGTCATTCATACACCAGGCTAGGTGGCTCTTGCTTTTCCCCATTTATGTATTTTGTTCTGATCAATACCCTCCAAACATGAAACACATATTCAGGGCTTCATTTTCATTTATTTGTATCCACTTGTAATGCTTTAAAGGATTCTGCTTGAATTGTTTCCTAGTGGAACTGACAAAGTTTCTTCAGTCCATTTCATAACACTGCTTAATAACTTGGCTTATTTTGTACTAGCAGCTAAAATTACGGAGGGAGGGCTTTGCCTGGGTTTTATTGGCTGGTCTCTACAGAGGGCATATAGAATTCCAAGATTATCTGATTTTGAAAATTTGGAGCTAGGTCTAGCAGCCATCTAATAATGAAGTCTAGCAGAGCAGTATCAATAATAAGAGGACTGGTTTCCACCTTTTTCAAACCATATCATTCAGCCATTATTTACAAGATCTGTCTGAAAAGAAACACGATGAAGTATTCTGCTCCAAGTCACATGTCTAACAGTTGCTTATCGAGGGTATAATATAGTTCACTCTATAATCAGAGGATACAGAAAGTATGAAGACCTTGTTGATAATAGGAAATGATATGATAGATGGAAATTTCAATCAGACTATTTCAATTAGATTTGCCTGACTCATTTTAAGTTACCTTGCAAGTTGCAACATATAGATACAGTTTGTAAGCAGTATACTTCTTTCCTTCATCAAAAGTAAAAGGACAAGCATTTTTTTTTAAATATTTTCTGCTTATTCAAATTAGTGGGTAGTACAAAACACAGAGATATCAAATACCCAATATAAATTATATTCTGTTTTCATGACCAATCTAAAATCCTATCCCAATTCCCACACTAAAATCACAGCTGCCAAGGCCTTGGATATATTTATTTTCAATTATGTTTAGCAACAAGGAAAGAAATCACAGTGCACCAATTTCCATGCCACTTCTTATGCTTCAGATATTTATACATTGGATAGATATATTTCTGGCATGCAAAGCTTAAAAAGAACTTAAAATGCAATGGATGAAGTAACTTGCTCATCATGCTCCAGTCTCAGTCTGGGATCTCCCATTTTTAGTTTAAAAATCAAGTTAACCTCATATAGAACCAAATACTATTTAGTATCAAATTTGTATCTAGGGATGAATAATGCTTCAACTTGATTAGATTTTCCAGAATGACATAGGAAAATAGTAATCTGACTATGAGTCAATGAGTAAAGGGAATAAAACAAGATAAGCTTACAGTTTGCAGTGGCTTATCTTTCTGATTAATGTCATCATTTGAGCACTCCATTGTCATGCTGACAAGAAAAATTTGATATGTGAGTGTGACAATCTTCAAATAAGAAATTAAAACCAAAATGTTCAAAAATCATATCGCACTGTAACAAATATTTAAAGATCACTAACACCTTTCAAGCTGGAGCTGAAGTTCAACACATCTGGTCTCTAATTCTTCACAATAGTGGTTCTTGTTCTCCAGTTCCACTTCTAATGCCAAAACCTTGTGATGAGCCTCTTTTAATTCAGCTTCTGTAAGCTGAGCGTCAAAATCTGCATTTATGACTCTCTGATTTTGTATTTGATCCTCAAGTATTCCATTGGATTCTTTTATGGTTTGTAACTCCAATGTCAAGCTGGCAATAGTTTTCTCTGATTCCTGAAGTTGATTCATTAAGGGTTCTATCTTATCAGTAGCTGATTGAAGCCTCCCTTCCAAGGCTTCCTTTTCAGATTCAGAACTGATCACTTTATCTTTAATATTTTTAAATTCTTCCTTCTCATCATATTGCATCTCTTCAGTCTGAAGATCATGACCATCTGAATTAGTTAGTGGAGGCAAACATGATAACTGTTCTCTTGGAAGATGCAACTTATCTGCATCTGCAAAATGACTTTTCATCCCAATTTCGGCTTCATTTTCACTTCGCGTCTCATCCCAATCAAATTGTTTTTTAATAGCATCCCTCATACTAGAAACATCCTGAAGTGAAAAGCAGTGATTCATAATCCAATCCAAAGCTGTAGTTAGTTCTGTGGCAAATTTTTCATGATTAGCCTTGCTATTCAGTAAATCATAACACACATGGAGAAATTGCTGTAAGACATTACTGAGTTCAGATGTTTTCCACTGGAAAACACGGACCATGTAGCCTGTTGGCATTCCTAGATTCTTGTATGTATGAATATTTCCATCTCTTCTGCACAAGGGATCTGAATTATCATAATCCTCAGCAGGCATGCTGATCCCTTCAATAAGCTCAACTATCTTGCCTATTGATTTACTCAGATCTGTCTGAGATTGTTGTTTAGTTCTATTTATTGATGAGAACTCAGCATCATTTACTTCACCAGATGGATCTACCACAGAATTATTCAAAGGTTTCCATGAGATGTGATGACTAAAATTGGGAGGATTAGATGCATCAAAATGACCAGAGCCTTTGCTTGAATCAAACCCACATCGGTCTGGATTATTTAGATACCTCAAAGCCAATCTAATATCCTCAAGTATATCATCAGGGTTCTTATGAGTGACACAGTTTTGTTCCATGACCACTTTTACAACATCCTGAAGCCAACCAGGAATGTTACCCTTTAATATGTCATTGGAACAGATTTCCTGATTTGATGTTGAGAAGTCTGACATATGATCAGACACTGGAATGATCTCCTTACCTGCTACTTCAGAGGTCATCTCATTTTGTCCAGTCTCTGAGAAGCAATTTATTCCATTACCTGTTTCTAAAGAAGCAAGAGAAATTTCAGGGGCTTTTTCGACAGAGACCACTGCTAATTTTTCCATTTCAACGAAGTCATCCATAAGGTTTATGTCTGAAGCTCCAACACTTTTGCATGACAATGGTTCCTTCTGTTTTCCACTTCTGAAGTGCTCCAATTCTGAAATCAATGCAGAAGCCCAGGATTCAGCACAGCTAACCTTGTCATCACTGCTAATGTCAGAAATTGATGCCTCATGTGATGCAAGATTACTTCTAGGCTGCTCTACGGTCACTTGACCTTTGGATGTTTCTTCAATCTGTGACTCAAGTTGCAACAGTTTCGAAGCTGTGTGAGCAAGCATTGTTCTTGAGAATTGGAGTTCATTTGTTTTCCTATTTAGGGATTCTTTCAAAGTCTTGTTTTCTTCTTCCACAGCACATAGTTGCTCAGTCAAAGTAGTGATTCTTGTAATGGTAGTCTCAGGAAAACTGTCAACTGAAGATTCATCCATTAAATTGGCTGAGTTCAACCTTTTCTTCCTCATTTCAATTGAATCCCGTCCCAACATTTTGACTTCATTTTTCATTTTTGCCAAGGCAGCAGGACCTGGTAACCGCTTTCGAACCAGAAGACGCAGTCTCTGACATTCTGATTCTAACTTGGCAATTTTTTTTACACTCTCTAAGTGCTGCTTATGAGAAGCATCAGCTATTCGACAATTAAATTCTCTCTCCTCATTTCGTATATCAAGTTCCTTTTCAAGCACTCGAACCTCATACTTCAGAGAAGCATTATCTTTCTCACTGGACTCTAATCTAATCATCAGTGCACTATGATCTGCCTCTGCTTGAGCCAATTGTCTTTTCAGATCTTTTGTCAAATTTTCTTTAGCAAGAATAGATTTATTAAGATGAGAATTTTCAATCCCAGATTTAGCAAGCCTTTTACTGGTCTCTGATAGCTGCTCCTCCAAAACCATTCGTGCTTGTTCAAATTCTTTTGAAGCCTTCATCACAGCATCATGAATCCTTTGCTCTTGTTCTTCTCTAACAAAACGCAATTGCTGCAAACATTCCTTGAGAGTGCCATCCAAATGGGCCACTCTTTCTTCATAAACTATTAACTGCTGCATAGAGTCAAGAAGATCTTGCTTCATAGACAGCACTTCAGTTTCTGCCTTCTCCCATCCTTCACAGGACACACTTATCAGATCCCAAGTTACAAGGGGAAGGGGAAGGGGAAGGATAAATGAACACACAGAAATGCATGAATATTACCTGCCACTGCTTCTTGCGCAATTTTTGTTTGTTTCTTCACTTGCTCAACTTTAGCATTACAGTCAGAAAGTGTGAAAGCAAGCTTATCATTTAATCTTTTCACTTCTTTCTCCAATTCTTCTTTATCAGCTAGAAGTGCCAGTACCTAAAACAGAAAGGTAAAACAAGACAAAATACCAATTATTTTTATAAAGTAATAAAGCAAACACTATATTCAACAAAATCCTAATAAATCCAGGTCTCTAACGAATAGGAACAGCCATAATTATTTTGTTCATTTTATAATCATAAACTAATTCAGCACAAAGGGTCCATCAAAAAGGTACTTCTGAATTAGCACTGTTACTAATAAGGAAAGAGAGATAGTGTCAATTGATGTAGTATGAAATTAGTACTCTTAAAGATGTAAGACAAATGAAGGGGAAGGAAGGCTATTAGCAGCCAGCTTAATCAAGATATGAATCTAAAAGATTCCATGACATTTACGATAAGAGCAAAATATAAGTTATCAGAATAGAACAATTGATGTTAGACATGATTAAATTACCTCTTCATTTTCTTTTGAAGTGAGATTTGCTTTGTCAGTTGCTAAAATTGTCTTTTCCGAGGACTTTTTCCTCCAAAGCCACGACTTGTGATCCATAATGCTAATAAGGCATCAAATGATCAGAAGCCTGCATGGAGATTTTGGGCAGGGGAAAAGGAGAATGTTACTGTTAAGTCTAACTGGAAGAATGAGCTCATCATGGAACTGAACCAAAATAACAATAATGATCACTTTCCGTGCAACTGCAAACCACTGCTGCTATGCAAATAATCTGAAGTGCCTTACAGTTTATTGCAGGTTTGTTTAGGATTAACTTAACATTTTTTTTTTGGGAAAAAAACTGGTATAACAATATTTAATTATGTTTAACAAAATTAGCTTCAGTTTTTACACAAAATTCAATGTAAAAAAAAAAAATTTAAAGTTAATTTTCATAATGATAAAGATTGAAGCTTATGATTTCAGTTTATTAATTATTCCTTACACTTAGATATGTAAATACTATTTTGTTCTTAATTAAATAAATTTTTTAATTATTCTATACTTATTTTAATTATTTAATATATAAAAATAATTTTTTATACCATCAAAACGAATCAAATTAGTTTTAAATTACTTTTTAATTAATATATCCAAACATAAAAATAATTTAATTATAATTAATTATAACAAAAAATTTTCATATAATAATTAATTATTAAGTATAATCAAATTTTACAATTTTTTTAAACACATACCTACATTACTGTTATTATCAATAGTAATGTACTAGTATGATCATCATTGAGAATAGGAATGGTATCGGGGGCAACGGTGTGGGCGGAGGCGGATAACGCTTTCCCAACTCCCATCCCTATAGCAGGGTACCATTTATAATTCTTACAAATATCTACATATCTAATAATTCAAAATAAAATTTTAAAAATAAAAAAATATAAATATAAACTTTAACATTATATACTACAATATTTTTTCAACAATTTAAATTTTTATAAAATTAAAAAAATATCACAAATAATATATCAAGTTTAATTTTATTTTATAATAATTAATAAACATAAATAATTATTATAAAATTAATATATATTCATTAAATAAAATCATTATAAAATAAAAATAAAATAAAATTTTTCATCTCATTTCGAATAAAAGAAAAAAAATATGAATGAAAAAATATGTTTGACTAGCACGTCACATTGAGATAAACATAATAAAAAATTTCTTTTTTTTATTTACATAAACATCTACGTTCACAGCACATCACATTTCATAAAATTCCAACACAACATCACCATGAAATAAAAAAAAAAAACTTTAAACCTCTGCATCTGCTGAAAATTATTCGCATGCAAGTTGCAACAGAGGAGTTAAGAGGAAAGTTTTTTTAACTAAAATGATGGTAAAGCAATATAATTCTAAGAGGTGTGTGCTTTGGTTTCTGACCTCTAAAGAATGAAGTGGAAGGTTGTGCTTGACTGCTTGTGCATGGATCATCCAAGACAAAAAAACGGTAGCTGTGGTTAGAAGTGCAGAGGAGGCAGCAATAAGAACCAGTTCAGAGTTGAGAAGCAAAGAGAAGTTTAAAGCTAGAGACGTATATGATTAATATCATAGAATGTGTGTGATGATTGATCTCTTACCGACGCACAGAGTTACAGGAAAATGACTCAGCCTTAAAGGAGACTGGGCACCACAACTCCAACCTACAACCACCTCAGCTTTCTTTTTAAGAGCAACGGAGTGTGTCTGGTTAGCAATAAAAAAGAAGTTAAAAAGACAGGAAAGTGAAGTGAAGTATCGGACTAAGGTAAAGAGTCAAATAGAAATAAACAAAGTGATACATATTTGCTTTGGAAAATTATTTAAAAAAACATATTTTAAGAATTAATATGGTTAATTTAGTTTATAAAGTAGTAATAATTAATATGTTTTGTTTATCATAAATATTATCATCTACTGAAATACTGAATTTTGATAATAATTTTCCCTATTTGTTTTTAGGTGACAATCGAGAAAGAACACAAGAAAAAAAGTAGTGAGAGAGAGAGAGCGGGGAAAAAAAAACAGGGAGAAGGCAAAGTGTCGGCTTGGTGTGTTGGGTCAATAAATCTGAGTCATTTGACCAAGTAGCACAGGACAGGAGTAGAGTACGGACACTCACCAGCCACTGGTTTATGTACTCTTCCCTAACCATCACAGACAAAGTTAAACAGTGAATTGAATTCTTGTTAATTTGAATGTGCTTTATTTTATTTTATACAAACACTATATCATTAATCATTTCCTATTAAAATGAAGTAGGGAGTCTGGTTTTCACTACATGTTCTTCAATAAGGAAAAACTAATCTGAGTCTGCTCTTCAGCAGTGGACGGACATGACATGTTGCTGCTCATCGTTGTTATAAATTATAAATTATAAATAAAAGGAACATGGTTTTTCGGGGGAATATTGATAGATGTCCTTCTCCTTTTCACTTTCAGGAGAATGCTCCCAAGGAAGCAAGACAACACATATGCATGGTAGTTTTCCTGCAGGGATCATTAGCAAGTAAGTTCCCAGCAAATGACAAGAACCAGCACCTTACTCATTGTCTCCAGATTTAGGGGAGAAGGATATGAAGGTTAAGGATCCATCCGCTTCCAGGTAGCTGACATTCCCAAATTTCATTTGTTGACACGCAAGGGAATTAAGATGCCATATAAATTTTATCAATCCAATTACATAAAGGTTTTGAAGCCTCAAAAGGGTATTGAAAAATTCATATTCGTCAAGAAAGGTCAAGCTCACATGTGTTCTCATCTTATGTCTTATAAGGAAACTACACTCAAAGAAGTCTGATCCTAGTGGTTGTGTTTGGAATGAATTAAAATGAGAAATGATTTGATTTGATTTGATTTAATTTGAATTGAATTGATTTAGAAATCAAATTTTATGTTTGGAACTTTAAAAAAAAAATAGGAATTGAATTGATTTAGAAATCAAATTTTGTGTTTGTAATTCATTAAAATGAGAATTGATTTGATTTGATTTTATTATTTTACACTTTAATCCTTATGAGAGGTGATTAGAAAAAATTATTAAGGGTAAAATAGTCTATTCATTTCAAATCAAATCAAATCCTACCAAACATCAAAGGAATTTAAAACAAAAGTTGAAACATAGATTTTAATCATTTTCTAATTTTTAATCAACAAAATTTAATTAAATTTGATTTACAAATCAAATCATTTTTTATTATTTTACATTCCAAACACACTCAGTTTGATAATGATCAAATCTCACATCAAGGAAATCAAGTTCCATTACTAGTAATCCATCAACTACATAATTACATAGATAGGGCTGTATGATGGTGTTGGCCTGTTTGGTGTGTTTTCTCTCTTTCTATTTAGTTTTCTTTCAGGCTAACAGTATGCTCTTGTAATTTTTTCAACTTGCAGGTTTGCTTCTTTTATCGCAAATTATTGGATATGTACCGGGAAAAAAAATCTCGTAAGAGAGGCGAAAATCTGAATATATAACTTCTTATAAATTATCTGAACTTTTCATTATTAGCTCATTTCTAATGACTTATATGTATTTACATTTGTTTGTAAATACTAATTATCATGGAAATTCTTTGAATATAAATCTTAGAGGCCAACCTTTCAATTTCTTTTTTTTAATATAGAAGAAAGTTTGACTTTTTTGCCGCTCATGAATTAATTACTTGAGAACTAGGATTTAGCTTACACTTCTCTGTAAATCCAATTATAAATTTAAAAAAAAATAAAGTTGTATTATAATCTTTATAATTTTTTGTGATATTATGAAATGAAAAAGTGTTTGTGACAACAAGACAAAACGAATGGTTGTTATTTAAAATGGGAAGAGTCAACTAGAATCCATTGCTTCATAAGACAAGCCTTTTAGCCTTGAGTTTTACTCCGGTACCCTTCTTTCTAAACTTTCCTAGCTTCATCAATAATGGCTATTTTGATGATAATTGATTAATAAAGTTGACTTGTGGTCCCTAATATCTGCACCTTATATTCGGTAGTTAGGAACCAACTACAACGAAAAAAAGATGTGTCGGGGTTGTGTGCGTTCTAATTAGCTTATGCTACAATCGTTAGCTTAGTTTCTTTTTGAAAATTAAGATTAAGATTTAAGATTTAAGATTATTGAAAATATTGTAAAAATAAATCAAATTAATTCAAATCTCTTTATTCTATTTTTACAACATATTTTGAGTTATTATATGATTTTTCTTTATACCTTTAATCTTTGTTCAAGCATTTAATGGCTTAGGATTTGAATCTCCTACATTACATCTAAAATAAAAACAAAATATCATAATATCATTTTTTTTTTGGGCAAGATCACAATGTATTCCTACAATTAAAAGAATGTGAGGACTAATCCCAGCTTAGTTGTTTAATTAGCAAATGTGTTTTATGTGAGTTTGGAACTCTTGATCAGTAAGCAAAGTCTACTCATATGGAGTATAACTTGTCAATTGAGTTATCTCTCTTGATTAAATAAATGAATATTATATGATGAATACAACTCATTTTTACTTTTTACATAAAATGAATGTGAATGAATTAAACAAATATGTAACAAGTTAATGTTTAAAACGCAATTTTAATATTGTATTCTAATAATTTTGCTTATGTTAATTAATATGAATATTGAACTAAAGTTGACAATGGTTCTCTCTGTCTGGGTGAATAAAGTCGCTGATTCGTTCACAGATGACACATCACAGACTTGTAAAAAGAAAAAAGAAAAGGGTGCATTTTTTGTGGTTACATTGGATACTACCTCAACTCTACAGCTAGAGTTGCATGGCGTTGTTGCACCATTAAATGCAAGAGTTAAGTTGCTGCTTGTCTTCCTCTGTTGCTCTCTTTACTGAAAGTGTCAGGAAATTTGGAGTCTAGTGGCCCACATTTTTGCTGAATAAACCCTTGCAGGACCCTGTCATAAAACCTAAACCCCACGATTATTATTTTTCTTTCCTGACTCATTATTTTATCCTGGAAAGGTGCTCATTGGCCGGATTTAACCGGGCCAAAACTCGATTTAAATTTTTTATTAGACTGATTTTTTAGACCTATACTTGATCTGAACGATCACAGTTCCATTAGTGATTGAATCGCGAACGGACCGACTTGATGTTTAAATAAAAATTATAAATTTAAATATTATGTATATTTAAATTATAAAATTTTAAAAATATGAAAAAAATTATGAAATATTTTATAATATATATTTTAAAATAAATTATATTAATATAAAATATATTAATTTAAATAAAAAATCTTATAATTTATTATTAATTTTTATAAAATTATATTTTAATATATTATGTAATATTAGATTGACTCAATCTAATCCAAACTATAACTGAAATTTAATTCAAAAATTACATCAAAATTAATTTAAAAAATCTGAGTCGATCAAATTAACTTTGAACAAAATTGAGTTATGAGACCTAGTCGGATCATGAACACTCTTAATATCTTGTTAACTCGTCTTGATCCTTGAAATTATGCTATTCAAAATCAAATTTATAACCCACAATGGATGGGATGAAGACCAGAGTTCAACTTCTTAAGAAAGTAATTATTATAGAAAAATTGCATTATTCTCGTGGTCTGCAATTGAACGGGAAATAATCCTATGAACATTTCAAATGAATTAAACATGTGAGAATATCTTATAATCTCAAAAAAGGGAATATCGAAGGAAGACGGTCAATATGGGTTGATTAGTTAAAGTCAGAAACCACCTGACAAGAATAAAAGCCAAAATGGAGGGAAAACAAATTAAACAATGTTGATGGTGTTTGAGATTAGATTTTATTTTTACAGTTAAAGGCAAAATACGAATGTAGAAACTGAATGATTTCAATTGTAAATGAGAAAACTGACCTAATTTATGTGTATATGGATCAACTAATGAACATGGGTACGAGATATGAGTATCTTACAAATTTCTGATACCAGGCTACACTAAATATGTTCAGTACCAAATGAATCCAAAAATCCAATTACAAGTTTGTAATGCTTCAATGGCTAACCCATCATATATCTGTTGCCAGATAACGAAGCAGCGAAAACATGCTTGATACTTCATAATTTCGGACTCAGTTGGACACTTTGGGCCTACGGATTGTTGAAATGACAGCAGCTGGTAAGCCCAAGTTTAGCTTGTTCCTCCATTACGGTAAGCCCAAGCTTCATCTTTCATTCCACCTTTTTTTCTTATCTCTCAATTTTACTTTTGCTTGGCTATATCCACGGCTGCCTAAATTCATTCTCACTCTTCTTGACCCTCGCTTATTCTTCTTAGATGTAAAATCAGTAATCACCGAGCATTAATTTTCTATGGACTCTTGATAAAAAGCGAGACTCACTCTTGACTTTAAGCACCTAGCTAATTTAGGTGCAACCACGCTAGCTAGTTTTTGTACCTAAGAGTTCAAGCATTCTATTTTAAGCTGAAATGTGCATCTAATGTGGTTAGAGATCACTGACAAAGTAGCTAGGATGGAACAGAAAGTTACTTATAGACCCCAAATCATTGTTACCGGTAGTGGAGCTTAGTACTTACCCACGGCATGATCTTCAGCCATGGAGATTGGAGAGATGGGGTGTAAAATTTTTCATACTGAACGTGTTTTTAAACTGATTTTAGTTTTGGGAAATATTTTTCAAATAATTAAAAAGTTTCGAAGATTTATAATTTTTTGTCTTCTTCAGGCAAGACGTCTATGGGAAGAACGTGAAGTTTGGATTTTTTATTTTTATTTTTTTTATGAGGAATAGCGTAAACTCAGTAGGTTGTAAATCTTATTTTTCCTAAATAAATGTGGTAACGTTTACCATACTCCACAAAAGTGTAAAGTGTGGAACTCCATACCCCTCTCAACCATTGATTAAGTGGGAAAAAAAATATGGAAATGCAAAAACAAAAATTGAAAGACCTCTTTCAATCATTAAATCTCTTAAGGTATGGAAAGTATGGAATATGGGAAAAGCTTCCACCAATGAATTGTAGTCAAAAAATTGGGTAGCTTGGGATAAAGTTAATGTAAACGACTGTCTTTTGGAACCTTTTTGGCTAAGATAGTGAGCCAATGGACCTATAAGAAACCAGAAGGAAAATGATATTTACATCGTCTCAATAATCCATAAATGAGTTGTTTATCTCCTTTCTTCCAAAATAAAGCTGATTATGCAAGGGTATTCCGTATTCATATTTTAAGCTATGGGAAAATTTTGAAAAGTTAATTCAAGTCAAAATACACTTAAATGAATTATATAATAATAAAGGACTAACTAAGCAATATAATTAATTAATTTTTATTTTTTTCCTTGTCCAGCTATCTCTATATTTATTGGTGTGAGACTAATTTTAAATTCGAATCATTAACATTGTAAAAGTTTCTCACTTAACTCTTAGCTGACATAAACAAAAGGTTAATCAGATGAACAATTTCTATTATTTATTAGTTCTTTGAATTTAATATTTTTATTTGACTATTTTTTTTAATTTCCCTAAGTTATCGATATATTAAATTTTTTATAATTTAATTTTGACGCACTATTAATATAAAGATTTTTACACCAACAACTAATTATATATTACTACATATGTGACTTTTAAAGTAATTACTATAAAATTTAAATATTTTTATAACATATCAATGTATGATTAATTTTTTTTATACTAATAATATATTCAAATAAAATCTATATATAAACCACTAGGATTAGACTAGTGGTGAGAGCTTGCGTAGTTTGTATGAAATTATTGATTTAAATCTCATTACCACCATTTATAAAAAAAATCCAAATAAATTTTATTTCTTTAGGGTATAGTTATTGGTACATTCTTATTTTGGCACAGTAAATCAGCTAGCTTCTAAAGTTGTTTTATAGAAGATAAATGATTTTTACATACTATTTTTTCACATTATTTTTATATTTTTTATTTAAAAAAAGTTTAAATATGTATTTCTTTTATTTTATTTTAAAAAGGTAATGCAAAAGTAGTATAATAAAAATTGTATGTAAATAACGTTAATTTTTTTTTGTCCTTCAAATAACATTTATTCTTTAAAAAAAAGTTAAAACAAATCAAGTAGTGGATGTAACAGCCCCCATTCCTCTCAGGTCTAAAAGGAATTCAGGGTTTGGGCCTAGGTTGACATCTGGGCTAAATTTGCATTGAAAGCCTTCTTTGTTGCTAATTTTAGCTGTCGACCTATTCAGCTGATAAAACTATAGGGTACCTATTATTAGAGCAGAAAAAATTGCAAATTTGTTCTTCAAACTTGCAACAAAAAGGCATTAAATCAGTTGCATTTCTGCTCACCCAGTTTTTAGTTTTCCAGGGAGGCAAGTAAAGTCCTAAAGGCATACAAAGTAAATTTGAGTTGCTTAACCCTATAGTAAGCATGCTTAGCAAAAAGTCCGTGGTAGTGACAAAAATGTACATCACAATTCACAAGTTGGTGTAGAGTTTGCGTTGAACACCAAACTTGTTCCAATAACAGAAAAACAGTGCACCCCTAAAGTCCATCACATTCAACATGGAAGCTAAATAAGAAAGAACCTTGTGAAGCATTTTTAACCATTCCAAAATTTTGCTTCTTTTGGGAAAAGTAGGTTCCCGTCTCCCTCTACTTTAATTTGGGCGCTCACCAAGATTAGTGCATGACAAGACACCAACCTCCTTTTGGTGAGAACAATCGGTTAGAAAACTGAGCAAAAGACTTCCAGTTCCGATATTAGAAACTCGTAAGCCACTCTGATTGGAATTGACCCAAATGGAAATATACCTCTTTCCTCTTGAAATTAAGCAACTTTGACAAGCATCACCATAAACAGTTTTGTCCATGTTTCATGGTCTCTGTTCCCCCGGGTCATATTTACTAGCTGGATTCATGGTTTCAGAAGTGTCAACCATCAAGAATTGATTATGAACCTCCATTCAGATTTAGGAGACATTTTCGTTTTCCTTTGTGTAGACAATGAATTTTTTTTTATTATTACCATTCTAGGGAAAGTATTTGCGTAACCACTCTGAGTTCAAACGGAATACGATGTGAAATCATGATCATAGTAACGTAGTCGTATGACTAATCAAACCTTAATGATTGTAAAAGGAAAAACAAAATTGATTGAATGAACTGAATTGACTTCAGATGTCGAAATCACGCTTTGGATGTTAACAAAATACGATTGTGATTCACATTACATTGGTCTTCCTTATTAATTGATCTCGCTAGAACCGTAATTCAGAATACCATTTCTTCAAAATTTTCTTTTTCCGAATAATGAATGAGAGTTACTTCTAATTAGAAAGATTCCTTTGTCGAGTGTTAACTTGTTAATCCTTCAGTTTTGTTGGTAGGCAAAAAAAATTTTCAATTTCGCCAAATGCAGCTAAAATTAATT
Source organism: Ormosia semicastrata (assembly GCA_029884595.1). NCBI lineage: Eukaryota > Viridiplantae > Streptophyta > Magnoliopsida > Fabales > Fabaceae > Ormosia > Ormosia semicastrata. The sequence goes on from JAQQTO010000037.1 coordinate 14,995,382, forward strand.
CACCTCGTCAACGATCATATATAGTTTAATACCTTAATTTAGACGTAAGGGATGCGATGCCTTGTAAAATTAGCATATCTTTCAATCCAAAGCGTAAAATAAATCACAAATTTTTTTTCTCTTTTTCCAAAATTAATATAGCTTTTTGTTTTCATGACTGGATTAAGAAATTGGTCATAAATGATAATTCTTATTCTCTAATCCCTTTTACGAATGAGAGATTCATTCTTAAATACATATGACTTCTGAGAAACTTTATATAAGACCTAATTATATGCCTTTAAATGACAGAGAGAGCATGGGTTGCATCTTAAAGCCATTCCTTGTTACTTTCCACATTCATACCACCTTGATGGAAAGGATAATAAGCTCGAGATGACTGGATTTTCACGACAGCTTCTGTAAGACTTGTACCTAAGGCCATTATCCACAAACTTTTCACACTGCTCTTAGGTGACATGATGGATGGATCAAGATTATCTCATATTTTTGAATAATAAGATAGGATCATGTTAAAAAAATAAAAATATAATTTATTTTTTATATAACTAGTGAATCCTATAATCAATCATAATTAGTTTATATGTAACAAAAATTGTGTTTATTTTTCTTTAAGGAGGAAAAGAGAAAAAAGGGAAAGCATAAAAATATTGCAAGGATAACTGAGAAAAGAGGTCTTCAAATTCTTTGATGGCATCACAGCTGAGGACAAAAAATGCGTGCCTTTTGAGTAGGATGAATAACAAGGATGTGACAAAATTATCTCACAAAAAAATTGTCTTCATAAAGAAAATAGTTAAGAAGATACACCTAAAATAAATGAAAGTGTGCCGATACTTTACCACCGTATATAATAGCAGTACACACTTGTTTTTCAAAATATATCTTAAAAAATATTCCATAAAATTTGATGTTGTTGGTAGATCATTCATCAAGACTTTATGTAAAATTATGCATAAGATTAAGAATAAGAAAAATATTTTGTTCTCGTAATATAAGATTCAAATGTGCTCTATATATGTAATTTTTTTAACAGATCTATGTAAGTATTTCACATGCATATCTATTGTTTTTATATCTGAGCATATGGATAAATATCTAAATTAATACTGATAGTTTGATATAAAATCAAATTAATAAAGTATACTCTTTAGAAAATTAAATTAGGTTTTAAAATATTGACTTTAATTTTTATATTAACAAATGAAACAATTTTTACAAAAACTGTATACGAATGACTTGGCAATGATTTCTGTCAAACACCTTAGTTTTTTTTTATTTTTTATATTATATTTGAATGATAAGAATGAGAAGAATATAATGAGAATGAGAAGAAGAGAAATAATTTTTTTTTTGTCTAAAAAGTTTTTAATATATAAAAGTGAAATGAACATATAAAGAGTTATTTTTTTCTCTCTTTTTCTAAAATGCTAAATTTTTATTTTTTTTAAAATTGAGGTGAAATAAAAAAAATTAAAATTTTTTAGTTAAAAAATAAGTTTCATTTCATTCTCTTATTAATATTTTAAATAAAAAATATAACTATGTTTAATTTCTTCATTTTCTTTTCTGTCTTATCTTTACTTATTTTATTTCATTTTATTAATAAAAAAATATTTAAGTACAATATTAAGTAATATTTATTGACTGAAATGTCAGGTCTTTGTTGCCACACCTGAGTTTCGTGTAGACTCTTTCGTGCTTTATAGCACCACTCCCATATATTAATTACAAATCAACTCATTATTCTATAACTAGTTGAGCCAATCGGCGTTAAGATAATAGTCATTGAATATAATAAGTTTAATCTCCCGATTCCCAAGTCTAAATCCGTACTTGTATATCACATTCATATATCTTAATGATATATACTAATTATAAGTTCAAATCAATAATCAATGCATGGCACTGCACAAGAAAATCACTTTTGAACCAAATAGGTTCTTAGTTTCTTATGTGCAATAATATATCCAAGTGTGTGACAAGAGCAACAGCATTATGCCTCCATCTATGTATCTAGATCCAGTTTTGTGAGCCAGAGCAGCACGCCAGCACATGATGGAAGCCTGCAACTACCACATTCATTTGATAGAACTTCTTTCTTCCCCCTCTCCTTGTCGTGCGAATTATCCAATAATACTGTTTACACAATACTAATAGTTTTATACTCGAATTTAATAGTAAAAAAAAATACTTAAACATAAATGGAATTATGTGCATTTATAATTGTGCCTGAAATAACTATATTAGTGATTTATATTATTATAAATTCATAATATAATAGCAACTGCGAAGCACCCGCTCTTTCTTGTTTCAGAAAAGTAGTATAACTTTTAATCTAAAATATTTTCGCGTTATTAGCCAGTTCCACTCATTCAAATATTCAATTACCGTGCCAGAGATTTCACCTAGGTCGCATTGTCAAACTGAATTAATCTTTTATTTACATATTCCTGACTTCAAATTCATTAATCATTTAACTACTTGATATAGCCAGTTTTACAACACTTGGTTAATTTAATTGATTTGACACTTATTTCTTTAAGTAAGATATCAAATTTGAACCTTATAATTTAAAAAAATTAATATTAAAAGATATTTACACATTTGTAATTTAATCTAACTTAATTTTAAATTAGTTAAAACTTAATGTGACTTTTGAATACTAAAAATTTTATAAAAAAATGATATAATCACTTATAAAAAATGATAAAATTATTTATTTATTTAATTAACTGCTTCATTACATGTGGATACCAAACCCTGAAGGATAGCATGGCTCAATTACGTAACCTTACTGTGAGTTGATAGGAGATAATGACAAAAGAAATTATTTGAATGAATGAGAGCTTGGCCATGATATTTATGTTTACCAATTATATTAATTTGTTTAACCTTCTTATTATTAGGTCCTCTAATATTGAATTTGTTTTTGTATATCTTCTCATAACTCTTTGCAGTTAATGTAAAATATTTTTGTTTCCCTTTAGTGTAGTAACTTATAAATAGCTACTAATGGTGGAACGGCGATGACATAGCAATGTGTAATAATAAGCACGGTTTTGATAATTTAAAGGACAAAACTAAGTGTAAGTTACGGAACAAAATGTAGTCCAGCCTTAACTAATTAAATATATGGCCACATATTGTCCCTATAGATATGAACAAAATGATGTTACCGATGCTTAACTTAGTGACAAACAATCGGTGGAATTGATACGATAGACATAAGAAAGTGAAAGTTAATTAATAGATAGTGAGGAAGCGCATGCATATATAATCCATCTTCATTTGTATTTTGTAGTTTATCTCCTTTAGAGAAAGGAAGATGGGGGACCAGAAGCCAACCTTCCATTTGTAGGAGTTGCACTCATAAGACGGCTCCACATATCTGTGGTCCTGTTGCTTAACGTTAAGACGAAAAGAATAAATGAGCTTTCCCAATACTTGATAAGCTGATCAGACATCTATCTTATTTACGAATTAACAAATTAATGAACCATATTCTTTTATTGTCTCAACTTTAGCTTGATCATAGATTTTCCTCATACTTTCCTTTCCTTACCTTTATTTTCAATCTTATCGTTTTTGTTTCTATATGAATTCGTCTTTCAGAATGTGAAATGAAATTAATTCATGTGTGGTTGGCTTTTGTCTCTCATTGATGAGATTTTGTAATATATGACGAGTTGGGCGGCAAATATCAGATACCATGCGTCGCATTCTATGATAATATATGATGCCTGGCTTTCTTGTTTAATAGGGATTGTACATCAGTTCTCTATTTGATATATGGTCCCAATGTCCAATAGTGTGTGTGTGTATACTCGATTTGATATATGGAGATATTATTGTAGATGATAATTTGCTAACAAAGAAAAATCATTTTTATCACTATATATTAGCTAATCAGGTAGTTAATTTTGGAGAATAAACTGCTCCTTAAAGTACTTTGATAATAATATGACGAATTATTATTTAATGCTATATTATAAATAGTGTGATTATTTTACTACATACTTAAAATAATAATAACTCAGCAATGATTGGTAGCACTTATTTGTAATGTGATTTAGAAGAATTTTATTTGTAATGTTAAGAACTTGAATTTTAGATTCACTATTTAACCATCATTCTCAACTCGAAGATTAGTCTTACAATAATATTTATGGAGATACTTTGGCCAAAGATAAAATAAAATAAAATAAAATAATAAATAAGTTTTTGACATTGTCATGATATTATAACGATTTTAAAGAATTAAAAAAATAGCACGTTAAGGTAGATAATAAAATGAAGGCAAAATTGTATATAGACTCCCTTAATTTTTATCCATTTTGCAAAAAAAAGCATCATAAACTATAAAATATTTCAATTTAATCCTTATATTATCTCAATTATATCATTATATAAACCTTTCTATCCTCTCTCCATTAAGTTACTAATGGAAGTGTGACATGGCATGACTTTCCACGTGTCCATAATCCTAACCCTTCTTTTTAAATTATTTTTAATTCTATTTTTATCTATTTATTATTTCTTCATAAATAAATAAAAAAAATAAAACAACAGAACATGTTCCTGACAACCATCTCCTTCAAAGGTCGAAACTTGAAACCCCAATCCCACCTTCAACCTCTTCTTATCCTTGGAGGTTTGCTGGGTCCTCACTATTACCCATGATAGTGAAGAGGAGAGGGTGAACGTGAGAGTGGGTTTCAAGTTTCAATGTTTGAAGGAGATGGCTCTTGGCAAAATATTATGTGGTTTTATTTATTTTTATATTATTTTAATTTATAAGGAAATAATAAATAAGTAAAAATAAAATAAAAATAAATTAATATGAAGTGTTGGGTTTGGGGAGACATAGAAGGTGAAGATTATATCACGTTATTCATCCGTTAGCAACATATATATTGAAAAGTGGAAGAAATGATATACTTATATATTTTAGGAAGTAGATTGAAAGATTTTATAATTCATGACAACTGTTTTCAAATAGGTCAAAGTCCCACGAGTCTAGATGCAATTTTCCCTTTATTTTAGTATTTACTTTAGCATATTTCTTTTTAATTTATCTTCAAAATCGTTATAATATCATAACAATCTAAAAAATGTATTAATTAGTCTAATAATTTTCTTTCTTATTTAAGTGTGCAAAAAGATAATCTCATTATTTATAACATAGCATTAAATAATAATTCGTCATATTATTTTCTATTAAAGTACTTTAAGAAGTAGTTTATTCTCTAAAATTACCTGGCTAATATATAGGGTGATAAAAATGAATTGACTTTTCTTTGTCATACAATATTATTTCTATGGCCATATACTATTGGACATTGGGACCATATTTCAAATCGAAAACTGATGGACAATCTCTATTTATCAAACAACAAACCCAGACATCATATATTATAGTTGAGGGCGACTGTTTGCAAACCAACAAAAGTTCAGAGTTTAAATACCCTTTTTTTTTCTAAAATGAAATATAATTCTTAATAATTATAATTTTCCCACAATGATAATCAAGTTAGAGTATCCCATACTCAAATATTAGGGGTGTACTCTTTGTATAAAAAATGATCATCAAACCAGCACATTCAATTACAACATTGAGCATCTTTTAATTAATCAGCCACGTGAGTTAAAACTTAAAAAAATATAACCAATCAAATCACATAATTCCACCAAGTTAAAACAAAATATATAGATAAACATCATATGAAGTGATGGAGACTGGAGAGGGACAAAGGACAGAGTGTGAGAGGAGAGACTGCTCAAGTTGCACATGGGTAGAGGATCTAGTACTCAGAATTACAGATATACATCCGCGCTAAAGGTTAGATAGAAAAATGCAAAGAGATGCAGGTGAATACAATATCAAACGCAAAAACATACCAGAAAAGGAAAGCGTATATATGCAATGCTATAGAAAGAGAGGAAGGCAAAGGCAAGGACACAGCACACAGTGTAGTCGGTGTAATTAAAGTGAAACTTGGATTGGGAGAGATAGATACATAGATAAAAATGAGAGAAAGAGAGAGATGTGGTAAGAGCGTCCCAGAAAGGGAAACCAGAAGAGTTGTTTGTCTGAGTGAATAATGAAAGCGATCTAACAATTGAGGGCACAATGTGCATGATAGGACCAATGCCTCCTCACCCAAGTCCCAGTCTCAGTCGCAGTCACCATCACCCATCCGTATATGTGCAATGCATAGATCCACCTTTATTATAATATTATATTATAGCATGAAACACAAAAGCTCAAAACACATACCACTCGTCAGTTATTATATAAAATTAAACGAGAGAGACGAATAAAAGAACTTTGTTTTTATTTTTTATTTTAAATTAAAGTAGTTCCAATAATTTCCCAACCGTTCAAGAAATCCCATTTGTGGAAACACCAATCTTAAAAAGAAAAAAAGGTGGTCTCGAACCAACCCCTTTTGCTAGATTACTTTACTCTTTTTGATTCCCATTCTTTTTACTTTCTCAACAGAGGTTGTCTTACGCTTTGCATAACCATGCTATGTTATTTTTTTTCTTGCATCCCCTCTCTATTTGTCTTTAACTTTATATTTCAGAGGGTTAAAATTATTAAGAAAATGAAAGAAAGAGAGAGAGAGAGAGAGAGAGAGACTGAAGAAGTGAAATGAATCTCTCTGGGTGTTGCAGTGTCTCGTAGATCTGATGCAAAGTATAAAGATCTATAGAGAGGGAGTGCTTTAACCTACTCATGAGCAGTGAATAACAGTCTCACTTTGTACTCCATTCTGCAATTTACTTGCTTTATTTTCTTCTTTCCTTTACGTAGAATCAAGGCCCTGGCATCAATTTTTTGGACCACTCTGAACCTGTCGTTGTTGACTTATTCTCGCTTATCTCATGGCTTGATAAGATATGATTATAAGCTTACTTACTCTTATGGCCTCTTTAGGGTAGCGTTTTCCTCCTCACCTCTAAAACTAGACAAATAATGTTCATTAGCAGAGTCATCAAGATTGCTCATCCTCATTTGGTTTTTTCAATTTTTTTTTAAATTTTGGTAGTAAAAGTGTAAAACCCAGTATATAAAACTTCAATATATTGTACGAAAAAAAGAAAAAACTTCAACATGTATTTTCAATGAAAAAATATTTGATGCTCCTCTTCATGAATCTCACACACACACACATATATATATATAAGCATATTTGGTGATTGAAATATTTATGTTAATAATCAAAACTAAAACATAAATACATGTAATTTTTTAAAATAATTACACAATTTTAAATAATTTTTTATTTTTAATTATTTATATATAATTATATCATCAAAATTTTTTTTTTATATTTTTATAATAAAAATTTCTTTCACTATATATGTTATATATATATATATATATAAAGTGTTAAAATCTATATGTGAATATGTTAAAAAAAGAGATAAAATTAATTTATTTTAATTAAATAATAAAAATTATGTAAATGTAAAATAATTTGAATACAATTGTATATTTAACCTTATTCAATTTCAATTCTATTTATGGCATGAATTTGGGCCCAATTTTTCCGAAATATCTAGGATGACGGTCGTGATGACGGAAGCATGAATGCTTTACTTTTTTTATTCATTTACCCAACTAACAACATCCTAAAAACAGAAGGGTTGGATGATTATTCTAATGTTCGTATATTATTATACTAGTATTATTATTGCAGCCAACGAGATAAAAGTTTAGGATTTGGTTCGTCAAATGAAAAGTTGTTATGATGCATATTTGTATATTTAAATTGCAAGTAGAGCTTACATAATTTTTTAAAATGAAACCCATCCACTTAGAGAAGAAAAATAAATTAAATTTTTTTAACCAACACCCATACAAGATCCAAATGACAAAGGTTTTATCATCAAATATCGAGTCTGATTCATTTCAGAGTCAGAAGCTGTTCCCTCCCATACTCACAGGTCTAGAATCATTGAACCAAAACCCAATAACTCCTCTGCTCTGCTCCTATAAAGGTACAAACCCATAAATAATGGCCCAACTCCTGTTTCCCTTGTTAATTAACATTGTTATATGTACTTGTTTTTGTTTCTCGTAGAAGTTAAAACTGACAAGGGGCTTAAACCCCCAAGCGAGGCAGCCCTTCGCCATTTATACCCTTTTGGTCGCTACCCTTTTTTCTCTCACCCTCCTTGTATCAGTGTCCTTTTGAAGCTTTAGACGAATAATGACAGGTCCCTCTCGTCATAATAGCCTTTGTCTGACTGCTTTTGGCCAAGAGAACTGATTCAAAGGACACCGTTGATGGGGACTATTCATCACCATCCGATGATATTTCCGAGACACCAGAAAATAACCCACTTTGTATCTCTGATTTTCTCTGGCTACCCTTTATCGTTAGGGTAATTTTATTTTTATTTTTTTAATTTTTTCTTCTCTCACTTAAGCTAGCTAGATCTTGTCTCAATGTTTAATTGTCAAGCTAAACAACCCTGCATTACCCTATCAAGGAACCACAGCTAGCATCTTTCCTTGACAAAGTTTTCAAGGCCAATCCCGGTCCTAACAGAAATAGGGAACAAATTGACAACCATGTGTATGTGATAGCAATATATCCCAAATTAAGAAACGAATAGGTGCTGTCATAAATACCATAACGCAGAAATGCAATAAATCAGAATTTTATAAGATAAATTTTAGTCAGAGGCCAGAATATCTAGTTAAAGATTTCGTCCATTTGTTAGTTTGACTGACCAGACGAAGACCAGTAAGTTCCCAATTTGGCACTTTTTTTTATCCCTTCTTTCACCTCAATAGTAAAGTTATGGTTTTGTATGGGCTTCCTAAAAGTAAGGGAGGGTGGACATGAACAATATTCTAAACTGCATCCATTTGTACATGCTCACAAAAGAAAATAGGGGGAGGGAGATTATTTGAAAGTAAATATTGGCAAGGCAGAAAATAATATATTCTTAAGTGGTCAGGAGGGTCTCGTGAGAGTGTGGAACCCATTTTTCTGCAGCCAACCTTGGGAGGGTCTTATCTGCGGTGGGAATCCTGATGATGCTGCAGCAGTTGTTAAAACATGCGGAGGCCCCGATTGCCACTGTTGTTGTTCGCTCATTGATAATGAAAGATCACTTCCAATACGGCCTCCATTGCTGCTGCTGGGAAACTGCATGTTAAGAAAAATATAGATACTCTCTTAAAATAATAATTAAACTATACTTGAATATACTAAATTAACAAATGGGAATCTCTCTCATCCATTTAATGCATGACCTAAATATATTAATTGAAGAGGTACCCACATGAAAATTTGGTGGGTGAAGATGTGCAAAATTGTGAAGCATTTGAGGCTCTCCAGACGACCTGAAAGGACGATATCTTTGCATTTCATTATTAGAGGCTGGAGATTGAAGGTCAGTTTGACTTAGTAGCCGCAAGGCTTCACTCTCCCCGTGCCCATCCCTTACATGGGCTTCCATGTTGCTTCTGCGACATGGTTTTGGTAGTATGTTCACGAGCTGAATGAAATATAATAAACAGCAAAAAAAAAAAAAGTGGTTCAGGCATAATGTGGCAGGAAATTAAATAGAAATGTGAATGATCCAATAAATAATGAATCTTATTTAATTTATATATTACATGAACCTTAGACTTGCTTCCCCCATTCCGCCAATTAGATTCAGATGGCACATGCTGATCAATTGCAGCATTTGGGATGTGATTCCCAAATGCTTGACTATTGCTGTGCTTAGAGCTCGAATTGCCCAAACTTAAATCCAGATTGTGATCTGCAGCGTTACCTGAGGATTCTGCCACCCAATAATACATTTAACTATGTGTGTGAATGTGAATGTGAATGATTAAATATAAACACTTTTATCAGAACTCGGTAGTGAGTACATAAAGATAGCTCATTCCTTACCAGAGTTAAGCTCATTCTCATAGATGCTGGGATCAAAATTGGTGACGGCTTCTTTGCCATTACATTTTATTGCTGCTTTGTCATAAGCCCTACAAAAAGTGCCCAAAAAATTCAAAACCCTAGCATGCATTAATTTATATTCTAGGCTACTTTTTACAAGGTGAGCAATCTAGCAATTGGAATGGGGAAATAACAAATTGAAAGAAAACGTCAGCAAAGCAGATACCTTGCAGCTTCAATCTCGGTGTCAAAAAGACCCAGATAAACATACCTGGTGAATCAAATCAAATTAGCCTTAATTGTTATTATGGCACAGATAAGAACGGCATGAACAAGCATACATGAGGTGGAAAACCAAACCAATCCCCCCCCCCCCAAACCCCTTCCAAATAATAATAATAATAATAAGAATAAGAGAGAAGTAGAAGATAAGGTCCTACTTTTTGCCTAAAAATTGGCCCATTCGAGCCTCCCATCTTCCACACTTGTGCAAAGTTACACCTCTATATTTGGAGCTTCCTCTGGGAAATCCAGTGCTTTGTCGGCGAAGTACGTGCACAAACTCTTCCTTGGTTAGATTGCTCATCTAATAACATAAAACATTAAACCAAATCACGAGAAGATAGAAAAATTAATTAAGAACTGCAGGAGATAAGGTATCATATGACTGTTCAAGATAAGATATTTGCCTTTTTACACAATCTCTCTCTCATTCTCTCTCATGACTCACCTGCTTCAAGTCTTCTTCATAGTCTTCTATGTTGAAGTTTATGTCTGCCTCTACTCCCCGGAACTTAATGGCCGCTCTATCATATGCACTGCACAGAGAGAGACGAATACATATTTTATTTTAAGTACCTTATACATATATTTCCCAGAATGAAATTTTATATTGATTGGCTTCGAGATATAGAAAAGTTATATTACAAGCTGGGTAAACAAGAGGGAGGTAGGGAGCAAGTGCTCACCGAGCAGCTGCATGTGCTGTGTCAAATCCACCTACACAAATTTACCCAGACAAAACCATCTCGTCAGTCATCCATAAAATTTTCCCCCTACAACAATACTTTCTTGTCTCTCTCCCAAATCATACCCAAGACAAAATAATAATAAAAATAATTAAAAAAAGAAGAAAAGATACCAATTGTTTTAGCCACTGAAAAAAAAAAAAAAAAAAGAGAAAATATATAAGTACTACATATGCAATCGTAATACTTACCCAGGTACACTTGTTTTCCACAATCCCTGCAACATGGACAAACAGAACCAGAGGAATCAAAATTTGAGTGTAAGAAAATCAATGAGAAAAAAAAAATTACATATGTAGATTGATGGTTCACATTTTGATGGAATGGAAAACGCAAAGCACTAACCAGATATGAGACTCCCATCGACCTGTTCTTCTGTAAAAGGTAACTCCTCTATACTGTGAGCTCCGGGACCTTGGTCCTCGCCGACTCTTCTTCATCGGCTGCGACACTTCCACTGATTTTCCAGCACTACGTGCTTCTGATTGACAAAATTTCACACCTACCCAGTGAGCTCGAGGAAAGGTGGAAGAGCTGCCACCACCACCGCAGGAGGGGGCAGCCACCTCAGACTCCTCCACCGGGAAAAACTGATGGGTCACAGGTGGATGGTCACTATCCATGGACTCATCATCATCATTATGGGTCACAGAGAACCCAAATATCTTGCTGCTTCTTTTCTTCAACGTTCTGGTGCCACCCTCCTCTTCTTCTTCTTCTTCTTCCTCCTCTTCTTCTTCTTCTTCTTCCGATCCATCCTCGATGACCATCGCAGAGGAGCTTGAATTGGAAACAGATCCAACCCTCTTGCCTTTGTTATCATCATCCCCATCGATGGAAGTAGTCTTGAGGGAAGAACAGCCTTCGGATTCGTAGTCCTTTCTCTGATCGGGGGAATCATTCAGATCCCACATTCTTTGCTTTGTGCGATTGTTAACAGTTAACACTGCCCAAAGATTTTTTTAGCTTCTCAGCTAGCTAGAGAGAGAGCTAGGCATTAGCGAGAAAAAAGACAAGTAACCCAGATATCTGATTCCCACTCTCACATAAAAAAACCAAAACTTTCATCTTTTTTTTTTCTTAAACTAAAAAGAAAAATAAATAAAAGAGAAATTCTGTTGGCTACCCAGCAATAGAAACTTAAACTCAGTGTGTCTTGGGCTCTGTCTTGTTCCCCGTTTACCTCGCCTCATTTTCTCTCTTGTTTGAGAATAAAATAATCGAAGATAAGGAAAATAGGAGTGGTAGAGGGAGGCTGAGTATTCTGAATTGAGAGAAGAAAATCAAACCTACGACGAGTGAGTGTGTGAGAGAGAGAGAGAGAAAGTAGGTGTTGCAAAAAGGTAATAAAGAAGGAGATGTTCAAAGATCTTTGTATTCCCTAACTGCCCAATACAGCATAGACGAGGCCAGTTCGAGTAAGCTTAGCCTAAAGCATCCCCCTTCTCCTTACCACGATCCTCTTCTACTCTCTCTCTCTAAACTGTCCTCTCTTTTTATCTCTCGTTCATCTTTCATTCACTAAAAAAACAATTAATTTTTATCTATTTTTGTTTTGCTTCTCCCGTAGGAAAGTTAAGAAACACTAATATATATATAAAAGAAGACACATATACGATCGATATTTATGTATAAACTTGATAAAATTTTAAAAATAATTTAAAAATATAAAAATAAAAAATATTTAAAATTATAAAATACTCGATATGATACTTATTTAATATCAATATAATAATTATTTTAAAATATCAATGTAATATATAATCATTTATCATTTAAAGATTATTTTCTATTGGTTGAAATCCCTCAACAGTTTTTTTTTTAAAAAAACCCATCCTTCTTGCGTCAATCCTCTTATTTTTCAATTCACTGTACTGTTTATTTCTTTTTATTTTGGTATTAACTGTTTTTTTTTAATATGTTTTATTGAATGAAATAAGATACAAGTGGTAAAAATAGGGAAAGAAAGAACCATCTCTTTCTTAAACAACTTTCCCACGTTAACCAAATCGAAAAGCATCTCGGCTGTCCTTCTCCCTCGTCTTTCTGGTTCCAAAATTACCCAGTAATGGAAATAGACAGCGCAAGGAGTCCAAAAAGATAGATAATTACTCAAAATTACCTTTTGTTAGCTTCTAATCGTGAATGATTCCCATCATAACTTAGAAGCCACCTCCATCCACGCCTCCAACCATTTTTATCTTTTTAGGATTATGACTAAGTTTTACCATGTGGGATGCAACAGGGGGTCAAAAGAGGAAAGTAATTAGGGCCGGTGATGAAGGGTATTTTGGGGAAGGAGATGGAATATTAATTATTGTGGCTCTAGACCACAGGCATAGATAGCTAGTGGCGAGTTAAGAGAGAGTGTTTGGCATCAGAAAAGGAAATGGGAATAATAGAAGTAAAAGGAAACTCTTTCCAGAAAAGTTCAATCCAAGAGTACGGGAAGAGGGCCACCTTTCCCTCTTTCGTTCTCCTAGCGACCAATGCCCTTCCTACGCTGTACCTCGTATTTATGAGCTTTTCCCACTACGTCACTCTCCTCAAACTGCGCGTGTTGTCCCAACACCACTTATACTCTTGTAATTTTTTTTTATTACACTGTAACTCCTTTTAAAAAAAAATCCTCTGAAGATAATTTATGGATAAAGTAAATAAATTTTTAATTTTAATTTAATTTAAAATACATTAAATTTTTAATCTATTAATAATATTTTAAGAATGAATATATCATTAATTGTTTATTTTATACACAAGTTTATTTTTAAAAAGTTTTAATTTTTTACAAAGCATAAAAATGACAAAAAAAATTTATATATAAAAAAATGACAAAACAAATTTAACGTGTGTTTAATTCAGATTATCTAAATCATTCAACAACTTTCTTTTACAATTTAAGCTGTTGCTTGTTTTCCTAACATGTTTGGACATTTTGTCCAATACATCAATAATTTTTAATTGGGCATAAAAAGACAAAAATTTAAATTTGAGTATTATTATAAAAAATTATTGGGATTATTTTTAATAATAAAATATAAATATTATTTTATCAGTAATTAAATAATTTTTTTAATAAATATTTTAATTATATTATATTTTAATAATTTAATACATGAAATTTATTTTTTTATATTATTTAAATAAAACAAATTAATTTAAAATTATTTTTTAATTAATATATTCAAATATAAAATCTTTTTCTTATAATTAATTATAATAAAAACTTTAATATAATAATTAATTATTAAAAATAATTAAATTTTCATAATTATTACAAATACACACATAATGACATTTGATATGGATTATTCCTCACATTAAAGCTATCGATCCATGTTGTAACTGTTTAACCCTTGTTCATTTCCAAACTAGGCCTGAATGATTTTTCATTTTTTCTGACACGAACTTCAGCCTTCAATTCATTGCTTCGTGTGCAAGAGAAAATTGTTACGGTGCTTATACATCTTTTTTTATCAATACAATATTTTAATAAATTTTTACAATTCATCAAAATATTGATATTAAAAGAAAACAAGCATGAGATGATACCACTATCATGGGACATATATATCTTGCTAGTCAATTTTTTTTTTCTGAAATATATGCACGTATTTTATTGAAGAGACTTTTTTGAACATTTCACTCTCAAAAGTAATTTTATCTTATACATTACTTTAGCAAAATTTAAGAGATATAGATGAGGACATATTTCTGTACTTTCATGCCCACTAAGAAAAAATTATTTTGTACTTTCAAGACACAATTTACCTTGTTCTGAACGAATTCAGATGGATACTTGTGTAAGGTGTGGTTTTTTTAAAAAATATATAAGGTTACACTTATGTGATGTTCGATGCTTAAATAATACATCTTAATTCAATAATCGTTTTTTAGGTTTTTAGTTTAACTTTAATAACAAATCATTCACCGGGTATTACTAAATGGATTTTTTTTTTATACTTTTTTATTATTTATAGGAGGAGAGGTTAAAAAAGAGAATAGTCATCTCATTACAAGATGCATGATTTAATGATCTCATAAATTATGCATTAATTTTATAACAAAATAATAATGTTGATGAGAGGATTAAAGGTGGAACGTGTGTCTGACTTGGTAGGATTTCCACGGTATATGTTTTCAAACTTGGTGCTTTGACGGGGTAGTCAAGTGCCAAGGTAACTTCATAAAACTTAACGGGCTACGCCCGACTTCAAAGAGGTTGAGTGATGTCTCACAAACTACCGGCGTTCATTGTATTAAAATATCTTGGGGTTGAAGATCGGCAACTTCCCTTGTCCTTTTCGGATCTTGTTCCTAGACCTCTTGAAACTTGTAGAAAACCGAATCCTTATATTTGGAAACTGTTACTTCTGACTTAATTAGAAGATAAGGATCCTTTAAAAGAGGATCAGTTTCAATATTTCCCAGACATCCGTTGCTCTCGTAACCAATAGGAAAGTGAGAGCATTTAATGTCGTTGATTTGATTCGTAGGGTTGGTCAAAGCCTCCCATTCTATAAATACAGAAGGTTCACGTCTGGTACAATCATTCCTTTTTCCTCCTAATCCTGCAATCTTCCAAAATGGTTTTACTGTTCTTACGCCTGTGCTTGTGTTCAGAGGGAGTTAGAGAAGTTTTGCCTTCTATGAAGGCCGCCATTTTTCTGCTTTTCCCAAAATATTTGAAGATACTTCTTTTCCTGCTAAAAACCTTGTTTTATTAGGAACTTTTCTTTCCCAGCGTAATGAGGACGAGGACTTTACCTTCCCAGCGTACGAAGGAATGTCTAATTCATTCTTCTTCGCTGGGAAGTTCTGTAATCCCTGTCGTGTTGGACGGAGGTAATTGGAGAAATAGAGTCCTTCTTGGTCCTCATTTTAGATAAGCCGGGGGGACCATTGAAGTAATTGCTTCCAA
The DNA here is from genome assembly GCA_029884595.1 of Ormosia semicastrata. Classification (NCBI taxonomy): domain Eukaryota; kingdom Viridiplantae; phylum Streptophyta; class Magnoliopsida; order Fabales; family Fabaceae; genus Ormosia; species Ormosia semicastrata. The sequence continues at coordinate 15,011,257 of JAQQTO010000037.1, forward strand.
GCGTCCCGGAATGATCATGAAGAAGTTCATTCCACGCCCAACTCCGTTCAACCAAAGAGGACGCACGTCGGTCTTCTTTTATCCTTGTGAGTGGACCCGATGAGTGGTATGGCTGAAATTTCCTGAGCCTGTGGCAGTGTTCTGTTCCGGTTATCTTCAATTTTTTGAAGCCAATCCACTTTTTCAAGAAGCCTCAACAGGGAAGAGATTGGTGTGTGCTCTAGAGAATCTGGATGTGAAAGTACACAGCAAAAAGTTGGCCTCCGGGCTCGTTAGTGCTGTTTAACCTTTTCATATCCTATGTTTTCCTTCTCCTTGTATTGATGTATGACGATGTATGAAATGAAATAAAATCTGATTGAATTATCTAGCGACTTGTTTGACCATTTTTGATTTGCGAAATTTACATTGTACCGGGTGAGTCCAAAGCTCGTCCTGTATAACATGCCCCCAGCTCTGTACTTTGCCGAGACAGATAAAGTATAAAGCTTAAGCAACTAAACCGGGGTATTTGTTACCGTGAAGGAGATTACCGGAGTATGTAATGAGCCGAGGTCTTTAATATTTTGCAGACATTGTAGATACTAGGGTTGGTTGGGTCTGCTGAGTGGCCGTCCCCTCTCGCCATGAAAAGGGATCGACGTGGGCCATGTGGCTTCATTTGTGGTCAGGGGTCGTGCATAGTACTTTGCGCGCCATAATGAACATCTTTTCAAATTCAGACTGAACGGACAGAAATGCCCCCTAGCCGTAGCTTCTATAAATAGGGCTTCGTCCTTCCATTTTTCACCTTTTACTGTTTCTTCTTAAAAACTGGTTGTTTGAGAGGAAATTCGACAAGTTTTTACGGCTGTCTGCGGCGGTGTTTGCGTTTTAAAGCAGCTTCTACTAACCTTTGTCAATGTATTTTCTTCCTCTAAACACCATTTTTACTGATAACTTGAACATGCGAACGTCCTTCTGGTGGATTGTTTGTTTTTCTCTTCTGTTAATTTTGGGGATAGCTATTTCGTCCCCCTTTCCAACGGCGTTGCCTGATGTTGCATCTCCCCTACTGCGCCGCGTACGGTGGTTGGGAATGTTCTTCCGAAGCTTAAGTCTCGGTGGGTGCAGAGGCCGGTATGTGGGTGTTAGTTTGCTGCTCGCCCACTGTCATGTTTGGATGTTTTGAACATCTTTGGTTCTGACCCTAGGCCTCTGTGTGTCTTCCAGGAAACTAAATGGCCAGAAGAAGGCGGCCAAGAGGTGAAGCCCCCCCGGCCTCGGATCAATTGAATTTGAGCGATTAGGATTCGCTGGGGTCCTTTGTTACCCTGTACGTGGGTTGCGGATGACGCCTATGATAAGATATCCCGTTATGAGTCCAGCGCCGAACTGGATAAGTTGAAGGAATACCCGGAGCTCACCGAGGGTGGCGAAAGGGACGATGAGTTCATGATTTTGTCCCCGGGGAGAAAACGAGTGTGCTGGACCCGTGAAGAAGGCGAGCACTTCATGTATCTCTACGAGGACTTTTTCACACAGTTTGGACTACGGCTTCCTTTTAACGACTTTCATATTACTATTCTTCGAACTCTTCATGCTCCCCCCAGTCAAATTCATCCCAATGGCTGGGCAAATATCCTGGCCTTCGAAAGAATATGCCGGGTAGTGGGGTTGCGATGCTCTGACGGGGCATTCTTCTATTTCCATACCCGGTATTCAACCCTTGGATCCCGTGCTCGACAGCAGTCTTGGCTCTCAGTGTGAATGCTTATGTCTTGAAGCATGTCAAATGGGTTTTTGATGATAACAAAGACAAAAGCAAAGATCAAGTGCAATAGAGAAGATCAAGCGCAAAAGGAAAAATAAAGATCAAAGAAAGAAGTCAAGAGGTTCATTTAGTTATAAGACTTAGAACATTAATGTTAAATGCTCTTAAGATTTCTCAAATGGTTTTTCAATATATGATTTCAAAATAAATGGGAAATTTCAAAGATAAACATGGCTTTCAAGAAAACTTGTGTTTCAATCTTAAAACTAACGCTCTTAAAAAGATTCATGTTTAAACAATTGTATCAAGGTGGTAGAAATGACTTACAAGTTTTATTGGACTTGAAAAATGTGTTCAATGGCCAATGTAATCGATTACACGACGTTTGTAATCGATTACACAGCAAACAGAAGGCATGTAATCGATTACATGAGCAATGTAATCGATTACATAAGCAAGTCGAGAGGCCATGTAATCGATTACACAATATATGTAATCAATTACATCGTTTAGAAAAAGCATGAACACGTTCAAAGAGTCATGTAATCGATTACATGGATATTATAATCGATTACAAGAAGTCGAAGTCATGTAATCGATTACATAGATATTGTAATCGATTACACACAAGTCGAACATGTAATCGATTACACCAAGAATGTAATCGATTACACAGAGCCCAGAAAGTCAAGAACACGTTGAAACAACATATGTAATCGATTACATATATTGAGTAATCGATTACAAGAATCCTGACAACGTCCAACGGCTATATGTAAAGCATTAAATGCATGCTCAAACCACCCTAACGGCTCTATTAATTGAGAAACTTATAAATACCAAAGTTAGGTCTTTATTTGAGGTTGACCTTAAACCAAAAACTGATTACCAATACGTCCAAACGTGAATCAATCCTCAAATCATTTTCTTGCTCTATTTTCTGTCAAAAACGTGAAAAATCTTTGAGAGCATATTAAGAGCTTCAATTTGTATTTATCTACTCTTTAAGAGAGTTTCTATCTTCTATACTTTGTGTAATCTGAAAAAGAAAGGGTGAGGTATCCTCAAGTGAAGGGTGAGATATCCCTTAGAGAGTAAGGTATCTCTCAAAGTTAGAAAAGGGTGAGGTATCCCTTGAGGGTGAGGCATCCCTCAAAATGTTGTAAAGGATGAGGCATCCCTGTTTTTGAGACTCAAAGCACAAGGGTGAGGTATCCCAATGTGTTGGTGAGTGCTCTATTGTGTAAAGGTTTTCAAGCACCCATTCAAGCTTGAAGTTTAGTGGAAAATCTCGAGTGGTTCGCTTGAGGACTGGACGTAGGTCACAAGGGGTGGCTAAACCAGGATAAATCTTTGTGTTTGATTCTCTCAACCCTATCTCTTTACATTTGTGCATTTACTTTATACGATTGCTTGAATATTATTCATCTTGGTTTATTTAATTTGTAAGTGAAGTATTCAATCTCATTTATCTATTCACTTCAATTATCCAATAGCTTCAACGAAAATTGTTTAACAAACGTTTTACGAAAGATTTGCGAAAATATTTCATAAACTCAATTCACCCCCCCTCTTGAGTTTGAGGCCACTTGGCTAACACTCAGTCCGATCCCGGTAAGGAAGGGCTGTATTCTTGCTGTACTTGGAAAGTTACAAGGACTTCAAGGAGAAATTTTTCAAATTGAAGGCAGCGAGCGGTAGTCGTCCCTTTTGGCTGGGTAATGGTGAGGAGACGGTATTCAGTCTTTATTGGAATCCGGCGTCATGGAGCATCCCTACTCAATCGTTTGAGAGGGAGATCAACCAGCTCACCGATGAAGATGTTGAATGTGTAAATTTCTTCGAGATGTGGGTTGAAGAGGTCGGCAAGATCCGGCCTAAAGATATTTTAGATAGTCCGAATGACGATGAGCTCTGGACCGTGCTAGGTAACGTCGGTCGGCCGTGGTGTATATTTAAATGCCCAAATGTTTTAATGCATCAGACTTTGTTTCTATGTTTTGCAGAGAGTTTAGCCGAGATGGTGGGTGATGATTCTTTGGTGATTTTAGAGGCACTCTGGGCAAGGAATTCTGACGTTCCAATGAGTCCTCTAGTGGGGTTTATGTCGTCCCTTATGAGCACGATGCCCAAGGTTCCTTCTGAGGTGGTGAAACCTATTGATGTGGACGATTCTCCTGAATCACCCCGGGGACGCAAGAGGGCGGCATTGAAAGAAGGGCAGTCTAGTGGCCTGAGTAAGAGGATAGCGACATAAGAAATTTTCGGGCCAATAGAGCTGTTTCAGGAGGAAGCAGATCCCCGAGAATTTATTGACTTTAATATTCTTGATGAAGAGGTTGTGGATCACTTCGCCCGGTGCAGTCCAAAGGAAGCTTTGTTGGCTTTCCAAAACATGGGGATCCATATTGCTGCCGAAGCTCGGTTCTTAGAGCTCGCCCTCAAGGAACATGAACGAGAAATGGCGGACAAACTGGCCACGGCCAAGAGTGGTGAAACCAAAGCTCTTAAGGATCTGGAGGATTCCGTAAAAGCCAAAGATGAAGCTTTACTTCGGGTAAAGGAGTTAGAAACCGAAGTGGTAGCTTTGAAGGATGCCAGCAAGGCAAAGGAGGTCACGAGCAACAGCATTGCCTCGCTTCGTCCTTAGAGTGACAATTCTCGAGCCAAGTCTCGGTGGTGTGAGGCTAAAATTACCTCTCTTCAGGCCGATGTCAACCAGCTAATATCGTTGTGTACCAAGATAAAGGAAGATCAATTCAGCAATGCTGTCAGCCAAGTTCAACACTTCAACCCTGGGGTTGCATTGGTTTTGGACGGGCTTGACTCCGGAAAGGTGGTTTGGGAGGGATCTGTTGTAGCTCTTCGTGTGGCTTCTTCAGATTTGGCCGAAGACTCTAACATCCGTGGTCCGGATTCAGCTGCAGATTAGGGTTTTTTTTTTTAAACCTCCTGCTCGAGGTCTTGGTTTATCTATACCCCGATTTTTTGTAAACATCAACCTAGATTTTGGGCTTTATTAATTATCATTGTTCTTGCTGATCGAGATGCCATATTCTTTATTCTTTGTAGAACTGCTTAAACATTGGCTTAGGATCCGATGTCCAGATAAATCTAGCATTTAAGATCCGTGCCAAAGGTAAGAAACAATATTTGGGGTCCTTTTTAGGATACCGCGCAATGATGTTTTAACAGACTAGTTCTTGCCGAGGTCGTTTTTTGTTTTTAGTTTGGTGCTAGAATTTTCCCAATATAGGATTTTTCTACTGCACAAACTAGGTAACACACCTCAGTTGGTATTATGAAGTAACTGAAAAACTTGAAAATTGAATAGAAGAACGACACAATAGAAAAAAATAACACTTACTTTATTGAATATCATAATGTGCGTTTCATAACAATTTTAGGCAGATCAAACAAAGTTTAACTAGGAGACTAGGCCAGACAAGACACTTAGCTGTAGTATTTTCTAAGTATGTCTGCGTTCCAAAAATTTTTTACCGGCCTCCCTGTCAAAGTTTCTAGGGTATAAGCTCCTTTACCGGTGCTGATTACAACCCGGTAAGGACCCTCCCAGTTAGGGGCTAATTTTCCTTGGGAGGCATTCCTTCCTCCGACATCGGCTCTGCGGAGTACCAAGTCGCCTGGATGGAATCTTCTCGGGATGACCTTCAGGTTGTACCGGGATGTCGTTTTCTGCTTGATCGCGGCATCTCGTATGTGGGCAATATGTCTCCTTTCCTCTAGCAGGTCCAAGTCCTCCCTGATTAACCCGGGGTTATCATCATACGAGAAGTTCTGAGAACGCAGACTTGGTTCTCCAATTTCCACCGGGATCATGGTCTCACATCCGAATGTTAGCTTGAAAGGAGTTTCGCCCGTCGAGGAGTGGGGAGTAGTTCAGTAGGCCCAAAGGACGTGGTCCAACTGCTCGGCCCAGTTCCTTTTTGCTTCATCTAACCTTCTCTTCAATCCTCGGACAATGATCCGATTTGCGGCTTCGGCCTGCCCGTTTGTCCTGGGGTTCTCGACTGCACTACAATGATGTTTTATTTTCAGCCCAGAAAGTAATTCTTCGAACCCATTGTCTTTAAACTGGGTCCCATTATCCGTAACAATTGACTCTGGAACACCGAATCTGGTAATAATGTGATGCCAAATAAATTCCTGAACTCGAGCCGAGGTGATGGTGACTACGGGCTCAGCTTCAATCCACTTGGTAAAGTAATCCACTGCAACAATGAAGAATTTCAGCTGCCCGGGAGCCTGAGGGAACGGACCCAGGATGTCCATTCCCCACTGATAAAAGGGCCAGGGTATGGACATCGTGGATAGCTCTTCAGGTGGGGTGTGATAGTGATCTGAATGCCGCTGGCACTTGTCACACACTTGAACGTGTGCAAGAGCATCTGCTTCCATTGTCGGCCAGTAGTAACCTGCCCTGAGAGCCTTCAAAGCTAGGGCTTTCCCTCCCAGATGGTGTCCACAACTTCCTTCACGGACTTTGGCCAATACATATTTGGCCTCTTTCGGCATAAGGCACTTAAGGAAGGGTAAGGAAAATCTCCATCGGTAAAGCTGCCCATTATAGATAGTATATCTGACCGCGGTTCTCTTTAGCCTAGAAGCTTCCTTTGGGTCATCGGGGAGGTTCTGGGATTTGTAAGTACTTCGTGACATAGTAATCAATGCTCCTCTCCGGACCTGGAAGATTGTCATGTCGGCGATTGATGGTTGTTGGATAATCTCCTGGACCACAGAGCGGTTATTACCCGGGCTTTTAGTGCTAGCCAATTTGGACAAGAGATCGGCCCGTGAATTATGCTCTCTCAGGATGTGTTCTATCATGTCTGTGAAAACTTGAGAGAATTTGCTTTTTTCAAGCAAATATCTCTGTAAAAGTGGCTCTTTTACTTAATAATCACCTCGGATCTGTGAAGTTACAAGTTGGGAGTCACTGCATAGTTTAAGTTTGGTGGCACCCAAGTCCCTAGTCATCGTTAGTCTGGCAATGCATGCTTCATATTCAGCTTGATTGTTCGAGGTGGGAAACTCGAACCTGAGGGAACTTTCGATGGTGACCCCATCGGAATTTTCTATAATTACCCCGGCGCCACTTCCTTTTGGGTTTAAGGACCCATCAACAAACACGGTCCATTGTTTTTCCTCTGCTTTGTTTGTTTCCGAGGTTAATTCAGCTAGAAAATCCAAGAGTGCTTGCGCCTTGATTGCTACTGTGGGTTCGTAGGTGATTCCAAACTCAGAAAGTTCGATGGACCATGCAATCATCCTTCCTGCCAAGTCCGGTTTGTGCAATATCTGTCGGATAGGCTGATTTGTTCTTACCACCACATAGGGTGGCATTGGGAATCTTGTCTCGATCTTACGGCCGTAACGATGAGTGTGAATGCGACCTTCTCAATCTTCTGATACCGGAGCTCGGGGCCTTGCAATACTTTGCTCACAAAGTAGACCGGCTTCTGGACACCCTCAGATTCTCTAACAAGTACTGCACTAACGGCTTCCTCATGAATGGAGAGGTATATGTACAGCGTTTCTCCTGGCTCAAGTCTTGTGAGAATTGGGGGGGATGACAATATATTTTTCAAGGAGACGAATGCGTCCTCGCACTCCTGAGTCCATTCAAACCCGGTCCTCTTTTTCAACAACTTGAAAAGTGGGAGGGATTTGTGAGCGGCTCTAGCCAGGAAACGTGTAAGAGCCACGATCCGTCCATTTAACTGCTGCACTTCTTTCACATTTCGGGGGCTGTGCATGTCGAGCACGGCCTTACACTTGTCGGGGTTTGCCTCAATTCCCCGGTGTGTCAGCATGAACCCCAGAAACTTTCTAGCCTGGACCCCGAATACACACTTCTCCGGGTTAAGCATCATCTTATGCTTCCTAAGCTGTTCAAACACTTCTTCTAAATCCGAGGTGTGTGATCCTGACGACGAGGTCTTGACTATCATATCATCGATATAGACCTCTAGCATTCTTCCTATCTGATCTTCAAAGACCCTGTTCATCATTCTTTGATATGTAGCCTCGGTATTTTTTAACCCAAAAGGTATTACTTTGTAGCAGTAACTTGCATTTTCGGTGATGAAGGCAGTTTTATCTTCGTCCCCGGGGTACATCGAAATCTGATTGTACCCGGAGTAAGCGTCCATGAAAGACAGTAGTTGGAAACCGAAGGAACTATCTACCAGCTTGTCCACATTAGGGAGGGGGTATGGATCCTTAGGGCATGCTTTGTTTAGGTCGGTATAGTCCACACACATCCTCCACTTGCCGTTGGATTTTTTAACCAAGACAACATTCGACAGCCAGGTGGTATATGAAATCTCCCTAATGAATCCGACGTTCAGGAGCTCTTTTACTTGCCCTTCAATGACCTGCTGTCTTTCTGGACCTACCTTCATCTTCTTCTGAGAGACCGGCTTTGCATCTCGCTTAATAGATAAACGATGACAGATGAAAGTGGGGTCAATTCCAGGCATGTCAGCAGATGTCCAGGTAAAAAGATCTTTATTCTCTTGCAAGAGTTTTACCAATTGAGCTTTCTCCTGCTCGTTGAGGTTCGCCCTAATTTTGATGGTGTGATTAGGTTCATCACCAAGCTGTAACAGGATCAAGTCTCCGTCAGGTTGGGGTCTAGTGCCTCGAATTTCCTCTCGCGCATCCAATTCGGTCATTAAAACATTGACTTGGTGGGTTGGGATGGGTGTGCGCGCCTTTTTGTTTCTCGAAAAGCACCTATTGGACTTTAGTTGTAACACTTGCGGGCTGCAATCTGATCGCCCTTGACCGTGACCACTTTATTATCCCGGTTAAGGAATTTCATGGCCTGGTGGGCGGTGGAGATTACAGCGGCAATGCTGTTCAACGTAGGTCGTCCTAAAATGATGTTGTAGGCCGAGGGACAATCCACAACCAAGAATCTCACCTTCACGATTCTACATGCGCTGTCATCACCCAAGGTCAGGAAAGTATCAAAATATCCTACCGGGGTGACCTTCTCCCTAGAGAAACCAGTGAGCTCACCTTCATATGGTGTTAATTCAGATAAAGGGAATTCCAACCTTTCAAAGGCGTCCATGAACATATCTGCCGAACTTCCCTGATCCACAAAAATTCGACGGACTTCGGCGTTGGATATCACGCAGGAGATCACTAGTGGGTCCTCATGATCCCGGATGATATCGCCGTAGTCATCCTCGAAAAAAGAGATGGGAGGTGCTCCACTATTTCGGGCGGGTGATCTTAGTGAAGAACTTGACACGCTTAAAACCGCCGTCCGAAGTGCCTTCTTTCGGGAATTATTTGACATTCCTCCTCCAGCGAACCCTTCTGCGATGGTGTGGATTAATCTATCTTTTCGGTATCCACCTTCTTGGGCATCCCGGTTTGGTCCTTGTATGTTCTCATCTCAGTGTGTCGGGGTTCGAAATCTTCTGACGGGACTTCGGTTTCGTCCGGTTGGGCTACGGGTTCTTTGCCGATGTTGATTTGGACTCCGCCGTGGACTTCGGCTTCGTCTCTGATTCCTTCTCCTTCCGTGGTCTTGATTACCATGAAAACCACTAATGTATTTCTGCATACGTCCCTCTTTGATCAGGGACTCGATAACATCTAGGAGCTGATAACAATCTTCGATCTCATGGTCATAACTGTTGTGCCACCTGCAATGCTTCGAATGATCCCTCTGGGACTGTTTTTTAACAGGTGGTGGCCTTTTGATATCCTGGAACTCGGTTTGAAGGAGCTCCTTCAAGATTGTTTCTCGAGGGGTGTTCAAATGAGTGTACTCAGAATACTTGGGCCTATACCGCTCACTCTTGGAGGGATCTCGGGGCTGGTTGGAATTATGACTCTTTTTCTGGACTGGTTCTCTTTTCTCAAGGCTTTCTTTCGCCCTGGTAATCTCTTCCAGTTCAAGGTACTTATCTGCCCGTAGGTGGAACTCATCTAAACTGACCGGCTTTTTCGTAGCTAGTGACCGGAAGAAATCTAAATCAGTCCGTAGACCATTTCTGGCATAATGGAAGGCTATCCTGTCATCGAGGTTCTCAATGCCCACACAAGCATGACTGAATCTCTTGATGTATTCGCGCGTGGATTCATCACTCTTTTGGCGAATTCCAGAGAGAGAATCAATCGACTTGGAATCGTTCCTCGCGTAGTATAATGCAACAAGAACCGTGGAGGTCCCCCATCCTGTAATTTTTGTCCGTAAGGTCACGAACCAAGAAGAGCATCCTTCTTCAAGAAGAGTGGGAAAGCACGGCATATTCGGGGTATACCCGTGATGCCCTGGGTATAAGCATCCAAGTGCTCTTGTGGATTCGTGGTCCCGTCGTAGGGCTCTAAATTGCTCGGGGCTTGAAGTTCCTCGGGACCCTATATGCCATTAAGGCGTCGAGAGTCTTGCTAACGGCGGGGACCAGGGTCACCTGTTTTCTATGACCCCGGATCATGTTGGGTTTCCCTTTGAACTGCGACTCGCTCACCTCCCTCATTGCCAGCCTGCGCAAACCTTTCTAAATTGTCCAAACGGCGGCGCTGTTCCTACAACTGACGCCGTTGGTTGTCAATCAGTGCGGTGTGTTGGCGCAGTAATTCTCGAAGTTCATTCCTCGCCACTCCAGACTGCGAGTTGTCCTCATAATGTGAATGGTCAGCATCCAAATTCGGGATTCCCAAGCGAGCATGCGCTGGGACCCTTGCGCCTTGATTCGCGTTATTCTCTCCAGTTGGGGGGTAAACAAGTCTATCCCGGACAGAGATCCTTCGCAAGAGAAATGGGTTTATAATGAAGTTTCATGTCCCCCGATGAGCGTCTCTACTAGAACAGGTCTTTTACGACGAAGGTTTCGGTGGTGCGACGGAAGGAGGGGTCGTACGCCCCGGGCCCTGTCCAGGGAAAGTCAAACTTCCTCTCCGTTGATTTTTCCTTGTACTGACCATGATGAACGTGGGAATAATAATTTATCTGTTCCCCACAGACGGCACCAAATGTTCTGAACGAATTCAGATGGATACCTGTGTAAGGTGTAGTTTGGTAGTTTCCTCCCTTCTGCAGTTGCATTCCACCGTTAGGGTCCGGCGGGGGTGGTACTTGCAAAAAGGAACTAGTATAAAGGTGTCGTTATTCAATAAAAACTACTGTTTAGGTTTACCTGAACTTTATGGAGCATGATTAGAGTAACATTCCTGCAATGTATCATTGTAATGTAAACGTTATAGCCATTTATGGAGAGGAGAGGTTATAGAATCAAAGAGATTCGTATTAGCAGTTACGAAGATCTGTTGATTCCCTGATCCTCATGAATTATGCATTCCGAGGCCCTACAATACTTTTCGAGGTGTTGATGGAGGAGTAACGTGGAGCGTGTGTCGGGTTGACCCTTCTGAGTAAGATTCCGGTCCACGGTCCAGAACACACCTTATTCTAAAAATTAAGAATTTTTAAAAAAATATATAATTACACTTATGTGATGTTCAGAATAACTTACATCTTAATTAATTTTCATTTTTAGTTTAATTTAAAATAAATCATTCACCTAACTAAATATTTTTTGTTACTTTTTTATTATCTTTTAAGTAAAAAAAATGTGAATAGTCATCTCACTACAAATGCATAATTAATGTCTGATAACTAATTAATTTTATAACAAAATAATAATATTTTATGAGAAATTAAAGATAATACAAAGTCTACTGGAGGATTTGCAGTATATGTTTTCAAACTTTTAAAAAATAAATAAATATCTATAACATAACAGAAATGAGTGATGTATACACAAACTACCTTTTTTTTTATTACATATTTGACATATGCAACTTCTATATCCTTTTCTTTTTCTCTTTCCTCCTAAGTTGTCAAATGGCTCTAGTCTCTGTATTATTTATACAAGAAAAATATTTACATTTAACATTTTCGTAATAAAAATAATCAAGCATAATAACGTACAACACACACAGTACATTTAGTTGAAGAGTCTCTCACAAAAGTAAAAAGACCCAGAGTTGAATCTCAATATCCTTTGTATATTTTAGTTAGCAAAAATGCTAACTGCTCTAATACTTTAATTAAAAAATTATTTTCATATTATGCAATAAGGCCATGTTATTTTATTTATTAATAAAAATATAATAATAGAAATAATAGTAATAGCATATATATAAATAATAATAATAAATTAAAAAATATACAATTATAATACCACGCATCAAATGAAACCAAAATCTTTTTATACGATTACTGTTATCAACTGCATCATAATTCCGAACAATGGTCATATATGAAGATCATAAAATTTTAGATGATGTTTAACTTTATTTTTTGTTTTAATTTTCAGTTAGTCTGCTTTTATTAATGATTACAAAATTATCACATTATTCACATTTTGTTTTCTATTATCCCTTATTTCATTAAACTAGGTGTTGATGCTATTGTTACGACGATGAGTGTGAGGAATGTAGAGTTAGCACCAATATATACAAGTGTGTAAGGCTATGAGTGAAGAGACCTGGGAAATTTTGTTGGGGTGACAAAATAATACACAATTTCATATATGTTTGCGTCTTTAGGTAATTAATACAAATAAATTAAATGTCATTAATTTTAAAATTCTTGAAAGTTATTTATAGAATTGGCAAAATCGGTTGGCTTTGGGCTTGATCAAATTTATTTCGATTTAGCATTTTATTAGTTTAATCCAATTTATTGTCAATTGCAAGTTGGACGAGGTAGTCCATCATTCTAACAATATTTAAAAAAAACAATGATTTAATTTTTAAAAAATAAAATTAATAAAAAATAAGAAATTTAGATTTATTAGTTTTGAGTTGATGATAAATAAATTAGATAATTAATCTAATTATCAATTAAGTTTTAATTTTTAAAACAAAAAAATAGTAGTATTCTTTTAAGTATACCTAATTAGATTAAAAATAGTTAAAATTTAAATTAACGGGTCAACTCAATTTTAGGTTTGATTAGACCGAATTGAGTCATGTCAGATTAAATTAAGTTCAAGTTTAAATTTTTTTAAATCTAACCCACACTTTTGTCTGACTATTTAGGTTGATCTATCGAATTTAACTTATTTTGACAATTTTAAGTTTTTTTTTCATGTTTTAAGCTTTGAACATTAAAATTTAACTTTTTATGAGATAAACATGTTGATTCACTTTAAAAATTGCATTAATTGTTTTATGTTTAAATTTTACTATTATATTCTAAAAATAAACATACAAATTCTAATAAGTTGGAATATATTTATATGAATCAAGCATTAGAAAAAAACTAAATATATGTAACTAGTAGCTTAGCTACATTAATGTAAAAAAACATTTAGTCTAAAAAACATGAAATAAAAAGATTCACTGAAAATCTTGTTAATATATTACTAATATACTAATTTACTAAAAAAGATGATTATATGTGTGTGAGAAACTTATTAAAAAAAAGTAGGGTGAACACGTTGATATCCCGTAAGAACCCTAAGATACGCCATTGCCGGTTGACCATCTTTTAAAAGTTATAGTAGTGATCTTAGTGAGATCGAGATAACTGTTTGTCGAATTTGGGTCTTTACTCTTTAGCTGTATGGGCAAGGACTCAAAATGTACACAACAAAAATTATAATAATATATTGTTTTTATAATTTTTATTAAAAATTTATTAATTAAAATAAATACAGAAAATAAACTTAATAAATAAAATATTTGTCTTTTTTATGGGAAATTAAAATAGTAGGCGTGCGTTTAGTGTAGGGTAGTGAGCGTAGGTCTAATGGTCTGACAATGCGATTGATTGATAGATTTGTAGATTATATTATATTATAATATAAATTGTAAGAGATATATCATTGTTGACATCATCATTGCCATTTATTGGGGGAAAAAATTAAAAGGCTGTGTCCAATTAAAATATTAATAAGAGAAATTCATACCCAGTTAAAGTTTATCTAATTATCATTTAAGAATTTAAATCATTAATATATATATATATATAAATATTATGAAGTATCGGTATATTTTTATCTTAAATTTCATATTTTTATAAATATAAAATAATAATTTTAATATTTATAATATATTAAATTTAATTAAAAATTATTCTATCAACAATATCATATTTATATATATATATATTATATATATATTATTTTATATTTATACAATTTTATTATCTTATTATAGTTCAGTCTACCACATTTTTTTCTAGATGTGCACTATAATTTTGCACATGTCCCTTATGTCAGGCGATGCGTTCCCTATTAATGTGCAAAAACTAAAAAGTATTATTTTTAAAATATATGAATTTAATTTTTATATAATATTAAAATTATTAAAAATTTAAGTATCAGTATTAAAATTTTACATTGATAAATAATAATTTAAGTGAAGAGTATATTAGTGAGAAGATTCATAAACTCATTACCTTAAAGTTTTGGGTCAAGATATGACATTAGAATTATTATTATAGTTTCTCACTTAATCTATTGATGAAAATTTTTTCTACTGTTGAGCTTCCTCTATGGCCCAACAATTGATATCAGAATCTATGATTCATCTGGATTTAATATTTGGAAAAAATGGTTGGTGCTCCAGTTCGATTCTAACTCATGTTGTGCAGCACATTCACAAGACTTAGGTATTTGTTTGTAACTTCGTGAATATTCAGAATCGCTTCCTTGATAAGAATCATATTAATGTTGAGACTCACACTTGAAGGAGAGAATGTTAAAAAATCAAGTGTGAATGTTAAAGTTTCACATTAGTAAGGAATCAATAAAAAAACTCATAGACTAATTGTCTTAAGATTTTAAATTAAGATATGACGTTAGACTCACTATTGTGATTTCTCACTTAAGACTCATTTATGAAATAAGTATAAGTAGAAGTAAAATTTACTAATTACATTTGAATTATTATTTATTTTTTATACTAAAGTTGTGGCTCCAACCACGACTTCAATGTATTTTATTTTTTTTTTTTAATTTGACATAAAAGTTATGGATAGGAGTCACGATTTCATTACAAAAAATAAAAAAATTAGATATAAGTCTTGATTAAGAGTTACGACTTATACTATTTTGATAATTATTTTTTAAATTACACTTATTTAATAAATTTTATTTTTATTTATACTTATTTAATAAATTAAATTAACATATTCACTTACCCAACAAGAAAATAAAATAAAATTATTTTATTTTAACATTGACGTGTGGCTTTGGCTCATATTTACAGAGAAACTAATCGTGGTGCGGATCGTCTTGTTCTTTTATTGGTTCTATCATTCGTGAGGACTCTGCTGGAGTTTTCTTTAGCATATTAGTTTTGCACTTTTTCAGACTCCCTGTTCTATTAAAAAATATTTTTATATTTATATTTAATGATGTAATATCACATTATTTATTATATTTTGATTATATATAAGAGTTTAAACTCATTAAATAATATAATAACAAGTTATTAAATGTAAGTATAAACTTTTTTATATTAACATAATATTAAAATTAAATGGTTAAAGTTTTACGATCAATATATCAACTATACAAAATTGTACTATTTAAGAAAAGTTAGAAGGGTTAATTTCAGTATATCTTCTTTAATTTAAAATCTTTTATACCACAATTTAATTAAGTATTATTAAAAATTAATTATAATGATCATTAAAAAATTATAATAAGAAAAAACAAAAGTCCAACTCAAACTAAAAAATATAGGTTTCCTTTTGCTATATATATATACACACACACCCATCGGTTTGTAAAAAAAAAAAAAGTTTAGGTTTATAAAGAAAGTCTAAAATTAGTATTAAAAAAATAAATAAACTAATATGCTGCTAATTTGATATGTGGGAGCGCTATTAAAATATATAAGCCAGTAATATATAGGTAGTTTGGAACGATTAAAAATTAAATATATTTTTTAACTTAGAAATTAATACTCTTATTTAAAATTTAATAAAAAATTGAATTGATTTACACATTATTATTTTTATTTAAAACATATAAAATATAATTTAAGTTGATTATATATTAATAATTTATTTTAGAAGTGGCTAATAAAAGTGTAAATAGATAATTAGAAATGTCAATAACAACACTCTTAATTTATTATCTTTACTTAAATTATGTTAAATGACTAAACTAATAAAGTCAACACCATCAATTCTAACAATAACAACAAAAATTAAATAAATTCTTGAAATTCAATTGAATTTGAATTATTTCAGTTCAAAAAAATAAATTTGAATTAATCTCTATTTGTATATAACTAAAACTAAGAATTTTAAAATTAAATTAATTTTTAAAATATTTATTCTGAATACAAGGTTTTTGTAAAAATATGTGTATCTTTTTTTAATATTTAATTAGGGTTTTTTTGCGAACTAGGATATTTTTATAAGTATTATTATGAAATTAATCTCTCAAATATTCTCGTGATTAGGAGGTCATTTTAACAATTACTTTATTTAAAATTTGAACTTTTATTATTTTTCAAAGAGGATAATTGCTTACCAATACAATTAATCGTTACTGATATTGTGAAAATTGTACTTAAATCTAGTTAACGTTTAGTTTTAGGTCCAAGTCAAATATTACTCAATGAAATATCACTTCCACTTATTTTGTTTTCAACAAAGTAATAATTATATTTAATAAAAGTAAGGAGTGTGGGTACACCGGTACAGGGTGTGTGTTACAATGTTAGGGAGAAGGGATGGATCTCAAGGTGGCGTTTTTTAAAAAGTGGACATGAGAGTAAGAGTATGTTTGGAAAAGATTAATTTTTTTTTAAATAGTTATTTTTGAAGGATTAAATTATTTTGTAAAATAATTATTATATTATCTTTAAAAAATTATTTTTTAAAAAAATTTTACACAAAATTCGATGCAAAAAAACTTTTTTACAACTAATAATCATAAGTTGAAGATGAAAGCTTATAATTTTAACTTATAAATTATTTCTTATACTTTAATATATAAATATTATTTTGTCCTCAATCAAATATTTTTTTAATTATTTTATACTTATTTTAGTAATTTAATTCATAAAAATAATTTTTTTATATCATTCAAAAATTATAAGTTTAAAAAAGATCCAAACATAAAAATGAATCTATTATTCGATTATAACAATAATCGATTATAATAATAAAATTATAATAATCTATAATTTTCACTTTCCCAAACAAGTCCTAAATCTTTCCTAAAATTTGTTTTTGGAGGATTAAAAATTTGAATGAAATATTATCATGTTTGGATAAAAAGATTATTTTTTAAAAAAGTTTTTACACGAAATTCAATACAAAATAAAAATATTTTTCAACTAATAATCATAAACTAACGATTGAAACTTATGATTTTAACTTATAAATTATTTTTACACTTTGATATGCAAATGCTATTTTGTCATTAATAAATAAATTTTTTAATCATTCTATACTTATTTTAGTAATTTAATGCATAAAAATGATTATTTTTTATATCATCTAAACGAATCATATGAGTTTAAAATCACTTTATAACTAATGTATCCAAACACAAAAATGAATCGATTATAATCGATTATTAATATAATTTATAATTTTCAGCTTTCCCAAACAAGCCCTAAATCTTTTTCAAATAAAGCATTTTTAGAGGATTAAGGTTGTTTTTAAATAATTATTATGTTTGGGTAAAAAGATTATTTTTAAAAAAAGTTTTTACATGAAATTCAATATAAAATAAAAGCTTTTTTTTCAACTAATAATCATAAGCTAAAAATTGAAGTTTATGATTTTAACTTATAGATTATTTCTTACACTTTGATATGTAAATACTATTTTATCCTCAATTAAATAATTATTTTAATCATTCTATACCTATTTTAATAATTTAATACATAAAATAATTTTTTTATATCATCTAAACGAATCATATTAGCTTAAAATTACTTTATAATTAATACATCTAAATATAAAAATAAATTAATTATAATAATAATCGATTATCAACATAATTTATAATTTTCAATTTTTCTAAATAGGCTCTAAGTTTTTTTCATGTTTAACGAAAAACTTACTTTAAATAAATTTTTTTCCTAAACATGATATACTATTTTTGACGTTTAGATTTTTTCTGTTAGAAAATATACTCTTGAAAAAAAAATCAGAAAAATGATAATTTTGTATCACAAAAAAGATAAATAGTATACATAAGTAAGTTCGTTAGATCTTTAATCTTAATATTGACAATATCAAGGTACCCAATTACAGTGATACTAGAGCATATTTGAGAAAGATGAATTATTTCTTATTGTTATTTTTGGAGAATTAAGTTATTTTGTGAAATAATTATTATATTTTGATAAAAAAATTAAATAATTTTTTTTTTAAAAAAAATTTACACAAAATTTAATGTAAATTTTTTTTTAGAACTAATAATCATAAACTTATGATTTTAGTTTAAGATTATTTCTTACACTTTGATATGTAAATACTATTTTCTCCTCAATCAAATAATTTTTTTAATTATTTTATACTTATTTTAATAATTTAATACATAAAAATAAGTTCTTTTTTTATATCATCTAAATAAATTATATTAGTTTAAAATTATTTTATAATTATTATATTTAAATATAAAAATAAATCAATTATAATCAATTACAGTCGATTATCACTAATTTATAATTTTCAACTTTTTTAAACATCTAGACTTCAAAACAGAAAAGTAACTAGCACACAGAACCAAACTAATGGTGTGAACATGGAGCACCTAAGCTCACTTTGTGATGTATATCACCTCACAGGGGAAATTAGGAAGTTATGCATGGATTTAGATTTTTTTGTATCATTTTTTTTAATATAGATCAAGTAAATAAGAGAAATAAATATAAAAATTATAAAAAAAATTATAAATTATGATTAAGTTCTATTAATAAATATTTTTATATTTATTTATTTTATTACTTGCCCATATAGAATAAAAATAATACTAGAAAATCAAAATCTAACTGTACATTCCAAACTTATAATTTATGTCATCACATCACTTCTACTCTAACATAAAGGAAAAGATTTTTTTTTTTTTTAAAAAACTCCTACGAAAGTGGAGTGAAAACTCCTGTTACGAGGAGTGAAAGCTCCTACGAGAATAAGTATATTTACAAGAAAGAGGATCAATGAAAATTATTACGAAGAAGAAGAACCACTTTCATGTGGCTGGTGACTACCCTCGTACAAGGAGAGGTTTGCTGGCGGCGCTCTAGCAGAGAGAGTAGTTCTCTTTCGCTTCCCTTTGGGATAGTGAATCGAACGTAGAGGTTCAAACTTCAGCAATGCACTATGCTCTTTTTGTTCATTCCCTTCTGCTGCCTCTCATCGTAGGGCCTCTTGTGACTTGTGACCATCTCCAAAGCCCATCAGGGTGGACCCCGCCTTGAAAAAAAAAAAGAGAGATGAAGAAGAAGGAGGAGGCCACGTCACAGCGCATCTCAAACAAAATTCCCAACAAGTCCAACCAAAGAAAATTGAGAACGTGCCAATCCATTATAATCCTCAAAACACTTCTCTTTCTCTCTCATGAGTCATGACTCATGAGACCAATGAGTGGAAAGGAAATTAAAAAGCTAACCTTCCCATAATGGAAGTGGACGAGGCTATGGTTGAAGAGCTTGTTTTCCCCAAGTGGAAACAGTATCAACATAGTGGGCCTCTCTCTGTCTCTCTCTCTTGTTTCTCTCTCATCCCTTTCATGCAATTATTCAAGCCCAGGCCCACTTCTCCACCTCTTTCTCTCTCAAGTGAGATGTGCAGAGAGTAGTACCACCAGGCCCACTAGCTTTATTATCCTTAACCCACCTTGCCTATGTATCCGACCTAACTTCTGTTCCTCCATTTAAAAATTATATATTATAGCACCTAACTTTTGTTTGACTATTTTGGCTCTAGGATCATACGCCTATAACGGTGTCTGCAAATTACAACTCCACATTAAAAAAAATGGATCATTTAGGTTCGTTTATTTGATCTGTCCGGTTCTAGAGGAATGGGGGGGCCTCCTCGATTTCCGATTCATATATGATTACTAGTGGACAAGCATGATATGCCATGTCTTGTTTGTTTATTTTCCACATAATGAAATATCTTGGTCGTCAGACCTTAGTTTAGGATAATTGTTACAAAGTTGAAATAATTCATATGCTCCGACGATTCCCTTTCTCTCTTTCAAACCAAAAAAGAATAATAATTGCTTAATGTTTATCTATGTTGAAGGCAGAAATTCCATTGATTGCATGTTTGATAGGCTTCTGTGGACACGTTTAAATTGAGAGAAATTTTTAAAATGTGTTAAATTGGTTCAATTAATCAAATCTCCTCTTTTAATCGGCGCAGAAAAATTTGTTTCGGAATCTTACTTTCTAAGGAAAAAAGTTATTGTATAAATCATATCACCTATTATAGATCAAAATAATTTAAAAAAATGCTACTAATGCTTTTAGAATAAATTATTTTTTTAAAGAACTCCCAACAACGATAGTTGCATAAAAAAATTGTTTGAATTAGTTCACATATGATACTATTAACACAATCAAATAATTCTTACCGCCAAAGGTTGTGAATAGTCTTAATATTTCAAAAAGATTATGCTCTCACGTAAAGAATATAAACAACCTCGCAAAGATTTAAAGAAAAAAATCTCTAGCGCTATTAAATAAAAAAATAAATTATTTATGCAAAAAAAACATAAATTATTATCGTAATAAAGCTTTTTGAATTATTTATATACCATTTGTTGAAAACCTGCGCTATACCTGTATATCAAGCAAAAGAACACAATTCTAAAAATACATGTTAAATAACTAAGATTTGTGATTCTTTGTAATATTCTTTTTAAAAATGCATGTTAGATAACTAAGATTTGCGATTCTTTGTAATCTTCTTTCACTTCCAAATATCCAATGCTCAATCTCAGAAGAGTTTTTTTTTTTTCAAATGCACACCCTCCATTGCAAGCAGGGACAGCGACTCTTGTAAGCTATAGGAAGCTGCCGCCCCCTACTGCCCAAAATTCATAAAGACATCTATAATATTTTATTTTTCTTTGAGATGGCCCCTCTTTAGTTATGATTTTTTTTGTTGTCTAGCTCTGCCACTGATTGCAAGATTAGTTTTGATGCTTGTTTCACTTAAAAATGTTATTGACTTCCTTGGACAAAACAAAATTGAATTCAAAACTTAGGTTTCTAATTATGATATCTATTTTTTTGAGAGCCTCGTAATGTATATGAGTTATCATTATTTTATTAATTATTAATTATTTTAAATATTTATTATGAATTCAATATTTAATAAATATTTGACAATTTATTTTAATATTAAACCCGTCAAGATATTATAAAAATTTCTATGATTACTTTTGGGATTTCATCTTCTGACTTGTTTAGTAAGAAATCGCAAGTCATAGCAATGGTTAGTTAAATCTGAATGTTTATGTGGCCATCAAGTAATAGAAGTAATAGACTCAAGTTTGAAGATATAAAAACTTGTTTAATAGATTCCTAAGACACGCAAAATTTTTATATAAATATTTATATGAAATTATTAAAAAACTCAATTATATAAATTAAAATATTGTAAAGTTATATAAATTAAAAGTATTTTAGGTATTTGACATTATTTTTAAATTAAATTGTGTTGGATAAATTTTAAAAAATTATAATATTATACTTTTTTTTCATTTTTCATTTTATTTTTTAATTTTTTTATAATTTATTATGCGGATATCTCAGTGATTACCGCTTACCCGCAGGAGAAAGATAAGCAGAATGGCGGATATTGAGCTAATATTAAGGAGTGGCAAGACAGACTCAAGTTTGAAGAAACTAGATTCCATCCCGTTACCAAAAATAGAAACTTGAGCTAAAAGGAGTGGCAAATGTAGAAAGTTCATTGTAATTTTGTATTTGCCTCAACTTAAACAT
Organism: Ormosia semicastrata; assembly: GCA_029884595.1. Classification (NCBI taxonomy): domain Eukaryota; kingdom Viridiplantae; phylum Streptophyta; class Magnoliopsida; order Fabales; family Fabaceae; genus Ormosia; species Ormosia semicastrata. The sequence goes on from JAQQTO010000037.1 coordinate 15,033,002, forward strand.
TTTATGCACTTGGAATAATAAATGATTCACGGTTTAAGTATGGAATAAAGACACACGAAAGATCAAGGCATTGCTGTGGCAGCATGTATCCTTAAAAAATTTCGCGCAAAAAATTGCAAAAAAAAAAAAACATATTCAAATGGTAACGTGTTCTTGGGAATTCTGTAGTACTTTTTTTTTATGATACAGTATATAAAATAAATTGTCAAATATTTTATTAATTATTAATTTTTTAAATATTTATTATGACAATAGTATTTAATAAATATTTAATAATTTATTCTAAATATTATATCAATCAAGATATCATAAAAAATTTTAATATTATTTATTGATATTAGTGAATGCAAATATTAAGGATAGATATGTGATATGGCTTCATGTGTACTTTCCATATATTGGAATGTCCATTTTCCAACCATTATGTAATTTGACAATTTTAGAGACGCAACCAAAACCGACCAGGGAATCCTATGAAATGATATAATATTTCCTTTTATCAAATCTTTATTGTGTCTTATGTCTGGCTTTGTAATTTTAACCAAACAACTTTAAATATTTTGGGATTTGATGATTCATGAGACAACGATGACAAGTTGTAAAATCTTTCCAAGATCCTCTCATCAATGCCAGACAGAGAATATGGATCTGGTTCATATATGACCACAATTTTGAGTGAATCTCATTCACATTATGAGTAACCTCTAGAAATTGACAAATTACAAAAGCTTATTTAAAATTCTCAAACCGGCAAAAACTTGGCATACTAAAATTTAAAACATGTTTTAATTTTTGTTAAATTTTCTTCTATCTTGAGAAGCTATATATGTAACATGCACGTGCATGCACACATACATATATATCTCTCACAAGAAGGAACAAATTCTCAAAAAATATTCACAATAAGAGATATAATAATTACATTTTTTTGTGAAGAAGAGAGGGTAAAACCCAAAAGAAAAAATTACATAGATGAAATTATACAGAAGAAGATGACCTTAGATAAATCATTAAAAATTGACTTAATTAATTCTCTCAAATGATCCAACACTTCATACAATTTAAATTTGAGTTATTCTTTAACTAGTCAATCAATCAACATAACAGTTCCCTTCACATTAGATATGAATAAAATGGATCTCCCAATCTCCTTGCTTTTATTATACTATCCTACAAACAAGTTGATGATGGTGCCCAATAAAATTCTCCAACTTATTGATAAGAGTAATAATAAAGTTGAAGTCACTCTCTAGTCTCCACCAAAACCCATCGAAATCTTGCTTGCCAAACTATTTTCAAATTGTCCAAAATTCCTCAAAACTTTGCGACAAATGTAGTACAAGTGCCAATATGATGGACATATTCTCGAATTTCAATTTATAAATTTTGAATTATTAAATTAATTAACACTTAAGTGAAGCAAATTGCATATTATTAAATTATTAAAAGATAATGTACCAAAAAATTATTATTATCATATTATTATTATTATTATTATTATTATTATTATTATTATATTTATATATGTAACATACTAATAAATGCTAGTTTATATAATAAAAGAGTTTGTTCCTCAATTTATTATCTTGATTTTGTATATGTTCAAATATTATAATAAATTAATTTTTATAACTTCACTAAACTAGATATAAAAAAATTGTTTGGATTGATGTGGCGAGGAGACAACTAAACAAGTTTATAAACCCTTATTACAATAAACAAATAACACAACCCATAATTATGTCGTTATGGTTTTAGTGGAAAGGAATCCTATCATTCATACAATCAACCTGACTTCACACGCTCCATATGGTCAAACACACTTATATTAAGCTCAATGTCTAATCTATTACTTTCTAGCTTTTTCGTTTTAATATGCAGCTGGAAATTCATCTACGGAGATGTAGAGAAATCTTTAAGTACTCTTATTGTAAGTGATTTATTTATTTTTACTTTGTATTATTGTGTCATTTTAATTATAACATTAAAAGTACAAATAAAGATAAAGACAATAATAATGCATATGATTAAAGTGATACATATTCAATAGAATATATAATTTAGTTTTAATTTACTATTAGTATAAAAATATTTTACATTTACATTTAATGATATATTATCAAATCATTTAATAAATTTTACAAAACATGAGATATCATATTCGTTAAATAATATGTTAATATATTATTAAATTTAAATATAATTTTTATATTAATAATATATTAAAATTAAACTCTAAAATATAAGATGTTTAGTCTTTTATTCTAAAAATATTTAATAATTTAGTTAGAGATCTAACATCACCACCACAGTCTCGTCGGCCATGGCTCATCATGTAGCCGTGGGCCATTCTCACTAAAAGCTTATTTGTGGTAATCAGACGGTGTGAATGGTAATATGTACTGTGATCAAATCCAGGTGATTGACTTGTTCGGGACCCACATGGATAAGATTTTTATTACCTTAATTACCAAAATACAACGTGAATCATGCGAATATATATATATATATATATATATATATATATATATATATATATATATATATATATATAAGACATTTTATGTGAGAAGTTTTTATTGTGAGAGGAGTAAGAGGAGTAAATCTTGACCATACAACTATACATGAATTATCAAGATTAAAAGTTACTTGAAGGTCATGCGACCACTTAAAAAAGTCACATGCATTTATGTTCTAATCTTGACCATTTATGAAAGATCTAATGGTCAATATTCACTTTTCTCACCTCTCACAATAAGCATTCATCTCACTTGAGTAAGATCCTATATATATATATATATATATATATATATATATATATGAAAATGATGTTCATACATCATTTTTCTTTACACACCCCTTTTCACACTCATTTTGAATGAGTGTGATTAAGTGAGAGAAAGTGATAATAAAAAATAAGTATGATGAATGGTATTAAAAAAGTGTGAAAAGAAGTGAATGTATTGTTTGTGGTAAGAATATCATTGTTTATATATATATATATATATGATGAGATGAATGTTTATTGTAAGAGGTGGAAGAAATAAATTTTGATCATTGGATCTTATATGAATGATCAAAATTAGAATATAAATAAATGTGACTTTTTAAAGTGGTCATATGATTTTTAAATAACTTTTAATCTTGATCACAGGGTGGGGTTACAGAAGATTTCACTATAACTATATGACTGCACAAATGGTCAACTTTGAGTTCATATCTTTTTACCTTGGTCTCAGATGTGCTTACTGTGCATATCCAAGAGTCGGTGCCACAATGCATACTTTTTACAGATGATATAATCTTAGTTGGAGAGTTCAGAGAGGAAACAAATGGTAAGTTAGAGCTATGGAGATGAGCATTGGAAGAACATGACTTTCATCTAAGTAGGAGTAAGACGGAGTATATGGAATGTAAGTTCAGTAAAATGCATGTTAATGCTAGCTTAGCGGTGAAAATTGGAGATCATACCATACCACAAGTCACACAATTTAGGTATCTTGGATCTATCGTATAAAATGACAGAGAGATAGAGGGAGATGTAAACCATAGGATTCAAGCTGAATGGATGAAATGGAGGAGTGCTTCAGGAGTTATTTGTGATAAAAAAAGTGCCTCTCAAGTTTAAGGGTAAATTTTACCGCACAACTATAAGGCCCGCGATGTTGTATGGTACTGAATATTAGACGGTAAAAAGCCAACAAAAGCATAAGATCAGTGTCACGGAGATGATGATGTTGCGCTGGATGTGTGGTCATATAAGACAAGATAAGATCATGAATGAATGCATTAAAGAGAAAAGTAGAGGTAACACCTATTGTGAAAAATATGAGAGAATCTCGCCTTAGGTGGTTTGGATATGTAAGGAGAAGACCCTTAGAAGTTCCTATAAGAAGAGTAGATCAGCAGAGGCGGAGGGAGGGGGGACATGGGTATGCCATGGTCTCCCCCAACTTTATCATTATCCTTGTATACTCTTTCATGTATTTAGTTTATGGCCCCCATAAAATGAGTTAAGTTTACAACTAACTTCTTTAGTTATTTGAAACTTTTGTGCAAATGATATAATATTTGTAATCATACAAGATTTACCTATACAAATAAAAAAGAAAAAAATTTAAAGAAAAGGAAAAAAAATTTCTCCATGGTATGTATGTTTAGTCTGGCCCCCCTTATACTAAATTTCTAGCTTTGCCCCTGTAGATCAGGTGAAGAATAGTCCAATAGTTAAAAGTAGAAGAAGACCAATAAAGGTTATAAGTGAAACGATTAAAAAAGATTTAGATTTGAATGACATTTCTGAAAACTTAGTTTATGATAGAGTACAATGACGTCATTTGATCCATGTAGTCGACCCTACCTAGTGGGAAAAAGCTTGGTTGTTATTGTTGTTGTTTTAATCTTGATCACCTATATATGATTGTATGGTTAAAATTTACTCATCTCACATCTCATAATAAAAACTCTCTTATTAAATATACTTCATATATATATAGTTTAATTATATATATATAATTTATTTTGTATATATTATCAGTGTAAATTATTTTACATTTTTAAGTAATCATATATTATCACATATATAATATTTGAGATAATTATTAAAAAAATAAAATATTTTTAATAATATATAATTAGATGATAGTATAATAAATTTTTATATTGATAGTACATTCAAATTATATATATATATATATATATATATATATATATATATATATATATATATATATATATATATTAATGTGAACTTTTGATGGGAACACTTGGAGACTGGTTGGTTGATGGGTGGATTGAATGGAGTCTAGGAGATATGATAAGATTTTCAACAATCTAAAGTTTAAAGCATTGTAATTGTTACATTATATAAAGAAAAATAATCTCATTATTTGTTTAATTAAAATATATTTAATTATATTTAATTTATTTTTATAATTATTTTATATGTCATAAAAATATTATAATCACATATAAAATAATTTAATATATCTTTTATGTTAATATATAATATAAATACAATATATATATTATAATATACATAAAACATTTCCTAAAGAAAAAGGGAGGAGATTGCCTTGTAAATTATCGAAACATAAGCTTTGTTGTTTTATATTCACTTTTTGTCCCCTAAGCTCGGCATTCAATGAAGCTTGCCAACTTAGTTAAACTTGTCAAATATTGAGTTGGGGGTAAATCTAATGTGCACCTAATATGCCAGGCTCATTCGCATTAGGGCTTCCAACTAAGGATTTAAGCTGCTTACACTGAAAAAACAAGTAGCCCCTAAGGTCGGTAACCATAATTGACAGATTGTGATATACTAATCCACCTATTAAAAAAATGGAGGAGGGTTTCACTTATCTCTTTTGTCCATCCTCTAACTTGAGCAATAATCTCAGGTCAAACTAATTCCTCTCTTATTTTATTGTTGAGCTTGGACCTCATAACTCGAATTCCTCCAACTCCACAAATGACTACTTGGTTCTCAATATTTTGATTTATAATAAGTACTCAAATTAATATATATTTTTAGTATAAACTCTCTAATATTCAAAAATCGTATTAGATTTTGACTAATTTAGAGTGAAATCGGAGTCTGATCATAAAGGTATGAAAATCTAATTATATGAATCAGTGATGAAGTTTAAACAAAATGTTAGGAAGGCTATAGTAAATATTTTTTATGTAAACTTTCCCCCTTTTTTTATGCTTAGTTTCTATAAAAAAAATATATCTATTCTTTTATTTTTTTTATCATTAAATCTATTAAGATAAAAATTTTACTTTCAAAATAACTTAAAGTCTTTTATATAAGTCAAACAAATATTACAAGGAAAATAATAAATGAGTACTACAAAGAAAATCTTTTATATAGCCAGCACACATAAAATAATAGATAATAGAAGAAAAAGTTTATTTTAAATGTGTTTCAGAGGCGTCATACTGGGCGCGATTTAGAGCGCTTGAAGGTGGTGGTTCTTCTCTGTGCCGCAGCGGCAGAGTGGAAAAAAGAGTATATCTACAAAAGACACTTTGACGTGCTCAAGATAGAGGGGGCATCAAGTTTGCAAGTGTAGAGTAGAAAGTGTCATATCTGAGAGTTTTACCCTGTATTTATAGTGTGGGGTGATTTATAGACTACATCGTATTTGATACATTAATGGGGGTGATTATAACCAATATTTGATTCCCTAAAGATCCTTAAAGATTTGATTAGGCTAAGTCGTATTTGATAACCGCTTGGCTATAGGGTCACACTAGACTTGCCCCTTTTGGGGCGTCTTGACCTATATATACACCCCGACACCACTTGCACTGCGGAGTCTAGCCTAAGTCAGTATCATCTACTATATTATCGTTACATAATTAATGAGCAATAATACCAGCGAATTTCACATAAATAGGAACTGTTACATATTCCATAATTAGTTATAACTATCCATTAATACGGATTCTAACGTTTTGATTCCCTCTTATCCTAGTCAACCTTTGGATTACATTGACCTATAAATACAAAGTTGATCACTAAGGTTTGCGTATGAACTCTAATACAATCTCCTAGTGCATCAAGTGACTTGAGCATTGGAGTACCAGCAAACCTTTTGCAAATACCCCCTCACCTTTATTTCACTGCTCAAACCACTGTACTACGGAGGAAAACACCACCAATCATTCATTGCTAATACTCTTAGGTAAATTGCTCTGAACTACTTAGAACAAAGCTTAATATAACAAGGAAAAAGGGTCTTAAGGTACCTAATAACTATGAGATAATGGTAAAAATTTATCACAATGCATATTTTTTTAAAACAATCGCCTTACACATGTAAACCGTGATTACTTAAAAATTACTTTCCTTTTATCGGGGCAATCCATCACTGAATTCCACCTTGTATCAGACTTATCTATGACCTCAGAACAAAAAGTAAAATTGATATGAAGTCAATAAATATTACTAATAATTCTCTAAATAATCAACTCTTCATAATTTTAAGATAGGCATATCGGGCATGGACTTTTTTATTATTATTATTTTGGTCAAGTGATATTTGGGCCAATTTGCATATATTTTGACTAATCCATCTCTTTATTCTAATTAAATGTAAATCATCCACGTCGAGACTAGAAGATTCACAAAAATATTCTTTACAACTTGACCTTAAAAAATTACTGTAATTGAAATTCGAATATGTGACTGTACATTTACTTAAACATCACATGCTTATTTATTGTTAGGCCAATCCCTTGGTATTCATTGACTCTTTATATGAAACTTAAATTTAATAAATATCATTAATAATCCTTTAAGTAACTCATAGTTCCCCTCTATATATACTAACAAAAATTTAAATAATTAATTATACAACAAAAAAAAACAACACATGTATAAACCCGTGAATTGGACAAAATTGATAACAGTTATGGCAATGTTTTGCTGTACCTATATCTACTTTTTTTTTTTGCCGGTCAAATGGCATCTATTTACCCATTTATATCAGAAAAAGAATAACTAGTAGTAGTGGGCCAACTAAAAAATAGTGCTCTCGAATTTTATAGCCCGTGTCCATCGTAACAGCTTATCTTTCTTTTAATAAAAAAGATAACAACATGAATACAATCGTAATAGTAAGGGTGTAAGTGGGTGGTTTAGTTTAGTTTTTGAGAGAAAATAAATTCGAACCAATCAAAATCAATTGGTTTGATTTGGTTCGGTTTTTGTATTTTTTGATAGCCAAATCCAAACCAAACCGAATCGAACATCTATGGATTGATTTAGTTCGGGTGATTGGATTGACTATTTTTTTAATATAAAAATTAACTAAATAATTAGCTTTTCATAAAAAAATACAAAATAAACTAATGAAAAAATTTCTAGAAATAGAATCAAACTTATGGATTTGAATACTAATAATTATTTCATGTTTTAGAATGTGTATTAAAAGGTTCATAAAGAGGGAACAAAGAAACATATTGATATTTGTATTAAGAAATTATATTTGAATAAGTTAAAAAAATTTTCAAGAAAGATTTAACTTGACAAGTTGTATACTACTACTATTCAATTAAGAGAAAGTTGTGACGCTACTAACCTGAAGGTATATATGTAACTAACTGAACTCCTAAGGACATGAGTGGAGCTAATGAAAACTTGATTAGTTGAACTTTGAATCAGTAACCTAGCGGATTTAAAGTTTTCAACCTTTGCAGTCATATTTTCATCTAAGAGAATGTTGTTTGGCTTCAAATCACAATGCATAATAGGAACTTCACTATCATTATGCGGGTAATCTTTTTTGGCAAGCAAAGATCAATATCTACAAAAGGTTCAACTCATTTTCATTTGCATGCTTTCTCTTCTCCTTAATCCAATCTTTCAAGCTCCCATTACTTAAGTACTCATAAACTAGAGTCAGAAATTTATTTTTTTTAAAGTCAATAGTAGATCATTTAAAGTCAATTCATCGTTTCCAAACTTCCAAGTTTAGATGATGTTGTTCTTCATTACTTTCACTTTTATATTCGTTTATGTATAGTAGCAAGCAAATTGTCAGACATAGTATCAGTGTTACCACTGTGGCTATGATGATGTAATGTCTGACATACTTTCTTCCATGACCATGAGGCTCACATGCAAACTACAAACAAATTTTTAATGTCTGACATGTAGATTTTGAAGTTCAATATGAATGAATCCAGAGAGTTGGTTGAAGGAAAAATCCAAAGTTTTCAAGCCTCTCACCTCTCCAAGAGTTTTTAGAATAGCACGATAGCATATTCGACCGAACTTATAGCAGAACTAAACATTTTGGCGGAGGAGTTTTCCTTACGTGTTGTCGAAAACAACGTTTTAGGAGTTGGAAACTGAGAAAATATTGCAAAAAATAAAGAAAAATAAGTAGTAACAAAAAAATATTGTAGCAAATTTTTTTTAAAATAAAATATATAAATATATGATTTGGTTTGGTTCGGTTTTGAAATTTCAAATCCGAGAACCGAACCAATTAAGCTTTAATTGGTTTGAATTTTACCCGAACCAATCAATATACCCAAATCAAACTGAACCAATTTAATTGGTTTGATTTGAATTAATTGGGTTGGTCGTTTATCCGAACTAATTTACATCCCTATATAATAGGGTAGTGCAATGAAAGCGAGTCATGTCTCTGTCGGAAAAATATGTGTATTCAATTATTGGATAGACTATATGGGAGGAGGGCCATACCGTTTCTCTCCCGACCTGAAGCCCGAAGGGAGTTGAAATCTCAGAGCAAGCTGTATTCACCATGGCATGCATTTGAGACCTCCCAAACTCCTTTTGTTTTAGTAAACCAAAAAAAAAAAAAAACACCCATGTGGAGTTGCTTTCTTATTGTATAAATTAATCTGTAAGTCCCATATTTTCAAAGTTCAAAATTGGGTCTATAAAGTTTAAATTAGACTTAAATATGTTTTTGATCCTTTTAAATATATCAGTTTTTAACTTTTGTTCCTAATTTTTTTGTAATGGCTTATGTCTCTGTAATTTAAAAAATGGGTGGAATTGATACTTATCACCGTTTTAAAATTTTTAAAAAATTTCTAATCAAGTCCTTATTATTAAAGCACCGTGAGAAAATTATAACAATGCTCTAATAGTAGGGTCCATATAGAAATTATTGAAACTATAAGGACCTAATTACAAGCTTTTTAGGTCCATATAGTTTAAACAACTTTTAGTAGGGTCTGTGAATTTAACCTACTGTTAAAAACTTTAACGATGCTCTAATGGTAGAGACCTAATTAAAAAATTTAAAACTATAAGGATCTACTTAATAACTTTTAAATTATAAGAACTTAATTGAAAATTCTCAAATAATATAGGGACCTACAAATTAATTTAAACTTCTTTATTTTAAAAGTTAAAATTAACACAGGAAGTGTGAGTAGACATACGGTCATAGTTTTGAATCTTAATTATATCAATTACTTTAGGTCATGTAGCAAGGAACATTATTGTGAATCCTCTTATTTTCAATGTAAACGACCTATATTTAACTAAACAGAGAAAGTAAATTAATTAAGATATACACAAACTAATTGTTAACTACAATATAAAAAATTTAAAACTAACAAGAATAAGCGAGAGGAAATGAATTGAATATTTAAAAGAGAATGAAATTAGGTTTTTGCGGTGGCTATTTAATATTTTTTATATTTTTATTAAAATAAAATACTATAAGAACTAAGAAGCGCTCTCTTTACATAACACATATTAATATTACTATATATAAAAATAAAGTTAATATGGAAAACGCATATAACTAATTAAACCGTGTGGATTTTCTAAAAGACAAAGGCTAGCACTTACCGGAACAACACTCAACAGCCACCTCTCCCAATAAGAGAAGAAAGAAGCCATAATTGTTGTAATCAGAAGGTTGTTGTTTGTTTGTGATATACTAATTGTTTTCAGATTCTTGTTTTGTCAATTTTTGTGAAAGTAACTAGGAGTAAAAATTAAGGAGTAAGGGGATCATTAAAGAGGCATCAAGCCCAAAAGTAATGTAGAGGAAATGGAAGCAAAATTTTGGAGGCAAGGAAGTCTTTCACATGTCTATGCGTTGATGAGTTAATGGCATTATCAGTTGAAAATTAAAATCTTATTTGCCATAATTGTCTAAGTTTTCATTTTTCTTCGGCATTCTAGTAAGTCATGATTGGCCTTGTTTAATACGAGGAAAAAAACCATGTTCCCCAAACAATTAAGATGAGATATGGGTCCCTTGTGCTTGTTAGATAGATTCATTCTTCCTTACAGTAACATGATAGACATTGCCACCGGCATCCGCGGCCACCGCGAATGTGAAACAGTAATGCTATCCATATGATTTTGTATTTATACTTGCATACAAATAGCTCCTTTTCAGATTTTGAGTTCAAATTATTCAACTTAAACTTTTATTTATCAAACGTGGATGCAACTTAAACTATCCTTTTCTCTTTTATAATGTCGTTGTTTAATAAGACTACATTTGGTGCACCGTATAAGAAAAATTTGATAGTATAAATTTATACTATTAAGTTATATCAGATGTTTGATGCACTCACATGATTGTATAATCATATCAAGTTGCCCTTTTTGATCTTGTTATAACTTGATAAAATTATCATTTCACCTACCATAGAATAAGACTTGATAAGATTTTCATTCCAACTCTACCCTCTATATCTCCGTACAATGAATATGTGGACCGACGACAACTCCATGATGAAGGCCTTCATGACCACCACCTCCTCCTCTGATCTCTCCTCCCTCTGGCCACCCCCTCCGCCGCAACAACAACAACCCCTCTTCAACTAGGACACCCTCCAACAGTATCTCGAGGCCCTCATCAAGGGCGCCACCCACACCACCACCACTTAGACCTACGCCATCTTCTGGCAATCCTTTTATGACTACCCTTCCTCTTCCTCCTCCTCCTCCTCCTCCCTCCTCGCCTGGGGCGATGGTTACTACAAAGGCAACGGCGACAAATCCAACCCCACAAGACCCTCCAGCACCAAAACCACCTCCTTTGCCGAACAAGACAACCATTGACCCCGTCCTCTCTCCCAGCACCACTATTGACACCGTTCTTTCTCCCTGCTTTTTCTTTGGATAGAGACTCAAATCTAAAAATAGATTTGAGATTTGTTTAATGGCTAACCTCATCGCCGTTTTGGTTCGTGGGTGTGACTGAGATGAGCGGTTCTGGGTGGTGCTGCTCGCGGTGGTTGACGGCGACTCTGTAATCAGAACAGGGGGGCGAAATCTGGGTAGATATGGGCAGTGGTGCTGCTCGCGTGGGTGGGTGACGCAGATTTGGCCAGAAACCTCATCTTGGATGGTTGTTTTGAGGTCTAATTAGCAGGAGAAAGGAGCAGAAACGATCACCTAGTCATGGTGGTGTTGATGGCTTTTGGATGGTGGTGGCCACCATGAGGAAGAAGACCATATAGAGGTGGTTGCCTACCATTGTCTAGGAGCTTGTTCAGGATGGAAAAGCGAAGGAACCACCACCCATGGTGGCGGCGGTGGAGGGTCTTGGTGGCGGCGGCCCCGCCACCACCCATAAAGAACCATACTTGGAAAATCATGGGCCAATGGTGGTTTTGGCTCACTTTGAGGATGTTGAGTTGCCACTTCTGAGATTGAGGTCTATGTGATGTGCAGTTGACTAGGATGATCAGTGTGGAGGAGGTGGTGAGAAAGACGAAAGGTAGGATAATAATATTAAATAGTTACATATATTATCAAGTTGCTTATACTATTTGTATTAAATGTTTGATAGTATAAGACTTTATCCTATTGTTTATATTATCAGACATTATCTTATTATTTTATACTATCATGTATACCAAATACAGCCTAATAGAATTACTATAATGGCAAGCCTTGTTTATTTTTTGAAGGCACAATTACACAAAATGCCCTATTTGAGTTATGCTCTAATTTAATTTTTTTCCTATCAAACTTAGATATAGTTACGTACACTTTGTGTTTAGAACTGTTCTATGTAGTGTATACTAAAGTAATGACAAGCATTGTTTTTCTTTTTGAAGGATTGTTAGCAAGGGCCAAGTAAAAGCATCTTGCATTTAAAATACTTTGCAAAATGATACCTTATCAATATAGAATTTCTTAAGATTCTGTTTTAGCTGATTGGGACACTAATTATCACAAAATAAGAAAAATATGTGAATGTTTGGGAGAAATGGTTCATTCAAACTATAAGTTCCTTGATGAAAATCTCGTTTGAGTGATTATGTCAGCACACCGTTGCACACAAACTTGGTAGTTGTACAAATTTTGATTAATCATTGACATTGCTCAAAAGTCAAAAGAGGCTTTGATTACACATGTCAAATTCTTTTTTATTTTTTTGTTGGAAAAATTCATAATTCTTAGCATAAACTCTCGAGTTATCATATTTAACAACAAATACAATAATAAGTACTTTTCAATAAACTCATAAAAGGTGGAGCCCATATATTCGTTCTTATTCAACCTCTTTTAATAATAATTAATAATTTATAGTTGCCCAATATCACACTTACTAGAGTGTTCATGGAATGAGTTTATCTTAATCTAAACTCGATTTAATATTTTGACTAGGTCAGTTTCTTGAATCTTGACCCGACTTGATCATAGTCTAACAAATGACCGGATCAATTTGATAATTAAATAAATTATATAATTTTGAACATTATATATAATTAATTCATAAAATTATATAAGTATGAGACTAAAAATAAAAAAAATGTTTTACAATATATATTTTAAAATAAATTATATCAATATAAATATATTATGACATTATGCAAAAGATATTAATTTAAGGCAAGAAGCTTCGATGTTTAACACTTATTGTAAAAAAAAAAAAGATAAGGTTTAAAGTATTATGCAACATCGGGTTAAGTTAGGACAATATGAAACTTGACTTGAACCCGACTCAAAAATATATCAAATCTAACTTTTAGAATTCGAATTCATCCTAATTAACTTTCGACCGGGTCGAGTTATTAGAACTGGTCAAATTTTGAATACTTCTAACATGTACTTACTCTTATGAACTCGAGTTTATGTAAATACTACTATTTTTACCAGGGCATATCTTCAGTATTATTATTTTTGTAAAATGTTTTTTTAAGTTTCCAGCACTAATAACTAAAAAATCGAGTCTTTGACTTCTATTCTATGATTATGGGTAGGTCCCCTGGATCTTGATCTTGATTGATTAAGGTCAGGGGAAGGCAACGGCTATGTCCCTTAATTTTTTACTGGAGAGTTCTTTCTTTTGTCTGTGACTATAACCCCACCTGATCTCGGACAAAGGAGGGGGCTGATCTGCACGTTAATTTAGTTGCTGTGCTAACTCGAGCCCTTCTTTGGGGAAATTTTCCACTAATGGCAGTGATTGAAACCTAAAGTGTCCTCGCGATGCGTTTCTACTTTGTCTACTCTACAGTACTCAGTGCATTGAATTAATCTTAACCCTTTTTTTTTAATAATCCAAAGATCAATCATAACCATTAAACCATACAAAATACGCACTGGCACCTAAATGACAGTTTGTGCATGCGTCTCCTTGGGACACATGTATCCTCGGTAAGGCTAACTCATTTAAATATTAGACAGTATTACCCAAGACGAAAAGCATTTTGCACTATCGTCTATTAGGACAGTGAGTATATCCAACTAGCAACTTGGACAACAACCTTCTGCAAGTTGGCACTTACCAAAAAGCACGCAAGACTTATAGCTCAGAATTTGGATCTTTTAAAATAAATTATAAACAAATAAGCATCTATAAACTATTGATAGATCTCATAAATTACTTTAGAAGATCCTCCTCTATAATTCATTCTCAGAATTGAAAGTGAGACAGATAGGGACATTGTAAAGGCAAAGTCGCTTGATAAAGGGCTACCAACACGTGCTCAATGCAACTTGTTGCAACAGCCACTACCCACTAGATTGTAGCACTAGGTTTGCATTTGGTATTAGCTTAAAAGTTAAGGGAATAATATTTACAGGTGTAAATAATTAAATATTATTGTGAGTTACCGCAACACTCTCTAAGGAGGGATTCTTGGGCTTGCTAATTCTGGCAACCACCACCACAGACAAGGAAGTTGCGGAGGATGCAATATGATCCAGTATCTATGGCAATTCATGCAGATTTTTTTTTTTTGGGGTCTGAATTCATTCAGGGAAACAGCCATAGTTATCAATTTGGGTCAGTTAGGCTCATTCAGGCTCCAGTGTAGATCAAATTAGTTAGTTTTGGGCCAACTGAAGTAATTATAGTTTAACAAATTGTTAATCCAGTCCAATCTTATGTGAGTCATGAGCTGAGTGGGCCAGTCCGCTAGACAAACATCAAATAAAAGAATATTTGTAATAGAAATATTAATGAGTAAATTTACAATAGATAGGATAAGATTAAAACTCTTTACATATTATATAAAATATTTGACATACTTCAATAAAAAAATTAGACATCAAATCCTCGGGTTAGTCCAAACACTCTACAGGCTTGCTCGCATTGGGATGGGCTTTGTCAGACCTGGTTAAGTCGGAAAAAAAAAATTGCACTTAATTTTGTTACTAATCGGGTTATTGGCTTGTGTGGCAGACTGGCCGGCTGGCAGCTGCTTACAATTCAAGAGCTGGGGAGATGCAAGAAAAATCTTCCTCATGCTTCTCCCAGAAGTAAGAAATTAAACGTTCTAGCGTAGCAGAAGGACTAAATTTTATTTAGTTCTACACAGGATGATTCTAATGATCCTCTGGCCTTCGAGTCTATACATACATTCAAACACACTAAATCTCATCTCTTTCTTTATTTCTTTCCTATTTTCTTCTCCTTTTGGCTAAACCACAAGGACTCATTCAATGTCACTTCCAATCATTCCAGCCATTTTCAAAGTTTAACATAGCAGTTACACACACTGATAAAAAAGAAATGAAGTTGTATTTGTGCCTCTAAGGACCACTTAATACAATACTAGGATTTTCCCATGTTATAAGCAGTTCTTTGAGAAAAATCTTGAGCTCCAAGGGAAAAAGCAACTTGAACAGCTGCTATTTTTTTTTGTCTATACAACTCGGCAACCAACTAATTATTGTCATCATTACCATGAAAAGCAGGTAGGTGGGATAAACCACCTGGACAAAGACGGACTTATAGAACCCTCTTTGTAAAGATGTAGGGGGGACCTATGATTATGAACCACTGGGTCAAGGGTGTAGGAAGTAGTAGTGTACTCAATTCACTTTATTCTTCTCTTGGGAGCTTACTTTTAAAACCTAACAATGTCCAGCGAGATAATTTAGCAAAGTTGATGGTTAACTTTACGTACATCTGTTTTTGTGGTGAATACCAGACGTCTCAGTGCACGCTGACAGCTACAAATGCATGTCAGAAGGCCCAATCAAATTAAAAGCAACTGAGATCACATCACTTCAACGAAAGACAAAGCCTATAGATACCCAGATCTTTTAGGTAATAGACTATTTACGCTAATTGTTAATCCCATTGCATCATTCTTAAATTCAAGGCCCTAGCGCGGGTTAAAAGTTGTCACACTATGTTACCAAGAAAACAAAAAAAAAAAAGCTGTCACACAATGGATGCTATACATGTGGTGTTTGGCAAGCATCCGAGAGGACAATAAGACAAAATAGAGCATAAGCATAAATATGTAATAAAATGAAACATATGAAGAAACAAAAGAATGACAAAGGTATTAGGCTCGTGGAGTTACATCTCACTGCCAAAGGTAGGGAGGGATATTAACAAAATTGTTGGCTAGCAACAGGAAGACTGATTGATTGATCAGCTGGGCAACTAACCTGCTAGGGCAGAACTGCATCTCTCAAAACCTCCACTGCTTGATCATCCTTCGCTCTCAAGATATTCTGGTGACTCGAGCAAAGGCAAAGTCTCAAGTTGATTCATCTTAGAAGCATACATATCACTTTTGGTTCATCTTATATTTTCCCTTGGTTGTTCTTACAACCTGTACAGAAGATTCAACAGTTCAATTGGTCAACAAATGAAGTCATTATATAATTTTAAGTTGTTACATACATGTGTGGAAACAGTACAACCCCCCCCCCCCCCCCAAATCCTCCCAAATAGAAGTGGAGCTTATTTTAACTAAAAATGCAGATATACAGTTCTTTGGTAATGAAGTTCTGATTTCTGAAATTAATATGCCATCCCCCCCCGGTCCCCTTTCATGAATAGGGAATATGCTACACCACATGTAACTATGCAAGGTGGTGTGCATGAGAATACTAAATGGACAGGTGAAAAATCATGTCAATATAACTACTAGACGGGTAACAGAAAGGATAAGTTGTATAGGTGTTTGAGTTCTGTTTCTTAATTCTGTTTCTTAATTTTGAATTATTCCGCTGATAAGGATAGGAACTTAATTTGTTACTTTCTGTTTCTTATCAGATAGGATGCTATTATAGTTTCTTAGCCTATATATATCAGGCACAATGTACCGTTGTATAGATTTGAATCAATATTATCAATATACACACATTTCATTATGGCATCACAGCGGGTTGATCCTGAAGGAAAGTTAGAGAAGAATCATGCCTTTGACGATGGCAAATCATCATCTGTTCTCACGCCAAGCTCAGCCTTTTATCTCAGTTCCTCAAATAACCCCGGGACACTTCTTGTTGCTGCAATCCTCAATGGAGACAACTACCGGACGTGGGCCCGTTCGATGAAAACTGCCTTGCGTGCGAAGATGAAACTTGGTTTCATAGATGGAAGCATCAAGAGACCAGCGTCTCAAACGGCAGACTCAATGGTGATGGCTTGGATCATCAACTCCACTGATCCAAGTTTGCATGGGAGCATTTTGCATGCCTCTACAGCAAGGGACGTCTGGCTTGATCTTGAAGAACGGTTTGCACAAACCAATGCACCTCGAATTCATCAGCTATGGCGCATGCTTTGCTTAATTGAAAAGGAGCCCGATGTGAGTGTAACTGATTTCTATACAAAGTTCAAAAGTCTTTTTGATGAGCTAGATGAACTTCAGCCTTTATCAAAACGTAGCTGTGGAGCCTCGAAGCAATTAACGCAAAGAGAGGAGGATCAACGTGTCCATCTATTCCTTGGGAGTCTTGATAATGAGCAATATGCACATGTCAAGGCAACCATTCTTAACGCAGACCCACTGCCTTCTCTTCGACGTGCATTCAACCACATTTTGAGAGAAGAGGCTCGCTTTGCAGCAGAGAGAAGTGTCAAATCTGAATCAGGGTCAGCATTCCATTCGTCTAGTGCAAGCAGACAGAAGGGACGAGCTGGGCCCAGACCTAAATGTGAACATTGTGGCAAAATGGGACACATGAAGGCGAAGTGCTTTGAGATAGTTGGGTATCCACCCAACTGGGATACTCTTAGGACGCAGCGTGGTAAAAGCAAACAAGGAGGACAGTCTAGTGCATATTTGGCTCATGCTAATGAGAATGAGAAGAAAGAAATCTCGGAGGGATCTGCAACAGGCCATGCACTTCATGGAATACGCATGACAAGCAGTGCAGGACCACACGAGAACATGGCTGGTAATAATAAATCATGTAGGGAGATCCGATGGGTCTTGGATAGCGGTGCATCACACCACATGACCCCTCTGCTCTCTCTTTTAAAGGGAGTATGCAAAATTGACAAACCATTTTATATAACAGTGCCTACAGGGAATGTTGTGCTAGTAGAAAAGATGGGATATGTTGATCTTGACACAAATGTCAAGTTGAACAATGTTTTATTTGTGTCTGAATTCAACTGCAATTTGATTTCTATACATAAATTAACACGTGATTCAAATTGTACAGTGACTTATGATGAAAACTGTTGTGTGATGTAGGACCGAACCACGAAGAGGATGATTGGATTAGGTGATCTGCATGATGGGGTTTATGTGTTCAAAGGACCAACGCAAGGATCATCTTTTGCTGCAGTTCAAAGGGGCACAACCAACCTTTGGCACTCCAGAATGGGACACCCCTCAACTCAAGCTCTCCAGCACATTTCTCATTTACTTAAATGCAGTTTTGATTTGAATAAAGTTGAATGTTGTGATGTGTGTCACAAATCCAAACAATATAGACTTGCTTTTAGTCATAGTGATAATAAAGTTGAAGAGCCTTTTCATCTTATACATTGTGATTTATGGGGGAGGTATCACACTGCTTCACACAATGGTTCACATTATTTCCTCACTATCGTTGATGATTTCACCCGGGGAACATGGGTATATCTGATGAAACATAAAACCGAAACCATGGATTTCCTCATAAATTTTTACAGCATGGTAAAGAGACAATTTAATACAAATGTAAAGAGGATTCGAAGTGATAATGGTACCGAATTCACTAATTCTAGCTTGCAGAAGTTTCTTCAACAGGAAGGAATTGTGCATGAAACGTCTTGTGTAGCAACGCCCCAGCAAAACGGGTGTGTAGAACGAAAACACAGGCATATACTCAATGTGGCAAGGGCTTTGTGCTTTCAGGCCAATCTTCCTGTACGTTTTTGGGGAGAGTGTGTGTTGGCAGCCACTCATCTTATTAACAGAACTCCTACTGTTGCTAACAAGGGAACCACTCCTTATGAGATGTTGTTTGGAAAATCACCAAGCTATGCTCATCTAAAAGTCTTTGGTTGTCTATGTTATGTAAAGAATTCGTCCAAACAACAAGATAAATTTGCTCCGAGAGCTGAGAGGTGCATGTTCGTTGGATATCCACAGGGTAAGAAAGGATGGAAGGTGTATAATCTAAAGACACATGAATTTTTAGATTCTCGAGATGTGGTTTTCTATGAGAATATTTTCCCTTACAACTTGCATGAAGGGAACAGTATGACAGATTCTCCTGTGTCTGTATTCCATGACACATTTCAGCTGACTGAGGAAGAATATTTTGTGCACAGTGATCAAGCAAAGGAGGATGAAAACTCAGCCAACACATTGGATGAGGAACAAGAGTTCTTTGAAGAAACGGGAAGTCCTGGTAACAGAAGGTTGGAAGCTCAGAATGACAGGGAGCACCGTGAAGTCCCTAAAAGATTAGAGAATGTCCCACGAACACGACAACCACCAACATATCTCAAAGACTATTATTGTCATGCTGCCACTATAATCCCCTCCTGCATATCACCGAGTTCCACCACCTCTTCAGGTACGGTCTATCCTATTTCAAATTTTGTGAGCTATGATCAATTTTCACAAAAGCATCGAGCTTACCTTGCAGCACTCACCTCTCATGAAGAGCCAAAGATGTATACTCAGGCTGTGAAACAACCAGAATGGCGAGATGCCATGGCACAGGAACTCAAGGCATTGGAAGATAACAATACTTGGGAACTGACATTGCTTCCTCCAGGCAGAAAAACCGTGGGGTGCAAGTGGGTATACAAGATCAAATACAAGGCTACAGGTGAAATTGAAAAGCATAAAGCACGACTTGTAGCGAACGGTTTCACGCAAATTGAAGGAGAAGACTTCAACGAAACTTTTGCACCAGTTGCAAAAATGACTATTGTTAGAAGCTTGCTCTCAATTGCAATAGCAAAAGGATAGGAACTCCACCAAATGGATGTAAACAACGCATTCTTACATGGGGAACTAGATGAGGAAGTTTACATGGCCGTTCTGCAAGGATACAAAGTTCCCAGGGAAGGCATGGTATGTCGTTTAAGGAAGTCCTTGTATGGTTTACGTCAGGCTTTGCGCAATTGGTACTCAAAGCTTTCCTAAGCACTGATTGAGTATGGGTTCCGAGAATGTCATGCAGACCACAGCCTCAATGTTTACTCTCATGAGTCCATTTTTATGGCCGTTCTGGTCTATGTCGATGATCTTGTTATTGCTGGTGATGATTCCTTTGCCTGTGCCAACTTTAAGCAGCATTTGAGCAGCTGCTTCCACATGAAGGGCCTTGGAACTCTTAAATACTTTCTTGGTTGGGAGCTGGCTCGAGGCTCATCAGGTTTGTACATGTGTTAGAGGAAATACACCTTAGACATCTTGAGTGAGTGTGGCATGCTTGCATGCAAGCCCTCCTCTTTTCCAATGGAACAGAATCACCAACTGGCATTGGCTACAGGACCTCCTTATCTAGACCCTTCCCGGTATCGAAGACTTGTGGGGCGTCTTATGTATCTTACCATCACTCGCCCAAAAATCACCTACTCTGTGCATATTCTAAGTCAGTTCATGCAGGCACCACAACAAGCACATTGGGATGCCGCCATGCGTGTTCTGCGGTATTTGAAGTGTTCGCCAGGTCAGGGAATCATATTACCAAGGGAGAATGATCTCCAACTTATTGGCTACTGTGACTCGGACTGGGCTTCTTGCCCACTCACAAGAAGGTCAGTTTTTGGTTACTTGATGAAACTTGGTTCAGCTCCTATATCTTGGAAAACCAAGAAACAAGCAACTGTATCCAGGTCCTCTAGTGAAGCGAAATACCATGCCATGGCTCATGCTACCAGTGAAATTCTTTGGCTGAGAAGCTTACTGTCGTATTTACAGGTTAACTGTGACTCACCTACGCTTCTACACTGCGATAATCAAGCTACCCTTCACCTTGCAGCCAATCTAGTTTTTCATGAAAGGACCAAACACATAGAAGTTGATTGCCATTTTATTCGTGAGCACTTGCAAGCAGGAGCGATTTCAACTACCTATGTGCCAACCAAGCAGCAACAAGCTGATATATTCACCAAGTCATCAGGTGGCAAACTGTTTCATGATTTAGCGGTCAAGTTGGGTGTTCATAATCCCCACACTCCAACTTGAGGGGGAGTAATAGACGGGTAACAGAAAGGATAAGTTGTATAGGTGTTTGAGTTAATAGACGGGTAACAGAAAGGATAAGTTGTATAGGTGTTTGAGTTCTGTTTCTTAATTCTGTTTCTTAATTTTGAATTATTCCGCTATGATAAGGATAGGAACTTAATTTGTTACTTTCTGTTTCTTATCAGATAGGATGCTATTATAGTTTCTTAGCCTATATATATCAGGCACGATGTACCTTTGTATAGATTTGAATCAATATTATCAATATACACACATTTCATTAATAACTTATCCTATTCCCCTCCCTTTCTTTGTTCATGAGTAATAGGAAATATGCTGAAGTAAGATAGCATGTGCGAGTAGCTTTTATTGGAAATGAACAATTATAGAGTTGCCACCCAAGATTATTATTTTTTTTTGGTGGGGGGTGAGGGGTATGGGTACATGAGAATATCTGAAACTTCAAGCTGCCACCACAGCAGCTGGGTGCACTCGTAGAAACTATGCCTGTAAGGCAAGAAATCCATGACCCCAAGCTAGCAAGAGAGTTCCTTACGACTGTGAGTTCACAATCCTTGGCACAAAAGATGCATTGATCTAGATATTTTCAATCGGTAAAGTCATGAAAAGGCCATTGTTTCCAATAAAATAGCATGTACTTAAAGGATACAACAACAACAATAACCAAGCCTTTTTTCACTAGGTGAGGTCGGCTACATGGATCAAATAACGTCATTGTGTCCTATCATAAACCAAGTCTTCAGAAATGACATAAAATCTAAATCTTTTTTAATCGTTTCACCTATAGTCATTCTTGGTCTCCCTCTACCTCTAACTATTAGGTTATCATCCACCTGATCTACTCTTCTTATAGGGACTTCTAAGGGTCTTCTCTTTACATGTCCAAACCACCTAATGTACTTAAAGGATAGGAGTATTTATTTTCCTTGGTAAATCAATCAGGGGTCATGGTATTTTTCACCATAAACATAAACAGTACACCACCTGTACACCTTACTCTAATACTCAATTTTCCTTCAATTATCCCAGAGCAGGCACCTAGTGACTTGCAATCCATTCACCTCATGAATCATAATTTTGGTGAACAGAGTCAGCTCAGTGCATCTTGTAGACAGGGTTTTGGTGATAATCCACCTAAAGGACCGAACAGAACAGGACAAGACAATCAACTATGCATTCTAGTGGACTGTCTGAGCATCTTGGCAATTAAAAATTGCACCCTAGGCCACCTATAAACTATATACAGCTATAGTTCAAAGTTTTCTGTATTTCTTTTTCAATAGTAAATAAAACGGGACTCTAAGAAGTTCTAAAATCCAAAGTGAGCAAATATTGAACTTCATATCCTCAATTATTTGGATTTGATATTTTAAAAGAAAATAAAAACTACTTAAGACTTAAGAGGGGAAAAAGCTATGGAATGCTTTATTGTTCTTTTGTTTGAAATTACAGGCAACTGTTTTTGCTTTCATGAATATCACAATTACTTAAAATTTGTTTGGAACTTTGCCCAGTCAAATGCAAAGGTGCCACAGCAATGATGTCTCTACTTGGGGTTCCACAAGCAATTTGTCATGGAGAGCATATGAATAACATGCAACTAATGCAAGGAGATGGAGTACAAACTGAATTTTAGAGAAGGACATACATAAGGAACAAAGTAAAGATCCTTTCGAAGAAGACTTACCTTCTAGTATTAGCTGGCTGCGATGATTGAAGTAACCATAGGCTACGGCTATCAACTTCCTGAAGCAAGAGCACTAATTGCAGAAAAGAAACCGGAGTGGTGGAGGAGACCATGCCTCAAGGCTCAGGGCTCAAGTCTCAAGTTGAATTGGGCTGCTTTTCTGGCCTCCTTAATCAGAGATTGTCCCTATGGCCCAACATTGATGGAGCTGGATATTGCATCTGGACCATGCATTGTTGGACTCATGTATAAGAGCTTCTCACTTTTTGCCAAAAATATCATCTTTAAGTGAATCGTGTTATAGATTTGAAGTAACATGACTTGAGAAATGTATTAAGTATATTAGAATATGTATATTATATTTATATTATATATTAATGTGATAGATATATTAAATTATTTTATATATATTTGTGATATTTTTATGATATACAAAATGATTTTATGTGTGAATTAAAAAAATTAAAGAAAATATATTTCGTTTCTAATAACTAACAATGTGTTAATTAAAAAATAAAATTTAATAAATAACTCATATAATCACGATTTTATTTATAATTCTTTATTCTTTATTAGTTTTTTTGTGGCACTTGCAAATCAGGCCAAAAAATTGTGAGATATTTAACGTTATATATATAGAGAAGAATTTATTTACACTTAATGTAAATAATGTAAATAAAAAAACTTACATTCAATCTCTTACTATTAAATTTATTTTAATTTAATAATTTTAAATTATTTAATTAAATGATAAAAGAGAATAATAAATATTCACATTAAAAAGAGAAAGAATAAATAAATGTGATTTTAATGAAGAAATAAATTTTAATTATTAAATTTATTTATTAACTTAAAAAATAATATAATATTAAATATATTTTTAACATAATTTTGTTTTTATATAATGTATTAATTTATTTAATATTATATCATTTTTAAGTTAATAAATAGACTTAATAATTAAAATTTATTTTTTATTAAAATTAAATTTATTTATTTATTTTTAATGTGAATTTTTATTATTTTCTCTTATCATTTAATTAGATAATTTAGAATCATTAAATTAAAATAAATTTAATGACCAAAGATTAAGTGTAAATCTTTTTACTTACATTATATATAAATGAATCTCCTCTCATATACGAGACACACACACACACACACACACACACACACACACACACACACACACATATTTAACGATATTTAATAAATTTGCTTAACGAAAGATGTATATAAAAAAAAATAAAATCCAGTTAGGTGTGAGGTAGAGGAGTTTCCAGGTAAGTGATGAAATGGAGAGGAAAGGAAATTGACTGGGGCCGCATTTTCATTTTGACAGTAAACTAAAAGCAAAGAAATCGGTGTCCCTGTCACGGGGATACGATATCTGCAGATCATTGGAGTCTGAAGTGTAACTGTGAACCAATTAACCCTCAACCATGGGGTTCAATTTTTGTGTGACGAGTCCAGGCAGGGAGGGTCAATCCAATTGCAATCAACCAAACCTCAAAGCATGAACACGGTTTTTCATTTTGACCCTGTCCCACTCCCACTCGCTGCTCTTCCCTCCTCCGCCACTCACCGCCCACCTTGGAAGCCTCACGCCACTGCTTTCCGCTCCGCTCCTCCTCTTCCAAGGCTTCGTGTCTCGCCGCTTCCCTCTGCCAACACCCTCACCGCCCATTCTGTATGTCTTCTTATTCTCTTCAATTCCTCACCTTCTTAAACCACCATCACTTCTTGTATTTGCAGCCTATGCCACAAGCTTGCCCCTTTTCCTTTTCTTGTTAACCACCATAATTAATTAACATCTAAGTTACTTTATTAATTTATTTATTTTTTGGAAGGAGTGAGTTGAGTTCTTCTAACTTCTAAGTGCAAAGGAAAGGATATTCTTATGCTAAAGTAATGGGTTTCGAAATGTGGTGTGTACAGCTTACGTATGAATTTCGCATAACAGCTTGGTTATAGAACTTGATGTGTGTCTGTTATACGGTTAGGAATTAGGAGCTTCACATACTTACATTGATATTTCATTTTTACGCTGACTTGCTGATCATTTTCTTAAAACATTGTGATGATGGTTTCATAGAGCTTTTGATTAAAGAAATCATTATTATATTATTCTATTGCTTATAGAGGTAGAGAGGGATTCGTCTGCTCCCACGGACAATAACTTATAGACTTATAGTAGTTAAAAGTGTAAATTTATGAAAAATATGTTCAACGTAGTGACCGCATTTTGACATGGCATGTGGTTTGACATTATTTGCAGCCAAAAACTGGAGTTTACACTGTTGGTGACTTTATGACAAAGAAAGAGAATTTGCATGTGGTAAAGCCCGCAACATCTGTGGATGAAGGTACATTTTATACTTAAGCTTATGTCTCATTTCATGCCAGATTTTTTTTTCTGTTTTTTTGGTTGTGGGGGGGATTTTATATTTAAATTTACAACACGTTATTTTGCAACAGCTCTGGAAACTCTTGTTCAATACAGGATAACTGGTTTTCCTGTGATTGATGATAACTGGAACCTAGTGAGTTATTCTTACCCATTTTCATGTTTCACTTTAAATTTGTTGATATGTTTATGTCTCTACTTTATTTATTAATAAAACTCTCGCAGTTTTCCATCTTCATAATAACCTCTCCACTCACAAGGGTTAGGTTTGCATACATTTGATGTGGGACCCTCGTGCACTTGGCCACTATTTTGTTGAACTCTAATTTTCTCTCTTTACTTTGCTCTTTTTTTAGGGTTAGCCTTGGCTCACTGGTAAGATTGCTGCCTTGTGACTTGCTGGTCACTGGTACTAGTTGTAGAAACAGCCTTTCTGCCCACGGGGATAAGGCTACCTACATTTGATCCTCCCTTACCCCATAATGGCTCCCTCTTGCATTGGGTTGAAGCATTTTTAAACCCAACCCAACCCGCGAGCCTAATCCAACCTGCATTTTATGGGTTGAGTTAAATCGAAACCCACGAGTTTGCGGGTTGACCCGACCCATTGGACACTCCTAGTTGCTTCAATTAATACTTTGCTCTTTCTTTTCATTTGAAATCCATTTCCCTGTAAATCATCCCATTATTGTCAAAAACACTTAGCTACTTATGTGCCTTTGGTTTTTTGACACAAAATTTGGAAGACCTGCTAATTCTGAATTGAGAAAGAAAATATCATTTTAAGAACCTTTGCCAATGTGAAAGAAAATAAAAGTTCATTTTAGGTAGTGTCTCATGCTAAAAATCAAATTGAGGCTAATTCAATTATCTAATAATGAATCAGAAGATCCTTTGCAAATCATGCTGGTTTTTTTAAAAAAAATTATATATTCTGTTTATTTGACACACAAAATTAAGAGCTATATTCTCTTAAGAGAAAAACTAGAAACAGGTCAGCAAACATAGTTTAGAGGCAATAAATTCTTCTAACAATTGAATCTGATAACTACAACCTTGAATGTATTGATAATTGCATATGGTTTAGTTCCTTCCATTCTTCATTTGTATAACCAAACTTGCATGCGATTAATTCAGCAAAATATTGCAGGACTAATTGTCATGGAAATTATTTCTGAAGGTTCTTTAATTCTCTGCAGGTTGGTGTTGTTTCAGATTACGACTTGTTAGCACTGGACTCTATATCAGGTAAATTGATTCAAAGAAACAATATCTGTTCATTTCTCGTTTGTTGGAAGCTTGATTTTCACCTTATTCAAAACTTAACAGCATTCAGATTTTAAAGTGAAGATAACATACATATAAATTTTTGGCATCTTTACTGTTTTTCTATTCCAAAGTTGGGGCCCTATAGCTCAAATAAAATGTGCAACACTGGTTTCAGGTCGTGGGCGAAAGGATAATAGCATGTTTCCGGAAGTTTACAGTACTTGGAAAGTATGTTAAAACTTCTCTCTCTCTGATAGTTGATTCATCTTTAGTATCATATTATATTTTTTGGGCTTTGATGCACTCCATAGTAGGGAAACAAGACTTTATGTTGTTAATACTTAACACTGTGTTTGGATGTTTTTTCATTAATGGAACGGAACAGAATAGGTAAGGATGGACCAGAAAGGGTAGGAAAGGAATGAAACATAATTACCTTTCTCTTTGTTTGAAAAATTAATAAGAGAATGGAACGGAAATGGTTCTACCTCAATTTTGGGGGGTTGGGGGAAGTTAGGCCTTTGAGGGGAAGAGAGGAGAAATGGTTCCTCATGTGTTCCTTCCACTTCTCATGTATTTTAAAACTCTCAAACACGAGAAGTTAGTTTCCTTCCCCTCATTTCCTTTCCCTTCCTCTCATTACCTATCATCCAAACATATTGTAAGATTACTAAACAAGTTGAGTTTACTGACCATATTTTGGTAGTCAGACCTTAGAGAGCTAGACTAGCGTGGACAGGAAATGCAAAATCCATATATCACTACCATTACATTTAAAGTATAAGTGGGTGTTAATAGCTGCATCCCAAACAATTTCTTATACGAAATTTTGCAGTTGTCAACTCTATCATAGTAACCCCTCCGCCTTCCAAAAAAAAAAAAAGAAAGAAAGAAAGAAAAAATCTGATGAGGTGTTTGTATGTTTGCCTACTTTCCTTGTTTTCTAAATGCGTATAATCTGAATGAGACTCAAATTTTAAACAACTTTTTTGAAGTAAAAGAGGGTAATGTATGTGTGTGTTTTATGGGAAAAGACGGTACTAATATATGTGTCTGAGTGTGTGTGACTCTCTCTTTCACCTCAGTTACTGCCTGGTTGTTCATGAAGGTTAGGAGATATGTTCATTGTCCTCCTTTTCTTCCTCGCTGATGCCCACTTTGGGGGTGGGGATGGGTGTGGGGTAGGGTTCTCAACGTGGCTGATGTCATCTGGTTTCCAGTAATTACTGAGACATGATTACTAATCCTAATTATACTGGAGAGATCATGTCGATCAAATCCATCTTGCTATATTTATTGTAAATTATGAAGCTGCACCATGGAGAAAGTTGTGATTGAAGTTAAAAACCACAGGGCCAGCTTTTTGGCTAAATCAACGTACATAAATATTATGTTGCGTAATAAAATTAATTGTTTACAATGACTTCTCAAAGTCTATGTTTGATGTTTCTCACTTGAAGCTGAGTGGTAAACATGTTTAACATAATTTGATGTTTCTGGCACCAAATTTATAATATCTCCTCTCATTAAGCGAGAGCTACTTGTTGGGATCTGGTACAAATTATCTTGAACCCATCTACTGCCACTGCAGGCATGTCACTCCTTCCCATGTTTGCCTCAATTGGCTTAATTTATTTGGAACAATCTCGGCCCACTCTTCATGAAATATGGGTGGAAAGGAAAAACAAAAAAAAAAGAAAGAAATATTTGCATGGTAATCTAAGAAGAATGGATGTTGATAGGATGCAGAACATGCCACAGACACGGTGACATAAAAAGATTGGATTTGTCCATGTGTATTTTGAAGTGTTTTGTGTGTCATAACTCATCCAACACAGACAAAGCCTCTTCCTTTTAAGTGTTCATGTTTCATAGATTGTAATGATTGTACTAAACTGGATGCTTTGCATTGCTTGTAGCATTCCAAATTACTAGTTAATTCAAGAATTGTCTAGTTTATTAAAGCTGGATTTCACTAATATTATGGTGTCCTGCAGACTTTCAATGAGGTTCAGAAACTGCTGAATAAGACTAATGGGAAGTTGATTGGTGAATTAATGACCACTTCCCCTATGGTTGTTCGGGAGACCACCAATCTTGAGGATGCTGCCAGGTTCTTCTATCTTTTTCCTTTTACCCTTGAGTTGAAAATCCCCCTACGCCTGTCTTCTTTAAACTTTGTTTTTTAGTATTTTTAAGCTACCATTCATAAAGATGACCTTTTTAAATGTCTATCTTTAGGTTGTTGCTGGAAACAAAATTTCGACGCCTTCCAGTTGTAGATGCTGAGGGTAGGCTGGTAAAAGGCTCCTCCATTCTTTCTTTCTTTTTTATTTTTGAAGAAAAAAAATTAATATTAATGTTTCTAAGGGGTGATTATTATTGATCTGAAGGTCGGGCTTATCACTAGAGGAAATGTTGTAAGAGCCGCACTACAAATTAAACGAGCTAGCCAAAAGGAAGCATGATAGGATTTAGGAGACAATTCAAAAAAATTGTTGCTGGATTTCGTGCAGTAATTCGATTGGTGTGCTCACAGGAGCTTGCTTTGATTAAAATTAAAATTTTGGCTTAGGCATGTATATCTTATAATATTGTTTTACTATTACACGAATGTTTGTCATTGTCAATATTTTTAAGGGGCAATTATTGTTGTCAATGTTCTCATTGTAATTAATAAGGGCCAGCTTTTTGATATATGGTGCAAGATGCTAATACGCAGCATGGTGATAATGATGTTGAAAATGGTGTGAATTCGCAGCTTGCATCATGTATCAAAGACTAAGATAATTCAGACTCAAATGTCAATTGGCATTAATCTACCTCTACACTAACAACATCATTCTAAATCGGTTAGTGGTTGAGCTGAAGTGATGACTGGTCTTGGCCCATCACTGTAATAAAATTCATGACCGGCTGTTGAACAGAACGGTTGACAAAAACAGCTTGGGACCTGTTTTTGTTTCTTCATTCTTTATAAGCTGAGATAATTAAGGACTTCGTTTGCTAATGTTGCCCAATTCATCACCCTGCAAAAATGATTTTCCTTTGCTAATGTTAATATGTTGCCGTTTGGTTTTTAATAGAACATATTAGACGTAGTTTGATCAATGTAATCAACCCTACTTTGATTGTTGTTGGTGTAATGTTAATATATTACCCAATTCGGCGATGGTTATTTTACTCTCTAGTCCCCACGTTATTTGGGGCGCTTTCCGTTTGGAAAAATGCAAATTCCTAAAGAAACGAGCTTGAGTATGTTGTATTCTTCCCTTATTGAATTTTACATTTGTCTTTTACCATATCTACGCCTTTCTGTAAATCTATTTTTCTCTTTTGGCTGAATCTATATCTTTAAAGAGGGAGATTAACTTTTCATAAATTAATTATTGGCACACATACGTCAAGCACGATGTAATCCACAGGACCACACCTAAAAACCTTGAAAAAAGGTTAAAAATCTCTAACTCTCCGCTAATCATGGACTAATCCTTGGCTACAACTTAAAAGAGATCATAGATCCTAGCGAACCAAATATGGGGTACAGCTCAGACGCAAATCAGAAAATCTCTGCAAAGAAAGAAATATTAATAATGTTTTTTTAACACTTATTTTATTACTAATTTAAAAATAAATATTATTATTATTTATTTTTTAATATTTTTTTAAAATATATGAGATAAATTAATAATAAAATAAATGTTACAAAAATATGAAAAAAAATGCAAAGATATTTGTTAATGAATTGAAGAGCTGTAATTAAGCCTGCACATGGAGACATCTCTTTCTCTCATTTTCTTTTTTATATATTTTGTTCCTAGTTTCTATGTTTTTTCGATACAGTTGTTGTCTGAGATTTGACTCCAATTAGAAAGAAAATCTGTGACGACAAAACCGATTAACCGACCCCATCATCCATCGTTATCGAAACAGGGCAGTGGCCACAGCATTTTCCCCTTCGCACTGGCCCATTTCATTTCTCCCTTCACAACTCATAATCAGCAAACAGTGCAGAACCAGAAAAATACCTAACTCCCAATCTGATCACTTTTTAGTAGTTATTATTAACTTTAGTGGTTAGCATGGCTCACTCTCTCCTTTTGTACCCAACTGCTGGGCATCGTAGGCCATTGTTTGTCCCCTCCCTCCGCCCAACTCACTTCACTGCTACATTCTTTTCATTTCTGATCCTTATTTCCTATTCCTAACCCAAAAGAACCCACTCACTTATATTAAACCCCCAAAAAATAAGTTCTATTTTTTCTTTCATTCCAAAAATTCCTAATTTCCACCGAATTTCTTTCTAATAAAGAGACAAATAAAAAAAAATAACATCAGAATAAAAAAAGACAGAACAGAAGCTTAAGAAATTAAACAACTGTCTCTTCTTGTAGCACAAAAAGAGATGAAGCTGAGAAAATTGAACGTAAAAAAAAAAAACAACTATCAGAGAGATACAGAACTAGGAAGAAAAAGAAGCTAACGACTAGTTAATTTACATTTAACATTTTTACAACGCCAAAATTTCTTTGTAAAATCTAAAAATTAGAAAAAGACTACCAAGGGAGAGAGAGAGAGAGAGAGGAAGAAGGAAAAGATACAGTACAGTAATCCACACCAAAGGCCTCATCAACATCACTTTGCTTCAGCCGTCGAACAACCCTCCATGGCGCATATTAGCAACCACCCCTCACAGCCGATAAGAACAAGAAAGAAAGAAGCATCTCATCTTTTCCTTCAATTCACATCCCACTCACAGTCCGAATTCTCGGGTTCGGGTATCTTATTCAGGTCAACCCGCTCCGCAAAATCCCCGGAGCCGCCGCCTCCGCCACCTGAGACGAACTCCGGCGCCACCGCTACATGAGGGTGGTGATGGAGGGTCGCTTGAAGGGCATCAACTCTGGCACCGACCTCCGTGGCTTTCTTCCTAATAGAAGCCGCCGACATGTCACAACCGCCAACGACGGCGCCACCTTCTCCCACCAGAAGCTCGGGGAAGTTAAGGCGAGCGGAGGGTCCCCGGAGATAGAAGACAGCCGTGTCGTAAGCACGCGCCGCCGCGACGGGAGTGGAATAAGAACCGAGCCAAATCCTTGAACGCTTATTGGGTTCCCTAATCTCAGCGACCCACTTGCCCCACTTCCTCATCCTGATTCCTTTGTACCTTCTCTCACCACCATCTACACCTCTCTTCCTCGTGGCCATGCCCATCTCTCTCTCTCCTCCTCCTCCTCCTCCACCACCTTCTTCACCGTTCATCTTTTTTCTTTCTTTCTGCTTTTTTCTGGGTATGTGTGTTTGTGTTTCTCTCTCTCTCTCTGTGTCTGAAATTCTTTGTTGTATGTAAGTTGTTGTTGTTGTTGTTGTTTTATGTGTCAAATCGAAATCAAAGAAAGAGAAAGAGAAAGAAAGAGAGAGAGAGAGAGAGAGAGAGTGAATCTTGATGAAAATTGAAAAATCTAACGAGTACAAGACACGGTAGCTGAAGGGTGATGGTAATGGTAATGGCTTTTGGAGAGACCCTCATGCGACTTGCCCACTAAGCTTGTCATCTCATCTGGG
Organism: Ormosia semicastrata; assembly: GCA_029884595.1. NCBI lineage: Eukaryota > Viridiplantae > Streptophyta > Magnoliopsida > Fabales > Fabaceae > Ormosia > Ormosia semicastrata. Next base: position 15,065,314 of record JAQQTO010000037.1, read on the forward strand.
TAACCCTCCACGTTGGTTTCTTTGGTTTCAACCCCAACCCCTTTTTCTTTGTTTTATACCCAATCAATTACCAACAACTTAATAATCACTATTTTTCTATTTTTCTAAATAAAACTAATTCACCGACAAATTCACTCTTGCGGTTTGTTTTTTTTCCTTCAAAAAAAAAAAAATCCCCGCTTTTTGTTGTACGTGGTAATTAATGCCTTTCCCTTTCCTCGTTTGATATTTGCAACTCTTTTTTGGTGGATTTGATATTTACAACTCTAATTATAAACCGACCTTTAAGAACCAGATTGTGGAAGTGAGATTCTTCCTCTTTTCATCTAGAAAGAAAGCATAATGTTTTTGTTTTGGTTTTTCTGGGCATGTAGTAGTAGTAAACAGAAAAATAACAAGTCCTTGAAAATAACAAAACGAAATACGTAATTTTTGTGTGTTTAAAACACGTAAATTATATGTATAAATACCAAGGTAATGTGTACAAAAAAAAAACCCAAAGTAATGTAATATAAAAAAAAACAAAGTAATGAAAAGGTTTTAATTATAGTAAAAAGATTTTATTATAGTTTAATTTTTCATATTTCTAGCTCATCAATGAGTATTTATTTGAATTTACTGTCGAATGATTTTTGATAATTGTATAAACTATATTTTTTTATTCATATAATGAAATGGTTCTAATTATAATAAGCAGATTTTGTTATAGTTTACTTTTTTATATTTCTAGTTCATCAATGAGTATTTATTGGAAGGGAAAATAGTAAAAACAAGATTTGAGGATTTGATCTTAAGTATTTTATATTTACATGTAAAAACCTTTATTAACTAAGTTAACTGACACTTTATTGAAAATTGCATAAGTTATATTTTATTCATGTATATAAAATTTTTACAAATATATATATATCTATAACATAACTAGTTGTGTATTAGTGGCACAATAATAAGATGTAATATCTGTTATGATGGTGTTGGTTGGTTGGTGTCGTTTGCGGGTTAGTGAAATGGAATTCAAAGGGCATTAATCAGGCAATAAAATGATTCTTTAATTGGTATAAATAATATTTTGTTTCATTTTCATTATTATCTGATATTTATAATAATTCTGAGTGGGCAGAGGGGTAGGTCGGTGGTCGGTGGATAGATACCGTTAGCAATTGACTTTCCCTCCACGCAATAACGATAGGATTGGATGCCCCATTTTGTCCTTCTAAAACTTTTGTTGTTATGCGCATAGGTAGGGGTATTTTAGGAATAAGAGAATTTCATTGGCCCACATAGTAAAGTTGGGTGCCCTGCTAATCATATTAAGGGGCGGCTTAATTGCCTATTAATAAGACATTTATTCACTCTTTAATTATTAACAAAATCTTGTTATTATGTGCAGTAAAATTTATTGCTATATATCACACCAAAAAAAAATCATTGCTATATTATTTAATAAAATTAAGTGACAATTTTTGGATGTGTCACTTTAATTATATACTTGTATTCGAGTAAGTCGTAATTTTTAAAAGAATATCAAAATTTAAATATAGAGAAAGTAACTTTTGAGTCACAATACTATTTTAAAAACTAGTCTTACAATAATATCGAGTACTTGATGGAAAAAAAATACAATTATTTCATACCAAATTACTTAAAAATATGCCGTGTTCGTCTAAAGCAACTGAATAAATAGGAATTACAAATAATTTAATTGTTGTACAAAACTCAACTGAAATGATATGGTAAGCAGATGATGAAATAAGTAGTTTACAATTATTTTACTACAATAGTGCATGAAAGCTTTCTATTTTGTTTCCATGATCTGTTGGTGGATATGTTATTTCAAATTTTCTATGATTCAAATGTTACAGAACTGTGTTTTACATAGACCAATAAATAAGAGTGTGTTTATTTGTATTTTTTTACAATAATAAAAATTGATTTTTTATTAAAAAAATAATTATGAAACATAGACATATATTTAAATAAGATTTTGAAAAAAGTATAATATAAAAAAAATTAGTTTTATGATTTTTTTAAATATAGGACTGAATTATTTATCAAAATAATTAATTATAGAGAGATGTAATAAAAAGAGAGAAAGTAAATAATACTTTTTACTTTTTATAATTGTATCTAAACGTAAAATAACTTCTATTTTTTATAAAAATATTTAAAAAATTAATTATTATACTATATTATAATAAAAAAATTAAAATAAAACCTTACCAAAACACAGCGTAAATATAATGTAAATTATGTTAATCCATATGCTTTTTTTGTCGTTGATATCATCGCCTTATTATTATTTTTTTTAATAATGATTTCTTCGCGAACATAATAACACTTATCCTATATATCCTCGTTGATGGTATTTTCTAGATAATAATGCCAACAATAATAAAGAAAAGGGCTAACTTTCCTTTATCCTTTTGGCTTTCCTAGGGGAAAAAATTGTAAAAGCAAACATGTAACTTGGGGAATTTGGTTGCAACGCTTTAAGCAAAATTTATGTACATTACACGACATTACTGAGAATTGGTAACATTAGTATGATAGTATCAATGATAAAATGGGAAATTGAGTAAGGAGATAAGGATAGTAAGATTGGCAAGAAACACTCTGCAGAAGAGATAGTGAAAGAAAGTCAATAACGATGGGCACAAATAATAAAGACGAATTGTATCAATTATTTAGGATTTAAATTTTGTCAGTGTTCATTGTTTTAGTGTCATGCTAATATGCTATGACTCTCAGATAAAATAAACACACTCAAATTACAATTTTTATTAAGCTAAAAAAAGAGAGAGTGAGAGAGTATATCCTATGATTTGCCGACGGAATTTTATAGTAAATATTTAGAGGAAGTCCCATATTTTTCAAGGAAAGATCCATATCACAATTTTTAAAAAAATAACAAAAGTAATTTTTTCTTGTACAAAAAAAAAATCTACAGGATAAATTTCATTCTTATATCATAAATCATGAGACTTGTTTTTATATTTGTAAGACAGTATCTTGTGAGACATTGTCTTTTTTATTTTTAAGAATGTGATTTTTTAAAATATAGGCAAAAGTGTATGATTTTTCAAAAATATTTTTAAAGATAATTCATGAAATTCACAAGAATGTTTTTTCATGATGACAATACTCATGAAAATCATATATGTTTTTTCTAAAATACCTCTAGTTAATTTAGATAGAAAATTTTCATGAGGGATAAATGATAAGAGGTGGATAATAATATTTTCTATATTTTATTCCATGAAATGATAATAATAAAAAATACCTCTTTTTATATGAATCTTGTTTTGTCAAAACATAAGAATATTACATTCTTGATAAAGATAACTTTATCTTGAAAAAATAATTGTAGATATGGGAGATCATGAACTTGTATATGGGGGAGATATAGTAACTAGAGACGTGTTTTGACCTTTTCTATCGTTCACAAGAAAAACATACAATTATGCATGCACCTACGAGAGCACATGGACTACAGCATTGGTTAGCAAAAGGACCCGGAAGTTGGAAGAAATTGTAGACGTGTCGGAAAATGTTGGAACTGATTCTGAAGTCATAAATACAAAAGAAAATAAACAAATATGAGTATCTTATCACTGTATCAGAATTTGCTTGCTTTGTAGGACACATCGATCAAGGGGAGGTTAATGCAGTTGTTCCATGATTGAAGGAAAAGTCAAATGTAGGTGAAAATTGGCACGGGTGAAGTTAATGGACATTGTTGTGGTTGACTTTATTTTTTTCGTAAACTTGTAATTACTAATTATCCATTAGACCATTACATTGGTAGCTACTTTGATGCTTGTAATGAACCTTTCCATGTGAGCTGTAAAGTAGTAAAACGATCTTTTAACGCAGCCTTTTCTGATTTGCACCGTGAACAACATTCGTTACTAGTGCAACAAAAGAGAACATGTAATACAGTTGATTCTTTTCTAATTTGCATGATGAACAACATTTGTTACTAGTTCAACAGAAGAAAAATGTAATACGATTTATTTTTATCCTACTTTTTCCGCTCTTCTTAGACTAGGCGCATAATGATGCATATCTTTGAACACAGATCAACTTTCTCTAGGAAAGTCAGTGATATTTTTTTAAACAAAATAATAAAAGATAAAGAAAAACATTTACCCAAAAAAAGAAAGATAAAGAAAACAAACAGCCACGTGCAACAGATCAAAATAAAAAACAGGGTAACCAAATTCACCAGCATCATCCCCCAGGACGGATGGGGTTGAAAAGCTAGCTACCCAACAATAATATATTGGGCCTGTGAAAGTGGTATAGAAATTAGAAAGTAATCCTTCAGTGTCCTAATATGCGCAGCGACTTCCCTGTTCCTTGGAGCCTCATAGACTTGATAAGGTACATGTTTTTTGCATTAATCTGTTAAATATTTCAATTCCACACCTTGCACCAAGTTGAGTTGCCTTTGACAGATGCAGCACACACCCTTTCTACTGCTTGAAGTTGAGTTTCAAAAGACACGTAAACAATAATAAGTTAACGAGACTTTAATTAATCCAATAATGTTGTTACTAAATAATTTCGACATCAACATCTCCAAAAAGAATAGGAACATATCGGGGAAGAAAATTTCAGAAACATTAGACTATATGAAACGCGACAATTATGTCATAAAACACACTTTTAGGTGATTATTGGATGTTCACATAGTCAATTATATATTGTACTATAGATAATTAAACAATTATGTTTTGGTGATTTTGAAGAAGAATTTACTTTTGATGCACTTTAATGTAAAAATTTATTAATTCTATCTCTCTAAGTTTAAATGACAGACGTAAAACGGTCGTAAAGAAAACATCATAATGGACAATAGACTCAAAATAGACTATGGAAATAAAAGCATAAGGAGCAAAATTAAAGACAGAAGCAAACTAAACACTCCGAAAATCGGAGGATTTGTCTTTACAAAATGTTACACCCTACATAGGGGACAAAAACAAAAATTAAAGGGCATTCGCTACTCCTTGGCGGCATCTTGACCACATACTACAGCAGATGAAGTCTCAGCAATACTTAGATTTCCTGGAGTAGCATTGAAAAGCATGAGGCGTCCATCCCGGACCACCTTCTCAGAATCCAGCGCGTCCAAGGCCAAAGTCATCCCGGGATTAAAAAGCTAGACTTGGTCAATGACATTTCGAAATTGCTCCCCACTAATGTTGATGCAAACAGTGATAAGCTGCTGGACGTCACCTTGCAAAGAGACAGTCTTGTCTTCGAGCTATTGGCTCTTGGTATAAAAACCCTTGTTCTCAACCCGGAGCACAGTTACGTATCTCTTAACCTTTTTCAAGCTAGCCTCTTTTTGCTTCACAACATCCTTCAAGGCATTCACTTCACTTTCCAATTCCCAGGTCCAAGTCTCGGCATCGTTTTTGGCCTTTACGGCCTCCTCCATGGCCTTAAGAGCCTTGTTTTCACCTCTCTCAGTCGTTGCCACTTTATCCGCCATCTCCTGATCATGCTCCTCGATGGATTATTCTAGGAACCGAGCCTTGACAGCAAGACGAAGGCAAAAAATTTGAAAAGACAACAAAGCCTCCTTTGTACTACGTTGGGCGAGGTGGTTTCCAACTTCGGCATCCAAAATGTTGTAGTCAATGAACTCCTGGGGGTCTGACTCCTCGTGATGTAATTTGATTGGGCCAGTGACCTCTCCAACTACCGCTCTCTTGCCACGGTCATCCGACCTACCATCTTCCACTGCCTTCCTCTTACGCCTCTCGAGCAGCTGGGGAGAATCCTCTACCTGGATAGGTTCCCTCTCCGTCACCAGAAGCTCAAATGGTGGGGATGAAGGAACCGGAACAAGATCCGTGGGGGCATTTGATGGCCCAGGGGCATTCTTAGCCTTCAAAGCTTTGAGGACTGCCAAAGCATTTTCAGTTGCCATCTCAGCCAACTTTCTGCGAAAACAACAAAGAGTCAGAATAAAAATGGTGTTACAAGGTATCATGAAAAGTGAAAAGCATATAACTAAATTCGGACAACGGCCTAAGCTACCTAGTATGGCCCAAAGAGTGCCGTCATCTGGGGTATCTAGAATATCTTTAATACGGGTCAAACTGATTTGTTTGACACACATTTCAAAGAAATTAACTCACTCAACCTTTTCTTCATCCAGGTGATGTCTTTCTCTTTCGAATAATTAAGTAGGAATGTTTCATGCTGCCCAATTCCAGTATAGGCTGAATATTGGTTCTCCGTTACCATCCAACTAGAAAAGATGAGTATTACGAGCCGCCATCAACTTAAAAAACTTCTCTTTGAAGTCCTTATAACTTTCTTGGTATGGAAGGAAGACCTTCCGCCCTTACCGTGAACGAATCAAAAGCCAGGTTTTCTGAGGGGCATTAGCACCATGTACAGAGTATCGGGTATAGAAATAGAAAAATGCTCTATCCGAGCACCGCAACCCAACCAACAGGCAAATCCTTTCAAAAGCCAGAATGTTTGCCTAGCCATTAGGATGAATATGTGAAAAGGGCAGCATTAATAGTTCAGAGGATGGCAAGATGGAAGTCGTTGAATGGAAGCCGAAGTCCAAAGCTAACAAAGAAATCTTCATACAAATACATGCAATACTCTCTCTCCTGGTTGGTTGAGCACACTCTTTCGTTCTCTGGGGACAAGATTTGGAATTCGTGGTCCCTGTCACTTTTCTTGGCCAGCATCAAGTAACCTTAAAGTTCATCGAGAAATTCTCTGGACTGGAAACGGGATATCTGATCGTAGGCGTTGTCTGTGACCCATGGGTAGACTATCCCCGGACCTCGGCGAATACGAATTGCATTTTCCAAGGACGCCTTTTGATCTGCCGGCTCCTGAGGTTCTGGAATCGGCACCTCAGGCCTGGTCGCTCTCCTCCTTCTAGCCATTTTTCTAGAACATACAGAGGCCAGAGGTCAGAATCAGTCAAGTTCAGCGATTCAGACTTGGAAGCAGGAAAACAGAGAAGACTGCTTGTACCCACGCACTGGCCTCTGCACCCACTAAGGCTAAAGCCTCAGAAGGATACCTTCACCGCACGCAGTGTGATGGAGGAGGTGCTCCACAGGGCAACACCATTGAAGAGAAAGGAAACGATATTCCCACCTTTATTCATAAAGAGAAAAGGAAAGTGCACTCCATTAAAGGATAGTGCACAACCACTCTACAAGGCGAAATAAGCACAGACAAATCAAAGGGAAAAGAACTGCCTTGAAGAAAATTGAAGAGACTGGGTCACTGGAAGTTTGAATTGTTGGAAAAGGAATGAAATTGCCCTCCACCGTTGTGAAAAATCGTCAGAAATCACCTCAGGCTACCAATTTTGAGAGAGAAATAATAAAATGAATGAAGGAAATTTAAACCCCTATTTATAAAGGCCAGATGGTTAGGGGGTAATTCTATCCTAATAGTCCGGATTTGAAAAGATATTCATTATGGTGCGCGAAGCACTAAGCACGACTCCTCAACCAGAACGCGCCACGTGACCCTCACAGCTGTCGTGGCAGTTGAAGGGACGATTGCGCAGCAGACCAAGGGACACGTAACCTCAGCAAGCCTACTCCGAAAATTTTCCACGAACCACATAATTTTTCTGCAAACCTCGGCGGATTAAGGAATCAAACGAGAGGTATCAATGTGGACTACGTCACCCTTAAGAAAGGTCGTGGTTGATGTCGAAAGGCTAAAGTTTAAGTTCTCAACGCCGTGAGGAACATGGACCCCGGATAAGGAACTCAAGCTTGTCACTTCGTTGTAGCAACCAAGAAACAAGCTCGGGGCAACTTAGCATAATTACAGGGTAAGCGTTGGACTTACCCTAGGAGATAGGGCAAACGTTGGACTTATCTCAGAAGATATAAACAGCGAAAAATAGAAAAGAAAAAGAGATACAATGTAATATTTAAAAATAATGGATTTTATTCATTGATCTCATTCCATATATCGTCAACCTTCAGGGAAAAAAGAAGGAAAATACATCAAAAGTGTTCAGAAAATAATGTCCATAAAAGAACCAGAGGACGGAACCGACATCACCGCTGGGACACCCAGCTGCATTATCACATCCACAGTTCCTCCATTTTCTTCCCTGTTTACTAGGCTTTGAAGAATTTTGGAAAACCGGAACGTAACACCGCTTCTGAAATCCGTAGTCACTACCTTCCTAATTCTTCTTCACTGCCTCCTTCACAGTGATAATAAGGGCCAACATTAGTCACTTCTCCGTAGAGAAGCTCCAGGAAAATGCATCACCCCAAGTTGCTCCAAGAGAATTTTCTCTTCTAGAGGGATCGTATTCTTGCATATCCAACCGCTCTTAGAGGAAGACCGGCCTAGTGCCTCCAAATCACTCAAGAAGGAAGAAAGACAAGGACGGAGTGCCTTCTAATGTCTTCATGCACCTCGACAGAAGCCTCACTCCATCCTAACAACATCGAGTGAATCAAACACTCTCGTGTATGCTAGGAGAGAAAGGTTTCTGCCCCCCCAAATGTACAACAACTTAGGCATTACGCCAAGAAAGAAAGGCTTCCACCGGAGGAGTTAGTTGCAGAAAAGCAAAAACCTTCAAAGATTTTGAGAAGCATAATAAGATGACCTTCGCAGAGGATAAAACCCTCCTTGTAAATGCAGAAAATGAAAAGAAAACTACTCTTTGAGAGAGGACCATCCTCGCATAGAATTACAAAGCAAATGGAATACAACGAAGGGAATGTTAGCTTCTATGCAAACATTCCCTATTTATAGAGAGAATGAAGCACTTTGATTGGTCCCGTAAAAGATGAGTTGATTGTATGATGGCAGTCACGTTTAATGTCCCCAGATTTTGATTGGTCACGGGAGCAGCGGGCAATTGGAAAACAGTATGAAACTAATATCCTCTTAAAAGGATCTTTAATTCCCAACAAAGTCAAAGTAGTAGTTTTCCAAAAGATCTCAGATTGTTACCACTTGCAGAATTAGAGATTATGTAAAGAGTACTCAGAAGATCTCGCGTACCACCCATGACAGAGTAACAAGGTCAGACCTTTGCTTTGCGTGTCAACCTTGAAGGAATACTAATGTTTCACGGACCTCGGCCTCCTTCGTAAAACATTCGAGATCCAGTATTAAAGCATTGGAATCCTTTATTCATCGCATGCCTAGTGATCCACTTGAAACTTATATCTTGACACTCGGTTGTCCCATCCAAGCGCCAAGTTGGAGGCAACTGTTCTGGACCGTGATTCGGGATCCCGTCCAGTAGGATCAACCCGGCATGCGTACAACCAGACTCCGCCTTAGGCGACGTAGCTAAGGCCTTGCAAGCAGCCCGTACCCCGAAGTCATATAGGTCGAGTGACATTTTTGCCATAATATCAAGATTGCTAGATTCATGCAGATGATATATCTCCAAATATCTGTAACTACCAATCATCAACTTACAATATTATAAGACTCGTAACTGCCTCAAACTACTAAGTAGCTCTCATATCAAGATTCCTAACTAATAGGGATTCACCCCAACAATAAAGAGAAAGTAATCTCTATCAGGATACTAATCTTAAATACCTGCATTTAACACAGATTGCATTGCAATTTTACACACGCTCTATAAATACCATGTTAAGTAATCTTAAACAGGTATCAATAAATTACTCACTACATAATATCCTACATGTGCACAACCTGACTTGAGCGTTAGAATCCCTTTACAGGTACCCACTCACTTGTCTCAATACGCTCGATCGCTGTTGCTCAATGAGGAAACTACTATAACATGTCTATTTTAAGTATCTTCTGAATTCACTTTAGAACAATATCAAAATTAAAGTCATTAAAGAAAGATTTAATTTAAATGTAATGATGTGGGTGAGTACAAAGAAGAAGTATAAAGGAGATAGACTAATGATTTTAAAAGCATAGAAGACCAAGGTAGAAGTCGTTAAAATTAACTTATACTAATATTCAGCAGCATGACGAACTCTAACATACTGATTGGCTTGAAGATTATTTTAATTTTTAGTTAATATATTTTTATTGAAAATTATAAAAATTTCACTTTATTTCCTTGTTTTCACTAATAATAGGTGAAAAGGAAAATAAAAAACGAATCAGATATCCTAAATGGGAGCAAAAGAATTCAAAATAAAGCTACAATAATAAAATGTTGAAATATGTTTTTGATTCTTATACGTGATACTTATTTTTAATTTGGTCCAAACACAAGAAAAACATTTAATTTAGTCTCTATAGATACAAATGTTTTTAATTTAGTTCCTATTGTTTGTTGCCATGAGTATAATGATCAAATTATTATAAAGTATAAGGATTAAATTAAAAATGATTATCAAATATAAGGATAAAAAATATATTTTAACTTATATTTTTAGTTTTTACATGTGACATTTATTCTCAATTTAATCCCTACACTTTACTGTATTATAAACAGTTACAAATAGCGGAGATTTAATAGAAAATGATTATTTATATAGAAACTAAACTTAAAAATTTTTTCGTATAGGGATTAAATTAAAAATTAATCCAACTGATAGAGACAAAAAAATTGTTTTAACCTTAATAAAACATTAGGACTGAGGCCCGAGGGACCTGTATCAGTTATCACCTATATAATTTCTATTCCTTTTCATATAATATATCATTTTAAATTTTAAATTGAGTAACGTGACGATAATATATCATTTTTTATATAATATATCGTTCGCATTCATTTTAAATTTTAAATAGGAAAGTTTAAACAAGTAGAAAAATATTTTGATTTAAAATAAGTAATAATAATAAGAAAAATTCACTAATTTATTAGCTGACCAAATTAATTATATCAAATATATCAATTGTTAAAAAATTGATTAACATGTATTTTAAAAATTATATATGTACATGAAGACATATCTAATGAGATGAATTTTTATTGTAAAAAAAGTAAATCTTAACCATAAAACTATACATGAATAGTCAAGATTAAAAATTACTTAAACGTCATATATACTTAAAAAATCACATGTATTTATGTTTTAATCTTGATCATTTATGTAAGATTCAATAGTCAATATTTTCTCTTACAATAAACCTCTTACAAATAAATATATATATTTATATATATATATATATATATATATATATATATATTTTTCATTTATTATCTCAGATTTAGGAATTATTTTTTATTAATTAAGTAAAAAAATATAAGACTTCAAAAAATGTAAAATTTTGTAACAAGTTTCATCCAACATATACCAAACAAGAACAAATGTTTAACTTCAAAAATTAAAATATTTAATTTATACTTAAGACTTAATAGTGATTTAATTTGCGTTGGTTGAATACTAAGTTTGCCTACTTTCAAATATATCATTGTTTTAAAGAACTTGGTACCAAATTATACCAAAGAAAACAAAAAGAGAAAGAGCAAATTATCTTCGTCATAGATGCAGGTCATCACTTGGAAAAATACCAAAGATGAAATCATTAATTCCAAGTTAACAGTCCAAATTAATAAGATATTGGAATGAGTTATTTTCACACAGTTTCGTGTCAACCTCAATGAATGTATAAGCAATCTGTCTGTTCTAAATTTGAATACAATTGAAATTTTGGTCCTTGACTTCTCAGAGGCAGGGAAGACCGTCGACCGCATACTACTGAAATTGATTATTAAATAATAAGAATTCATGGCATTGATCCAAATGACGGTTCCCTTACCTATCAAAGTTTACCATTATTTTTAATAATATTATAATATACAAATATCTATTACACGAAATAAATCACACTAATAAAAAGTTTAAAAGATAAAATACATGAAGTTGAGAAGAATTTTCTTAAATCTACCCAAAATTAAAAGGTAGCATTTATATAAAATATCAGTGGCTTAAACACAGGAGAACTTTATCAATGTGCAACACAGTTAAATACAAATACAAGCATTTAACTCCTGTCCTATTATGTATGTTTAAACACTGAAAATGAAGTTTCGCAAATTGGGAAAGTATACCACCCAGCTTCCATTCTATTGTACCCGCAAATACCAGTTGATACCGCAGCCCAAAGGTAAGTGCACCTGAAGGGTCATAAGTGATTCTCCTTTTTTTTTTTTTATCTATTTTCCAGTATGTAACTTACTTCGGCTTCTTCCGCATACCCATCCGCGATTTAGCATATCTAAAATTCTTATTAAGCAATAACAAACATTTGATAATTAGTGAGATTCCGACCCAAAAAAAAAGGAAAAAGCTTCAGAAAGAAATCGCAGGTGACCAAAGGATACTCTAAACGCATTCCCTCACCAACTGGTGAGGTGTGAAGAATGGTGCCTTGCAGACTGTTTAGAGCGTTAGTTGAGCCAGCAACGTCCTGCACATACAGTAAGCGATCAAAGGTACTAAACTAACCCACTAAAAGAAAAAACAAAAACGAAAAACAAAACAAAAAACTTTGCCCTGTATTAAAATTAGAATCACATTCGGAATTTTACAAGATATATTTTACGTGACTGTTCAGAATAAGCCTCTAAACAAATCATGAAAATCAAAGACGCCAATAAATGAATTTCATCTTGGCAACAGGCCATAAACTAGTTTTATGCATTTTTAAACATGACTTTCACAACAGTTTTATTGTTACCATCATTCCATGCATTTTGTTTATTTATTTTTTAAACGAAAACAGGAAGAGTACCAGGGAAACCATTAATAATAGAAAGTTGAAACAGGAAGGAACATGCTGAGTTATAAAATGCTCCCATTTATTTAATGGTTGAATATGTAGCGCAAAAATGAAAGGCAAAAAAATTAATAAATAAAAACCTGGAAATCAACAAATGCAACCGGAGCCCCATATGTGCTCTGCATCTTCAGTTTCAAAAATCCAGGGTATCTGATAGTAGATATATATAAAAACAAAATCAAATACAACTTCTATAGAGTTTACAGATATATACATACTTGACATGATAAATGTACACTGACCTAGAAAACACTTGGACTAGCTCTTGTTCATTACAAGACGGCCCCAGATTAGCCACAAATAAAGTTGCACATGGGGTCGAATTTTGTGGAATGTAAGGAGTTGAACATTTCTTCTGTCAACATAAAGATAAGAAACAAAATAATTAGTTGGAGTTAAAAATGCAACAGTTTTAAAATGAAATGATAGTCCCAAATGCAAAGGACATGAAGAAAAAAGACAATGATTAGACACAACGATTCAAACATGAGAAATGTACAGACATAAGCATTGTATAAAAATGACCCAACCCCACATTTTACTAATGTCAAAGAAATAGATGTGTGTCTAGGAAATAGGTATAGCTTGACGAAAAGATAACTATCAGGTGTCTGTCAGAAAAGTGGCATGGGTTCATGTAAAGCATGATACTGTTGAACAGCCTAATCAATTAACAAAAGGACCTGAAGCATAAACACCAGTTTCACCATAAGTTTCTATACATTCTGATAAAAGAAGCTTATAAAGAGTTGGAATAAAGAGATAAAGTTTCCACCCAAGAGCTTAGCTCAAGTGGCACCAAGTTCCTTTGGGGACTGTTGAATCCCGGGATTGAATCCTAGCCATGATCACATTCAAACCCCACCAGGTAATAGTCCTCCTTTGATCACATTCAAACCCCCAAGGACCATTCTAGCGCTTAGTAGTCAAGTCAAAACTCAAGAAGAGAATCAGATTAGTGCAAACAAACTAGCTGGAATTATTATGTGAATACTAGCAACAACAATAGAACACAACTATTTGTATAATAATGAAATAGGGGGACCATAATGAAATACGACTCAATTAATAGTTGTACAAAGAAAATTGTTACATTCTCCATGATGTAAATATAAAAAGAGAATAAAAAGGGAAGGGGACCTCTCATGCCTCGGATATTTATTAAAACAAAAAGATAAATGCAATCTTACTTTGAAGAAGCTTTTCTCCAACACACTAGAGAGGGAGAGAGAGAAAAAAAAAAGCTTTTGAATTCAATTAATGGGCACAACAAATAATGTGAAGTTCAGAGATCAAGTAGTAAAGTTATTATCAATAAAAAGTGAAGGATCACAAGCAAGACAACCAGCAGCAAAGATTGTGAACGCATTGTTATCGAAGCTAGAAGGAGAAAATCAGACTAGATTCTCTCATCAAACATTATGGATCCATTGAAGATATTGATGAAGAAAAAATCATTCATATACTTCCTAAGGTGTCAAGAGCAATTTGGGATACCGAGATTTTCTCAATAAAAGACAAGGGGAATATATGGAATTTCTTGTCAATTGGAAGAAAAGGAAAAAGAAAAACAAGGACTCAGAAAGTACTTGGATTACTGCAGCTGACTTTGAACGGAATAGTCCAAAACTATTCAAAACATATCAAGATTTTCACTTGTCTGAGACAAGCTCTGTCCAGGCCGGGAGAATTAATGCAGAAAATTTATTATTATTTAAAAATAATAGATATTTTTCTACTCAAGAGACATTGTTCATTGTATTAAGGTTTAGAACTGCTAAAGAGCTATCATTTTATGTAGTTAATTAAGTAATCTCGTAATTAGGGGTCTAATTAATTAAGAGTATTCCAAAAGTCAGTCAAAAGTCATTAATTAAGTCATTTAAGAGTCCAGTCAGTTCTAGATACATATTTGGTCTATAAATAGTGATTCTCTATCTAATTTTGAACAGAATTGAGAATGAAAAATTGAAAATTAAGTAAAGTATTTCCAGAATACATCTTCTGGTGTTTTCTTTCAAGTTCGAATTAGATTCTGACAATATCAGATTCTCATCCAAGGAGTTGGACTCCTCCCACATATACCCTTTATTCCATATACCCAGCCAACCTATCTTCATAATTTCCTTTCCCATCCAACCCATAATTTTAAATAAATTCCTGGGCTACATAAAAAATATAACCATTTGAAGCACATAATAGTGTAAAAATTTCAAGGTGATGCTGAAAACAGATATATTAAGCACTTTATAACACTAACCAGATTTGCAAATAGAGTGTCGTTCACAGCATTACCATCAGCATTCCCATGACTATGACAGAACAAACAAATAAATAAATAATCAGATGAGATTGCATGAGATACAAAGGCAACAGCTCCGAAAATAAAATTGTTTGTTACTTCAAAGATACAATTAGTGATAATCCACTAATAAGATAGAGGTCCCCAACTGAAGCTAGAAATAACTTTTCAAATTGAAAAATGTGCTTTTTCTGAGTAAGAAGCAATCACTTCCACATAATAAAGCTGTGATTAAGTAGTGCAGATGACCTTTGTGCAGATGGATAACCAATCGTGTTTGTGTTGAAAGCAGGATTACCCAATCCAGGCATGTGAATGCTGCCAACACCTGCTAGTGCCGAAGCGTGCAAAACATGTGCAAAGTGAGCTCGTAGATAAAAGTGTCCTTGTGTGGTCAATAGTTAACTGGTCTCCAAGTAAGAGATTAGACATTGAATTGAACATAAGAAAGCCACAATAGTAAACTGAAAAAAGTTCACACAACCCACATACATTGAGTCACATTGTATGAACTAAAACAATCTAGCAACATCATCTTACCAGAATCGGGAGAGGCCCATGATGGTGCAGATCCTCTAGCTTTCTTATCTGAGCCAGCTCTCTCATCATCTGCTTGTCAAGGTCAACCAATCGACAAAATTTAATTGAACATTTTGATTATAAGTTTTTCCAGAATGACAAAATAAACTAATCAAAACACGCACCTATCCTTGTGCGCTTAGTTCTAGAGTTGGATTTTGCGAGATCAATGTAAAGAGTTGACCCCTTTTCAAGATCAAAGACCATCCCCTGCAAACCAATCGAAGTCAAGAGCTGTTAGCAACCACAGCAATCAAAATCGTCTATGCTCACATAAAAAAAAACTGAATGACTGATGTATTTCAATCCACTGAGCGTAACATTTAACATATAAAAACAGGTAATGTCATGTCACGATAAGATCCTTACATTCAGAGCATGCATTGCCATTATTGCAGACTGCTGATTCGCGAATACAGCAAAAGCAAATGGCTGTCACCACACAAAAACCATGTCAGAGCAGACAAGTACTTTACAATAACAACAACAACAACAACAACAACATCATGTTTTGCAACGAGATAAATTGAAAGAACCAAAAACATTCATGTAACAAGATAGCAAGAAACCAAGGGGAAAACGTTTTACACGATCACCATTGTACATTGAACAAGAAAATGAAGAAAGTACCTGGGAGGAATTGGTGGGGCTC
Organism: Ormosia semicastrata; assembly: GCA_029884595.1. NCBI lineage: Eukaryota > Viridiplantae > Streptophyta > Magnoliopsida > Fabales > Fabaceae > Ormosia > Ormosia semicastrata. The sequence continues at coordinate 15,081,609 of JAQQTO010000037.1, forward strand.
CGAAGATGCGAAGACTCGTAACCGGGAAACTCACGGAAGAGATTATAGATTTCGCGGGGCTTTACGTCCTCAGGAAGCCCAGCAATGAAGAGAGTGCGAACCTCATTGGCCGAGGATTGAGCAGGAATTGGAGGGCCGTATGAAGCAAACATTGGTTGCTGCTGGTGGTGAGGTACATACTGCGGATGCAGGTGGTGCGCCGGCGGGTGAGCCGCTCCAGGGGGCGGTGGCACCACTGCCACCAGCGTCGCCGGCGGCGGAGGCGGAGGAGGAGGAGGAGGGTGTTGATAATACTGATAAGTGAGAAGACCCGAGGGTTGGTGCTGTGAGTAGTAGGCAGCCATGTCGTCCATCCAAGCTCGATTACAGCTCACACAATGAGCCCTAGAATTTTTTGGCCTGTACTACCAGTTAGTTGCCTACCAAGATCTTTTTTTTATTTATTTATTTAATTGTTTTGTGGAGTTAGCGGGCTCTGAAAATTTTTATATTTGTTGGTTGATGTGGCCTGGCCCGTAGATTAAGAGAGGCCTTGTGAAAGAGCTACAATGGATCAAGTCACTAGCAAGTCCCGTCCAAAAAGTAACATGTAAAATTATTACTAAAACCCTATTTTAATTTTTGACATATGCTTTCATTTTCAGTTTAGTCTTTGATATATATTTTTTTATTTTAGTCTCCAATATTTTATAATTTTATTTTTATTTATTTGTTTTATTTATATATTTATCATCTAATAAATGATAATATTGATGTGTTATTGCTATAAATAATATCACACTGTTATTTCTTATGAGACAATTTGATAAAAAATGAATAAATAAATGTATCTAAAATTACGTTATTTTATTTTTTTATTTTATTTGAATTTTTTGTAGAGTTAGTTTGCTCTGAACTTTTATATTGGTGGATTGATGTGGCCTAGCCCGCAGATGGCAGATCAAGAGTCCTTGTGGAAGAGCTAGAATGGATGTCACCAGCAAGCCCATCCAAAAAGTAGTATAAGATTATTAACATCCTTTTTTTTCCCGCTAATATCTCCACACTTCTTGATTGCTTGATTAATATCTTTAGGCAGGGAGTGAAGCCCTCCCCAAAAGTACGTTTTTAGAATTCGAATATTTAAACTCTAAAAGTATAGTTCATTTGCTACTATGCCCGTTCTCGTGAGTAACACTTAATATTTTACTTACATCTATGTGGTTAGTGCTTAATAAGAAGAGTGTCAGTACTTTTTTAAAATTTATAATAATTTACCAAGAGAAAATATATTCATTATTTTTTTTTTACAATATTCACGGTATATTTAAACACACATTAAGGGTGCGTTTAGATAAACTTAAAACAAAATTGATTTTAAAATAATAATAAAACTACTTTTTCTTTCTCTTCTATTTTTCTATTTTTTTAGAAACAACTCATTATACCTTCTCGTAAAAAGCAAAAACTTTGATTATTTTTAGATCATGCTTATTTTGAGAATCTTATTCAAATAGTTAAAAATATTTAAAAAATGTTTCTTCATTAAAAAATACTTTTATTTAAAAAAAAACACAAACAAATGCACCATAACTCTTCACATTGTAACTATACTTTTTTATTATTGTACAAAGCTTTATAATTATAATGGACTCTTTATTATTCGTATATTTTTTAATCTTAACTAAAAAAAAATACAAATTGAGAGACATGTGAACTTTTATATTGGTGGATTGATGTGGCCTAGCCCGCAGATGGCAGATCAAGAGTCCTTGTGGAAGAGCTAGAATGGATGTCACCAGCAAGCCCATCCAAAAAGTAGTATAAGATTATTAACATCCTTTTTTTTCCCCCTAATATCTCCACACTTTTTGATTGCTTGATTAATTTCTTTAGGCAGGGAGTGAAACTGAAGCCCTCCCCAAAAGTACGTTTTTAGAATTCGAATATTTAGGGTATAGTTTATTTGCTACTATGCCCGTTCTCGTGAGTAACACTAAATATTTTACTTACATCTATGTGGTTAGTGCTTAATAAGAAGAGTCTCAGTACTTTTTTTAAATTTCTAATAATTTATCAAGAGAATATATATTCATTATTTTTTTTTTACAATATTCACGGTATATTTAATGTACGTTACGTGTTTCACTGAGAAGGGAAACATTAAACACTCATAAACATAAAACATATCACAACCTAACCTTTATTAATAAAACCTCATGATTAATTAATTATAGCACATTATTGTTGGCACCTTAAAATTTTGAATTTTACTAATAAGTACCCTAAGACACTTTATTAAAGATATCAAAATATAAAATTTTAGATAAAAATAAGGTAAATAGTAGTTTTTTAATTTTAATATATTAAATATTTTGATTTCATCTAAAAAAAATTATTTTGACTTCTTTAATAAGTGTTCTTAGAACATTTATTAACAAAACTCTAAAAAATTTAGTTTGGATTGACGATTTAAAAGGAGATATAATAACTTATTAATTGGTGTAAAAGGAAGAAAATAGTGACCCAATGTAGGGTTAGTCTATTTCCATCAACTACAATCAATAAAAACGATGAAAAAAAATATTATTTTAACTTGACAATAAAGGGAAAGTTATTGTTAGTCGACTCTGATAAAAAAAAATACTCCCAAAAATAAAAGATAAGAAATAAGGCAATTACTCCTCGTGCTCTCTCATAAAAAAAATACATAAATTATTATTTTTTTACAATATTTGGAGTAAAACTTGCTGGAAAATCATCATAAAAGACCCACAACTTGTTTTTGACAAGAAGTTACCAAGTTGATAAAGATCAAAATTCTTAAAATTAAGAAAAATAATCTTTAAAACCTAATGGTGCATTGAAGCAGTCGTTTTCACAATTCTAACTCTATAATTAAGCCTTTGAAGCATTCAAAAAAGGGATCCCCATCACAACATCAAAAAACCATCTATTTTAGCCATTTCTTATTTAGTTTCTCAATATTTTATAACTTTTTCTTTACTCTCTAGCCGTTTTATTGTTTTTCTTTACATTTACAAACACTTTATAACATTTCTTTATAGTTTTTGAGTTTGTTTTATATATTTTACTCTCCTTTATATTTCAAGACTCAAGTTTACTCACAGTGCTTTGAATTCAAGTTAATATACTTTGCGTCATTAAAGTCATTTAATGCAATTTAGTTTTCTTAATACTGTACAAGTTATTTAATTTGAATCATTTTGTCCATTACTTTTTTTAATACCTCAAGGATCAATATCAAAAAATAATTTTCCTTTTTTTAAAACTTTCTAAGGAAACATATATTATAATAGACATTAGACAATGATAAAAATGTGGAGTTAACTATTATTTCACAAACAAAACCTAACTAAACTTCATCCACGCTAGCAATTACTTATGATTGTCTTACACTCTTGCAATAGCAAACGTTGTCCTTCCTACGTGATATAGATATAAGTGAAAGAAGCGTATTTGTTTATCTTTGAAATTGGTATTACATAATTTTCACATTTCTCCTTACATCTGAGAACATTAACCCATTGAGCATCGTTCTTTCTAACAATAACTCAATTTATTTCCACGAGCAAAATCTTTTTGTTTCTTCCATTTATTGTCTATATATCTATTCTTTATTATTATAAAGGAATTTTGTTTATTTGGTCACAATTTTTTTATAAATATCATTATTATTTAATTAAACTTATAAAATAAGAAATACAAAAACAAGTACAATTCTAAGTACTTTTTATTTTGCAGTTACATTGTTTTGTTTTTTCTTTGATTCACAATTACACTACTTTTAAACACACATTAAGGGTGCATTTAGATAAACTTAAAACAAAATTGATTTTAAAATAATAATAAAAGTACTTTTTCTTTCTGTTCTATTTTTCTATTTTTTAAAAAAACAACTCATTATACCTTCTTGTAAAAAGCAAAAACTTTGATTATTTTTAGATTATGCTTATTTGAAGAATCTTATTCAAATAGTTAAAAATATTTAAAAAACGTTTCTTCATTAAAAAATACTTTTCTTTAAAAAAAACACAAACAAATGCACCATAACTCTTCACATTGTAACTATACTTTTTTTATTATTGTACAAAGCTTTATAATTATAATGGACTCTTTATTATTCATATATTTTTTAATCTTAACTAAAAAAATACAAATTGAGAGACATGTAATGCACACCAAAACACTTGTAAATATAATATGTGTGCTTATTTTTTAAAACATTATTTTAGATTAATTTTTCAACATATTAATAAGAAAAACTTTGACAATATAATTTTTGTCAACTATTATTTTTTTATTTATAATTATTATGCTTAATTATGGCCTTATATTTAATGACAATGGTACAGTATTGATTTTAGTATTGTGGAATATTTGAAAAAATTAAATAATGATGTATTAAGAAAAATATATGAAATTATATTTCACAAAATTATGGAATCCCAATCTCCTTTTTTTTGAGAAATTATATTTGATAAATTTATAGAATGAAAATTCAGAATAAGAATGCGATAATCATTTCATCTTGAGGTTGAATGCGGAATAACAATTCAATCCTTTATATCAATCACCAATTATTTCATAAACTTAAGTTGTTAGAGGAAAATACATGAATGTTTTTTGTTAGAATATCTTAAAAATATTTCAAAATATATTTTTTGTATTTTAAAATATTTTAAAGTATCATAGATGATCTCTTAGGATTTATTTCTTATTTATTATATTTTTTGATTTGTTTATTTATTTAATTAAGATAGATTTATTCTTGTATTAAACAAATTTATTTTCGTAATTTAACTCTATTTTAAATAAGTAGTTATTGACATAAATTTATATAATGTAAATCATACATGTACAATTGACAATACAAGCAATAACAATATTCAGAAGTATACACAAATTACTAATATTTGTCTTACTCTTTCTATTTTTAACATGGTATCACAGTCATGGTATCCACCTTGAGAAAAATTTCTAACTTGGTAACTCTTTTGTATATTCTCCCTTATTTGTTTTTCTCTAACTTTTTGCTCTATTTTTTCTTGATCGGTATTAAATTATTATGAAGAATAAAAATATTATGTGTTGAAGACTTTGAATACTAGTAAATGACTCAATTTATGTTGCTGGGTGGTATAATACCTGACTTAGTGTTTTGAAGACCTAGTTGGAGGTCATTACTGGGTGGTATGATATCCAACTCAGTGCTTTAGAGACCAGTTTGGAGGTCGAGGGGCCACTAAGGAGAAGGTTGAAGACTCCAAAATAGGTCTCATTTGCTTGGGACGTGTGCCGAGGAGAAGCAAGGAGTTATCTGTCAATGACGTTGCCAAGGTTTTGTTATTTAGGGGGAGTACTAGTTTCTTATGTTCTTTATTTTTCAGTTTATGTCTTTATGAGTTTTCTACTTGTAACAAGTTTAAGTTTAGCTGACTCTCATTGAGAAGGATAATGAGAATAAATCTATATCTACATATACTTCAGTGTCGGTATTTGTTATGCCGTTCTTTTTTCACTAATGGATCATACCAATGACTTATTTTCCCACAAACTATTATTCTGGTGGTGACTTCTCTCTCATATATAGATGAATCATATTAGTGGTGACTTCTCTTCCCACCGACGATCATTTCGGTGGTGACTTTTCTCCCATAGATGAATCATGCTAGTGGTGATTTTTCTTCCCATAGACAATCATTTTAGTGGTGACTTCTCTCCCACAGATGAATCATGCTAGTGGTGATTTTTTTTTTCGTCAACGATTATTTCGATGGTGACTTATGTTGGTTATGACTCACTAACTTTAGTTTTGTTCCAAATGCACTGGCCCTGTCCGTCTTAGTCACAGATGCATTGGCCCCATCTCTATTCCAAATTCAGTTGTCTACCACTGTCACGATTATGTTTTTTAATTTATTTTCTTTTAGATATAATTGTAACAAGCTTAAAGCTTAGTAAGTTTTAGCTTGAGGGGGAGTGTTAGAATATTTTAAAAATATCTCAAAATATTTTTTTATATCTTGAAATATTTTAGAGTATCATAGATGATTTTAGGATTTATTTCTTATTTATTATATTTTTTATTTATTTTCTTATTTAACTAGGATAAATTTATTCTTATATTAGAACAAATTTATTTTCTATAATTTAATTCTATTTTAGATAAGTATTTATTGATATAAATCTATATAATATAAGTTATACATATACAATTGATAATACAAGTAATAATAATATTTAAAAGTATACATAAATTACTAATATTTATCTCTCTTTTTCTATTTTTAACATTTTTATTATATATTTTTAACACATCTATTTACATAAGAGCTTTTTGAGTTTGAAGCATGAAGTATGCACATGTTAATATTCATCATGTGCTGAAATTTTAACTTTTAATTAAAATAATGAGGTAAAAAGTATCAAATCCTTAATCACTTGGTAACTCTACTATATCAATAACCAATTGTCCCAAAAACATAAATTATTAAATAAAGGCATATAACTGACTTTATTATATCTTTGGCGTTATATACTAATCATAACATTATAATGTAAATCTTATTTTCGGCAACCAGGTAAATTAATTATTTTGAGTTAGAGGTGGCTCTTAAACAAATTCCCAACATGTTTTTTTTTTTTTTGTCTTCAGTATGTCATCATAAAGTTGGAGATGAAGCATGGCACTTGCAATTTTGCATTGAGCAATGGTCGTTCATCCAGCGAGAGTTATACTTTTGTTTGGTATGCATTTTAATAAAAAGGAGGAAGAGGCCTAGGTATTGAGTCTGTCCCTTGCTTAGTATTCAATCATGGTTTTTAAAATCGAATTTTTAAAAATTGGTTAAAATTTTATAAACTAGTCCAATTTTTTTAACAACAAATATTAATTTTTTTAATTTAAACTTTTTTAAGATATTAATTTTTGATTTTTATTTTTTAATTAAAATTTATCATTAAAAAACTATTAATTTATGAGATAAATAAAATTTATAATGTAATAAAAATTTAAATTTAAATTATAATAAAAATATTTATTTTTTATTTTTTACTTATTTGATTAGAGACTAATATATATTAAAAAATATATTAATATTAGTATAATATTTTTAATTTAATATTTATTTACACGTCCCTTGACCAATTCCCGCCCTTATATACATGATGCTTCGGGAAGCTTTATGGCAGCGTTCTATTACAATCTTGGGACTCGCTGAATTACACACGCTGAGCTTAAGAGAAATTCTCCATGGTTTCCGTATGAACATATACCACTCCACCTATCTTGCGTGATTGTCATTCAAAATGCTATGATATTTTTAATTTTTTTAAAATTGAAATGGATATTAAACTATTAAGGCCTATAAATTATGATTTAATTAGTTTGATCAATCAAATTTATAATTAAATAATAATTAAATTAAAAAATACTTAAACTAAATATATAACTTATTTATAATCTAATCAATTCAATCAATTAATTTAATATAATTTTTTAAAACATCATATATTTTGTGAAGAAGGGATGTGATATTATTCATCCCTGTGCCTCGTTGGTCCATTAAATTAGAGTAATGTTAATAACATAATTTTTTAGAATTTTTTAATATTTTTTATTATTAATTCACTTTATATATTTAAAAAATTATTAAAAAATATTAATAATACATATTTTTAAATTAATAATAAAATAAGTATTAAAAATATTAAATTGTTAACATTTCTCATTAGATTAATCAGATGTTCGTCCATGAATAGAGTGTGCATTGAAAATATAAGTTTAAATATAAATATTAAGAATATATTTTTTATTATATTTTTTAACTTAATTTTTTATTAAATTATATTATATATTAAAATACACATTTAATTTTAATTAATATATAATTAAATCAATTAATATATAATTAAATTTAAATTTATACTTTAATATTTAACACAATTTCAAAAAAATATAATAAAAATATATTACTAACACTCCATAAATTAAGATAGGTGCAAGTCCACTACTTTGAGGCATAAGGTGTTCTCTTTCCTTATTATTTTTTTTCTGCTGCTAGCTGATTTGTTTTTTTTTCTTTTTTTTGGTCTGACCTGCCAGCTAATTTATAAAGTGTCTTTCTTTATAGGGTCGTTGTGATTTATTTTTTCGGAGGGTCGGCTTCTGGCCCTAAGTAAAAACAAAAGCTTGGCCTGCCCTTGCAAGCCCACAACACACCAGTTAATAAAGAATCGATGATTAATTATTTGTGCGTGCATAGCGTGAAGTGTGGCGTGGTTCACGAGTCTGGCCTTTTAGAATTAAATAATAGTAAAAATAACTGTTAAATCGATCTCTTTATTGTAAAATTTGCGTAACACATACTAATTTATAATATAATTATTATTTTTTATCATTTTTTATGTGATTTTGAATGTTAGTAAAATATATATTTTCAATAGTGTTAAAAAAAATTGGATGGTGTCAATGATTAATGAATAACAACAGCACATAATATATATTTTAACGGTAAAATTAAAAATTGCTATTGCTTTAAAAAAGTCATATAAAAAAGAAGTATAAAATTGAAAAAAAAGTCAAAATAAATTTAAGTACAGCAAATTTATAAGAAAAAAAAAAAAAGAAGAAGAAGAAGATGAGGAAATAGGGTAAGCCACTTTCTCGTTGTTCTATGTTATAAAAAAGTTAATATTTCTGTATGAGAAATTATTTTTTATAATTTCTTTTATTTTGTTAATAAAATAAAATATTATAAGATTAAGCTAGAATGGATGTCACCAGCAAGCCCATCCAAAAAGTAGTATAAGATTATCAACATTTTTCCCCCCTAATATCTCCACACTTTTTGATTGCTTGATTAATATCTTTAGGCAGGGAGTGAAGCCCTCAAAAGTACGTTTTTAGAATTCGAATATTTAAACTCTAAACATGAAATAAGCTGTAAAATTTGATTATCTTAATAATTGATTATGTATAAAATTTTTTTATTATAATCAATTATAATTGATTTTTATGTTTAGAAAATTCAGAAAAGTGATTTTAAGTTAATCGATTTCATTTTGATGATATGAATGCGGAAAAGAATTATTTTTATGTCATTAAATTACTAAAATAAGTATAGAATGATTAAAAAATTATTTGATTGAGGATAAAATGATATTTACATATCAAAATGTAAGGAATAATCTATAAGTTAAAATCATAAACTTCAATTTTTAGTATTATAAAAATCAATTTTAAAAAATTTTTATTTTACATTAAATTTCATGTAAAAACTAAAACTAATTTTATTAAATATAATTAAATAATGTTACAACAACTTTTTTTTTTAAAAAACTAATCAAAAGTCATACCAATCATGTACTAAAAGTATAATTCATTTGCTACTATGCCCGTTCTCGTGAGTAACACTTAATATTTTACTTACATCTATGTGGTTAATTAATAAGAAGAGTGTCAGTACTTTTTTAAAATTTATAATAATTTACCAAGAGAAAATATATTCATTATTTTTTTTTACAATATTCACGGTATATTTAATGTACGTTACGTGTTTCATTGAGAAGGGAAACATTAAACACTCATAAACATAAAACATATCACAACCTAACCTTTATTAATAAAACCTCATGATTAATTAATTATAGCACATTATTGTTGGCACCTTAAAATTTTGAATTTTACTAATAAGTACCCTAAGACATTTTATTAAAGATATCAAAATATAAAATTTTAGATAAAAATAAGGTAAATAGTAGTTTTTTAATTTTTAATATATTAAATATTTTGATTTCATCTAAAAATATTTATTTTGACTTCTTTAACAAGTATTCTTAGAACATTTATTAGCAAAATTCTTAAAAATTTAGTTAAGATTGACGACGTAAAAAGAGATACAATAACTTACTAGCTAGTGTAGAAAGAAGAAAATAGTAACCCAATGTTGGGTTGACCTATTTCCATCAACTACAATCAATAAAAACGATGAAAAAAAAACATTATTTTGACTTGTCAATAAAGAAAAAGTTATTGACAGTTAGCTTGGATAAAAAAAAACTCCTAAAAATAAAAGATAAAGAATAAGGTAATTACTCCTTACACTATCTCGTAAAGAAAGTACATAAATTATCATTTTTTGATAATTTTTGAAGTAAAACTTGTTGGAAAATCATCATAGAAGACCCACGACTTATTTTTGGCGAGAAGTTATCAAGTTGATAAAGATCAAAGTTCTTAAATTTAAGAAAAATAAACTTTGAAACCTAATGGTGCATTGAAGTAGTCATTTTCACAATTCCAACTCTATAATTAAGCCTTTAAAGCATTCAAAAAAGGGATCCCCATCAAAACATCAAAAAACCATCTATTTTAGCCATTTCTTATTTAGTTTCTCAATATTTTACAACTTTTTCTTTACTGTCTAGTCATTTTATTGTTTTTCTTTACATTTACAAACACTTGACAACATTTTTTTATAGCTTTTTAGTTTATTTTATACATTTTACTCTCCTTTATATTTCAACAAGTTTACTCCCTGTGCTTTGAATTCAAGTTAATATACTTTGTGTCATTAAAGTCATTTAATGCAATTTAATTTTTTTAACACTGTGCAAGTTATTTAATTTGAATCATTTTGTCCATGACTTTTTTTAATACCTCAAGGATCTATACCAAAAAATAATTTTCCTTTTTTTAAAATTTTCTAAGGTGAAACATATATTATAATAGACATTAGACAATGATAAAAATGTGGAGTTAACTATTACTTCACAAACAAAAACTAACTAAACTTCATCCACGCTAGCAATTACTTATGATTGTCTTACACTCTTGCAATAGCAAACGTTGTACCTCCTACGTGATATAGATATGAGAGAAAGAAGCGTATTTGTTTATCTTCGGAATTGGAATTGGTATTACATCATTTTCACATTTCTCCTTACATCTGAGAACATTAACTCATTGAGCATCGTTCTTTCTAACAATAACTCAATTTATTTCCACGAGCAAAGTCTTTTTGTTTCTTCCATATAGTGTCTATATATCTATTCTTTATTATTATAAAGGAATTTTGTTTATTTGGTCCCAAATTTTTTTATAAATATCATTATTATTTAATTAAATTATAAAATAAGAAATACAAAAACAAGTAAATTTCTAAGTACTTTTTATTTTGCAGTCACATTGTCTTGTTTTTTCTTTGATTCACAATTACATTACTTTTAAACACACATTAAGGGTGCGTTTAGATAAACTTAAAACAAAATTGATTTTAAAATAATAATAAAACTACTTTTTCTTTCTCTTCTATTTTTCTATTTTTTTAGAAACAACTCATTATACCTTCTCGTAAAAAGCAAAAACTTTGATTATTTTTAGATCATGCTTATTTTGAGAATCTTATTCAAATAGTTAAAAATATTTAAAAAATGTTTCTTCATTAAAAAATACTTTTATTTAAAAAAACACACAAACAAATGCACCATAACTCTTCACATTGTAACTATACTTTTTTATTATTGTACAAAGCTTTATAATTATAATGGACTCTTTATTATTCGTATATTTTTTAATCTTAACTAAAAAAAATACAAATTGAGAGACATGTAATGCACACCAAAACACTTGTAAATACAATATGTGTGCTTATTTTTTAAAATATTATTTTAGATTAATTTTTCAACATATTAATAAGAAAAACTTTGACAATATAAATTTTGTCAACTATTATTTTTTTCTTTATAATTATTATGCTTAATTATGGCCTTATATTTAATGACAATGGCACAGTATTGATTTTAGTATTGTGGAATATTTGAAAAAATTAAAACATAAATTTCAAAAATTAAATAATGATGTATTAAGAAAAATATATGAAATTATATTTCACAAAATTATGGAATCCCAATGTCCTATTTTTTTTTTTTTTTTGAGAAATTATATTTGATGAATTTATAGAATGAAAATTCAGAATAAGAATGCGATAATCATTTCATTTTGAGATTGAATGCGGAATAACAATTCAACCCTTTATGTCAATCACCAATTATTTCATAAACTTAAGTTTTCAGACGAAAATACATTAATGTCTTTTGTTATAATATCTTAAAAATATCTTAAAATAATTTTTTTAACTTAAAATATTTTAGAATATCATAGATAATCTCTTAAGATTTATTTCTTATTTATTATATTTTTTAATTTATATCATTATTTAATTAGGATAAATTTATTTTTATATTAAGATAACTTTATTTCTTGTAATTTAACTATATTCTAAGTAAGTAGTTATTGACATAAATTTATATAATGTAAATTATACATATACAATTGATAATACAAGAAATAATAATATTCAGAAGTATACACAAATTATCAATATTTATCTCATTCTTTCTATTTCTAACATAGTATCAGAGTCATGGTATTCACATTGAGAAAAATTTCTAACTTGGTAACTCTTTTGTATATTCTCCCCTGTTTGTTTCTCTCAAACTTTTTGCTTTATTTTTCGTTGATCGGTATTAAACTATTATGAAGAAAAAAATATTCTGTGTTGAAGACTTTGAACACTAGTAAATGACTCCATTTGTGTTGCTGGGTGGTATAATACCCGACTCAGTATTTTAAAAACCTAGTTGGAGGTCATTGCTGGGTGGTATGATATCCAACTCAGCGTTTTAGAGACTAGTTTGGAGGTCGAGGGGCCACTAAGGATAAAAGGTCAAAGACTCCAAAATAGGTCTTATTTGTTTGGGACGTGTGCCGAGAAGAAGCAAGGAGCTATCTGCCAAGGACGTTGCCAAGGTTTTGTTGTTCAGGGAGATTACTAGTTTCCTATGTTCTTTGTTTTTCAGTTTATGCCTTTATGGGTTTTCTACTTGTAACAAGCTTAAGTTTAACTGGCTCTTATTGAGGAGGAGAATAGGAATAAATCTATATCTACATATACTTCAGTGCTAGTATTTGCCATGTCGTTCTTTTCTCACTAATGGATCATACTAATGATTTCTTTTCCCATCGATGATCATTCTGGTGATGACTTCTCTCTCATGGATGAATCATATTAGTGGTGACTTCTCTTCCCACCGACGATTATTTCGGTGGTGACTTCTCTCCCATAGATGAATCATGCTAGTGGTGATTTTTCTTCTCATCGACTATTATTTCGGTGGTGACTTCTCTCTTACAGATGAATCATGCTAGTGATGATTTTTCTTTCCCATCGATGATCATTTCGATAGTGACTTACGTTGATTATGACTCACTGGCCCTAGTTTTGTCCTAGATGCACTAGCCCTGTCTGTCTTAGTCACAGATGCATTGGTCCCATCTCCATCCCATATTCAGTTGCCTACCACTATCACATTGTTTGGAGGATTATGTTTTTTAATTTATTTTCTTTTAGATGTAATTGTAGCAAGCTTAAAGCTTAGTAAATTTTAGCATGAGGGGAGAGTGTTGAAATATCTTTAAAATATCTCAAAATATTTTTTGTATATTGAAATATTTTAAAGTATCATAGATGATCTCTTAGAATTTATTTCTTATTTATTATATTTTTTGATTTGTTTCTTTATTTAATTAGGACAAATTTATTTTTGTATTAGGACAAATTTATTTTTATAATTTAGTTATATTTTAAGCAAATATTTATTGACATAAATCTATATAATATAAAATCATACATAACAATTGACAATACAAGCAATAATAATATTAAAAAATATACACAAATTATTAATATTTATTTTTCTTTATATTTCTAACATTTTTATTACACATTTCTAACACGTCTCTTTACGTGAGAACTTTTTGGGTTTGAAACATGAAGTATGCACATGTTAATATTCATCATGTGCTGAAATTTTAACTTTTAATTAAAATAATGAGGTAACAAGTATCAAATCCTTAATCACTTGGTAACTCTACCATATCAATAACCAATTGTCCCAAAAACATAAATTATTAAATAAAGGCATATAACTGAATTTATTATATCTTTGACGTTTTATACTAATCATAACATTATAATGTAAATCTTATTTTCGGCAACCAGGTAAATTAATTATTTTGAGTTAGAGGTGACTCTTAAACAAATTCCCAACATGTTTTTTTGTTTTTTTTTGTCTTCAGTATGTCATCATAAAGTTGGAGATGAAGCATGGCACTTGCAATTTTGCATTGAGCAATGGTCGTTCATCCAGCGAGAGTTATACTTTTGTTTGGTATGCATTTTAATAAAAAGGAGGAAGAGGCCTAGGTATTGAGTCTGTCCCTAGGAGGAAGGAGCAATGGTCGTTCATCCATCAATCATGGTTTTTAAAATCAAATTTTTAAAAATTGGTTAAAAATTTATAAACAGGTCCAATTTCTTTAACAAGAAATACTTAAAAAAATTTTAATTTAAACTTTTTTAAGATATTAATTATTTGATTTTTAATTTTTAATTAAAATTTATCATAAAAAACTATTAATTTATGAGATAAATAAGAATTTATAATGTAATAAAAAATTAAATTTAAATTATAATAAAATATTTATTTTTTACTTTTTTACTTATTTGATTAGAGACTAATATATATTAAAAATATATATTAATATTAGTATAATATTTTTAATTTAATATTTATTTACATGTCCCTTGACCAATTCCCGCCCTTATACATGATGCTTCGAGAAGCTTTATGGCAGTGTTCTATTACAATCTTGGGACTCGCTGAATTACACACGCTGAGCTTAAGGGTGTGTTTGGGAGCAAGGGATAGGAGGGAAAGGAAAGGAAGGGAGAGACTTGTCATTGCAAAATTCTTGTTTGGGAGAAAGGAAAATAAGAGAGAATGAAAAATGAGGTTTTTATTAACCCTCCAAAACCTCTGACTCTCGGTTCTTCCAAATTGGGAGATTTTGATCAAATTTACTCATTTATCCTTATCTCACTCATCTCAGCTCACCTCACCTGCCCAGCGTCAATTTTGATCAATTTTACTCATCCTCAACCCAACAAGACATTCTTCACATCCCCTCTTCCGTGTTCACGGTGAACCACCCGAACCCCACCATCTTCATCAACTCTCCCCACCGAACCAGATCCGTCGCCTGACCGGAACTACCCATCAGAAGTTCGGTGTGCGCATCCTGCACCACAGAACCTCATTTGTGACTCCGACCCACGAAAAGCCCAGATCCGACCAGATCCATCGGTACGCACCACGAAGACCATCGTGCTCCTCCACGCAGTTGACGCCCCTGTCCGCGCCACCTCCTGCCACCACGCACTGTAAGCTCTCTGCCTCTAAGCTTATCCGTTAACCGCAAATAATCGTCGAAGAATAATCTAACTTGCTAATGTAACAAGGGATGAGCGTAGCCAACAGAAGCCTTGCTCTGCATAAAAGTATCCAAGAGAGAGAGACCGAGGAAGAAGATGGAACCATTAAGATAGCGGTGAGGTCGTCGATTGTGGAGTCAAATTCTCCGGGATTCGGATTGACAAGGAGGAGTTAAATTAAAACTCAATACTTCGCGGTGCACGATTCCATTAAAGATATACATCAACCGTAACGACGGCAATTTCCGCCCTCTCCCTTCATCAATTCAATCGACACGAATCCTAAGGAGCGGCTAAGAACTCATGAGCGAAAAACGGGTTAATTATGTAAAACATTAATTATGTTATTTTTTTTATTGGTTTTTCACTTTAATATTTTTTGTAAAACATTAATTATGTTATTTTTTTTGAATAAAGGGTAAAATGGTAAAAATATATATTAAACCATCTATTTTCTTTCCTTCATATATTCCACACTCTCAAACAAGGAGGGGGATAAACCTCTTATTTTTCTTCCCTTTCTTTCCCTTTAAATCCCTCCCCTTCTTTTCTCTCTAAACTTCCAAACACACCCTAAGAGAAATTCTCCATGGTTTCCGTATGAACATATACCACTCCACCAATCTTGCGTGATTGTCATTCAAAATGCTATGATATTTTTATTTTTTTAAAAATTGAAATGGATATTAAACTATTAAGGCCTATAAATTATGATTTAATTAGTTTGATCAATCAAATTTATAATTAAATTAAAAAATACTTAAACTAAAGATATAACTTATTTATAATCTAATCAATTCAATCAATTAATTTAATATAATTTTTTAAAACATCATATATTTTGTGAAAAAGGGATGTGATATTATTCATCCCTGTGCCTCGGTGGTCTATTAAATTAGAGTAATGTTAATAACATAATTTTTAATATTTTTTATTATTAATTCACTTTATATATTTAAAAAAATATTAATAAACGTATTTTTAAATTAATAATAAAATAAATATTAAAAAATATTAAATTGTTAACATTTCTCATTTGATTAATCAGATGTTCGCTTATGAGTGGAGTGTGCAAAAACATAAGTTTAAAGATAAATATTAAGAATATATTTTTTATTACATTTTTTAACATAATTTTTTATTAAATTATATTATATATTAAAATATATATTTAATTTTAATTAATATATAATTAAATCAATTAATATATAATTAAATTTAAATTTATATTTTAATATGTAACACAATTTTAAAAAAATATGATAAAAATATATTACTAACACTCCATAAATTAAGATTGGTGCAAGTCCACTACTTTGAGGCATAAGGTGTTCTCCTTCCTTATTATTTTTTTTCTGCTGCTAGCTGATTTGTTTTTTTTTTCTTTTTTTTGGTCTTACCTGCCAGCTAATTTATAAAGTGTCTTTCTTTATAGGGTCGTTGTGATTTATTTTTTCGGAGGGTCGGCTTCTGGCCCTAAGTAAAAACAAAAGCTTGGCCTGCCCTTGCAAGCCCACAACACACCAGTTAATAAAGAATCGATGATTAATTATTTGTGCGTGCATAGCGTGAAGTGTGGCGTGGTTCACGAGTCTGGCCTTTTAGAATTAAATAATAGTAAAAATAACTGTTAAATCGATCTCTTTATTGTAAAATTTGCGTAACACATATTAATTTATAATATAATTATTATTTTTTATCATTTTTTATGTGATTTTGAATGTTAGTAAAATATATATTTTCAATAGTGTTAAAAAAAAATTGGATGGTGTCAATGATTAATGAATAACAACAGCACATAATATATATTTTAACTGTAAAATTAAAAATTGCTATTGCTTTAAAAAAGTCATATAAAAAAGAAGTATAAATTTAAAAAAAAAGTCAAAATAAATTTAAGTACAGCAAAATTATAAGAAAAAAAAAGAAGAAGAAGAAGACGAGAAAATAGGGTAAGCCACTTTCTCGTTGTTTTATGTTATAAAAAAGTTAATATTTTTATATGAGAAATTATTTTTTATAATTTCTTTTATTTTATTAATAAAATAAAATATTATTTAAAAAATATTAAATATTAGTTATTTATTTTTATTCTTATATTTTTAAAGTCTCAATTATTTATTAAAATTAAATAAACATAATAAAATAGAATAAATAATTAAAATTAAATAAATATAACATACTAAAATGTTTTTATAATTAAGAATTAATTTAATATTTATTAATTCTCGTTCTTCCATCAAAGTAATATTTAAAATGACCACGAGGAAATACTTACTCGAGCATGCGCTAGTGAACCTTTAAAAATAAACACGGAAACGCAGGACGATTATCTTCACCCAACAAAATCATTGCTTGCTAAAACTAGATTCCCATGGAGAAGAAGTGTGGTGCTGATGAGCTAAGGGCTATCTTCCTTCCATTTTTGTCAACAAGTCACATAATTCCCCTTGTGGACATGGCCAGACTCTTCGCTATGCACGGCGTAGATGTCACCATAGTCACCACCTCATTCAATGCCACCATTTTCCAAAAGTCCATTGACCTTGATTCCAGTCGCGGTCGCCCTATTAGAACCCATGTCGTTAAATTTCCAGCTGCCAAAGTGGGTCTTCCTGTGGGGGTGGAAGCCTTCAACGTTGACACTCCTCGAGAGATGGTCCCCAAAATATACATGGCATTGGCGATTCTCCAACCACAGATCGAACAACTCTTTCGGGATCTGAAAGCTGATTTCATAGTCACTGACATGTTCTATCCTTGGACTACAGATGCTGCCGCTAAGCTAGGTATTCCAAGGCTCATGTTTCACGGTGCCAGCTATCTTGCTCGCTCTGCAGCTCATTCAGTGGAACAGTACGGACCCCATTTGAACGTAGAATCAGACACTCAGAAATTTACCATACCCGAGTTGCCTGACACATTGGAGATGACACGTTTGCAGTTACCAGACTGGCTTAGATCTCCAAATCCATACACCGAGTTGATGAAGACGATTAAAGAGTCAGAGAAAAGGAGCTATGGATCTCTGTTCAATAGCTTCTACGAGCTCGAGAACGCTTATCACGAGCATTACAAGAAGGTCATGGGAACCAAGAGTTGGGGCTTAGGACCAGTTTCGTTATGGGTGAATCAAGATGCTTCAGATAAGGCTGCAAGAGGGCATGCCAAAGCAGAAGAAGAAGAAGAAGAAGAAGAAGAAGGGTGGCTTAAATGGCTCAACTCCAAGCCAGAGAGATCTGTGCTCTATGTGAGTTTTGGGAGCATGAACAAGTTCCCTTATTCTCAGCTTGTTGAAATAGCAAATGCCCTCGAAGTTTCCGGGCATTATTTCATTTGGGTGGTTCGAAAAAATGATGAAGATGGAGATGGGGGTGGTTTTTTGGAAGAGTTTGAGAAGAGAGTGAAAGCCAGCGACAAAGGTTATCTAATATGGGGTTGGGCACCACAGCTGTTGATATTGGAGAATAAGGCCATTGGAGGATTGGTGACTCACTGTGGCTGGAACACGGTTGTGGAAAGCGTGAATGCAGGGTTGCCAATGGTGACATGGCCTCTGTTTGCAGAGCATTTCTTCAATGAAAAGCTGGTGGTAGATGTGCTGAGAATTGGGGTGCCAGTGGGAGCCAAAGAATGGAGACAATGGAACGAGTTTGGGAAAGAGGTAGTGAAACGGGAGGAGATTGGAAACGCGATCGCTTTGTTGATGGCCGAAGGAGAGGAAGGAGCAGAAATGAGGAGAAGAGCCAAAGCACTAAGCGATGCAGCAAAGAGAGCTCTACAGGTTGGTGGATCTTCTCACAACAATATGATAGAGTTGATTCAGGACCTCAAGTCAGTCAAACTTTCCAAGGGCCAACAGTAAAATGATTAGGAATCCTTAAGAATGCTTCTGCATAATGCTCTTTCTCACAAAGCTTTTATTCGTGAATTATGTACGAACTTTGTCCACAAGATTGAAAGGTATCAGATCTGAATCTGATGAAGAACACCCGAGAAACAGAGAAAGAGAGAAAGAGAGAAGAGAGAGATGAGAATGAAGACTGAGGCTGAATAAATTGAATGATTATTACTTACAATTCATGAGTGATATGCAAGCTTATATAGTGCTGCAGTATTATTGTTAAGCACCACTGATACAATCAGCAACTAACACAAACTAACTAATTGACATAGCAACTTTATAACTAACTAACAGAATTGATAACAAATCTAATTAACTCTGTTATGCTAAACTGTATTCCTTACAGCCCCCCTAAAGCTCAAGGGAAGAGGGATCTATAACGCTGAGTTTGAGCTTGAACTGATGAAATAGAGAATTGGAAATTGCTTTAGTGAAAATATCAATAACCTGTTCTATGACTGGAATGTGATGAACAGAAATAAGTTTGCGTTGGACTTTCTCACGAACAAAATGAAGATCTAACTCAAAATGCTTTGCCTGAGAGTGTAAAACTAGATTTGCTGTAAGCAAGACAATGTTTTGATTGTCACAGTATACATGAGGAGTTGGAACAGAAAAGTGGAGCTCATTGAGAAGAGCTTGAATCCACATTTACTCAGTTACAACAGAGGCAAGATTGCGATATTCAACCTCAGTACTTGATCTGGACACCACATCTTGCTTCTTGGAAGTCTAGGAAATCAAGTTGCTGCCAAAGTAAACAGTGACCAGTGGTTGACCTACAATCATCTGGATCACTTCCCTGTAAGACTAAAATCGATCTAAACATACTAAGGATTTAAACAACACACTCAGATCAACATAGCGGAAACAAAACGGATCAAGAAAAACCAACCTCCCGCCATTGCTATTTGATTCACTCTTCCTCTGTTTTTCAAGCTTTACATCAAACGGGTTTCTGCCTTGGCTTTCCAAACCCTCACTCGCTCAAACTCGATGGTGTTATTTTCTGAATAGAGAAGTAGGTTTAGTGACCCAAAACAGAGAGCAACACAGTCCTTTTATAAAGTTCTGCCCATCACAAAGCTCAACGGATGTGCAACAGAACGTGGGATGTGGGAGCACACAATTTTCGCAAGCAACCGTTGCTAAGAATATGGGTTGAACTTAGCCAGAAAATGGACCATATTGGAAACGAATTTCCCATGAAAATAGCAAAGCTTTTTTAAACTTAAACTATCTTCAACAAACAGAGCACGTCTGCTTCGAAGTTTAAGGGAAAATTCTATCATTCTCCCACTTGGTCCATTTAACCCATCATCAAACATAACAAGAAACGAAATATATGAATCATGGCGATAGGTCCTCTAGTAGCGAGTATTATCTTCCATGTATCACAATATATCAAGTTTCTCAATACCAGGCCTTAACTTAATGAATAAACCATATGTTTATTCTAGGTCAAAACCAAATGATATTTCTCAAAATAAACAATTATATGCACAAAATATATGAGAAAACATCAAACTGAATAAGAGTTTCATAAAAAATAATAAATGTACGTACAATGAAAATCATATCATGGAGCCAAGTCCCATTCATACTACATGATCCTTAAAATTCTTTGGTGGCATGCCTTTAGTCAAAGGATTGGCAATCATCAACTCAGTGCTGACGTGTTCAATGACCACTTGCTTTTCCTTAACACGTTCTCTTATGGCTAAATACTTTATGTCGATGTGCTTACTTCGACTTCCACTCTTATTGTTCTTAGCCATAAATACCGCAGCAGAGTTGTCACAGTACAACTTCAATGGCCTAGAAATAGAGTCCACAACTCTAAGCCCAGATATGAAACTCTTCAACCATACACCATGCGAGGTAGCCTCAAAACAAGAAACGAACTCGGCCTCCATAGTGGAAGTAGCAGTCAAGGTCTGCTTTGCACTTCTCCAAGATACAGCTCCACCAGCTAGCATAAAAACATAACCAGATGTTGATTTCCTGGTATCAATGCAGCCAGCATAGTTTGAATTGAAGTAGCCAATCACTTCCAGATCATCAGTTCGTCTGTATATAAGCATGTAGTTCTTTGTCCCTTGAAGATATCTCATCTCCTTCTTTGCAGCTTTCCAATGGTCAACACCTGGATTACTCTGATATCTTCCCAAAACTCCAACAAAGATATGCAATGTCGTCTGGTGCAAAACGAGCATACATAAGGCTTCCAACAGCTGAAGCATATGGAATATTTTTCATGTGTTCCCGCTCAAAATCATTTTTGGGGCACTGACTCAAATCGAGTTTGTCACCCTTCACAATAGGAGCTACACTCAGTGAACAATATTTCATGTTAAATCTCTCTAAAACTTTGTTGATATAGGTCTCTTGAGACAAACCCAAAATGCCTCGAGATCTTTCTCTATGGATCTTAATGCCAATGACATAAGATGCCTCTCCCATATCCTTCATATCAAAGTTCTTCGAGAGAAATTGTTTCACCTCATATAGCATACCATTATCATTAGTTGCAAGTAAAATATCATCCATATATAACACAAGAAAACAAATCTTACTCCCACTGACCTTCTGGTATATACATTGATCCATGATATTCTCTTCAAAACCAAATGAAGTGATAACCTCATGAAATTTTAAATACCATTGGCGGGAGGCTTGTTTCAATCCATAGATGGATTTATTAAGCTTGCAAACTAAGTGCTCACCATCAATAGAGGAGAATCCTTTAGGTTGTTTCATGTAAACCTATTCCTCTATATCACCATTGAGGAATGCCGTTTTCACATCCATTTGATGTAACTCAAAGTCAAAATGAGCTACTAATGCCATAATTACTCGGAGAGAATCTTTCTTGGATACAGGAGAAAATGTCTCCGTGTAGTCGATTCCTTCTCTTTGAGTGAACCCTTTGGCTACAAGTCTTACCTTATGTCTCTCAATGTTGCCTTGTGAGTCTTTCTTCGTTTTAAAGACCCATTTATATCCAATGACTTTTACACCATTAAGCAACTCAACGAGATCCTAGACTTGGTTTGATGCAATAGAATCCATATCATCTTTCATGGCATTGTACCATAAATTCGACTCCTTAGAACTCATGGCTTGTGAAAACATTTCAGGATCATTTTCGGCTCCAATGTTATAGTCCGACTCTTGCAGATACACTACATAATCACTAGGAATTGCTGACTTTCTGACTCTAGTATATCTTCTTAATATTACCTCATTATCTTCTTGAGGAACTTGTTGTTCAACCGGTTGGTCAACAAGTTGTTCTTCATCAACAATTTGATCTACAGGATCATTTTCAACAATTTGTGGAACTTCAATTTCTGGTTGTCTAACACCCGTTTGTACCTAAGGGGCGTGAATGACAATCAATCTGTCACTTGATCCAGAGGGTTGAGTCTCATAGTGATCTTTTTCAAAAGTAATGTCCTGAAACTGATCACTTCCACTGATCAAGTCATTCTCAAGAAACTTAGCATTTCTTGATTCCACAATCCTAGTGTTGTGTGATGGACAATAGAATCTATACCCTTTGGACTTTTCAGCATATCCAATGAAATACCCACTAATAGTCCTTGGGTCTAGCTTCTTCTCTAGTGGGTTATAAATTCTTACTTCAGACGGGCATCCCCAAATGCTTATATGTCGCAAACTTGGTTTCCAACCTTTGAATAACTCAAAAGGTGTCTTAGAGATAGCCTTGGTCGGAACTCGATTTAATATATACACAGCCGTCTTTAGCGCTTCAATCCACAAGAATTGAGGAAGTTTTGTGTTACTCCTCATACTTCTCACCATGTCTATTAAGGTTCAGTTTCTTCTTTCTACCACACCATTCTGATTCGGAGAACCAGGCATAGTGTACTGGGCAACAATCCCTTGTTCTTGAAGAAACTTCGCAAATGGACCAGGTGCTTGTCCATTCTTTGTGTATCTGCCATAGTACTCTCCACCTCTATCAGATCTCACGATCTTAATTTGTTTTCCACATTGCTTCTCCACTTCAGCCTTAAAAACTTTAAAAGCGTCTAAAGCTTCATCCTTAGAATGAAGCAAGTAGAGATACATATATCGTGAATAATCATCTATAAAAGTGATAAAGTATTTCAGACTACTTGCGTCCATGTCTGGACAACAAATATCTGTATGTATGATTTCCAATAGGTTCAAGCTCCTCTTTGCACCCTTTTTAGACTTGTTAGTTTGCTTACCCTTAATGCAATTCACACAAGTCTCAAAATCAGCAAAATCTAAAGTACTAAGTACTCCTTCATTTACTAATCGCTTAATTCTATCAATGGAGATATGTCCCAATCTCTAGTGCCATAACATAGAGGATTCCTCATTCACAACACAACGTTTTAACCCAGAAGTAACATGCATAGAATTATAAGCAGCATCATTTTGCAATTTAATACAATAAAGACCATCAAGTAATTTACCAAAACCAACAATTTCTGATTTATTTAATAAAGTAAAACTAGAATCAGAAAAATTAAACGAAAAACCCAAAGGTACAAGTCTTGAAACAGAAATTAAATTCTTAGAAAAACTAGGAACATAAAAAGTCTTTTCTAAACATAAAATAAAGCCGCTGCTTAAAACTAAACTGTATGTCCCAATGGCCTCCACATGTGAACTCATCTTCCAGCCTGAATAGATGTATTGTTCACTTCCCACTGGCTTCCTTAGGTTTTCTATACCCTGCAAGGTATTAGAAACATGGATTGTAGAATCAGAATCAATTCACCATGTGTTATGATTAACACGAACCATATTAGATTCATAACAAACAAATATAAATGGAGTACCTTTCTTGTCGAGCCAGTTCTTAAATTTTATGTAGTCTTTCTTCATGTGCCCTTTCTTCTTGTAGAAGAAACATTTTGACTCTTTCTTTATGACTGGCTGAGGAGGAATGTTGCCCTTATTTTTGGCATGATCCTTCTTTTTCTTTCTATGAACAGTCAAGTTCACCTTTTCGCCCTCTTCCATCATCAACCTTTCCTCTTCCTGGACACACATAGTCAATAGCTCATTAATTGACCACTTATCCTTATGTGTGTTATAAGAGATTTTGAAAGGACCATATTGATGTGGTAGAGAGCACAAAATATAGTGTACTAGGAAAGAATCCTACATGGTAACCTCCAAGGCTTTTAGCTGAGCTGCTATATCCCTCATGCGCATGATGTGATCACGCACTCCTCTTATCCCAGTGAGCTTCATGGATGAGAACTGTATTATTAGAGTGCTGGCAAGGGCCTTGTCAGATTTAACAAATTGTTCATTAATAGCTTTCAAAAGATCCTTGACTTTAGTATGCTGATCGACAGAACCACGGATACCAGCAGATATTTTAGTCTTTATGAACATTACGGAGAGACGATTAGATCTTTCCCATTTTTCATAAAGGTCAACGGCTTACGGAAGAAATTTGGTTTGATAATAGGTGGTTCATCCTTCCTAATAGCATAATCAATGTCCATCCAGCCCAAATGGAGAAGAATTCTCTCCTTCCAAACTTTATAGTTGTCACCCCTTAATTTGGGAATATCACACTTAATATCAGAAATATTCGCAGGTTGAATAACTGCAAAGTTCAAATATACATGCTCATTATTAATAATTTGAAACAAAATAAATATCATGTTTTACCAATGTAAATCATGCCTTAATATATGAATCTACAGACATAAAACTTGCCTGTGGGCTAAAGTCCTACTCACTCAGACTCATAATGTAACCTTATGACAAAACTATCAAATTATGTTCCTTTTCTTAATTCCTGTGGGCATATCAAGAAATATAATATGATATTTCATCCTAATTAATCATACAAATATAACAAAATTCCTGTGGGTAGATCTTATTATATCACATATGATTAATTATAAGTAATATTTTAATGTGATTCTAAAATTTAATATATAATTCTAATTAATTAAAGATGTTGTGGCTATTCCCTAATGAATTAAAATTATATCAATCACTTAACATTAAATCATTCTTAATAAAGAGCTAAATATTTGCATAACATAATACAAATAAATTGAATAACAATGCATAAATATTATTTAGCATAATTTTGCATGTACAATAATCATAAATTCATACACACAAATTTTAAGAAATAAATAATATATGCATATAATTATTCAATAAAATAAACTATATAAGCTCTTTAAAAAAATTAATTCTAATGTGCATAAATTATTTAACTTAATATTGCATGCTTAAGTAAGTACCAAAATTAAACATACAATTTAACAAAATAAACAGACAATCTATACACATTAAAATTTATTAAATAATTCATGTGCTAAAATAATACAATTGCAAAAACATACACAATTTTCAATCAGCACGTAAATTAAGCATATATATATATAACTTGTGGCGCTTGAAGTATTCACAAAAAGCTAACAGTATGGTGGTAATTCGTTAAATCTCCCCACACAAGGTCACAGGTTCTAACCGTTCAGATGCAATGCAGCAACCATTTTTTTTTAATTAAACAAAAACTGAATAAAAAACAAAAGGATTCAAATATGGTGCATTCTGAGAATCGAACACTAGACGTGGCGTTTGAAATTTAGCAGCCTACCGCTAAACCACTTCAGTATTATGTGATTAATGTTGACGTTGTCAAATATATAACAATAAAAGCCAAACGACACAGAAGCCTTCATTTTGATCGTCTTCAACCTTGAGCCGGGTCATTCTGACCCGGTTACGACCCTCGAACCCGAATGAAAAACCTGATGGTTTCCAGCCATTTTTGACATCAAAAACAATGTTTTAAATCACAGAAAGCTTAGAAAATCAATTTCAAACAGATTTCTGATTTTAGTTTGGATTAAAAGGGTCAAAAACATAAAATCCATATTCTGAAAAAATCAAAACTCCATAACAGATAAGAGCAAGCAAGGCAGAGGCATATAGACAGGCTCTGATACCAAATGTAAGACTAAAATCGATCTAAACATGTTAAGGATTTAAACAACACATTCAGATCAACATAGCGGAAGCAAAACGGATCAAGAAAAACCAACCTCCCGCCATTGCCATTTGATTCACTCTTCCTCTGTTTTTCAAGCTTTACGTCAAACGGGTTTCTACCTTGGCTTTCCAAACCCTCACTCGCTCAAACTCGATGGTGTTGTTTTTTGAATAGAGAAGTAGGTATAGTGACCCAAAACAGAGAGCAACACAGTCCTTTTATAGAGTTCTGCCCATCAAAGAGCTCAACGGACGTGCAACAGAACGTGGGATGTGGGAGCACACGATTTTCGAGAGCAACCGTTGCTAAGAATATGGGTTGAACTTAGCCAAAAAATAGACCATATTGGAAATGAATTTCCCATGAAAATAGCAATGCTTTTTTAAACTTAAACTATCTTCAACAAACAGAGCACGTCTGCTCCGAAGTTTAAGGGGAAATTCTATCATTCCCTAATTAGAATCAGAAAATGCATGAAGCTACAAGGTGGATGTTTGTCTAAGGTGAAGACCATGATTAACAGTATCACTGAGATAGCTTAAGATTCTTTTGACAAGCTTCCAATGATTTTCAAGAGAAGCATGCATAAATTGACAAACCTTATTGACATAGTAGGCAATCTCTAGTCTAGTTATGGTAGCATATTGCAATACACCAACAATGGGTCTATATAGGGATGAATCCTGCATCGGTAGGCTACCTTGAGCAGATAACTTCAGACCAGCTGTCATAGGGGTTAAGGCAGGCTTATAGTTTTCCATTTTGGCCTTGAGCAAGAGATCAGAAATATATTTAGTCTGAGACAAATACAAACCACCAGTTTTCAACTTTGTAGCTTCAATCCCAAGAAAATAGTGTAAAGGCCCTAAGTCTTTGAGAGCAAACACAAAATGGAGATAAGCAATGAGAGCTTGAATAGCAAGAAAAGAGTTACTTGTAACAATGACATCATCAACATATACTAAGACATATATAGTGGTCTGAGGAGTGAGCTTAAAAAACAATGAAGAATCACATTTGACAGAATGAAATCCAACTTGATAAAGTGTAGAGGTAAACTTGTCAAATTAGGCTCTATGAGCCTGTTTCAGTCCATATAAAGCCTTGTTCAATTTACAAATCTGATTGGAAGAACCAGTAGCAAAGCCCAGAGGCTATTGCATATAAACTTCCTCAGTGAGATCTCCATTAAGAAAAACATTGTTAAAGTCAAGTTGATGTATAAGCCATTTTTTAGAGAGAGCAATAGTGAGAATGAGCCTAATAATGACTGGTTTGACAACTGGACTAAATGTTTTAGCATAGTCAAAACTAGCTTGCTGATGAAAGCCCTTGGCAATTAGCCTTGCCTTATACCTATTAACGGAACCATTTGAATTGTACTTAAGTCTGAAAATCCATTTGCAGCCAATGGTTTCTTTGTGAGGTGGAAGAGGAACTAAGGTCCAAGTTCTGTTAGCAAGTAAAGCATTAAGCTCCTCTTGCATTGCTTAACATCATTCAGGTTGAGTGAGAGCAATTTTAACTGAGGTAGGTTCAGTACTAGCAGTAAACATCTTAGGTTTGAAAATTTCAGCTTTGGACCTGGTGGTCATAGAATGAGTATTGGCAGAGGATACTGAGTCACTGGCTACTACAACAGTTTGCTTAGCTGGATGAGTAATTACAGATAGTTCTGAATTTATTGGAACTAACTCATTTTGTTGAATTTGGCTAGGAGTGATTCTGTCAATGTTAGTATACTGACTAGTAGGCAAAATATCAATTGGAGCAGATTGTCTATCAACATTTGACAAGTTCTGAGCATTTAGATTGACTATAGGAATAAATGGAACAAAATTGGACACAGAAGTAGAAGAAAGAGGAAGAACCAAAAATTTTAAAGAAACAAATACCTAATAAATTTTTCTGGATATTTTTAAATTTCTTTCATTCTTTATCAAAATAAAACATTTTGTGTTACGGAATTTTAAATTCTGTCTAAAATTATATTTCCTCCTTAAAATGTGTATTATTCAAACACAGGTAATTTTGTTGTTTAATTTTCCCATGGATTATTTATTAGGAGTACTTTACGAGTTCTCTTAAAAAAGGAAGCATTATGCACGACAAGCTATGTTTTGTTTTTAGTAGAAAAAGGAAGTGCATCAATAATTGTTAATTTATAATTTATTTATAAGAGGTCGGCTATGAAAAGCTTAAGCGTTTCAACACTATCTTTCATAGTATATTCATTTTTATGTTTATTTTTATACTTTGAAACTTATTAATGGATCATGCATATATTTCAATTTTAACCACTGTAATGGCTTGGCATTCGGACGCTGGAACGGGGGTAACAAAACCTTTTTTTTAATTAATCAATATGTAAGAGGTGTGAAATCTTATGTATAGAAATAACATAATTACATATATTTATATATTATATATATATATATATATATATATATATATTATTTACAAAACAAGGACAAAAATTTACATCACCTAATAAGGACTCTTACATTGTCGTAGAATGTCAAATTAAAATATTTTACATAGTGATCCAATATTGGAAACAGATATATATTTTTGTTTTGGTGACTAGGGAAACAGATATGCATTTGTTTGTGTTTTTCTACAAGAAAAAAACTTTTTCATTAAAAAAATAATTTTGAAACATGGACATCTGTTTAAATAATATTTTGAAAAAAAATCTAAAAAAAAATAGTTTTTTGTTTTTTTTAAATGCAAGAATGAGTTACTTCTCAAAATAATTAATTATGAAGAAATATAATAAAAGAGAAAGAAAGTAAAATGTACTTTTATAATTATATCCAAATGTAAAATAATTTTTAATTTTAATAAAAATCTCTAAAAAAAATAATTATTTTTACTATTTTATAATCACTTTTTTAAGGCTTACTTAAACGCATACATCACCTAATAATGACTCTTACATATTTTACTATTTTAATTTTATTTTTAAAAAATTAAAAAATAACAAATATATAAATTAGTAATAAATCTCATTAATTAAACCTAAAATATCACAATATAAATAAAGTGAAGACAATAACGATTCAAGATTATACAATAATTTCTCTCAAATGAGATGGTTTCATATGAATGCGAATGACTCCCTCAAAGCTCCTCATGGAGGCATCATATGTGACTAGAGGTAAAAATAGAATAGGTTAGATTGCGCTTTACTTTTGAATAGGTCTATGACTATTTTGTAATGTGTTAGCCTAAGTTTAACCTATTATTTGTTATAGATTTTTTTTCTTTTTGCTTGTCCTAATTTGTTTATGAAAATATAAAAATTTAACGTAACTTAAAAGCCTGTTTAAAAGTGTACATTATATGAAGACCTTTATATAGATTAAGATATTTAAACCTTTCTAATTTTTAAATAAATATAATTCTTGAAAAAATTATTATATTTTTATAAAAAATAAATATATTATACTAATATATAATTAATAAAATATCTAAGTATTATAAATTCTTAATTATATATATAAATATTAAAAAATAAATTAATCTCGTAGGCCAAATAAACACTTTTAAAAATCTAAACTTTGACTTATATAATTAAATAGACTTAAAAAAAAATTAAATTTAACTTATTTACTAAATAATATAAACCATAGGTTTTTATGAGCACTTAACCTATTCCCGCCCTTACACATAATGCTTCGGGAAGCTTTATGTCAGCCTTCTATTGCAATCTTGGGACTCGCTGAATTACTCACCCTGAGCTAAGGGAAATTCTCCATGGTTTCCGTATGAGCGTATATCACCCCACCTATCTTGCGTGATTGTTGAAGTTGACTTTCAAAATGCTATGATATTTTTAATGTTTTAAAAATTGAATTAGTAATTAAATTGTTAAGGCTTATGAAATGAAATTGAATCATGGGTGGTTTTCTGGAAGAATTTGAGAAGAGAGTGAAAGCAAGCAATAAAGGGTATCTGATATGGGGTTGGGCACCGCAGCTGCTCACACTGGAGAATAAGGCCATTGGAGGATTGGTGACTCAATGCGGTTGGAACACAAATATTGAAAGCGTGAACCCAGGCTTGCCCAAGGCAACTTGGCCTCTCTTCGCGGAGCAGTTCTTCAATGAAAAGCTGGTGACTGATGTGCTGAAAATTGGGGTAGCAGTGGGAGCCAAAGAATGGAGACAATGGAATGACTTTGGGAAAGAGATTGTGAAAAAGGAGGACATTGGAAAGGCGATAGCTTTGTTGATGGGAAGCGGAGAGGAAGCTGCAGAAATGAGAAGGGCAGGGCTAGAGAGCTTAGCGATGCTGCTAAAAGAGCAATACAGGTTGGTGGGTCTTCTCAGACCAATATGTTGGAGTTGGTTCAAGAGCTGAAGGCATTCAGACTTCAAAGGGTTAACGGAAAAGTAACTGGCTGACTGCGACGCCTTAATCTTTCTACTGCTAAACTGCTAAGGACTTAGGAGGCAATTCTTAGTACCGCGAAAATAGGAAGCAGTTGTCCTGTTTTTTGTGAGTCTCAATAACGAAAAAATGAAGTGTACGAATAATATATTGCAGCATCTATCACCAGCAATTGACAGCATTTATCAAATCCAGAACGTAAGGAAGCTCCACCGATGCCTTAGGAATTGAATAATGATTCATGCAGAGTTTTGCCTCACAAAAACCAAACAGATTTCTCTTGAAATGAGCGGTTAAAAAAAGTGCCAATAATTGCTTGACACTATGTCCCGTACGAATAGGACCGAGAATTCTGAGCACAAGTGAATATCAAAATATATCATATTACAAGGTGAAATAATCATATGATATATTGATGTGAAAGAAGTATAAATTGAATATCAAATTTTGAATGTACTAATAACAATATTGCAAACTCACTATGTTTGTATCATTGTTCTTGGGAATTGAGATTAGTCATTTTGATGTACCAAAAAAATGTCATTTCGTGTTGCAGATATACCCAGCCATATATGGTCGGCTGCAAATACATCAAATGTCATGCAACTTATGAAGATTATAGATGGGGGGATCAAACTGCATACTTGTCGAAAATACCAAGAGATAAGTTAAGAACCTGAGCTAACAAATTATTTGAATTCGTGGAAATGGGCACAATTCCACATTCTTTTGAGATCCGTACCACATTAAGGTATCAGCACGTATATTTACATGATAAATATATCACAAGTCAAAATGAGCCACCTCTACCTCTCCATCACTACTACACCGAGAATGCACCAACCCAATGGGAAAAAGTGAAAAACAAACATGGAACCAGTGGAACCAAGTCATTCTTACACCTTAACGGATAACCAGTTTTATGAATATTCTCCCCCGCTTCTTTTTCTTGGGGGAGGAATTCAGAAGGTCAATCAGGCAGCAGTCATAGCACATGCCACTGAAGCACATTGTTAGAGGAAAATGCTTCATCATCACCTAGGAAGCAAAAATTTCAGTGATAATTTATGCTGCCTTGGGACACGGGTAAAGGTGTCAATTGACAAATCTATGTTTGATCTCCAGAATGGAAACAAAAAATTCAGAATAAAAAAAATGTTCCGGAGAAGCAGTCATATAATTCATCACAGTAAATTATCCATTCATATAGAAATGTACCGGCGAATATCAGGCATTGCCAACAAGTATTATTGGTTGACTTTCACATTGTTATATATTAACACGTTATCCAGACCTGAGAGTAAGCAGAAATAGTTAAAACCACGGAGTCTGCATATTATGGTAGCCAACAATCGTAGAACAGTTTTAACAGAACATGAAATAGCAGACAACATCTACCATACTACGAATAGTTCTTAAAGGGAGCAGATATAGCACTAGACAAGAGGTGGATATTGCTTTGCCTGCTGCCGGACCCTTCTCTTATACTCTGCAGCATCCTGCAAAAAGTATTATGATGTAAAGGCAGGCCTTCGATCATAAGAAATAAAAATCTGCACCCCCACCAATTAGGAAATAAAGGTCACAATTAAATGTTACCTATCATATAACCATTTCCCAACAACTATTCTTATTGCACTATGTTCAATGACCTAAGATACAACTTGGTGAGCAAACATATTAACAATTCTTAAGGAGCAGAGGCTACATATACGAAAACCTTGAAAAGTATATAACTGCCTCACCCCACTTTGCCTTGATTAATAATGCCATATGTTTTTTACTCTTTGAGAATGCCTATAGTTATAGGGTTTCCAATGAAAAATGTAGGATTTTTCAGGTTAGGTACCTGGATGAATAGATGATATCCTTCTGTCTGGGCAGGGTCAGCAGGATTTGGTTGGTCAAGCAGGTCTTGGATGCCCACAAGAATTTGCTTCACTGTTATGGCTGGTCTCCACCCCTACACAAAAGAATGACTCTATAAATCCGTTCACTCAGAAGCATGTAAAATCACACTATACTAGTTTCAAGCAGTCTTGCAATTATCAAGAGAGTTGTACTTACACTATCCTCATTAAGTATAGACAAGCAAACAGTTCCAGATGGATAAACATTAGGGTGGAAGAAACCTTGAGGGAATTTACACTTTGGAGGCTTGCTAGGGTAATCTTCACTGAAGTGCATTGTAAGTGGGAAATAGCCACCCTCCCAATCAGTCTGCAGCAAATGACATGCAGAATAATTACCATTAAGTAAATAACAGTGCCCACTATCCAACAAGCTGCTTATTCATTTGAAAATCTAATCCAAGGTATGAAGTCAGAGAACATGATTCATTAACACAAGCTTTCAATGAAAAATATTTTAGTAATTTCCGTAACCTTGTCTATGTTAAATGCAAAAGAACTAAAAAAGTCAGTATTGAACTAAAATTATGAATTATGGCGATGTATTGCTCTCCTAGATTATGTGGTTGAATCAAACATTAGGTGCGATGCTGGGAGATCTTCTTCTCAATTTCTAATTTGTTTCATTTTATTTTACTAGGCTACCAGACAAGCTTTCTTTGGAAGAGATCATTGATAAATCACCCCCATTAAAACCTTCAGTGGATTCTTTGTTCAATTTGTCCTAAAATCCATCAAACCGCAAATCCAAAACTCTTCAGTGGATAAACAATAATTAAATGCAATTGGCCCACTTGTTCTTGTTTTACTATCCTATTGTCTTGGTTTCCAGTGGATAAATAAAATTTGAACTTGAATACTCTTCCAATCACATGCCAAAATATAAGAAGCAGAAGGACATCCAAGGCGACATAGAATGCCGCCATGTAAGAATGAGCAATAAAAATTAGGTCAAGGGCAAGAGTCAAGAAGCAAGTCGAAAAACTATAAATATTCTGTGTTCCATCCAATGACTTGAGTAATGAAAATATTGGCCTAAAAACCACCTCAGCAGGAGAATGGTATTACTCTTTCCAACATACCATGTTGACTGCTTACCAGCATACCTCACAGGTTATATATAGGGCTTATGCGTGAAGCATTATACAACCAGAAGAGGTTCTTACCATCCTTAAACCAAGAAGCCTACAAATTTATGATTCTGCCATGCCATAGCATCACTAATTCCATTAACAGTGCTTAGAAAAGCATCTGCTATCACGTGTAGGCTCTAGTGCATACAGAAGTCTTAAAAGATGCTTCAAATACTAGCATGTTAACCAAATTGGTCTCACTGACAAGGCGACAACAACCCAATTCTGCAAAAAACACCAGATAACTCTCTCTAGCAATCCACTAATTGTTCTGTATCTATACCTGAAATCATTAGTTTTACGTTATAGATAGAAAATTCATGTATGTTAAGCTCAAGTCCTCTAGTTTCGTTCCACTCCTTAATATAAAACTGATTATACAAACACAAGTTCTTATGACTGATTTTACCCGGGTGTAGCGTTGAAGATCAAAGCAAACAATTCCGTAAAAAAATGTTCAAACATGGGGGAATTTGATACACTGAAAGACATGAAACACAAAGAGAGATTAGAGAAAAAGGGGAAGAGCGAAGAGAACGTACCTGTGGCTTGCCAGGAATAGTGCAATGCCAGACCATCAAATTGACGGTACCATCAGGAAGCGTCTCGGGCTTGGCAACAAAACCCTAAATAAATTGAGAGAAAAAGAAGAGCAAAAAATAAGATGGATTCATTGTAATAATAAAATTGATAAGAAGAAAAGTGAATGAGAAGGGGATGATGGTACGGACATGGGGATGGTTCTTACGCCATGACTTTCTCTCCTCAGCAAGCCGTCCACGAGCAATACCAGACATCTCTCCCTCTCTAGCTACCGATTCAGATTCACGCACGCAGTTGCAGTTCTCTCTCTCTCTTTCTCCGCTCCTAAATATTTTAATACGAAGAAGCAGAGGACCAAGGATTGATTGATTCCCTCTCTACTCTCTATATTCCTCCTATTCCTAATTTCCTTCCCTTTCCACTGCCATAAACACTTTACCCCTCTGCTCTGTCTTTGTTCTCTACCCAACCAACTTTGGCCTATCCTATTCCTATGCTCTGCTTCTCTCTAAAACCTACGGTCCTGATTTCATCTACCACCATCTTCTGGCACACCACGCATTTCTCCCTTTTATTATTTTTTTATTATTAATATTAATATACACTTGACTTTATGGTCAACTTTATATCTCATAACATATTTTTTATTAAATTAATATTTTGTACTTGTATAACTTAGAAAAAAATTTAAAATAAATAATTTATTTATATAGTTTTAGTTAAATTTAAATTTAAATTCTATTTTTTATTTTTTTATCATTTATTATATTTTTATTTATTTAATTTTTTTATCACTTATTTATATTTTTGTCTATATTAATAAAATATCAATCTTTATAATTTTTATTCATTTGAGTTTTTATAGTTATAAATTATTTTCATTAAGATATTATTATATATTTTACATGAAAGATTAGATTATTATAATTTTTAAGATTTGATAATATTAAATTCAATTTATGAATATAAATCTTGTCAATAATATTTTTTTTTATTACTATTCTTTCTCATATCACATTAATCCTTATTTTTTACAATTAATTTATCTAATTATACAATATTGCTATTTAATCAATATTTTTAAATAGTATAATTAAAACTCATTTATGAAGTTTATATCAAAATGATTGATAATGTAAAAATTATATTATCATCTATAATTATTTTAATATATTGTTAGAAAAAAATTTATAGATAGAATATAAATGAAATTATATTAAAATTATTTCATTAACTTTTCACTCTTATTTTTAAAAAGTATATCAAACTAAGTTTTAATGCAAAATTTTATCTTCTTTTATAATCATTATTGAATACTTTTATATATTAAATATCTAAAAAAAGTTCATTAATGACATTTACGTATAAAATTATATTACAATTAAATCTTAATTTTTCACTTCCGTTATCAAAGTTACATCAAATTAACTATTAGTGCCAAATTCTATCCCAAACAAAAATTCTTAAATCGATAGATATTCAAATAACAATTGAAAAAAAATATATTTGTAAAAAATTACAATATTTTATAACAATATTATTAAATAATACTTAATGCATTATAATTCATTAACACTCTTTTACTTATACATTTATCTCATACAATTTAAGTATGCTAAAAAAAATAATACATTAATTCAATTAATCATTTGACATTTGACTTATTAGATTCTTTGACTTTTTAATT
This sequence comes from Ormosia semicastrata, assembly GCA_029884595.1. Classification (NCBI taxonomy): domain Eukaryota; kingdom Viridiplantae; phylum Streptophyta; class Magnoliopsida; order Fabales; family Fabaceae; genus Ormosia; species Ormosia semicastrata. The sequence continues at coordinate 15,117,552 of JAQQTO010000037.1, forward strand.
TTTTTTTTGTAATTTATGTTTTTTCTTTTTCTTTGTAATTTTTATTTTATTTTTTTTCTTTTTATATGTATGCAACAATTTTTTTTTTTTACATATGTCAATATTTATTTTAAATTATTACATCATATAATACATGTAAAAAATTAAGTAATGTATTTGTCAAATGTTAAAACTTAATGTATTTATTAATTGACTTAAATGAAATATGACAAAATTTTAAGTCATGTATTTTTTTGTATATATTAATTAGTATTATTATTAATCATATTAATTAATTGATTATATTTATTGATTGATATATTTTTATTGATTGATCATATTAATGTATATGTAGAGATTTTTTTTTCACATGTTAATATTCCTTTTAAATTATTATATTATATGACATATGATAAAAAATTAAATAATATATTTATCACATATAAAAAATTTAATGTATTTACTAATTAACTTTGATGACATATAACAAAATTTTAGACTATATTTTTGTTATTATATTAATTTCATAATACACATATATTCATAATTTAGTATTTTAAATAATGAATATGATATAATGTATAAGATTCACCTTAAATTCAAATTTATACTGGTATTATTTTATTAAAAATTGCCATCTTCCTCCTAGGTCATTAAGTCAATGTTTTTTTTAATAAAAAAATCCTAGCGTGAGAATCACGCCACCCTGTCCCACACGCCATCACGTGACGGTTGCCCCCTTTTTCTTTCTTTTATTATTTTTATTTTTATTTTTCTGGAAAGTTCCTTGTTTCTTTCTCATCAAACGCCATTTTTTTTTGGGGGTCAACTGAACAAGGGAATGTGGATGCTAGGGAAAGTCCCAATGCTCACCCTAAGGGCCTAAACGCGAACTGAACTAGGGAATGTGGATACTGCATTGGGCTTGGGCTTGCCAGAAGCAACGTTGGTGTGATCATTGGGCTCTTTTTGTTAATTTATCGCCTTTTTTGACCATTGAAATTAATTGGGCCCATTAAAGCGCGACAAAGGTGAGGTCCACTACCAGCTGGATGACACAGAAATGAGATTAACCAAGAATAAAACACAAAGAAATGAGGGGAAATGAGACTATGAGAGAATAATAAATTTAGTTGAAGGAAAAAAAAGTATAGAATAGATGTTTTCTAAAGATCTGGTTACACTAAAAGCTAAATCCAAGTCAATGCAGAGAAGATTTGTGGGCTTCCAACAATTCTTTTTGCCTTTTCGTGGCCATTGCTGCCTCATCCGACTTCCAACAAGTCAATTGTTTGATTTTGGACAAATTGGAATTGAGAGAGGCATTTTGCTTATTTATCTTCAAAACGTTGGACAAAACTACAAATTGGTCCCAGTAAATACGAGGTTTTGATTTCTCTAAAGGCCCATCTTAATGAACCCAATAATGCTCCAGCCCAACTATTTTTTCTGTTGAGCCCCATTGTTTTCAATGCTATCGATATAAAAGCAAATTACAAGATTCACCTTAAAACCAAATTTATACTAGTATTTCTTTTTTTAAATTGCCATCTTCCTCCTAGGTCATTAAGTCAATTTAAAAAAAAAAAAATCCTTGCGCCTGTCCCACACGCCGACATCTCTCTCTCTCTCGGGCAAAAAACCAGGCTAAAAGCCCAAAGAAAAGAAACACAGCAAAAAACAAACTAAAACGTCTCATAAAAGAGACTACAACAGAATCTCATACACATCACCACTCTTTTGAAAAAAAGTTATTTGCACGTTATTATAATATGTTTAGTAAAATTAATTTAATTTTTATATAAAATTTAATGTATTATAAAAATTTGTTAAAATTAATTTTTATAATGTTAAAGATTAAAATTATAATTTTAATTTATAAATTATTTTTACACTTAAGATGTAAATATTATTTTATAGTCAATCAAATAATTTTTATAATTATTTTATACTTATTTTAATAATTTAATACATAAAAATAATTTTTTATATCATCTAAATGAATTAGATTAATTTAAAATTATTTTTTAATAAATATATTTAAATATAAAAATAATTATAATTGATTATAATAAAAAAATTTATACAATAATTAATTACTGAACATAATTCAATTTTTATAATTTTCCAAGCACACATTATCTATAAAACTACAGTTTATGTAAAAATTTGCTATCTTTACGAAAGCTGTGTCTTGAACATTATGCTTCTTTAACCATTCATTCCTTTTATATTGAATCTTGTATTCTCAGCAATCTGAGGATTAGTCAAATAAAGTCAGAAGTAGTTGCTAAGTTGAATACTCCACGAAAGAAGTACTTGTTTTTCTTTACTTTTCTCCAGATAACTCACTTTTATGCTATCAGGTATCAGCTACCTGGCTAGAAAGCCTGCTTCCAAAATCTAAATTACAAGGAGACCTTGTTGCCTTTTACTTTGGAAGTCGTCTTTTTATACGACCACTAAGTACAAAATCGATATTCACGTATTTCAAGGAGAGCAATCGTTGTAGGTACGTAGTCCCTTTCAGAGGTAGCTACTTGTTTAAGAAGTTGCCATTATTCCAAGAGAGTTACGTAGTAACTAAAGCTTAAATCAAGAAGGAAAAGCGACTTCTGGTTTGTAATTAGTTATTGGGTCGCTACAGCTATTGCCTACACCTTTCCTCTTATTACAAGTCCAACCACCCCAGCACTCTTTCTCCTCCTGCTCTTCTCAGCCTCATCCCCGTTTTGGTTCAGCGTAAACCATCCTTCGTAAATTAAACAATCTATATATTAGGAATTAATTAATGCAAAATACCAACCACATAAAAGATGGACATAAGTAAAACCAAATTCAACTATAACAAATTAACTACTTCGCCCTCAAAAACATTATTTTCAGTTCCAGCTAGAACCAGGAAGGATGGTCATTGTAAGGTCACTCTCAATAGTTTTTTTCCCCCCTTTACATTGCTTCAAATCTCTCTATTGCTATTCCAATACTTCTTTAAATCAAACCTTCTTTCCTAATTCTCTCTCAGAGCTCATAATCTCTTCCACTCCAGCCAGAAAGGAGAGAGATTCAAAACCCATAAAAGAAAAAAAACCATGAAGAACACTAACAGTAACACAAAACTCATCCTCCTCCACCCTTATATCCAAAAACAAGGAAGCTCCAATCGCCTATGGCTTCTAGCCTTCATATCATTCTTCACCGTGGCCTTCCTTGCCACCCTCATTTACACCAGAGAATCCATTTCTGCTACCACCGCCACTGTCTCTGGCATTGCTTCACCCTCCCCTATATCTGGGTTCAGTAGCACCCCCTTGCCAGCCACTGTAATCAACACTCTCCTCCATTATACCTCAAAATCCAATGACACGTACCACATGCCTTACTCAGACCTCAAACCCATCTCTGATGTGCTCAGAAAGTGCTCATCACCATGCAATTTCCTTATCTTTGGCCTCACACACGAGACCCTCCTCTGGAAGGCCCTGAACCACAACGGCAGAACAGTGTTCATTGATGAAAACCGGTACTACGCAGCATATATTGAAGAAAAACACCCGGAAATTGATGCCTATGATGTGCAGTACACCACCAAAAGGAGTGAAATGAAGGAGCTCATAGCTTCGGCTAAAGAACAAGCAGGAAATGAGTGCAGGCCAGTGCAGAATCTTCTGTTTTCAGAGTGCAAGCTAGGACTCAATGACCTTCCCAACCATGTGTATGAGGTGGACTGGGATGTCATATTGGTGGACGGACCAAGGGGGGATTGGCCTGATGCCCCTGGCCGAATGTCGGCGATCTTCACCGCCGGCGTGCTGGCCAGGAGCAAGAAGGGTGGGAACCCAAAGACGCATGTGTTTGTGCATGAATTCTTTGGAAAAGTTGAAAAGGTTTGTGGGAATGAGTTTCTGTGCAAAGAGAATTTAGTGGAGGCTAGTGAGACTTTGGGACATTATGTGCTGGAAAAAATGGATGAGAGTAGCGTCCAGTATTGTAAGAATCATTCATCATCATCATCAGGGGCTGCTTCATCATCTTAGGTACTGTCATGCATCCAGATTACCATATAAGCTCTACCCAAAATCATCCTAGTCACACTTGGTCTATCGTCCATCTGGCTATTTATGATCATTTTGATTGTTACATTTAGTTTACTTCTCTGCCCGGGCTTGTAAAAAATAATTATTTTTCCTTTTTCATTTTCTGGCACTGAAAATTGTAATTTCTTCAACGAATTCAAGCTCCCAAATTTCAATTGAGGATATTGATTACAATATACATGAAGATAAGGGGAAAAATATAAGAGACTATGCGAATAACAAGAAAACGAAGCTGGTTAAATTGGGAAGTACAAAAAGACATATCAAGAACACTCAACAGTGAGAAATTCTTGCATGCACATAACGCAAATAATTGTAACACCTCATTTTTTACATATTCACATAATTGATGTATAAAAACAGGTCTTAACAAGTATTTTATATTTTTTTTTATAAATTATGAGTGTATCTCATTTTTATGTGAATATGTATAGAAATAAAGTATTACAATTATGAGCAACCAATAATTTCTCCGCAATAATCAGTTGGTGTATTTTACAGTTAGCCTGTAATGCAATGGAAAACAATAGGATGTTGTAAGGTCCGCTTCTCAACTTTTTAAAAAGCATTAGGTGCATTAGTTATGTGACGGCCCCGGAGTAGATAAAATACAACGCAAGTTTTTTTTTTTTTTAAATAAACCTTTAATCTTGAGATATTATCGTGTACACACATGTATAACATATCATCTTTACATATAAGAGACAAAAAATTAAGAAAAAAAAAAGTCTCATTAAATTCACTTATCATAAAAATAAATTATTTATTTAACTTTTTATAAATATATATAAAAATAATGTGTTATATTCATGTGCACCAATCATTCCTCCTCATGTTAATGTGAATAATACCATCAGACGAAGGAGTTGAAGTAGGGACACACAAACTAAATGCACAACTTCGTAGGCCAATTTATTGACTAAACTGGAAAACTGATCAAGAAGAAAACGGCGGGTCCACTTTAAAAGTCTGACTATCTAAGGGCATTAAGTTGTCCTTATGAGTTGGCCGTTGATGACTATTATTGTTATTATTATTATTTTGGAGATGGTTGATAATGATGACTATTATTTGACTCTCCCCGGTATGCAAGAAGATTCTTCCCTAATGTGACCTTCATGAATGTTTTAACATTATCCAACCCACGACCATCTTGGATTTGGAGAAGCACTTGTTTGAAGGCCCAAAAGTGTTGGAGAGAGGGCCACGATTGCAGCTGCAGGTGGGTCTGATAATCTAATTTAACTTGTGGAAGATTCATGGGTCCTTTACAGCCTCCTTTCATGCTGCAGCCTGCAATAACGGGATGCGCAAGTATAAAATATTGGCTAGGTTTCTGAGCTGTTGGCATGGCGTGTAATATTGGGTCTTGGAAGGTGGATGTTGTCCATGCATTATTTAGCGATGATATGGCTAATGCCATTCTCTCCATTAGGCCAATAGAACAACAGGATAGGGTCTGTTGGCAGGAGACAAGTTTTGAATTGATACATGGTGGTAGTATTCATCTGGTTCATATATACTTCTTGGGCTAACAGCCATCTGTGGTTTGTGATTGTCTAGCTCTTAAGAGTCGTTTATGCTGTTTCAATCCTGGTTTATATTGATGAAGCTTGCCCCAACTTATGTTGCATAACGAAACCGCAGTCCATCTTCTCGTGCATTGTCCCCAGCACAGGTGTGGTCCTCAATATCTGAGTTCTCTCTTCCCATGCAAAAAGTTGCATGGCGAGTCCTTTTAGTTTTAGGAGTGGTCGTTTTGGACCTCTATTCTACACAACTAATTAGTCATTTATTCCTATTTTGGAGAAAGCTATAGATCATTGTTTTAGTTTGGAAATTCCTCATTGCTTTAGTTTGGAAATGTTTTACATTGCTGGAGCACGTATAGATGAGAATATCCCATTGGACCAATCCAAATGCATAAAAAAATAGAAGTAACTGGAATTCATATTCTATCTATAGCACACGATCATAAATATTGATAATACGTGAATTACTATTACCTTACGCGCCTGTTTGGCATGCTGTATTTAGCTTAATAGGATAAACTAATACAATATATTATGATCTTATCAGTTATTTAGTATAAACATTGTATTGTATAAATTTATCCATCAAACTCTTCTTATACATTAAAATGATGAATAACTTAATCAAGTCTTGGAAGAGTAAGATTAGGCCTGATTGAGTTTTGATGTATAAGCTTTTATAAAAAAAAAATTATTATAATTCTAAACATCTTAATATCCCCAACCCTTACGTATTAGGTCTTATACTATCAGGTCTTATTCTATCAGACATTATACTATCAAATTTAATACTATCAGATCTTATCTTATCATTCATACCAAAAGAGCCCTAGAAGTAATTAATTGTAATCCCATATTACGCACATGCAAGACGTGATGATATTAAGGAAGAAGCTTCGCATAAATCCACAAGTACGTTCTCAGTGATGTCTTTGGTGTTCTAACAACTAAAGAAAAGGGCAAAAAATGCTGCTTAGTGCTCATGTTGGAAGAGATTTTTTTATACTACCGGAGCAATAATTTTTTTACTCTATACCTTTCAATATGCAACATCTCAATATCGCATTTCGTGGATCACCAGATGAATTTGAAAGGCCAGGGAGCTCGGGATTCGTTTTGGGTAATGCGACTCATTGGTTAGCCAAGTCATGCAGGTGTATCCACTGTAAATGAAACAACGTTCTGAAAAGGAAAATAACCATCTCATATTTTTCTTTTTTGTCATTTTTTCCATCAATTAATAATGTATAAACTCGTGATCAATTAAATGTCCTAGTTGATTAACGGAATAGTAATAAGTTAATAATGTTAAAATATCTGGCATCCGCAATACAAAATCAAGTTGGGTGTTCGGTTAAAAAAATAGGTTTGAATGTATATTTAACATAAAAATCCTTCTTCTTTTTTCATTCTAATTTAAACCAAATATACAGTCAAAATACATTTTAAAAAAATAATTTATACATCTATAAGTTGTTTTTTTATCAACATTACCCTAATAACATAAATTAACTTATTACAACTCACTTTTTGACAAATTAAATTAATAAAATATAATTTAAATACACACTTAGTTGTTGAGTACAGGATTGAGTAATCACATGAAATAATATTATATACCCACTTTTCTTTTATCAACATTACCCTAATAATATTTTTTTTATGCTCTTAATTAAAATGAAAAGCCTAAAATAAGTCATTTCCCTCATTATGGCTTTACTGAGGCTGAACTACGACGACTAACATTTTACTAAATAAATAAAAGTAAAGTTTTTTTAAAAGCCTATTTACAAGTGCCATCTAATCAGCTTTTTTTCAGAAAGGATGACCTATTTAATTATATATAATATGACATATATTATTATAATAATTATAAATTATAATTATAATTATTAATTTATTATAATATATTAATATATTTTTAATTAAATTTTAATAAAAGTCAATAATTAAAACTTAAGTTAATAAGTTATAATAGAAATAACATATTTATTAATATATTTAACGTAATATATTTATTAGAATAAAAATAATAAGTTAACACTCACTCCTTACTTTTATAGATGTCACTACTTTTTTCGCTTCGATTGATCGATGTGAGACTTGAAAGACTAGAGTAAGAAAGTGAGAAACTTGGTATATCTCTAAGTCCACATCGACCAAAAAGATAGAGTAAGAAAGTAATGAATATCTATAACACTCACCCCTTACTTTTATAAATACTCACTATTTTCTTATTTTGATCTTTGGTCGATGTGGGACTGAAAGATTAGAGTAAGAAAGTGAGCAATTTGGTATATCTCCAAGTCTCACATCGACCAAAGACTAGAGTAAGAAAGTAGTGAAGATCTATAAAATTAGAATGTGAGTGTTAAATTATAACAAAGACCTATTGGCTTTGAGTAGGCCATAGCTTATTTCAAGACTTAGCAGCATTACCACGTGAAAGAGACTTATTTCAGTATTTATTCTATGTAAAACATGTTGACTTATTTAAAGTTTTTAATCTATATAAAGGTCTGTTTACTATTTAAAAAAGGCATAGCTTATTTAAAGCCTCATCATGCAAAGTAGGCCTTTAAATAGGATTTTCAGCCAGTAGCTTTTTGATCTACCTAAAAATCTACTATTACAGTTTCATAAGACTCAGTCTTATAATTGGGATTGTGCCAATTTCTGTTTAAAGTAAAGTTCTCACTCGACCAAACGACTGCTTTCCACCCCTACTCCTAATAACATAAATTAACTTATTATAAACTCACTTTTTGACAGATTAAATTAATAAGATCTAATCTAAATACACACTTAGTTGTTGAGTACAGGATTGAATAATCACATGGAATAATATTATACACTTAACATACAGAATTTTCTAACAGTTTAAATTTGAAGTTGTAATATTATATTCAAAATCAGCATTAAAGATCACCTCAAAATTAGGAGTGTAGTTTTTAACTACATTAAAAAGTAAAAGAAGGTTATCAACATGTGTTAATTCGAGTGAAAAGAATTTAGATTCCTTAAATATACAATTTTAAGTTCAATATCAAAATTTATGTGTATAAAAATAATATCATTAAAAAATCTTTACTTAAACATCTGATTGTAATTTAAAAAATTAATCTTTCACTTATTAAGTGAGAGAATCGTATAAAAAAAAAAGAAAGTAAAGAATCTTACATCTTCCTTCCTTACTTTTTTTCAATATATATCACCTCATCTATAACTAGGATTGACCGAGAAAACAAGTGTAACGAGAGTCAAATAAATAGTATATAAATAATAATTAAAAAAATTTATTTTCCTCAATGGAATGCATATGAAATCACATTAAAGTTAATTTATCAACTATTACTTTTCTATATCTATCTAATTTTTCATTTATATATATAAAAAATGTAGGAATAAAATAAATATTTAAAAAAAACTAATGAGTTAAACCAAAATTTTCATATATTACTAATTAAATCTTAAATAAGTGGGAGGACCAAGACTTCCACTTATCTCTTATTGGATCCGTCCCTCTATATAACATTAAAAATATAATTATGACTTATGATGGGGGACAACAACAGTACATACTCAATGCTACATAATAGATTTCTTACTTCGAATGTACCTACATAAAAAAAGTTGTATATAATAAAATTACACGTAAGATCATGATCTTTGAAGCATAGAACTTGACCTATAACTTGTTAATATCATATAAACAGAATTTAAATCTAAGCAACGTTATGGCTTGTACGGCGAGAAAGTATGTGAAGAAAATTAGAGACAAATGGTATTTTAAATGTATTATGTTATTTGAATACTTGAAATTCGATACACATGACATTCTCCTTACATATAATTATGATATAAAACAAAAAAATAATTCATATGATATACAAAAATAATAAGTCATACTCACATAACACACATCATGTTCAATAAACATTTTCCTGTTAAATGTATGATTAAGGAAGACACATACTTGTGAACAGAGAATTAAATAGTTGATGAATCAGCACAGAGGACCTATACGCATAACAAAGTTGACGTTAAGGCAAAGGCAAAGCAAGGAAAAGAACAAATTTGCGAACAAAGTAGGAGTAGGACCCTTGAGTGCTAGAACTTATCAATTCCACACCCACCCATATTGACTTTGCCATCGGTTTGCCCACAAGAGCAAGAGTTTTTCTAACCATCTACCTCTCTCTCTCTCTTCCGGTGTTACTACAATCCTAGCCACCATTTTAAGTTATGATATTCTTATTATTAAGAATGTATATACTTTTTTAATATTATTTATTATATTTATTTTTTTATTTTTTCTTACTAAATTTAACATTTTTAAAAATATATGATAATTTTTTTCCTTTTCTTGAAAGCCAAATGGCCCAACAAAATTTCCCTTCTACTAGAACTTATCAAATACGCTTTTCTCGCCCTTTCCTTTCCCTAACCCATCACTCACTATTTAGTCTATTTAGCTGTCCCAACTGGCAACTGGCAACTGGCAACTGGCAACTGGCAACTGCCAAGTGCCAACCACTCTTTCTCTCTCTCTCTCTTTTAGTCAACCGTCTTAAACACGACATGTCCATCCTGTTCTGTCCAGTTCTTTGACTCCGTCTCTTTCATTGTTTTTTCCTCACTTTAACCTTTCAAAAAAAAAATCAAAGACAAACTCGTTCGGCATTGAAACTCACCCATCAAAGTTGAGAGATGATGAGCATCCAAGACAAGTACAACAGATAAAGCAACCAAATAGAGAAAAAAAATATATATATATATATAAAAGGAATAGAACCCCACTTCTTTCTTTCTTTCTTTCTTTCTTTTTTCAGATTTAAATCCGTTACCAAATCCACCATCCCTGCTTTCTTTTTTTTTTAATAAATTATAGTGGTGATGGATTCACAGTGTTTCAGTCTTTGAAGAGAACGAGAAAGATAAAGGAATCCAATATTGTACAGGGACTAAGGAAAACCCACCAATCTGCTCCTTGGAGATTTGCAATTGTACAAGTTATAGAAGATCCAAATCCATGAGAAGATACTTGTGATGGAAAATGATGATTAGTTCAAGAGGATTCTAGGATGAGATTAGTAGCTTCGGCCGCTGAGAGGGAGTGATTGTGCTCGCCTTCATAGGTAACTACCAGCATATTTGGGTCGTCCAGAGCTCGCTCTACGTGTTTGCGTGCTGGACACCCTCTCACGCTGCTGCACTTGTAGTAACCCCTGTTGTATATGTCCCAAAAACCACTCACTCATTCGATTCACAATTACTAACTCGTTAACACAGCATAAAAATTCAAAGACCGTGCAGGGTTTTCTAAATTTAGCCCATCCGGGAAAAAGGGAATCTAATTAAAATACGCGTAGGGGTTCAGTCACAAATACTGGCCCATTTTAAAATTTGAAATTGACGGGTCAACGAACAAGGTAGCATATATACAAGAATAAGAATAAATTGGTTCCTACTAAAGGGGTGGATTCAAATCAGAACTCGATGAAAAGGTTGCAAATATAATATATATATATATACATACACATTTGTAATTTATATTTATGTAATACCTTGGATGAGGGGATCCTTTAATGGGTTTCTGTCCATACTTCCTCCAAGAAAAATCATCAGGTGGAATATCAGCCATCTTCAAACTTATTGCCGGTACCCTCACCACCCTCTTCAACCTCATTTTTCTGCTGCAACACAGCGATCGAAAACAGAACGAGACATGTCAAAAATATCGTCTTTTAAACATTTTTTAGGATAAAAAAACGATTTTGAACGAAGACCCATCACAAATTCACATACCTCTTCTTTGAACAATGACAACGGCCAGAGGAACTTCCACACTTGCCAGAACCCAAGTTCTCAGAGCTACACTTCCTCTTCAACGAAGACGAAGAAAGCGGAGGCTTTCCCGCTGAGGAGACCTGAGATAGATTCGTGATCTGAAAAGCTGACGCCGGCGACGAAGAACATGGCTGTTTTGTATCAGTGTCGCCGGTGAGAGACGAAATGAATGAATTGGCAGCAGAGGAATACGATAAATTGATGGTCTTTGACGAGTCCTTCCCCTCGATCACCCCATTTTTTGGGATCAAAGGGTAGTGATGGTCACTGTGAATTTGATGAAGGGTTGGTGGGATCTGCTGCAACGGCGTGGCATGATAGACTCTAGGGTGTTCTGAAGGTTGTTGTGTTTCAGGGTTTTGGTTAAGATGAGGGGGAGCCAAAGGGGCTCTTCTGAAACGAGCGTGACCGGTTCTGGTTCGACCCAGAAGCGAAATCACCTTCTTGAACTTGGAAACAGCGACATCAGCGACGGCTTTGCAGTCCATCTCAATTTCCACGGAAGGTTTTGAAGTTGAAGAAGAGGAGTGGTATTGTTGTTGTTGTTGCTGATTGTGTGATAGCAACCTGATGAGCTTCTCCACGCTCTCTAACCCGGATGCAGCTTCTTGAACAGCATTCTCTTCGGCTTTGGCTGCGAAATTGTCGTTCCTGTAGCCCATTATGAGCTCCACGGCCATACTTGCTACAAGACCATCAAGGAAGAAAAAGAAGAAGAAGAGAGATAAAACTAGTAAAGGTAAATGAAAGGACTAAGGAGCAATTGCAAATGTGTCATTGTGTTGATAAATAGAGTCACAGGGTACGCTGGTCAAATGATGCCAAAGATAAAAAAATGATAGTGCCTGGTTTGGTCCACTAGGTGACTGGACTGTCACGTTAACCTCCTTCTCCACTTGAAAAATTCACTTCATACGAGGAGGGATGTTAGGAATATTTTTTTTAATATTTATTTTATTAATAATTTATTTTAAATGTTTTAAAAAATTATTTAAAAAATATTAATTACATTTATTTTTAAATTAATAATAAATTTAATATTAAAAAATATATTATTATCCTTTCTTATATTATTATATATTATTCCATATATTTAAATCAAAGAATATCTAATTTCTTTTTATTGTCTCTTAATAAATGATATATATATATATATATATATAATTTGTAATTTTTTTAAATTTTTAATTTAAATTATATGTTAATCTAATTATTTTTATTCTTTTTTTAATTTTAAATATTTTATATTTTTTAATATATATTTAAAAAATTGTGCAATATACAAAATAGTTATTAGTTTTTATATAAATTTATACATTAAGTCAATTATATTATTAATTTTAGTTGATATTATAATTAGTCTAATATATTCAATTTAGATACAATAATTTTTTCATCCTCCACCTCCCAACTTTTTTCGAAAATAATATATTTTAAAAATCAATTTCTCTCAAAAGTTAATTTTCAAAATCATACAAAGTGAAACATTAAAATATAACAAGTAATATTTGTCAAACATGACTTATACTTAAATAATTTATTATTTTTTAATAATAAGTAATGAGTAAGAAACACAACTTACTTAACAATAATTTTTTTATTATATTTAAATAAGTTGTGCATTCCATCAACGACTTATTTTATAAATTTTATTTTTTAATTAAATTTTAAGTAAGTCGTGAATGAGAATCACAATTTATCTTTTTTTCTTAAAAAAAGAACAAGTGAATTCATGGATTATTTTAGGACTTAGAGGCTGGAATTATCTCTTATAACTGAAGTTATATTGTCTGAATCATATAATATTGTTGAATGAATATTTACTCCAATAATAGGGTTAGCGATCATAAGACTTAGAGTTATATGAGGATCGTTATATTCATAAATATCACCACCATTAACAACAAATGAATTGTGATGAGGGTCATTATGATGACATTTGTCAATTTAAGTAAAAAAAGAAAAATTTTTATATCAATGAATGTAAAAAATTTGTAATAATAAAAAAATATAATTAATATTCTTAATAAATACCTCTAATAAAAATAATTAAATGAGAATGAGTTAAGTTTGATTCAAAGTAACATAATTTAAAAAATAATAAAATATGAACCAACATCAAAAGAATAGGATAAAATTTATAAGTATAGATTAGGGAATCATAAATGTCAATCATGACTTCATATTACATTTAAAAAAAATAAGTGGCATAAATTAAAATAAATTAATGCATAAAAATAAGTTAAATTTGATACAAAGTAACAAAACTTAAAAAATAATGAAATATGAACCAACATCAAAAGAAGAAGATAAAAATTATAGGTATAAATTAAGATTTAATGTAAATTGTGAATGTCATGACTTCATACCACATTTTTTTAAATAAGTGTCATAAATAAAAAATAATAAAAAAATTGTGCATAAGAAATATAATTTATCTAAAATATAATAAAAAATACATAAATAAATTATATTTCTCAACGATTCATTATATGCTACATTTTTATTTATTTCATTTTAAAAATTAAATTTTTACGTACAATTATATTGGATTTTGATTTTTAAAATGTAGTATTGTGGTAATAAAATCTCTACCTCGCTGTTACCGTCAAATGGAGGGACGATTGCAAATACTCCTAAGATCTAACACTAAAACAGGGTATTTTGGTCTCTGTAAACGGAGAAAACAGTTTTTTATTTCTATCCTTTTCTTTTTCTAATGAGAAAAGTAGATGCTAAATGGGGGGATATTGACCTTTTCTGAGTTGTGGGACCCAAGGGGGTATTATTATTGATCTGAGTGACGTTGGGGGCATCAAAATCTGGTCAAAGCCATCGTTTTAGCTGTCTTATGAATACCCAATGTCCTGAAAAAGTTTGGGGATCGGTTGGTTGGATTGACTTGGATTGACACCTTACCCTGCATTCTTACCCCTTGTTTGAATGGACAGAAAATAGGAAGAAGGAAAATGGAGGAGAAAAAAATGGGTAGAATATATTGTTTTTTCTCATTTGGATAGGAAGATAAAATAGGGAAAAAAAATCTGAGTCCTACTAAAAACTTTTATTCGCTTATTTACAAAGAAAATGACGAGAGGCAGCCTAAGATTATAAAATTACATGTCTGTCTATATTCTTCTTCTTCACTATTAAACAGTAAGCCAACAATTACTATACTTGTTCTGAACTGTGGATCGGGATCCTACTTATAAGGATCAATCTGACACACGCTCTACTTTATTTCTCCATCAATATCTCGGAAAGGACTATAGGACCTCGGAATGCATAACTCATGAGGAACAGAGAATCAACGCAGACTCTCGTAACTGCTGATACGAATCTCTTCGATTCTATAACATCTCCTCTCAATAAATAATTATAACGTCTACATTCTAATAATACCTGCATTGAATGTCCTGACTCCAATCATACTCCATAAAGATCAGGCTAAGTAAACCTAAAGAAGTAACAGTTATTGAATAACAGATACCTTAGCACACGATCTGACTTAAGCATCGGAGTCCTTTTTTGCAAGTACCACCCCCGCAGGACCCTAACGGTGGAACGCAGCTGTAGAAAGGAGGAAACCACCAAACCATACCTCCCACAGGTATCCTTCTGAATTCGTTCAAAACATTTGGCGCCGTCTGTGGGAAGCAGATAAATTACTATTCTCACGTTCATCATGGTCAGTACAAGGCAAAATCAACGGAGAGGAAGTGCTGCGCATGCTGCGTATGCTGCCCCTGCTCACGGAGAGGGCCCAGCGGTTCAGCGTGACCCTCTTTCCGTCGCACCACCAGAAACCTCCGTCGTAAGGAGTAGACCTGTTCTGGTAGAGACGCTCAACGGGGGACACGAAACTTCAGCTTCAGCTGAAAGCCCAGTCCCTTCGTAAAGGATCTCTATCGAGGATAGACTTGTTTACCTCCCAACTGGAGAGAATAACGCAAATCAAGGCGCAAGGGTCCCAGCACATGCTCGCTTGGGAATCCCAAATTTGGATGCTGACCATTCACATTATGAGGACAACTCGCAGTCTGGGATGGCGAGAAATGAACTTAGAGAATTACTGCGCCAACAGATCGCACTGATTGACAACCAACGGCGTCAGTTGGAGGAACAACATCGCAGTTTGGACAATTTAGAAAGGTTTGCGCAGGCTGGCAATGAGGGTGGTGAGCGAGTCGCGGTTCAAAGGGATACCCATCATGTCAGTGTCGGGGTCATAGAAAACAGTGACCCGGTCCCCGGCCGCCAGCAACAATTCTCCGACGCCTTAATGGCGTACAGGGTCCCGAGGAACTTCAAGCCCCCGAGCAACTTAGAGCCCTATGACGGGACCACGGATCCGCAAAAGCACTTGGATGCTTATACCCAGTCCATGCAGCTCTACGGGTATACCCCTGAATTGTTATGTCGTGCTTTCCCGTTCTTCCTGAAGAAGGATGCTCTTTGTTGGTTCGTGACCTTACGGACAAAAATTACAGGATGGGGGGACCTCACGCAGCGATTCTTGTTGCATTATACCACTGCCAAAGAACGACCGAAGTCAATTGATTCTCTTTCTGGAAAGAGTGATGAATCCCTACGCGAATACATAAAGAGATTCAGTCATGCTTGTGTGGGTATAGAAAATCTCGATGACAGGATAGCCCTCCATTACGGCAGAAATGATCTACAGACTGATTCAGACTTCTTCCGGTCACTGGCTAAAAAGAAGCCGATCAGTTTAGATGAGTTCCACTTACGGGCAGATAAGTACGTTGAACTGGAAAAGATTACCAGGACAAAAGAAAGCATTGAGAAAAATGAGCCAGTTCAAAAAAAGAATCACAATTCCGGTCAGCCCCGAGATCCCTCCAAGAGTGAGCGGTATAGGCCTAAGTATTATGAGTATACTCCTTTGAACACCCGTCGAGAAACAATCTTGAAGGAGGTCCTTCAAACTGAGTTCCAAGATATCAAAAGGCCACCACCTGTTAAAAAACAATCCCAGAGGGATCATTCGAAGCATTGCAGGTGGCACAACAGTTACGGCCATGAGACCGAAGATTATTATCAGCTCAGAGATGTTATCCAGTCCCTGATCAAAGGGGGACGTTTGCAGAAGTACATTAGTGATTTTCGTGGCAATCAAGACCACAGAAGAAGAAGGAATCAGAGACGAAGCTGAAGTCCACGGTGGAGTCCAAACCAACATTGGCAAAGAACCCGTAGCCCGGTCAGAAGAAACCGAAGTCCCTTCAGAAGATCTCGAACCCCGACACGCCGAGATGGGGAGAACAGACAAGGACTAGACCGGGATGCTCAAGAAGGTGGATACCGGAAAGATAGGTTAATCCATACTATCGCTGGAGGGTTCACTGGAGGAGGAGTGTCAAATAATTCCTGAAAGAAGGCACTTCGGATGGCGGTCTTAAGCGTGTCAAGTTCTTCGCGAAGACCACCCACCCGAGATAGTGGAGCACCTCCCATCTCTTTATCCGAGGATGACTACGGCGATATCATCCGGGATCATGATGACCCACTAGTAATCTCCGGAGTAATATCCAATGCTGAAGTCCGTCGAATTTTTATGGACCAGGGAAGTTCGGCAGATATCATGTTCATGGACGCCTTTGAAAGGCTGGAATTCTCTTTGTCTGAATTAACACCATATGAAGGTGAGCTCACTGGTTTCTCTGGGGAGAAGATCACCCCGGTGGGATACTTTGATACCTTCCTGACCTTGGGTGACGATAGCACGTATAGAATTGTGAACGTGAGATTCTTGGTTATGAATTGTCCCTCGGCCTACAACATCATTTTGGGACGTCTTATGTTGAACAGCATGGCCGCTGTAATCTCCACCGCCCACCAGGCCATGAAATTCCTTAACCGGGATAATAAAGTGGTCATGGTCAAGGGCGATCAGATTGCAGCCCGCAAATGTTACAACGAAAGTCTGAAAATCAATAGGGCATCCAGAAACAAGAAGGCGCGCACACCCATCCCAACCCACCAAGTCAATGTTTTAATGACCGAACTGGACGCACGAGAAGAAATCCGAGGCACTAGACCCCAGCCCGACGGAGACTTGATCCCGTTATAGCTTGGTGATGAACCTAATCACACCACCAAAATTGGGGCGAACCTCGACGAGCAGGAGAAGGCTCAATTGGTAAAACTCTTGCAAGAAAATAAAGATCTTTTTACTTGGACATCTGTTGACATGCCCGGAATCGACCCCGCTTTCATCTGTCATCGTTTATCTATTAAACGAGATGCAAAGTCGGTCTCTCAAAAGAAGAGGAAGGTTAGCCCAGAAAGGCAGCAGGTCATTGAAAGGCAAGTAAAAGAGCTCCTGAACGTCGGATTCATCAAGGAGATTTCATATACCACCTGACTGTCGAATGTTGTCTTGGTTAAAAAATCCAACGACAAGTGGAGGATGTGTGTGGACTATACCGACTTAAACAAAGCATACCCTAAGGATCCATACCCCCTCCCTAATGTGGACAAGCTGATTGATAGTTCCTCCAGTTTTCAACTACTGTCTTTCATGGACGCTTACTCCGGGTACAATCAGATTCCGATGTACCCCGAGGACGAAGATAAAACCGCTTTCATCACCGAAAAGGCAAGTTACTGCTACAGAGTAATGCCTTTCGGGTTGAAAAATGCCGGAGCTACATATCAGAGAATGATGAACAGGGTCTTTGAAGATCAGATAGGAAGAATGTTAGAGGTTTACATCGATGATATGATAGTCAAGACCCCGTCATTAGAATCACACACCTCGGATTTAGAAGAAGTGTTTGAACAGCTTAGGAAGCACAATATGAGGCTTAACCCGGAGAAGTGTGCATTCGGGGTCCAGGCTGGAAAGTTTATGGGGTTCATGCTGATACACCGGGGAATTGAGGCAAACCCCGACAAGTGTAAGGCCGTGCTCGACATGCACAGCCCCCTGAATGTGAAAGAAGTACAGCAGTTAAATGGACGGATCGCGGCTCTTACGCGTTTCTTGGCTGCAGCCGCTCACAATTCCCCCCCCCCACTTTTCAAATTGTTGAAAAAGGGGACCGGGTTTGAATGGACTCACGAGTGCGAGGACGCATTCGTCTCCTTGAAAAATATCTTGTCATCCCCCCTAATTCTCAGAAGACCTGAGCCAGGAGAATCACTGTACATATACCTCTCCATTCATGAGCAAGCCGTTAGTGCAGTACTTGTCAGAGAATCCGAGGGTGTCTAGAAGCCGGTCTATTTTGTGAGCAAAGTATTGCAAGGCCCCGAGCTCCAGTATCAGAAGATCGAGAAGGTCGCATTCGCATTCATCGTTACGGTCAGAAGACTGAGACAATACTTCCAATGTCATCCGGTGGTGGTAAGAACAGATCAGCCTATCCGACAGATATTGCACAAACTGGACTTAGCAGGAAGGATGATTGTATAGTCCATCGAGCTTTCGGAATTTGGAATCACCTACGAACCCAGAGTAGCAATCAAGGCGCAAGCACTCTCGGATTTTCTAGCTGAATTAACCTTGGAAACAAATAAAGCCGAAGAAAAATAATGGACCGTGTTTGTTGATGGGTCCTCAAACCCAAAAGGAAGTGGCGCCAGGGTGATAATAGAAAATTTCGACGGGGTCACCATAGAAAATTCCCTCAGGTTCGAGTTTCCCACCTCAAACAATCAAGCTGAATATGAAGCATGCATTACCAGACTAACGATGGCTAGGGACTTGGGAGCCACCAAACTTAAATATGCAGTGACTCCCAACTCGTAACTTCACAGATCCGAGGTGATTATCAAGCAAAAGAGCCACTTTTACAGAGATATTTGCTGAAAGTAAAGCAGCTTCTCTCAAGTTTTCAGTCGGTATAGCTAGAACACATCCCGAGAGAGCAGAATTTAAGGGCCGATCTCTTGTCCAAATTGGCTAGCACTAAAAGTCCGGGTAATAACTGCTCTGTGATCCAGGAGATCATCCAACAACCATCAATTGCCGACATGACAATTTTCCAGGTTGACGGGGAAGAGCACGATTGGACTATGCTGTTGGTGGAGTACCTGCAGTCTGGTAGCCTCCCTGATGACCCAAAGGAAGCTTCTAGGCTAAAAAGAACCGCGGTCAGGTATACTATCTATAATGGGCAGCTTTACCGACGAGGATTTTCCTTACCCCTCCTTAAGTGCCTTACGCCGAAAGAGACCAAATATGTGTTGGCTGAAGTCCATGAAGGAAGTTGTGGACACCATCTGGGAGGGAAAACCCGAGCTTTGAAGGCTCTCAAGGCAGGTTACTACTGACCGACAATGGAAGCAGATGCTCTTGCACATATTCAAGTATGTGACAAGTGTCAGCGGCATTCGGATTACTATCACGTCCCACCTAAAGAACTATCCACGATGTCCATTCTCTGGCCCTTTTATCAGTGGGGAATAGACATCCTGGGTCCGTTCCCTCAGGCTCCCGGGTGAGGGTGCACACGGGTCGGGTCGGGTTTAGGGGAGAAAAAATCCAAACCAATCATATAAGTTCGAGTCGGGTCGGGTCGAGGGAAAAATTTGAGTGACCCGAACCGAACCAACTCGATTAGAATCGGATTGGTTCGGGTTAGATAATTGGGTTGATCAGGTTGGTCGGGTTGATCGGGTCATCGGATCGGGTTGTAAGAAAAAAAAAACTTAAATATAGGCAAAACGACGTCGTTTTATAGGGTCATCAGGTCATCGGGTCGGGTCGTCGGGTTGGTTCACCAAACCCGTTACCCGAACCAATATTCAACGGGTTAACAAAATTTTACCCGACCAGACCCGATTACCCGAACCAACCCGGATATATGTGGTCGGGTCGGTCGGGTTGGCGGGTTCGTGGTTTGGGTTGTGCACCTATACTCCCAGGCAGCTGAAATTCTTGATTATTGCGGTGGATTACTTTACCAAGTGGATTGAAGCTGAGCCCGTAGTCACCATTACCTCGGCTCGGGTTCAGAAATTTACTTGGCGTCACATTATTACCAGATTCAGTGTTCCGGAGTCAATTGTTACAGATAATGGGACGCAGTTTAAAGACAAGAGGTTCGAAGAACTACTTTCTGGGCTGAAAATAAAACATCATTGTAGCGCAGTCGAGAACTCCAGGACAAACGGGCAGGCCAAAGCCGCAAATCGGATCATAGTCCGAGGATTGAAAAGAAGGTTAGATGAAGCAAAAGGGAATTGGGCCGAGCAGTTGGACCACGTCCTTTGGGCCTACCGAACTACTCCTCACTCCTCGACGGGCGAAACTCCTTTCAAACTAACATTCGGATGTGAGGCCATGATCCCAGTGGAAATTGGAGAACCAAGCCTGCGCTCTCAGAACTTCTCGTATGATGATAACCCCAGGTTAATCAGGGAGGACTTGGACCTGTTGGAGGGAAGGAGACGTATTGCCCACATACGAGATGCCGCGATCAAGCAGAGAACGGCATCCCGGTACAACCTGAAGGTCATCCGGAGAAGATTCCAGTCGGGCGACTTGGTACTCCGCAGAGCCGATGTCGGCGGAAGGAATGCCTCCCAAGGAAAACTAGCCCCTAACTGGGAGGCTCCTTACCGCGTTGTAATCAGCACCGGCAAAGGAGCTTATACCCTAGAGACTTTGACAGGGAGGCCAGTAAAAAAATTTTGGAATGCAGGCAAACTTAGAAAGTACTACAGCTAAATGCCTTGTCAAGCCTAATCTCCTAGTTAAACTTTGTTTAATCTGCCCAATTGTTATGAAACGCACATTGTGATATTCAATAAAGTAAGTTTTTTCTATTGTGTCGTTCTTCTATTCAATTTTCAAGTTTTTCAGTTACTTCATAGTACCAACTAAGGTGTGTTACCTAGTTCGTGCAGTAGAAAAATCCTATATCGAAAAAATTATAGCACCAAACTAAAAACACGAAACGACCTCGGTAAGGACTAGTCTGTTAAAACATTATCGTGCGGTATCCTAAAAAGGACCCCAGACATTGTTTCCTACCTTTGGCACGGATCTTAAATGTCGGATTTATCTGGACATCGGATCTTAAGCCAAGGTTTAAGCAGTTCTACAAAGAATAAAGAATATAGCATCTCGATCAGCAAGAACAACGATAATTAATAAAGCCCAAAATCTGGGTTGAAGTTTACAAAAAATCGGGGTACAGATAAACCAAAACCTCATGCAGAAGGTTTAAAAAAAAAATCCTAATCTGCGGCTGACTCCGGACCACGGATAGTAGAGTCTTCAGCCAAATTTGAAGAAGCCACACGAGGAGCTACAAGAGATCCCTCCCGAACCACCTTTTCGGAGTCAAGCTCATCCAAAACCAATGCAACCCCGGGGTTGAAATGTTGAACTTGGATGACAGCGTTGCTAAATTGATCTTCCTTTATCTTGGTACACAACGATATCAGCTGGTTGACATCGGCCTGAAGAGAGGTAATTTTAGCCTCACACCACCGAGACTTGGCTCGAGAATTGTCACTTTCAACCCGGAGCGCGGTAATCTGCTTTTGCTGCTCTGTTAGGGTGGCCTCCTTTGCCTTGTTGGCATCCTTCAAAGCAGCTACTTCGGTTTCTAACTCCTTCAACCGAAGTAAAGCTTCATCTTTGACCTTTGCGGAATCCTCCAGATCCTTGAGAGCTTTGGTTTCACCCCTTTTGGCCGCTGCCAGTTTGTCCGCCATTTCTCATTCATGTTCCTCGAGGGCGTGCTCTAAGAACCGAGTTTCGGTAGCAATATGGATCCCCATGTTTTGGAAAGCCAGCAAAGCTTCCTTTGGACTGCGTCGGGCGAAGTGATCCACAACCTCTTCATCAAGAATATGAAAGTCAATAAATTCTCGGGGATCGGCTTCCTCACGAAACAGCTCTATTGGCCCAGAAATTTCTTCTGTCGCTATCCTCTTACTCCGACCACTAGACTGCCTTTCTTCCAATGCAGCCCTCTTGCGTCCCCGCGGTGATTCAGGAGAATCGTCCACATTAATAGGTTCCACCACCTCAGAAGGAACCTCGGGCATCATGCTCATAAGGGACGGTAAAAACTCCACTGGAGGACTCATTGGAACGTCAGAATTCCTTGCCCTAAGTACTTCCAAAATGGCCAAAGAATCACCACCCACCATCTCAGCTAAACTTTCTGCAAAACATAGAAACAAAGTCAGATGCATTAAAACATTTGGGCATTTAAATATACACCACGGCCGACCGAAGTTACCTAACACGGTCCAGAGCTCATCGTCATCCGGACTATCTAAAATATCTTTAGGCCGGATCTTGCCGACCTCTTCAACCTACATCTCGAAGAAGTTTACACATTCAACCTCTTCATCGGTAAGCTGGTTGATCTCCCTCTCAAACGATTGAGTAGGGATGCTCCACGCCGTCGGATTCCAGTAAAGACTGAATACCGTCTCCTCACCATTACCCAGCCAAAAGGGATGACTACCGCTCGCCTCCTTCAATTTGAAGAATTTCTCCTTGAAGTCCTTGTAACTCTCCAAGTACGGCAAGAATACAACCCTTCCTTGCCGGGATCGAACTGAGAGCCAAGACTGCTGTCGAGCACGGGATCCAAGGGTTGAATACCGGGTATGAAAATAGAAGAATGCCCAGTCAGAGCATCGCAACCCCACTACCCGGCATATTTTTTCAAAGGCCAGGATGTTTACCCAACCGTTGGGATGAATTTGGCTGGGGGCAGCATGAAGAGTCCGGAGAATAGTAATATGAAAATCGTTGAAAGGAAGCCGTAGTCTGAACCGCGTGAAAAAGTCCTCGTAGAGATACATGAAGTGCTCACCTTCTTCATGGGTCCAGCACACTCGTTCTCTCCTCGGGGACAAAATCACGAACTCATCGTCCCTTTCGCCACCCTCGATGAGCTCCAAGTATTCCTTCAGCTTATCTAGTTCTGCGCCGGACTCATAATGGGATGTCCTATCATAGGCGTCGTCGGTAACCCACGTACAGGGTAACAAAGGACCTCGGCGAATCCTAATCGCCTGCTCCGCTTGTTGATCCGAGGCCGGGGTAGGGGCTTCACCTTTTGGCCGCCTTCTTTTGACCATTTAGTTTCCTGGAAGATACACAGAGACCTAGAGTCAAAACCAAAGATGTTCAAAACATCCAAACATGGCAGTGGGCGAGCAGCAAACTAACACCCACGCACCGGCCTCTGCACCCACCGAGACTTAAGCCTCGGAAGGACACCACCGCCCGCCGTACGTGGCGCAGAAGGAGAGGTGTAACATCAGGCAACGCCGTTGGAAGGGAGGACGAAATAACTATCCCCAAAATTAATAGAAGAGAAAAACAAACAGTCCACCAGAAGGACGTTCGCTTGTTCAAGTTATCAGTAAAAATGGTGTTTAGAGGAAGAAAATACCTTGACAAAGGTTAGTAGAAGCT
The DNA here is from genome assembly GCA_029884595.1 of Ormosia semicastrata. NCBI lineage: Eukaryota > Viridiplantae > Streptophyta > Magnoliopsida > Fabales > Fabaceae > Ormosia > Ormosia semicastrata. The sequence continues at coordinate 15,141,431 of JAQQTO010000037.1, forward strand.
GCTTTAAAACGCAAACACCGCCGCTAACAGCCGTGAAAACTTGTCGGATTTCCTCTCAAGCAACCAGTTTTTAAGTAGAAATAGTAAAAGGTGAAAAATGAAAGGACGAAGCCCTATTTATAGAAGCTATGGTTAGGGGACATTTCCATCCATTCAGTATGAATTTGAAAAGATGTTCATTATGGCACGTAAAGTACTATGCACGACCCCTCAACCAGAGCAAGCCACGTGGTCCACGTTGCTGTCATGGCAGTTGAGGGGACGGTCGCTCAGCAGAACCAACCAACCATAGTATCTACGTCTATAAAATATTAAAGACCTCGGCCCATTGCATATCCCAGTAGTTTCCCTCACGGTTACAAATACCTCGGTTTAGTTGCTTAAGCTTTGCACTTATCCGTCTCGGCAAAGTACAGAGCTGGGGGCATGTTATACAGGGCGAGCATTGGACTCACCCCGGTACAATATAAATTCCACAAATAAAAAATGGTCAAAGAAGTCGCTTGACAATTCAATCAGATTTTATTTTATTTCATACATCGTCATACATCAATACAAGGAGAAGGAAAACATGGGATATGAAAAGGTTAAATAGCACTGATGAGCCCGGAGGCCAACTTTTTGCTGTGAACTTTCACATCCAGATTCTCTAGAGTGCGCACCAGTCTCTTCCCTGTTGAGGCTTCTTGAAAAAGTGGATTGGCTTCAAAAAATTGAGGATAATCGGAACAGAACACTGCCGCGGGCTCAGAAAATTTATGTCATACCACTCATCGGTTCTACTCACAAGGATAAAAGAAGACCGACGTGCGTCCTCCTCGGTTGAACGGAGTTTAGGCTGATCATGAAGAAGTTCATTCCACTGGAGCCAGACTAGTTTCATGGTCATTCCAGGACGCTTGAAAGCAGTCACCTCAATGGTCCCCTCGGCTTATCTAAAAGGAGGACTAAGAAGGGCTCTATTTCTCCAGTTACCCCCGTTCAACATGACAGGGATTACAGAGCTTCCCAGCGAAGAAGTATGATTTAGACATTCCTTCATACGCTGGGAAGGTAAAGTCTCTGTCTTTATTACGCTGGGAAAGAAAAGTTCCTAATGAAACAAGCTTTTTGGCAGAAAAAGAAGTATCTTCAAATATTTTGGGAGAAGCAGAAAAATGGTGGCCTTCGTAGAAGGTAAAATTTCTCTAACTCCCTCTGAACATAAGCACAGGCGTAAGAACAGCAAAACAATTCTGGAAGATACAAGAAAAAAGGAATGATTGTACCAGGCGTGAACCTTCTGTATTTATAGAACGGGAGGCTTTGACCGACCCTACGAATCAAATCAGCGACATTAAATGCTCTCCCTTTCCTATTGGTTACGAGAGCAACAGATGTTTGGGAAACATTGAAACTGATCCTCTTTTAAAGGATCCTTATCTCCCAATTAAGTCAGAAGCGACAGTTTCCAAAGATAAGGATTCGAATTTCTATAAGTTTTAAAAAGTCTTGCAACAAGATTCAGACTCCAAGAAAGCGGCAAAATCCAGACTCCGGGATAAGAGGTACGGATTTATCGATTTCTAACCCCAGAGATATTCTAATACAATGGATGTCGTCCTTGGTTCGGGACATCACGAAACCTGGCTCTGAAGTCAGGGCGTAGCCCGTTAAGTTTTATGAAGTTAAATACCTTGGCACTTGACTATCCTATCAAAGCACCAAGCTGGGGGCAACTGTTCTGAACCGTGGACCGGGATCCTACCCACAAGGGTCAACCCGGCACACGCTCCACCTTATTCCTCCATCAACACCCCGGAAAGGACTGTAGGACCTCGGAATGCATAACTCATGAGGATCAGGGAATCAACGCAGACTCTCGTAACTGCTAATACGAATCTCTCCGATTTTATAACCTCTCCTCTCAATAAATGACTATAATGTCCACATTCTAATAATACCTGCATTGAATACCCTGACTCCAATCATGCTCCATAAAGATCGGGCTAAGTAAACCTAAAGAGGTAACGGTTATTGAATAACAGACACCTTAGCACACGATCTGACTTAAACATCGGAGTCCTTTTTGCAGGTACCACCCCCGCCGGACCCTAACTGTCGAACGCAACTGCAGAAAGGAGGGAACCACCAAACCATACCTCCCACAGGTATCCTTCTGAATTCGTTCAGAACAATACTATAAATAATCTAAGAAACATCTTGTCTTTTGGTAGTTTGAGACTCCAATTAGAGGATGATTAAAAAGAAACTTAGATATAAAAGTGATGAAAGGCTCGTGCTTGATGTGGTCAGTGACAGATTCAGAAATTTTAAGCAATGGGAGCAAACGTCTATGTGATCGAAATATATGCGAGTGAATTTGAGCGAATAATATTTTTTATCACTACTAATTTACAAAGATAAAGAACGGTGAGAGAAGAAAAATTTTGTACTTTGAATATATTAGTATCAAATCTACGTGAGTATTATTAAAAAATAAAAATTAATATTATATAACTATACTCATGTACCAAATTAAGTGAGTATTGTTGAAAAATAAAAAATAATATTATATAAGTTTTATTTTTTATCACTAGAAATTTATTAATTTATTTGTATATAAGGGTAAAAATTATACATAAAAAATAAAAAAGACATATACATATATACCTATATAAAGTGGAGTGGGGACGATATGGGATCAAAGAAAAGTTTTAAGATGGAGTAAGGATAAAGTTACACATATAAAAAAATAAAAAGACATATATATATATACCATATAAAATCAAAAAAATTTTTAAGGTGGAGTGGGGCATGCATCCCCACTCCGTAACAAGTAAATCCGTCCCTGGATGTGGTAGATTTTCTTCATTAGGAGTTATAAAATAAAAGAAAGATAATGAAAGAATGGGAATGAAGAAGCATAATGGGAAAAAAATGGGGAAGAAGCACATGCAGGTGGAGTGTGTAAATAATGGAACGTTAGATATTGGGGGAGTGTGGGTGGGTTGGAGGTGGGGGGAATGAGAAAGGAGGCTGTGAATAGAGGTGGGTTGGGGGTGTCGATAGGTGTGATTAGTGGTGTGCGAGAGAAGCACATGTAGGTGGTGTGTAAATAATGGAACGTTAGATATTGGCGGAGTGTGGGTGGGTTGGAGGTGGGGGTATGAGAAAAGAGCGTGGAATAGGGGTGGGATTGGGGGTGTCGGTTTAGTGGTGTGCGAGTGGGGGATGGCGGTGAAAAAGTGTAGGGGTGGGGGTGGGCTATGTTGTTCAAGGGGATTCTGGGATTGTGATAATTGGAAAGAATGGGTGAAGTTGATAATATTTTAATTGAATTTTATATATTAAAACTTTTAATAAAAAATATATATTTAAAATGTTTAAAATTATAAATAACTTTATAACAATAATTTTTATTGAAAAATAATTTGAAATTGAATTTTATCATTATTTGGTGAAAATTAAATTTCATAATTTAAATGTTAGTAACAAATTTTTAAATTAATAATATTATAAATTACAATTTTTTACATAATTTATAAAAATATGTTTAAAAATATAAAATGATTACAAAATCCATATATATTTTGTATACATAACATATATAATAAGGATATATTTATCATTTTATACAATTATATTTTTTATTCTTACTTTTTCACACAACTTTTATTTTATTTCTATTCATTTTTAATTCATCCAAAAATATAAAGAAGAATATTATCAACACTATTTTGAATATTTCTTTCAATACTTATTTTACTATTAATTTATCTCATATACTTAAAAAATTATTAAAAGAGATATTAATAATACTTACTTTTAAATCAATAATAAAATAAATAATAATAAAAATTTCTAAAAAGAATATATTGTTAGTATTTCTCTACACATAAAAAAATCTTACTTTTTTATTCATTTTCTCTTCTCTTCATTTTCTTTCCTTCTATTTTCTCTCCTTATCAAAACAAAGGCTTGGAGATTTTTTTTATTATAAATCTGAAACATTTAATTTGAGTGTATTAAGTTAATTTAACATTAATTAATAAAATTAATTATATTTATTAATTAATTAATTATAATAATTATTTATCAATTAATATTATAATTCATTTAATACATCTAACTTAGATACAATGAACTTATGTAATAATTTATCTCAATTCTTGTTGCTAATTTTATTCGTGTTTTTTTCTGACATTTTGTCCCCGTGTGTTTTTTCACCTTTTCTCATTCGTCAATTTTTTATATTTTTTTATTCTATTTATTCTAAAGAAAATATTAATCTCACTACACTTTTTTTATTATATTTTTTTATCTATTTTTTAATAATTATAATTAAGTGAAAAATAATAATAGTAAAATAATATAATTAATAACATAAAAAGTAATATAAAAATAATATAAAAAATATAATGAAACAATCGAAATTGGTATTCCTAATGTCTTTTCTTTGAGCAGTGTTTGCTAGTTTCTAAAACAAGTATCATAATAGCAAAAGAAAAAGTCATAATATATTTAATAATTTTACAGATATTGCAGAACTGTGCTATATATCGCCCAAACAGAACAATTGTTTATGTAACCTTTTTGAGTTTAATTTTAATATTAAGTTAGTATAAAGTTTTTATATTATTAATTAATTATGTATTATTATATGTATAATTTTTAAAATTGAAAGTTAAATATTTAATAATATAACAACCTATATTAATTAATAATATATAAAAAATTTACACAAGTGCATCACAGTTAAATCCAACTTTTTTTTTGGTGCAAACTGTCTATGTTACTTAATACCATTTACCTACATACATAACGACAGAATCAATGTAGCACAAGAGGTGGTTGATGGAATGTGATCTGTAGTCACTGTTTATCTATGGTTGCTGCAGGTTGTGAACCCCTGTTTCTCTTATGACTTCTCCGTGATTAAAGTTCGTCGTTATTTAAACAAAACAAAACAAAACAAAACGAACAGGTGATTTCAAAACTTTCTAAGGCTGTTTTATGTGGATTTAGATCCTCTTTAGTTGTAAAAAAATTAAAGAGAAGTTCAGTCTTAAATCTCACCTTTAATAATTATTATATTATATTTATTTTTAATATTTTATTATATAAAAATTTAATTTAAACAATTTAAATACTCTCCAATTATTTTTTAACTAGAGAGGATCTAAATTCGTTTTATGCAAACAACACCACATGTGCCTGTAATGAAAGACAAGGCTCCCAAAGTCAACAGACGGAAAGCTTGACATTTTGCTCACTGGCGAAAGAAGGGCAAGTAGATACGTGTCAGAGTTGGCCGTAGATCGATGCTCACCACTCACCAGTGTCACCACCCTCACACTGGTTGTCTTTTTAGGTACACAATTTTTTTTAAAGAAAAATAATTATTCCGAGGGATTTTGCCATATTACTAGCATGAGACCTGTGATGTACGGATAAATTTAATTTATTTTGTGTGTATTTATTATTTTAATACTTAAGGTTATTTTAATTATAATTATTATGAATCATTTTTAATTATAAAAATTAGATTATTCAAATTAATAAATTTAAAATATATAAAATGATAGATAAACTTTTATTTTTTTTTTTGATAAAATATATTTGAGAAATAAATATGAGAAAAATTATTCATTATACAAATATAGAAATTTATATTAACTTTATCTCATCAGTCACAAAAACTTATCGTTAGAAAAAAATGGGATAATACTGAACAACACATAAATAAAAAATAGTGTATTGTTACAAATAATATGTTAGTGATGACTTCTCTTAATCATGACTCAGTCCGAGAGATTATGCTTCTCTGCCTAACCTTTTTTTACCAAAAAAAAATCAAAAGTAGTGTTTGTCATGACTAATTAAGTCAAAATATAAATGAAGTATCAAAAAATAAAAACAATTAGTCCAAGTGCAAAACACTCTTCCAAAGAACTAACATACACGATATCTTTGTAAAAAAAACCCACAATTCAAGAAGAAAATTGTAACTGGATGCAGAACTTTAAGTATAAAAATATCAAAGATTATATAACCAATCGTATAACTCTATCTGATTTATGCTTCTTTGTAAAAATATACATATGTGTGTTTCTTAGTAATACATGAAACCTCTTTTAAGATTAAAATAAACCTTTTTGTTAGAAAATATAAAATATAAAAGTATGGTTGATTGGGCGAGTTATGTATCACCTTTTCATATAGAACGATTTAGAAATAATTTGCTAATATAGAAAAATGAAAACAATCATACTAATGTTAGATTTTTTTTTTAAAATACACTAACCCACTCATTAGGTATCCAAAAGAAAAAGTTTATGTCATTGACAACTTATTATTTGATAAATTAATATAAATTATATACACATTAATACAACTTATTTTGTGATAAGAAAAGAATTTAACAACAATAAAAACTTTTTGTATAAAAAGAATATATTGACAAATTAGAAATGCAGGGGATGATAAGGGAAAATTATATTTTTAAGATATAAATAAAAAATTATTTATTAATTTTAAGGTATCAATATGAGAAAAAGAAGATGAAATGTAAAACAAAATAATAATTTAAAAATTTAAAACAATTGTTATATAAGCATGCCATATATTTTGACATAATTTTTTTGTGTATTATTAGTGTTGTTATAATTTTTGTCCTTAATTTATTTACAATTAACCTAATCTCATTACACATTATTATTACTTACTTAATATATCAAACTAACATTAAACCTTAAGCTGCTAAGCATGTAACATACTTTATTAAAATATTTTTTAACAATAAATACATATTTGAATTAACTTATTTTGTATTCAAAATAATTTATAATTAATCTATTTTTAAGACAATTTTTAAAAAAAAAACTTGTTTATTTTCTAAAAAATAATCAATAGATACAATCACATCCCAAACAAAGTTGCACTGAGAAAGAGATGTATCAAATGCATATCGTCTCTACCTAGGAAATCAATAGATGATTTACTTTGCATATCATATTCAATGACTCTAGAGAATTTGATTACAACATTTACTATTGTGTACATTTGACAAATAAAAACATAATATGGTAAGTATATATATATATATAGAAAATTTTATTGCAGCAATAGATACAAAATTAACAAAAAATCATAACAATGGATACAATGTATTTGCAAAGTCTTTAGCACCAAATCAAGTGAGCAAAATCTCCATTAAACAATTGTATTACAACAACAAAAAATAATACTTTAGTTAATAAACCATTTCTAAATAAAATAAAATTAACCAATATACAAAAGTGTAAAAGATTGAAAAAAAATTGTAGAAAGAGAGCCCAATCATAACAGTGTTACAAAGTAGGTGGACTACTTAATAAAATATGGCATAGAAATGCTCCATCATTATGTGCAAAGTCAACCATGTCGCTTACAGCTCTAGTATACAATCCAATAATGAAGATAATCAAGTACGAAAGCACCTCTTATGGAATTTGAGATATAAATTGATGATAAAATAGATCCTACTAACTATAAGAAATAATTCTAAAATGTTTAGCCAAGGTGAATGAAAGGGAAGGGGATGTGCTGACATAAGATTTGAATGTTCATTGATTCAAGTTGTAAGGCCTCCTTGAGCACAAAAGCTGTTGTGAAGCTATTGGATTATATAACTCCAAGGACTTTAGCTTTAGGTCAATGTTCTCAAGTTGAAATAGAAAACATAACAAAATTAATGTCTGAACCCCTTCAAGCTGAAACAGAAAATGTAACAAAATAAATGTGTGAACCCGAAAGCAAGGTTAGTAGCAGTTAAAAATGATTGAAATCATATGACAATCTGCAATGAGTGTGCTTCTTTAAAAACCAGAGTCAAGAAAGTTTTTTCCCATGCCAGATTAAAAGTAAAACAAAACATGCATCACAATATAAAGGCAAGAGAGGGAGGAAGCTTACTTTTTTTTTTTGGAGGAAAGAATTTATTAGAAAGGAAAGGGAATACAGAGACAAAAAATAAGGCATCTTTTAAGAAGCAGCCAACCAAGAATACTAACAAATAGCAAAAAAGAAAGCTCTTATGAGGTTTCCAATCCCTTTGCATATCTAACAAATACAACTGCATGCCCCCTAAAAATATTTTAGAAGAAAGGTATTAAAAAACTATTAAAAATAAAATAAAATTAAAGAATAAGGGGAAACAGAATATATGAATTTTAAAGGTCATATAAGCCAATATAAGTAATATATATCAAGTAAATGGATCACAAGCATATGAAAACACGCACACCACAAAGCTTCGAGGAATTGCATCAATTGTCTTTTTTAAAATGTCTCTGTATTAGTTGTCAAGTTATAGTTATCAACTATAAGGCTTCAAGGAAATTGCATCATTAAGAGTCCCAGCAACAATTGCATTTTCAAGACAGACAAAGCTACCACCACCTGACATTCATATGCTCATTGTATACCTGAAAGCTTACTTCCTAATGTCAGCACATGGCTGACAGTTTTGGAACAACCCAGCCCTGAGGAGAATCTATATTATAGGGAAATCTACAAATTCTTGTGAACTGTCCCTTGTATATCTATGGAGAAATTAGGAAATTAGACTATGTATTATTTATACACATAGTGGAGGACATAAACTATGGTTCTGGTTCATTTGTTTTGATGCGTGTTAATGATTGTCCAAGTTATACAAATAATGTTGCAGGAATAGAGTGTTATTCCTAGGAAAATTATACAAATAATGTTGCAGGGATAGAGTCATGGAGATGAATGTTTCCAAGTCAATTAAAAGCATTCTTATAACAAAGGAAACAATTGGGACTGCATGCTAGCGGACTTTTGCCATTGGCAAGGTAAAGAAAGGATCCAAAGGGTGTGTGTCATTAATGCACCAAAAGCATCATTACTTACCAAAGAAGCGAAGTCAACTACTGTGCTTAGTGCCAACATCCTCAAAGATGGAACAGATCCAAAGCTACTAACTGGTTCTGAGTAGCCTCATAGGCATTAAATGAACTAATTAAGAAAGAAAAATATTGAAACACTCCTTTATGAAGATCTAGAATGTTTTGTTAAGCTGGACATCCGAGCAAGATTCAAAGAGATTAAATCTGTCAAGGCTAAGAATTGATTTCGCAAATGGGAAAACAAAAATGTGTAGGAGATATTATATCTTTGTGTTTTATCTATTGCTGTATGCTTAGATTTTATTTTTCTTCTCTATAATGTACTCACATTTTTTGTGATCATTATACTTTTCTTTTCTTATTTATCGTCTCTCACTTTCTCATGATGTTTCAATCCCTCTCTCTCCCGTGTGGTCTTGGTCATGAAGTGTGTCATATCAAAGCATGAGTACATGTACCAAAAAATAAAAGCATGAATATACTATTATGTGAGTTTGTGTGTTATGCATCTCTGTATGCTGAGATTTTCTTTTTATTTTCTATAATGTACTTTCATTTTTGGATATCATTAGCTAACCCTTTGAAAAATCTATAATGCAGGACATGGGCACATGAGCTAACCCTTTGGAAAATCTTATAGGAATTAAAGGTAGAAACAAAGATGTGAGTTTCCATTTTTACAAACCTAAAAATTACACCCTGCAACCACATGTTTGCATTCTTCCTTTTTTAAAAACAAAGTCCAAAGTCAATCACAAAATGCTAATGAGTGACTATAAAAGATACAATTTCATGGTACAAGAATGAAGCAATGAACACAACATTTGATATGGATTCTACTCAGAATAACAATGAGGGCCTTCAATAACCATGAAATTAGAGAAGATAAATTATCAGCTATACTTAGTTATCAAAGAAGGGAAGGATATTTTGTTCACGGTACAAATGAAAAAATATATAAAAAAAATAGATCTACTATATGAAGAAATTGTTAAAGGCAAGGCAAATGAACCTAAATGTTTGAGAGGATGCATCAAGGAAATTCTGAAAACACAGATGAGGAAGAGTCAACAATTAGTAATAAAATAATAAGCTATTCCTAGGCATAGCACACAGGAATATGGAACAATATAGGAATTTCACAAGACACGGGAAAATACACATTAAGACAACTAACCAAGCAGCAAAGGAATTATTCATTGGTACTTCCATTAAGTTTCAAGGAAAATACATAGTAAGACAAGACATAGGAATTATTCATTGCTACTTCCACAAAACAAAATTGGCTATAACAATATGCTTTGGAAGTTGTCTAATTCTAAACCAATAAATTTATGCTTGGGAAATCCACCAATTAGTTATTAAAATCAGTTCAATAAGGCAGTTTGTAGCGCTAAAGACACTAGATTCAGACAACTATATATCTGATTATTTAGAATTGGAAGTCAAAGAGTAATTATCAATTGCATATATATATATATATATATATATATATATATATATTATATAGCGATTAGTGATACTAACTAAAAACACAAATAGCACTAAAGACCAAAGACTTGCATTAGTTTACCATAAAAAAAAACACTTTTCTCAAACATTGACTTAGATAGCACTTGCATCATGCCAGGGGCATTAGTGATACTAACTTAGCAGGAGATCACATTTAGTAAAGACAAATAATAAATTTGTAAGCAACAAATGACAGCCAAATCAGGTACAAAGTATTTTTAGTTTCAGGTATTGCAAAGTGGTGCTCACATGCAATGAGCTTGGTCAGCCCATAGACGACGCATGTGGCCTTTTGGGTGGCTTATTGGGAGATTTAGGATCTAAATATTCTAAATTTCTCATGTGTTATCTCTTGGCGTAAGGTTTCGTGTACATATAAGGAGAAAGTGTATGATAATATTATAAAGGTACATGTAAATTATCTATTTGTATTTTATGATCTGTATGACTTAGTTACTAATATCTTTTCCTATGCAGAAAAAATTTCATATAGAGGACAGTCGGTGGAAGGGATGTATCGTAAAAAATATTGGGAAGAAGTGGAAAGATACCAAGCATAATTTATTTATTAAGAAGAAGTGAAAAAATACCAGGCATAATTTATTTCATCGATTTTATGATAAAACATTGACTATGAAAGAAAATGTTGCAAGACGCCCTAGTGAAATTGATTCCGACCATTGGACATGATTTCATCAATTTGTTTTATGTCTACTCAATCTCTTCCTGCCAAAGAGGGAATTAAAACGATATCTAAGAAACATGGTATCTTTTTTATTTAAAAGAAAGTAAAATGCTTACTTACAATCTTAAAAATTAATGAAACAACTAAAACCACTCTTACAAATAACCTTTGAAACTTGAAACAACTTTAATGGATTTTATTAGTTCAAAAGACTAAAATAGAAGTCCTAAATATAAGAAGCTTATTATAAATTTTAATGATAGGACAAAGAGCTTATAACAACCTGTTATCGACATTGAAGCTCTATTTGTTTGCAAACTAAACCCAAGCATAAGATTGTCCTAAACTTTGTCTTTCTAACAAAGTAGGTTCCTATGGATTTTAGCAGTCTAACTTGAGATGAAGGAAACACTCTAATCTTCCTTTCATTATATCATAAAACTACTTTCCACACTCAAAATTAACATGAACAATACCTTCAGAAATTGAAAAACCAAATTAAGTAGTTGAAACAAATGGTTATGAAAAGCCAACACAGGAATAAGCTATTTTCATGCCACTTAGATGTTTTAGAAAACAAAGAACAGAAGAGTTTTTCATTTGAAAGTTTTTGGTTATTTTTCTCTTAATAGAAATTTATGTCATTTCTCTCTAACATGGTATTCAACCAATAATAATCCTTAAAATTGGGATAAATGGATCAACACTAAATAGGTTCAACTTGATTATTTAAGCACTACCAAAATTACTTTAGTAACTGCAAGAGCTTATAAAGGATTAGTAAAACAATGCCCACTCTTAAGTCTTTTGAGGTATTTCGAATAACAATATAACTAATACTACTACTAAAGTAAATGAAACATTCTTAAGTACCTGGAAATTCTTTTAAAGATAATGAAGAATAAAGTTTAAAATATTTGAAGGCAAAACCTAAAAGAATTAACCAAAGCTCAAAATATTTACCTGCAAGTCGGAAAGTGAGAAGGGTGTGTTCTTCATCTTTGAAGCCAAAGAAAGTCACAGGAAGAAAGCGTGTTCTTCACTCCCCCGCTAACAATGCTGCCTACAACCTCACTCTTCTTACACAAAATTATCTTTGCAGAAAGCTTCAAAAGCAATGTTCAATGCTATAAAATCACACTACCGATTCCAGCTCGACAAAGATCTCTCCCGTTATCCCAAACCCAAAGGTGAAAAGCCAAGAAAGGTGGTGGTGATGGTGTTCTTTTTAGAAGCCTTTCTCAGAGGCTATTGAGCAGGATCTTCTTGCGAAGAGCATCCAAGGGAGAGGGGTGTAGATCATTAAGAGATAAACCCACATTCCCAACCAAAATAGAAAAGTTACCCATGCAATAGAAAAATTTGAAAAAACATCTTTGAGAGAAGGATTGAAAATACTTCACAGGCAAGATTATTCATTCACCCACCATATGCAAATTTTCAACCTTCATTCCTCTCAAGTTCCGATTGAAAGAGAAAGGAAAGAAATGGTACAAAAATAGACTTGATTAGTAATAAGGAATATTTAACTGACGTTATGTCTTATTCTTATATCATTCGTGTAGTATATTTAGGTGCATCTCTGGCTGATATGTAGACAAATTTTTATATTAGCTTAGGTTAGCCAAAGTGCCAAACAGATATTGAGACCTATTTAATTCATTGCTTTCTATTTCATTTCGCGTTCCTCACTTGACACTTAAATTGGTCGTGTCCCAAAACTCTTAGTCTGAAAACATGCAAATATAGGAGTACATTTTTAAGGATAGAAGGTTCTAGGCAATCCTTCATTGGCAAATTTTTATTTTAGCAAACATAACATGTTTCATGGAAACTAATCTGCTAGCTTTTGTTTCAGATGATAGACATATCCGGCAATAAAATAATACAACAATCTAGTTTATAATTAGAGAAATTAATACACAACTATAACGTGGATGGATCTGTTTTATAATTAATCCATATGGCATTTGATTGCAAAGAGGTGATGTATTGACATTAGAATATGTTCTCTGTAAGACGTGTTGTTACAGGCTTACACCAATGCACCAAGTCCAACACTTTCTAATATTATGCAAGCATTTCTTTATGTATCTCGAGTAAATTAAAATTAAATGTCCATACTTATGTACAATATACAACTGAGTTTATTATCTTATTAACTATAATATGTGCTCCTACGAATTCTAATAACTTATATGCTATAATAATAATAATAATAATAATAATAATAATAATAATAATATTATTATTATTATTATTATTATTATTATTATTATTATTATATTGGCCTCACAACTTTTCTAAGAGAAGTTAAAGAAAAGGCATATAGGGCAATAGTAGACAAAAATATGTTCCGACAACATTATAGATCACTTTCTAAACTGAACACAAAACAAATTAGTATGGGAAGAGGATTTCACAGTAACATTTCAAGCAAGAATATTACAGTCAAACTTCTCAAATACAGTACATATTCAATCCCACTATAACCTTTCAGAAAATGTTTCACAAATTCCTCCAAATGCAAGCTACCCAAAAAATATACGCATATAATTAATCATTGAGCAGATGAGTAGATGTTCATGGCCAAAAACATCAAGAAACTTATTCAATAATCCCATAGGATTTTCTCATAGATTTGCAATATACATTTCTAACTTTAGTTATCAAAAAATTTTCTGCACTTGAGAACAATCAAATTCAAAAATATTTCTTGAAAAATCATATGAGAATAAGTAAAGGTTATAATAGGAAAAATAATTATAAATTTTCTCAAAACTAATATATAATTTGTGTTGAACAAAAACACGCTATCAATATCATTATAACAAACAAAGAAAGGAAAAGAAATATCAATACCCTTTAAAATCCAATACCTTAAAGTAATATATGTGAGTGCAAATGCAGGGGAAAAAAAAAAAGAGGCAACTAATTCAACTTAAATTTTGTCCTTCACAATTGACGTAGATCACCTACTGATTTCAAAGAGAACTATTCTAAGAGAACACAGGCCTTCTAATAACAATCATATAATATTGGGCACTAAGAAACAATGAATAAAGAAAATAAAATGTATACACAAATTGAAGTACTACAGTAAGGTTGTCAACACCATCACAGTGAGTCAAAATACTTACTTGCAGTCCAGCAAAATTGGAATGCAGACATCTTGGGCACCTAATAGAAAAATAGTTGGTGTTTTTACCTGCAGATATCATCAAAACATTATGTAATATCAGAATTTAACTTCAAGCAGCATGAACTATTATAAATAGTACTATAACATATATGCCTCAGTCAGAGCAACAAAAACACAGTCTCAAAGCAATGCAAAAAATCAGAGCAACACAAAACATCAGAGCAACTCAGTCTCACAAATTGTTGTTCTTTGGTTGAAAGCAACCACAAATGATGTTGTTCGAGCACCTTCAGAATTCTCAATAACTTTGGGATTCTGAAAAAAGACATTATATTAGTCAATACAGAGACCATATATATTGGAACACATATAAACAAATTAAGAGCATGAATGTCTTCCCTTTCCTTCCATAACAACACATGAATTAGTAATAGAGAGATGAGCAAAAAGTGCAATAAATTTACAATATTACCATGTTCTGAGTTTAATCCATTTTAATGGCATTTTGGGTAATAAAAAGTTGGACACCAAATAGGTGCATCCCCATTATAGTCGTTCCTGAAAAGCATCAGAGCAAAGAAAGAGGAAAAGAGGTACCTGTAGTTCCGATGGCATATGTAGAGTGACAAAAAATGGAAACGCTAATTTTCTCAATCATTCAGTGATAGCTGTGTTAGAATAAATATTTTTAAAAAAATTAGAATCAAGAATTCAACCCACAAACAACTAAAGGACTTGCTTCACAAAGGGTTGTACTTCACATATATGTACCTACTATGGATGATGCATTGCTTCCTTCCCATCCTCTTCTACCTTCTTCTGATCATCAAATGCTATATGAGATATTTGAAAGTCTACTTAGTGGCTAACTGACATCATTACGTAAAATAAACAAATATTTTGGATTAGTTCCTAATTTGCTCTCGAAGGACATGGTTATGCAACACCTATCAACTTGCTGTGGATGGACAACGAGTTTATCAAATTTGACCCGAACCGATCCAATTACTCGAACTAACCCGGATATATGTGATCGGGTCGGGTTGGCAGGTCGATAAATCGGGTTGTGCACTCCTACTAAACGCAACCCTGAAGGAAAATCTCTTACAATTGACGAGGAAGCGACACGTGTAAATGAACAGTGAATACACAGTAGAATTGAATGATCTAGTTTTGTATTGTGTATAGATAGATAGATTAGATATTTTATCTTTATTTTTTTATTAGGGATATTTTATCTATTTTAGTAAATCATTTGTCTTAAGAAATTATTATCTTATTACAATTTTATATTTTATTAATATTTAACTATTATTATTAATATTCTTTTAAACGCCTTATATCAGAAGAAATTTTTTATATTCATTAAATAAAACTATAAAAATTTCTTTAAACTTTGAGTTGCTTGTTTCTAAAATTTAGTTGAGTGTCAGCCTTATTTTCATATCAATTTATTGCATGAATGATTTGTTTTTAATGGGACTAGAGAGATAAATTAATCAAAATATACATATCACCTAATCACAATTTTTTTTTGAAAAAAAGTCGTGAGTCATATATTTGATTTCAAATACGTTCGAGACATATATGATATCTTCTTACTAATAAACATTTAATTTCTTCTGCCACAATAAACATTTTATTCTGAAACAAGCTTAATACTATATTTCAACAAATATTTCTAATTGTGGAAAAATCACTGTGCCGTTAGAAGCCAATAGGTTATATAAATTTGTTTAAGAAAAATAATAATTGAATATATTGCTAGGTGCTAGCGTAGCCATAGATTTAGGCTTCCGTTCAAACTTGCCAAAATTGACAATTATAATATTAAAATATATAAATTTAAAAAAAAAGTTATATATGAGGAAGCAAGCGTTGAACGGCTGCATGAACAGACAATATCCAACATGGTAGTTGGTTTCACGGAATGAATATCACTGTCTATATGAGCATATTATCTGAATAATGGTATACGAAACAATATTAAACAAAGAAAAATAGACAATAACTATGAAGAATTATTAATTAAATTGTATATACATATTTGGATTCAAGGTGTCGAGATGAATGAACCATGTATCCTCTCTATTTTGGATTCTGGGCAACAAACAGAGTCCCATTCCGGGCCGCCACTGATGTTACGTATTGGTCATAAGCTGACCAAGAGAATTACCCAAGAAAGAAAAGCTTACTGTTCTCGCCTTGATCCTAGGTGAGTGTCTGATCGGTTTGACTGGCTCTGAGCTTCTTCAGGCTTTTTAGGGGCAAGAGGACTCCTTCACAATGCGGGATATGTACCTACAATAACACTAAGACGGCCAAGACACAGTATATAATATGAATTAAAGGTAAAGGCTTAGACGAAAATATCTGGTATATGTTCATGGTACTCTTTAAGTATGATCTATTTTGGACTCTTTAAGTTATGGGAAAATTTAAGGGAATGATTGGAATCTTAATACCGGGCTAACGGTTATAATTTTAGGAACGTTTAGTCGTTTATATCAAGGGCAACAATGCTTATACCTGAGTCATTTCGGGCCGATCGAATTATTTGGACTATTTAAGTCCACTGACTAATATAGTGTTTGCCGAAATTAGCCTCCAACTCAGGTGGTTGATTATCAGAGTCACCAAGTCAAGGAGACTGAGATACTTAGCTCACTCGAGTTCGATCTTCGGTCCAAGTTCATAAAAATAAGTTAGGGAGACGTAATTGATTCTGAGAATATGGTTTAAGTCTGTTTGTGCTACGAGTGTAGCGGCAGAGTGTAGGGAGGTGTACTTGTAATAGCTACAATTTAATGCTCAAAGATGACACCAATGTACAAGTGTGCAGGGTTCACTCAAGTACAACTCATCCAAATACAAACATTCGGTCTAAGCCGGGGCGAGGTCCATCGGGGCATTTATAGTTAACAAAATGAGTCGTTGAGTTAACAATTTTTTAATTGGGTGAGGTTGAGCAAAACATGTTTAGGTTAATAGTTAATATTTTGTTATTCTAGCTCAACCTATTTTGGGTTACGAGTTGGACAGATTGGTTCATTAATTTAACAAACAAAATTTAGATAATGAATTTAATTTTTAAAAAATTAAATTAATAAAAAATAAAAAATTTAAGTTATTTAGTTTTGACTTTTGACCAATAATAAATAAATTAAAAAATTAATCTAATTGTAATTGAGTTTTAATTTTTTAAGTAAAAAAATGATAATTTCTTTTTAAGTATATATTATTAGATTAAAAAATAATTAAAATTTGAGTCAATGGACTGACTTGATTTCGAGCTAAACTAGATCAAGTCGATCACGTTGGGTCAAATTAAGTTCAGATTTGAATTTTTTTACCTTAACACATACTTTTCTCAATTATTCAAATTTGGCACATTTTGACAACTCCATGGACATTTACTATTTTCCATAATAACCCTGGAGGCAATGATCACTATAATTTAGGATTGAAGGCATTCGATCTCTTAATATATTTTTTTGATCAGTCAAAAATAGAAAAAAAATTAAGGCCTAAGCCAAATTATACCCAAAGCATCAGCTAACAAGATAGAGTTAAGCTGTGGAGGACATGTATCTAGGGGTGGAAATAGGTACTGTCGAGGCTACATTGCTGCGAGGTCGATCTCTTTAACTTTGTTTACTAAACAAGTTAGGTCAAGGCTTTTTTAAAAGCATGTTTAACTAAAAAGGTCAGGTCTCAGGCCATTTAATAAGCTTTTTAAGCCTGGTAGACCAAACTTAGCGTATTTAATTATATATAATATAATATATATTATTATAATATTATAAATTATAATTATAATTAATAATTTATTATAATATATTAATATATTTTTAATTAAATTTTAATAAAAGTTAATAAGTTATAATAGAAATAACATATTTATTAATATATTTAACGTAATATATTTATTAGAATAAAAATAATAAGTTAACATTCACTCCTTACTTTTATAGATGCTCACTACTTTCTTGCTCTGATCTTTGATCGATGTGGGACTTGAAAGATTAGAGTAAAAAAGTGAGCAACTTGGTATATTTCCAAGTCCCACATCGACCAAAAACTAGAGTAAGAAAGTAGTGAATATCTATAACACTCACCCCTTACTTTTATAGATGCTCACTATTTTCTTGCTCTGATCTTTGGTCGATGTGAGACTTGAAAGACTAGAGTAAAAAAGTGAGTAATTTGGTATATTTCCAAGTCCCACATCGACCAAAGACTAAAGTAAGAAAGTAGTGAGTATCTATAAAATTAGAAGGTAAGTGTTAAATTATAACAAAGGCCTATTGGCTTTGAGTAGGCCCATTGGCTTATTTCAAGGCTTAGGCCTGTTAGCTTACGTAAAAGCATATTGACTTATTTAAAGGTAGGTCTGTTAGCCTATGTAAGACATGTTGACCTATTTAAAGGTAGGTCTGTTAATCTATGTAAAGGTCTGTTGGCCTATTTAAAAGTAGACCTGTTAGCCTATTTAAAGATCTCATTGTAAAGTAAGTCTTTAAATAGGCTTTCAGGTCAGGCTAGACTTTTAAAAAGGCCAGACCAGGTCTTAAAAATAGGCGTATTACAGGCTCATAGGTCAGGCTCAGACCTTATAATTGGAATACAGGCCAGGTCTGTTTAAGGCAAAGCCCGGCCTGGTCTGGTCTGTTTCCACCCCTACATGCATCCCATGTAACAAAGGCATAGTCAGAGGAAGCTCCGTGCTTTGCTAACCAATCTGCATATTCATTTCCTTCACGCTAAGTATGTTGAAATCTGAAGTTCCAGGAGTAAGACATGAATCTTCGAATGTGATTGACTAAGGGAGCATAAGGATGAATGCGATGGACTCCCTGGATCACCAATTGTAAAGCTGTCTTAGAATCATATTCACACACAACATCTCTATAGCTTGCATTCCAAGCTATTTCTAGGCCATGAAAAATTGCTAATAATTTTGCATTCAAGTTAGATGCAATACCATAAAAGCCAGAGAAACCAGTAAGCTATTCTCCATACATATTTCTGATTAAACCTCCAAAGCTAGACCTACCAGGATTCCCCATAGAGCTGCCATCCATATTAATTTTGAAAGAGTTTTATACTGGTGGAGACCAACTAACTTTCTTTTCTCTGCATCTACTGTCAAGAGACCCGAAAGCCTTAAGAATTGATTATTGTAAAGTGCGAATGTGATTTAGAATGTACTACTCATCCCATCTGGTATCATTAAAGACTTCAACATTTCTTGATTTCCAAATTATCCAGCATGTGACTACAAAGATAGAACAATTAGCAGCAACAACATTTGATCTAAGCCACTCGCTACAATCATGAACATAGAAATCTTGTTTTTGAGCAAACCGCAGCACTTCCCAAATCCTTCTTGATCTATAGCAATCACGAAGAGTATGAAGAATTGATTCTTCATCCGCACCACACTTGTGACAAGAAGCATCAAAAGAAACATGACGATGAAAACGAATTAAGTTAGTTGGGAGGCTTCCATGCAAGATAAGCCATAGAAAGTGTTTGATATTTTTTGGAAGTTTGAGATTCCAAACCCAGGACCAGTTTTCTAAGCAAGCAAATTGAGAAGTTGGCTTATGGACAAGCCACTGGTAGGCACATTTTGCTGAATAAGTACTTGAATTTGAACTCCCCCTATCACCACATCATCAGAAATACCATCCACAAAATGACTCTTCATTTTCATTTGAATGTCCAAAGGAAGTTCTGTAGCAAGATTTTCCAAATGCCATTCCCCATCATAAAAATATCCTTGATTTGCAGTTGAGTATCTTGTATGTGAACATAGAGAACTAAATTACAGATGCAATCTTCATCTAGTCACTTATCATACCATATTGACACCTCACATTTCCCAATTTTGACTTTGAAACCTGGTTTGACACTAGCAATAGATTTCAGAATTGAGTTCCATATGTATGAAGCACCATTGGTTGGATGAACATTAAGAATATGAGCACCATTCAAATATTTAGCCGATAAAAGTTTCACCAACAATTTGTCCTGATTATGCAGAAAATCCCAAATATGCTTACCTAATAAGGATACATTAGATTTCCATACTGTATGAATTCCAAGACCCCCTCTATTTCTAGGCTGAGTAACCATATTCCAATTCACCCAGTGACAAGATTTTCCTCCTCATATAAATCGTCTTACACAAGCATCAATACTATCACAAATATCTTATGGCACCCAAAGATTCTGAATAGAATAAATAAGAATAGAAGCAATGACAGATTTGGCTAGTGTAACTCGTCTCGCTCTATTCAAAAGCTTCCCTTTCCAAGCAACTAATCTCCCATTTATTTTATCAAGAATATAAGCAAAATCATTCTTCCTTACCCTTCCTGTCAGTAGGGGAAAGCCAATGTATTTGTTTAAATTATAAGTATGATGAAAATTAATAATAGAAGCAAATTTAGAAACCTTAGATCGAGGAACATTTTTAGAGGGCAAAAACTGAGATTTATGTACATTAACCTTCAATCCAAAAGCAAGGCAAAAGGATTGCAGGACCTCCTTCACCAACTTAGCCTGAGAAGTCTTGGCTTGAGTAAACAGCAGGCAATCATCCAGAAAAAAAAGGTGGGATATAGCTGGACCATTTTTAGATACCTTTACTAGAAATCACTTATTGCCATGAACTTTCTCCTGAATAAGCAGAACTAATTTTTCTATCCAGAGAACAAACAAATATGGAGACATTGGATCACCCTAAAAGAGATTTAATCTCTTAATATGAGATTTGGAGTGATATAAGTTACTTGATGGTAAAAAAGAAATTAATTTTCTTACCCGTATTTATATATAAGAAAAAGCCTACATGTCGCAGTCAATTTGTAGAAAAGGAAAATCATAAAATTATACACTGTTCACAAGAGAAATTATAAAAAAAGTTTGGTCGAAAATAAGATGTTACCTGTATTAAAACTTAATTGTGTTCAACATTAGCTTACGAGAACAATTCTGTTCAGTGGTCCACTCGTACATGGATGTGTTTTTGTTTTTACATGGATGTGTATGTCATATTAGTTAGCCCACGTATATGTTGAACTGGGCTTACAACATCAACATGGGATCTATTATTCCAAGTGGGCTGCCTAGTTTTCTTTTTTTAAGGTTGTTTAAATAGTGTACTAACTAATGAGATTAGACCAAAAGCTAACTAAAGAAAAGAAAAAAAGACCAAAAGCTTGAGGGAAAGAAAGAAAGAAAGAAAGAAAGAAAGATCTTAGTCTAAAAGCAAAGAAGAAAAACTTGACATTTGGGATTAAAATATTTAGTACGTTTCAATAATTAAATTTGAATTAGTGAACTACGCTTAATCATTAAATTTTCTAAACCATGTTATATAGTTTGACTATTGGTTGATTTCTTTTATAGTTATTGAGCACTGTGAGCTGATCACCAGGTAAACGAGGATGTTACGGCATAAGAGCACCCCCTTGAGTAGTCTTGACTGAGCCTGTTATATGCATTAATGGTGGAATATAGTAATCAGGTGAGGCAACAGTCTCTACCTAATAAGAAGACATGAAGCACGTTTCAGTCATTAGCATGCCGGGTTTTATTTATATCGCAAGCTCCAAGCTCCTAACAGGTAAGAAGAATTCCTTTGTTTGTAAGTATGTGGTGCTGGCGACCCATGATTTTGACAGATTACAACTTACCAGCCGCTTTTGTTCTTTCGTCTTCGAATTTTGAATAGCAAATCAAATGTCGTTGCAGGTAAATGTAATTACATAGTAAAAAATAGCAGAAGTTCAGTTATTGTGGTAAAATTTTGTGCTTTTTGCAAACTTTTCCATAGCGCAGTTGGTGATAGGTTGGAGGAATTTGGAAGCGAAGTAGACCGTTATAATATATAATAAATATAGTGTATACATAGCTAGCCACATTCTCAAGGAACCCTATGGTCATTTGGTTTGGATGCATTGAGTTTGTAACTGAAGCAACCCACCACCCAATTCGCTGTTGCCCACTCTACCTAATATCATATGGCTGGGGTTGGTGTCATGGAAATTCTTATTGGTTTTTGTTTTCTTATTTCCGAAATGTAGCAAAGAGAAAATCTCTTATTATTTGCAGCAAACAATTTAATATATCACCAAAACTTGTTGCCGGTGATGCATGAGTTAAACCTGCCTTGGAGATGAGGGGATATATATCACTGTCACTCTCATCAATAATTGACACAAAAATTGCAGTTGCAAAAAGCAAATATTTAAGAACCGTAGATAAATCACAATGTGACGTTTGGAAAAGCAAATATACAGTGAAAGATATAGAGAAAGACGTTTGAACAAGGTCAAATAATGGAAAATATTCACATCTTGAATGAAAAAAAAAAGTTACGCGTATCAAATAATTATTGTAGGTTTCAGAGAAGACAATACATACACATATGGAAAACAAATAGAGACACACATAATTGTTTCAGTTTAGGTAATTAACCGCTATAACTTTAAAAGATTTTGACAGTTACTTTTTTTCCCCCTCCCCTCTTTCAATTCTCAGTATCTCCCCTAATTTCAGAAAAGCGTTACAATTTACATGCAGCGAGGACAAATTTTCAAGCAATATCGTGAATTAGGAAAAAGAAAAAAACAGAAGGGGATTTCCAAAACTGTGCTGATTGTGAGAAATGGGAATTGAGTAAAAGCGTAGGAGTACGACTGTGGTCCGCATGTAGGATACGAATTATAGCAAGAAAACAAGAGAAAAAATAAAAAAAAGGACAAAAAGTTCCCATGTTTGGTCGTGTTATAAAAAAGGAAAAAACACAGCTAATTAAGTTATGAATTAAATTAAAGTGACATGTGCTATCCGTGTAAATCTTTAAACTGATTTTTGAAATGTGATTTTTTATTTTAATGATTAAAATAATAATAATAATAATATTAGTAAATGTTAATATAAAACTCTTTTATACATAGTAATTAATTAAATTCTGATACATTTACTATTTTTATCTAGAAACGGAAAATTCAATCATTCATTTTTTTTTTGTCGTGATCATTTATTTGAGTTGCTTAGAATGTCCGCATAGCTCTTTTTACTCCCCAGTTTGGTTGCCGATGCCGAGAATCTGCAGGACAATAACTACGATGAAAGGAAATCAAGTTAAAAAGACTCGCTTATACCCTTGACCCCCGTTGACCTGTGTACCCTCCATTTCCATTGGTGTCCTCTTCTCTCTCTCTGTTCGTCTACGCAATTAACAGTAAATAGGGATTTACCCAAATGCTAATCTCCGTACTCTACCCAATAGATTTTCTCACGCGTGGGCGTAGCTCCAGCCAAAAATACCAGCAAATAGCAATGGCGAAAAGAGAGTCTGATCTATCATCCAGTGTCTTTCTCTTTCTTCATTTTCTTTTCAATTAGTTGTCCGAATTGAAAGTTGTTAGAATAATTTTAAGAAAAAGCAAAAACCGGATTATCCGTAAACCCAAAGAAATGTTAGATGATTAAATTACTGCACCACCAACCTAAAGCCACCTCCATCTCCAACCGTCTCCTTCTCTTCAAATTGCTATCTATCGCTACAAACTACATATCAACGCAACTCAACATATAATAGTAGTAGCAGTTCAACTCACAAACCTTACACACACTCACACATTGTTTGACTCACAATCCTTACACAGAGAGAAATGAAGCTCTCGGCGTTGCCGCAGAGCTACCTCAACCGCCGGAGCAACAGCTTCAGAGGATCGCCGCAGCTGGATTCCTCCGGCGACGGTTCCGTCAAATCGCCGGCGGCAGTTTTCTGGCTGGTCCTCCATGGTGTCTGCTGCCTCATCAGCCTCGTCCTCGGTTTCCGCTTCTCTCGCCTTGTCTTCTTCTTCCTCTTCTCCACTTCCTCCACCAACCTCTACACCGTTCCATTCCGCACCAGCGCCGAAATCACCGCTCCCCTCGACGTTCATTCGAATCCCGTCGCCGCCGTCGAAAACCCTGCCAACAGAACAACTGCTCCCCTGGTCGCCGGCACGACCAGCCGGGTCGTGGTCGGGCGGCACGGGATCCGAATCCGGCCGTGGCCGCATCCGGATCCCGTAGAGGTGATGAAGGCTCACCAGATAATCGAGAGAGTTCAAAGGGAGCAGAGGGCGCTGTTCGGGGTCAAGAACCCTAGGACAGTGATTGTGGTGACGCCGACCTACGTGCGCACGTTCCAGAAGCTTCACTTGATCGGCGTGATGCACTCGCTGATGCTGGTGCCATACGATCTGGTGTGGATCGTGGTGGAAGCTGGAGGAGTCACCAACGAAACTGCTTCAATCATTGGCAAGTCTGGTCTCAGAACAATCCACGTTGGCTTCCGTCAGCGAATGCCCAATTCATGGGAGGGCAGGCACAAATTGGAGTCTCGGATGCGCCTTCATGCTTTGAGGTTAACTTTTTCTCCTTAATCAAAATTTCAATACTTGCTTCCAGTTACTCTAGTCTTGTTATCATAGAATTGACAGAACTTTATAGAGTAACTTTATAGAGTATCGTTCGAGAGGCTACTATTTTTCCCACTACTTTGTGCATAATACAGTGAAAATACATTATAACTCTTTTTTGTGGTTATCATTCTTACATGAAAATTTTGACTAATTTGCCAAGTGGTGCAACAGGATTGTGAGAACAGAGAAGCTGAATGGAGTTGTGATGTTTGCGGATGATAGTAATATGCATAGTATGGAGCTGTTTGATGAAATCCAAACTGTGAAATGGATTGGTGCTGTTTCGGTTGGGATACTTGTTCATTCAGCTGATGCAGATGAGTCTTCATCTGTAATTCAAAGAGAGGGTGATGAGGAAGACACGCTGATGCCGTTGCAAGGTCCTGCTTGTAATGCTACCAATAAATTGGTTGGGTGGCACACCTTCAATTCGTTACGATATACGGGAAGAAGTGCAGTTTACATTGATGACCGGGCACCTGTGCTGCCCAGAAAGCTTGAGTGGTCTGGGTTTGTGTTGAATTCCAGGTTGCTTTGGAAGGATGTTGATGATAAGCCAGAGTGGATTAAGGATCTTGATGCATTAGATGGGGTTGGTGAGGAGATAGAGAGTCCACTGTCTTTGCTCAGGAGCACCTCTGTGGTAGAACCACTTGGGAATTGTGGACGCCAAGTTTTGCTTTGGTGGCTGCGGGTTGAAGCTCGCACAGACAGCAAATTCCCTGCTCAGTGAGTCCTCTCCTCTTGATTGTAGAAAATTTCATTTCTGACACTTTTAAGTTTCATTTTCCAACTGATGTCCAAGTTTCATGTAAGTCGTATTTATAACTGACACAATATTTTGCAGGAAAAATAGATTCTGCAAGCTCCCCTTCCCCACCCCACCCCAAAACAATGCTAGAAGCCAAAAACTACTGCCTGAAATTTGGAATGTTTGACAAATTAGAATGTGATATTTAAATGTGTTTGGAACAGTGGCAAACCCAAAGAATACTGAGTTATTACCATTTCTGTGGTTAATGTGAACCTATATTCATGCTATCCACAGGATGATCCTATTAGGAATAGTTGTATACTTGCATTGACCTTTGGGCATCATGTGATGTAGACTTATGTTCTACGATGATTCATAGTTTTCCAGCTTAAGTAGTTCTTTTGAAGCACTAGCTAAGATGATCCAGGTCAGACTGAGCCAAGTAGAACCTAGCTGAGAAAGTAAACTGTGGCCAAATTAGGACAAAATTGTTATAATAATATATTATTATATTTGTTAACCATCAGGTGATACTATCGTGCTGACTTGAAAAAACTCTTACATGGTATACATTCTGTAGGCAATAGCTATTCTGAAAGGGGGAAACTGAATGACTCAATGGGCACAAAGCATACTTCCCTTCCCCTTGGTGATTGGCTTATATAGGGCAATTATCTATTGGATAGTAACTACATGATTCTCTGCAGGTGGTGGTTGCCCTTTGGGGGTTACTAGATATAAGTGTTGAGACTGCAATGCATGGTCGAGGGAGGGTTACAGTTATAGCCCATAGGCACCTTGGTTGTTTAATTATCTGGACTATGTGTGGGTGTAGATTGCAGGTTTTCCAAGTCATCAGTATCTGTCTGAACTGAAAGAACCAAAATGATCACAAGGAGGTTGGAGTACAAGGAAACAATAGTCTTAATTGTCTGCCTGGTTAAAATATAATTGGATATAATGATTGAGTTGGTGCTAGGGACTCCACTAGCACCAAACTGCAGAAAAATAGGATTCATTGGAGCCCTTGTATCACATATGAAATCAATAGTAATAACTTAATCGTAAATTAATGCTTAATAGGCTTGTGCAATAGCTCCTGTAGAACAGGTTCCTTTATCTCTATGAAGTGGTGATTTTCATTTACTGTTAAATGTCAGCAATTACATGATACATATGTCATGTCAATTTCTGCATTTGGATAGACTTGCTAGAAGAAAGGCCAAATAACATCAAACTGTACATCCTAGTGATGTTAGATGGAAATTGTTGGTTAATGTCTAATAGAGCATAAACTTCAACCAGATCACTTGTCAATGACCTACCAAAGTTTTATTTTTAATGTCTGGATTAGGATATTTGCATCATTATCCATAAAATATTTTGCTACATTTAGGAGGATGCCAGAGATTAAGTTTAAGGATGGGGAACGGGGTGTTGAGACCTTACTTCCACCATTAGCGCAATCTCAGAACTTTTACTTTTTAGGACATCGCATGCAAGCAATTAGGTGCATTTTTTTAAGGCTGCCCCATGTTTTCCTTGGCTTCTTTTCTTCAGTAAGTCAACTTTTGCTGATTGCAAATTTTGTGGCTTCTGAAATTTGCTCTTTCCCTCGGAAACTGAAGTCATTTGACAAATAAGTGGTATTCTATTCTTTCTCTTGGTAAAATTTCCTCTGAAAGCCATGGAATTTTTTTCTGGGTTCATATCAGTCAGATTTTTTAGCTTGTAATTTGTGATGCGTCATCCAACAAATAGTACATGGATTTATATATTCTCAAAACTTTGAGCGTAGTATTTATTTGCATGTTTTCTGTCCATATCCCTGACCATATATGATGCTATTTCATGCAGATGGATAATTGACCCTCCTTTGGACATCACCGTCCCATCAAAACGCACTCCATGGCCAGATGCTCCTCCTGAGCTCCCATCTAATGACAAAGTGTTAATTGGCACACAAGAGCAAACGAACAAGCATTCTACAAAGACTAAAACACCCAGATCCAGGCGCAGTAGAAATAAGAGAAAGCATGACACCAAAATGATAGGTGTGCAAGTCTCTACACATTCTGAACAAAACTGAGATGTTAATAAGTACATCTGAGGAATTTTCTGCCTTGCGGATACAAGACTGCTGGCCTTCAGCGACAAGAATTTGGATTGACCAAATGGAGAAGCTGATGTCATATACTGGATACATACATCGGTGGGGTAACTTTATGATGGGCCAGCATATGTGCATTCGAGTCTGATTTTCCAATTGTTTTACATTGTTTTTTTTTTCTTCTTTTTTGTTGGGGGTGCTATATATTACACGTTCGCATGAAAGATTGAAAGGTAATGTCAACTTAGTTCTGCAGCACTTGCTGCCTTGCAGATTCAATTTTATTCGATGTTCATACATATTCTTCTCAATAGGATTATGCAATTCTCTTCTTTTATTTTTTCACAGGCATATTTCATTATTTCTAGACTTATATAGTAATAGAATAACAAAGTCCAGAGGTTCTTGTTCCAACAGAACAATCACACACAACCCTTATAGGGCATCCACAAGAACCAAGGTAAGCCTGAAATACTTTAACACCACACCCTAGCACGTGACATGAACATTAAAACAAAGCCAGAGTCCATCCTCCTCTTGGACTATAGTTGGTATACCCAAAAAACCTGAGACTTAAAACAGGGGCATTGAAAGAAGAGGTTGATATTTTCTTCCACGATTTAAGCCAGGACTGGTACAGATTAGAACTGGTACATCCTAGTTGAGGTTGTTTGACTACTTCCACATTAGCTTATCCTTCCTTTTCCCATATCCTCCACTTCCCTGGTATCAGTTAAATTCTATGTTTTACGGTTACAGATATGAGTATCCAGTATGATAAGATGCGTAAATATGATAGTTTTAAAAAAAAAATAAGATATGAGTTTGACAATATATATTAAATAAAATATATATTATATATGAAACTTTACTATGTTGTGCGATAATTTTGTGAAAGATAAAGATTATAAGAATGAGATTATGGTTTGAAGAAAGTAATTGGTGAAAAAGACTTGAATTTATATCTTGAATATATTGGTGGTAGGTATTTGCAATAGAGAGAGAGAATACGAATATAGGTTGTATCATACGGGTATCAATCTCGGATACGGGTATATTACCAAATTTGGAGTATTATATTAGTCCAAATGGTATACTCATATTATTAAGATTTGCAGGGAAGCAGGGTGTTGAGGAATAGGAATACATGTCTTCATTTTATTTTAAAATTTTTTTTTGACTTTATATACGTATATTTATATATATTTTTTAATTTTTATGTCCATATTAGATAAATTAATAAATTTATATGATAAAAAATAAAAATTATATAATATTATTTTTTATTTTTTAACAACAATTACATAATTTAATACTTGAGTATATTAATATAATATTATTTTTTATTTTTTAATAATATTCATATAATTTAATACTAATATACTTAAAATATAAAAATTCTTCTTTTATTTTTTTTATCTCAATAGACTAATGTTAATAGAAGACATTGTCAATTTAAATTCACTCACATCTACTTTAGCCATAAAAATATTTGCCCAATTGCTTAAGATTCCTAAGTACGTCGCTGGCGATTCGGATAAGAGGATATTTTTCGAAAGGCAGAGGGAGCCATGCTGTCGAGTTCCCAAGTGTTTGAGTTGGGCAGTTATATATGTCTTATGTGTTCCATGCCATACTTGCCACTTGCCGTTGCCAGATGCAATCAGACTCCACTGACATCTGAAATTATTGGATATGACTCAGGAGACCTACGGCCATTGCACAGTACTCACAGGTTTCTCATGCTTTGTGTTGCAGCCCCATTGTGTTGTATTCGATTTTGGAGAATTTATCTCTTTTCAACTTTTTTAATTTACTATTATACATTTATTAATTCAAATAAATAATATAAATAAATAATAAAATAAACACATGATAATAAATTAAAAAAATTAGAAAGAATAAAATTTTTCAAGATTAAAAAATAGCACCTCAAGTACTCAACCAAAAGTTAAAGTTAAAAAGGCATTTATTTTCTTTTGTTAAGTTATTGAAGAGAAAAAAAAAAGGAGGGATTTATCACTTACGTAGTTCAACTATGAGCTAGTATAAATACATGAATTATTTTTCTTTGCCTTCCTTTGAAACCTCTCGTATCAAACTAGGATTCATGTGTTGAAGCACTTTGTTTGGTAAAAGAAATCCATATTATTGAAGAAAGAGAAATTCCTAGGTACGCAGTCTTAGAATCTCTCTCGGAAGGAATCTGTGGACCAACTGCCACATTGTATACATGGCAATGTTTGATTGGCTACACAAAAAAACTTGCCCAATCGCCATCCACTTCCACCCCAAATTATTGGATTGGCTTCCATGGAGTATGGACAAAATAATTACTGCGCCAACGGCGAAAGAATATGTTCATTTCTATAGTTATAGATTTCAATTATTCATCATTGATCCACCAGGCCACATGGTGTGGCAGTTCTGATTTTGTTAAGTTTATTATTCACCACTTGTATGTGTTTTTTATTTTTTTTTTCTTACGTTCATTAACCCTCTTTGAATATTAAATCATTTTCTTCCCTCCATTTAAACTCACACTCTCCCCTGTTTTTCTTCACCAACAACCTTTCCAAGTTCCAACCTTCTTTTCTCACTAGTCCCAATTCCCTCAAGCCTCCATTCCACTAGTACCATGGCTGCAATGGCTATATCCACCTTGCTCTTGCTTTCATTCACTTTGTCAGTGGCTTTGGACATGTCCATCATCAGCGACCAATCGAATTGGCGAAGCGAGGAGGAGGTCATGGCCATCTACGAGGGGTGGCTGGTCAAGCACCAAAAAGCATATAATGGGTTGGGAGAGAAAGATGCGAGGTTTCAAGTTTTTAAGGATAACTTGAAATTCATTGATGAGCATAATGCTCAAAACCGCACGTACAAACTTGGGTTGAATAGGTTTGCTGATTTATCCAACGAGGAATACCGTGCCATGTATTTGGGCACGAGGACTGATGCCAAGCGCAGGGTCATGAAAGCCAAGAAATCCGGCCACCGCTATGCTTACAACGCG
This sequence comes from Ormosia semicastrata, assembly GCA_029884595.1. NCBI lineage: Eukaryota > Viridiplantae > Streptophyta > Magnoliopsida > Fabales > Fabaceae > Ormosia > Ormosia semicastrata. The sequence goes on from JAQQTO010000037.1 coordinate 15,172,037, forward strand.
GGTGACATGCTCCCTGTGCATGTGGATTGGAGGTTGAAAGGTGCCGTTAATCCAATCAAAGATCAGAAAAGTTGCGGTAAGTTTTTCCTTTAATTTTGCCATTTCTTTTTCCCCCCTCTTTTTTTAATCTTTTTGTTTTTGTTTAGGATTGGCATTAATTTTCGGAGAATCTAACGCAAATAGAAGAAATGTGTAGATTAGCCATCCCCTTAATTTTATTAGATTACTTGTATGTTACTTAAATAATGATTATGAGCAGATTTCATCCGGAATCAGTTTTACCAATTGAAATACAAATGATGTGTCTTCCCATTTTATGAATGAAATGGTTGCAAAGTAATTGCCCTTGACCATGTTAAGCAAGTTGGGGCATGCAGCATCAAAGATGCAATATTCATAGTGATCCGTTTACTAAAAATAAATTCTTTACGAATTAACATTTCTCTATTGATATTTATTTGTATTTATATTCACATATATTTTTTTAATAAATCATTAAACTTTGACGGGTAGAGTTGGACCTTTAGTTGGAATGTTGGATACTTGTGGACTTGCCACAGGTCACGTGACATGCACACTAAACAAACAAAAATTATGGAGAAAAAAAAAAGTTCAAATTTTTATTCTATAGGCCTGATATCTTATGCTATTGGGCCGGGTCTTGTGAAGCCTATTATGTTGTTGGGCCAAAAGGACAAGTATTGCCCAGACACGTTGGTTGGGCTTTCACTTATAGATTTCTTTTAATTATTGAGGCAGGAAGTTGTTGGGCTTTCTCAACGGTAGCCACAGTTGAAGGCATTAATAAGATCGTGAGCGGAGAGCTTGTTTCCTTGTCAGAACAAGAACTTGTGGACTGCGACACAGCCTACAATAATGGGTGCATTGGAGGCCTCATGGACTATGCCTTCGAGTTCATCATCCAAAATGGTGGCATTGACACAGAGGATGACTACCCATACCTGGGCGTTGATGGCATATGTGATCCAACTCGGGTCCGTATACCATTCTTAAAATTGAGCTCAGCTAGTTGTCTTTTCTAATCGATTCATTAATTTTCTAATGATTTGAGTGGCTCATGTTTGTTTATTATTACTACTAATATTATTGTTACTAATAATGCAGAAGAATGCTAAGGTAGTGAACATCGATGGGTACGAGGATGTTCCACCATTTGATGAGAATGCGTTAAAGAAAGCCGTGGCTCATCAGCCTGTGAGCGTTGCCATTGAAGCCTCTGGCAGGGCTTTGCAACTCTATCATTCGGTAATTAAGCTTACTCATACACCACCTCAATTTATTAGTTGCACTTAGAAACTCACGCAATCAATCCTACATTTTTTTTATTTGAGACCATGGTCGTACCTACGTTAAAATTCTGCAATGTAGAAAATAATATGGTGAGCACTATGTTTTTAATCGTAGCCAATCAATCTATTGACATGGTGTAGCCAATGAACTTTGTTTTTGACAGTATATCTTAGTAGATAATATTAAGAACACACTCTCTATCACAGTCATTTTAACACAATCTCTTCTATTGAATTACGTCATATATTAAAATAATATTTAATTTTAATTAACGTGTAATTAACTTGATTAGCCTGTAATCAATTTTGAGTAACTTGTAATTAGATTTAAGTATTATATTAATATATAATGTAATCTAATAAAAGAATGTGGTGAAAAGAATGTAATAAAATGTGTGCTCCTATCACTCTTCTATCCTTGTGAGATTAACCTTCAGTCACCCAATGAACTTTATTAAAAGCTTGAGACAGTGGTTGCATAATAACGTGTACAGCATATGAGCCTAGATGTAATTTATAAATTTCTGATTTTTTTTTCAGGGTGTATTTACTGGCGAATGTGGGGTAAACTTAGATCATGCTGTGGTTGTTGTTGGATATGGCACTGAAAATGATGTGGACTATTGGCTGGTGAGGAACTCATGGGGCACTGGCTGGGGTGAGGATGGCTACATCAAGATAGAGCGTAATGTGGTAAGCAACTTCACCGGGAAGTGTGGAATCACAATGGAGGCCTCATACCCAGTGAAGAATGCAAACCCTGATTCAGCTTATGAAAGCACTAGAGTGGATATTAGCAGTGCTTGAAACACCTTCATCGTTGCTTTGAGACAGGGAAGATGAACAAGTGCTGAAGGCGCAAGAAAGTGATGTTTCTGTTACCTTGGTTATGTTATGTCTATTGGGTTACTCTTATTGTACATAGATTTCTACATGTGAAGACTGCATCTGGAAATCAATTTGTAGTGGTTTTCACATATAAGTTATTTCTTTTGAATGTTTTATATGAAAGCCTTAATAAGTTCCATCTGTTTGCCAAGACCTCGAATCTCCTTTGTTCTTCAAGATGGAAAATTTGATCTTCTATTACATTACACCTCATACACATGCTTGATGCCAAGAGCACTAGAAAAATATCAAGTTGCTACATGATCAAAGGGTTAGCCAAATTAAAAAAAAAATGAAGGATAAAGGAAAGGGGGACGGATAGGGGCAGGGGTGGGGTTGGGAGATTCTGAGTTGTGAGTCTTCTGACAACCTTTTTTCAAAGTATTACTGCAAGTGCTACCGTTAGGCACTACAAGAAGCTGGCGCATGCTTAGTTACTAGTGATGCTAATGAGCACAGCAAATACACTCGTGGGATCCTACACATTAAGTGAAGTGGGATTAGTTGTCACGCGATTTAGTTGGCAATATATAATAGTCTATTAACAAAAGGCTTATTTTATGCAAAAGTCTAGAAAAAGCAATAAGTAGATTGGCATATTCAACTAAGATGCTAATTAGCTGCAATGTTATTGTCAATGTTAGCATGAATAGATGTTCTAACTTTAATTTGATGAACTTATGGTCCTGCTTCCATCCGTGCCCACAAGTTACTTTCATCAGGCATATTCACACTGGAGACTTTTAGCTGTTGAAGAAAATATTTTAATTTGCCAGAAAGAAAGTCACGTGCCTGAATATATGCTAATTAAAGCACACAGTGTTTTGAAAATACAAGAACTTGACCAGATCAAAGAAACACACTTAGAAGTTTGAGAGCTGAGGTTATTTGCTCATCCTAGCATGGATAATTGTGCTCATATTTAAAATTTAGTTTTTAGCTGTAAAGGCATCACTTCTTTTTTGAAGTTCAAAGATTTAAAGCTATATGGGATGGATGAAAATCTAAGATCTGTCTCCCTCTCTTCTCACTCACGCATATACAATCAGAAACCATGTATTTCTTTGCTTCTGAAGTTATTTAAATGAATAATTAAGACATGCTGCAAGTCTTGATTAACAATGTAGGCAAATTTTTAATTTCTTTCACGTTTCTCCCACTTTTGTGCCTGCCCCTGTGCCCCACCTTACTTCCTCCATACAACTACGTCCATTTATTGATAGAAAAACAGATGGGACCAGGAGGAGTTAAACCCCACATTAAAATTTACACACGTGCAGAATTATTATTGTTCAGGTGGGCCGCTAATCGCTATTCAATACAGGAAGCTTTGATGCATGCTTCCTCAAGTTTTTGTATAATATGATGGCTGACAAAATGATTTATTGATTTAGAAAGTTAATCCTTGATCCTCCTATCACTGATCTACCAAGAAAAAGTAATTAAAGCTTTGTGAAACCGGAGTAAAGTTGAAGTAGAGGAAGCGTCATATCATATATGGAGAAATTTTTGTCTAAACTTGGAACACTTAATTATGTGTATTAGTTCAATTAAAACTTAGTATTTTTATGAAATTTTGTGTTACACAATTAATTTTATAAAGATCAATGAAAATACTAAATCTTAATTAGTTTAGTGCACTCAACTTAGAGGTGTTGCTAAGAATTTCTCTAATATATGTTCTATAAAGGTAAAAGAGAGAATGGGTAATAAGTAACTAAAAAGAGTTCTAAATTTATAAGTAAATGATAAAGGTGGTGAATTGGTACCGTGCATCGGATACCACAGTTTCTGATAATTCTGAACATGTTCAAGCCACTTTTATCCATTCTCTGATGCAAAACTATATTTTAAGGCTCTTTTCCAAAATAATCTGACGTACTAGAGATAGTTAGAGAATAGGAATAAAGCTTAGAATATAATAGCACGCTTGAAAGTTGTCGGGAAACTACTGCTATTTGGCTCAAAGGGGTCCCATATGAGCTGCACAATTTGTTCAAGTCAATTACAGCATCCTATTAAGAAATATCTATAGGTCCTTTTACACTAAAATGGTGGCTTATTACCTATCACAAACAATTCATTTCTATTTGTTTATGGTTGGACAGCACCCTTAAGACCATTGACATGCATCAGAATAGCGCAGTCTCCTGAAAAAATGGTAGCTGTATTCAACAAAGAGCTCTTGAGCTGGTACCTTATCACCCTTAAACTCAAAGAAACCTTAGAATCCGGAATTCCATCATTCCTAATTCAGGTATCCGATCAACTGAGTTTCCAGAGCAGCCTCCTCAGCAGCAGAAGCTTCAGCAAGAACCTTCAGAATCATTGCAGATTACCATCAATGAAGATGGTGAGAATTTGCAAGAGGAAGCCACCTCACCAGAGTCTAAATGGGTGATCTCAATCAAGGAAAAACTAGAGCAGGCTCGTCAAGACGATGTGGCAAGTTCATGGGCAAAGCTATCAATCTACAAAATCCCCCACTAACTTAGAGACAGTGGTGGTGATGACAAAGCTTATGTACCTCAAATTGTGTCCTTGGGTCCATACCACCATGGCAAAAGGCGCCTTCGCCAAATGGACCGCCACAAATGGCGTTCCCTTAACCATGTCCTCAAGCGTACCAATCATGACATTAAGCTCTATCTTGATTCAATGAAAAAGATAGAAGAAAGAGCTCGTTCCTGTTATGAAGGACGAATCAGTTTAAGCAGCAATGAGTTCGTGGAAATGTTAGTCCTTGATGGTTGTTTTGTGCTGGAGCTATTCAGAGGAGCTGCAGAAGGGTTCGAGCAACTTGGTTATTCAAGGAATGATCCTGTTTTTGCAATCCGTGGATCCATGCATTCCATTCAGAGAGATATGATCATGCTAGAAAACCAGCTTCCCTTGTTCGTACTAGGCAGGCTTCTGGGAATTCAACTAGGTAACCGTGACCGAAAAGGACTTGTTGCAAATCTAGCACTCAAGTTCTTTCGCCCTTTAATGCCAACAGCTGAGCCATTAACAAAACGTGACCGAAACAAATTGGAATCTTCACTTAGAAGCACTGCCATCTTTGACCCTTTATCTGATCATGGTGGTCTTCACTGCCTTGGTGTGTTCAGGAGAAGTCTCTTGCGCGGTCTCAAACGCAGGTCTCTTGATAGAGTTGCAGACAAACGGCGCCAGCAACTGATTCATTGTGTCACAGAGCTTAAGGAGGCTGGAATCAAATTCGAGAAAAGGGAGACTGATCGCATCTGGGATATAAAATTTAAGTGTGGTATTCTACAAATGCCACGGCTCTTGATCCATGATGGTACAAAGTCTTTGTTCCTCAACCTCATTGCCTTTGAGCAGTGTCATCTTGATTGCAGCAATGACATAACATCCTATGTGATCTTCATGGACAACTTGATCAACTCTCAAGCGGATGTGGGTTACCTTCATTACCGCGGGATAATTGAGCACTGGCTTGGCAGTGATGCTGAAGTTGCAGACCTTTTCAACCGCTTGTGCCAAGAGGTTGTGTTTGACATGAATAACAGTTACCTTTCCCCCTTGTCTGAGGCTGTGAATCGGTATTACAACCATAGATGGAATACTTGGTGTGCAAGCTTAAGACACAATTACTTCAGTAATCCTTGGGCCATTATCTCTTTGGTTGCTGCTGTCGTCTTGTTGCTACTTACTTTTGCACAAACCTACTACACCATATATGGATATTACAGACCAGCCCGGTAAGTTCCTCTGCAGGGTCCTTCATTTCCTATTTATCAATACATGTCCTAGTATTTCCTAGTATTCCATCCTTTTTTAGGTGATGTATTGCCCCCTTTTTTTAGTCTGGGAAATTGATGTGTTTACGTTGGCTTCAAGCCTAGAAAAGAACTTGGAAGGCTGAAGTCTCATTGTTTAATTTGTTTTGCTACAGAAGGTACTGGCTAATGGCTACTACTGTAATAAAACTTCCAGTTGTGATGCAAATGCTTACCGAACATTTTTTTGGCTGAATTTCCTTAACAAGCTTTTATTTCATATACGAAAAGAGATTTAAATTGCAAATAAAAATATAGCACGATAGTTCTCTTTTAAAATCTTTGAACTGGAGTAAATTAATTTTAAACTATAACATGCACAAATTTGAAAAATTCTGTAAAAGTAGAAGCGAGTGCAAGTCATGAACTTTTGTGTTTGTTTAACTTTTAACTGTAAATTTGTCATATAACGTAAAGTATTAGACATTTTGAAAAGTAAAATGTCTAAAGCCAAATGAGAACCACTTAACCCTCTAATATCCCTCGAGAGACAGAAAAATGGTCGTCCTGCAAGAGGCATTTAATTACCAACCACTGATGACCAAGCCCATAGCGTCAAACTGTAGAAGTATAAGTGCACCTTTCAGTTCCCATATTGCTAGGCATCCCCAAAGGAACAATACTTTTCCACACACACGCCCGCACACAATGCAAAAGAAACAGAAGACAACTTTTCCTGTCAGAGTACATTTTATTTTGAGTTCAACGTGTGTTTCAAATAAGAGATGCAAGTTAAGATCAGCAGGAAAATTTCCTGGGCAAATGCTATAGCAACAGACCCACTTGCAAAAGAAAAATGTACCATGATCAACTGAGCTGGACCAAGTGATCGTTTAATCGAAATGAAAAATTAAAATTGCCATTTACGGTATGAAATTATGAATGAAAATGAAAACATTATGCAAATACATTATGACCACCAGTCAAAGAAACGTAATAAATTATCATCCATAAGACGATAATAGGTTAACAAAAGGCTCCAGACAATCCAAATGCAAAAATCACATCACAATATTGCTAAGTTCAGAGAACCTGAGGGGAAAAATGATATTGTTAGGGCAAATTTCTAGAAAAAATTGAGTTCCTGAAAAACACATGAATTTGAAAGAAAAAAAAATACAATGTAAAAAATAGATCAGTATAACCCCATTGCAAATAATGAAGGGGATTCCTTCTGCACAGGGTTCGTAAAATTCTCGTTATTAGACTAGGAATTCCGCAATAAGAGTTTGGCATTTGCCCACCTATAGAAATAGAAAATAAAGGAAAGATATTTTACTGGGGGAGGGGGCTACGTAACAGAGAGCCCTCAGAAACCCCAACATCTCCCCAAAGTTAAATCTTTTACTAGGGCGTAGAAACATCCAAGATGTCCAAACAATTGCTCAATTGGGAATTGAACATCCAGATGTTCCCTTCCGCGCTGGACCTCAAAGAAATCTTCTTCAGTCACCACATCCTCAGATTGCTCCAGCTGCTAAAATAAACTGCAGATGCTATCAGCCACATGTGGGGTTGTGACTTAAATGTAGCAAATTAAGTTCGATTAAACTAAAAATTTCAGTCCACTGGAAGGCTTGTGCGTTCCGTTGATGCTCTCTTTCCATTGTAACGCTAAAAGTAAAATAGACAAAACCAGAGCTTAATATTAGCAGCAAAGATGTAATCCTGATTAAAACAAAATGAATTTAATAACCATACGACATTTATGACAACAATTTTGAATGAATAAAGATTTAAGCTTACCTGTTTTCCAAATGAGAATGGTACATATTTGTACTTGATCATGTGTGATATCTGTCTTCTCATAGTAAGAGTGAATAGGACCACCCAGTAGAAAAGGAGTATTGGCCAAAACACGGGAACATCAAATGCACTAAAGAAAGTCATCACAAATGCAATGCAAAATGCCTTTGTGATTGAGTACCTGCCCACAAAGGAAAATTAAGTAGCTTCAGTAAAAGCAACCATCTTCATGTCAAAATGATTCTAAAGGTAAAAATATGAAAGAGATAATTGCTTTCCAAAGTGAACAAAGAACTTACTTGTTACTTCTACGACTTAAAGCACAGAAACCAAAGATAACAACATCCAAATAGCATTTTTTGATGTAAAAAAATGACACTACATTCATAAAATGCAGTACAATAAAACATTGTTAGACCCTCCTAATTTCAAAGTAACAAGAAAGCAGAAGGGGAAGACATTGACAAAGAGCCTAAGAATCCTATGGGAAAAGATTCTGCCCATCAAGATCGATTTTAGAGCTCAAAATTGTTACAGGAATAATGTAGATGCTATGATGTTCTGTGGGCATTTTGAATGAAAATCTAGATTCTTGTCAGGATAGAACAGCGAGATAAAGTACAATTAAGTCTATCAGCCATCGTTCCACATGCTCATCCTTTTTAGTTTCATATATGGCTCCATTCATTTTCAAATAACCCCATAATTTTTTTGACATAACACATAACCCAGTAAACTGTGTTGTACTCACATGATCTTTTCCACATTATGAAGATTGATTTCTCTCCTCTGAAGCCAAATCTAACACATAATGAAGCATCTTTCTGTCTATACCTCATCACAAACTAAATTTGTTTCATGTACGCATCACGCACACCACAAATATATCAATTCTCAATTTTAACCACCTCAATTACATTTACAATGAAGTGCATAACTCAAATCATGAACACAACAACATAATATTTCAAAAATAGGTCATGAATGAAACCCTAGAAGGGTGAATTAGGAGAGCGAAAAAAGAAAGGAAGAAGAAGTATTTCAGAGTGGATGGTATAGGTACCAGAACTTGAACTCGGGGAGGCGGCGAACGAAAGGGCGGAACTCATCGGATCCGCGGGTGGGGAGGGTGGGGCCATCGGAGAGTTCTTGAATCTCGGGATCGACCTGAGGGGAGAGGAATCCGATGAGGAGGTTAAGGATGTAAATGCCAAGACCGTAGGACACGACGTAGAAGCCTTGCACGATGTACACGCGGAGGACGTAGATGAACGCAACCACCAAGCATCCGATCCAGCGGCGGAGGACGTGCGGGGTGGTTTTGTCCAGAAGGTGCTGATACTGCCGCGACACCGCGAATTTCCACCGCGATATGGCGGCTTCTGGGGAATGGGAAACATCGTCGGCTGCTGCTCCCACGTCCATTGGTATGGTGGGTGGGACCTACACCTACACCTACACCTACTGCTACTACTTGGTATGGTGGTTTTGAAAATTATGTGTAGAAGAAATGCAAGTTGAATTTGAAGGGTGATGATGGATGCCCAATGGCCAATACAATGCAGATAGATGGTACAAGTACAACGCCTCTCTTTGCGCCTCGCGTCTCGTCTCGTCTCGCCTCGCCTCTTACATTATTTTTCGGCTTTCTTTCCTTGCCCCCAACTCCATCGTCTCGGCCCGGTTCGGATCTTGAACCGGATTAAGGGAAAATCAAATCGATGAATTATCTGTTCGTTGGGTTCTAATTTTGTTTGAGCATTCTAACCTAAAACAGTAATGCAACTATTAATTTTCTTATAGTTTTTTTCTTAATTTTTTTATATTATACGTAAGTCATAAAATAATTTTATCACATATGTAACGATACTATTTAAGGAATAGTTTAGTATTTTTTTTTACAGAAAATGAAATTTAAGATTATTTGCAATACAATTATACTTTTTTAAACTATAATATATCTTGCTTATTGGAATCAATTATAAGACTAATCACGTTTGAGAGTGAGATGTGATTTCTTTATAAAAGTTACTTTCTTCAAATTTAAAATAATATTTTAAAAATTAAACTAAAAATTAAATTGACAAAACTTTTTAAGTAATAATTTAATCAGTTCAATTAATTAAATTTATAATTTAATTATAATTAAATTGTGATTGAATTAAAAAATACTTAAATCAAAATTATGGTTAGTATCTAACAAATTAAATCAAATTTAGTCTGATTTTTAAAACATTAATTTTAATTCACATTCTCATCTAAGTAATTTAACTTGCTTACCACTTAAATTATGTGAATGAATAATTATACCTTTTCAAAATTCTATCTAACCCGCACATAGATTGAAGTTAGAAGGTGTAAGTTTATCCAAAAAGAGTTAGAAAGTGTAAACTGTAATTTAACCAAATTTCTAATTTAATGATAAATTTTGTGATAAAATATTAGAATGAGAAATGATGGATTATGAAATAAGTAATAACGGCCTGTTTGTTTATATGAAATTTCCATTTATTTTTTTGTGCTAAAATTTCTATTTTCTATTGGCGAGCTGAAGGACGCTGCATCACATCATCACATTCATCATTCCCCTTGGAATTCGAATTGCCGGTGACTCTAATCTAATCAAGTTGCATTGCATTGCATTCATCTAAATCCCAAACTTCCCTGCGAAACAGATCGAATAGTGCCATCGTCACCGACTCACCACCACCGGTAAGCGATCCACTGCTCTTGCATTGCACAATATATACACGCTGCTGCATTTTTCATGTGTGATGCGAATATGCTTCTGCATTGTCTACAACTATAGCTTGTTTTGAGACCGTATTCAATGGCAAATCAGCTCAATTCAGATCCCTCTCTTTACATTTCCGACACTACGTTTTTTAACTATTTTCATTCAATTTATGTCCGATTCGAGTTAATTTTTTAGTGTAACTGTACTGATTCGGTTCTAAAAGATATTTTAGGGGAAGATGAATTTGCACTAGATACGCTTTTGGAATTATCATCGCATTCATATAGTAATTTTACCACCAATGTTCTATATCTGTATTGTCAAGTTTTTCCTCTAGTATTTGGCTACTTAATTTGTTGTTTGCTGCTTAAACTGCGTATGGCTGAGATTGGTTTTCCACTTTACAGAACTGCATTTGCGTGACTGATGGAACCAGCATCTGCTGACTCATCATCTCAACCTACTCCTTCAGCTTCTAATAGTGAACATCACTCCGCCAAAGTCTCTGGACAAGTTGGCAGTGAACATGACTCACCATCCTTGCTACCGGCTTCTGGCATATCATCCTGGGCAAGAAATTTGAAATTCCCAGAGTCCCTTGGGCTTGGAGCAGCACAACAGGACTCTCAGACTGAAAATAATAAGATGTCAGCTTTTGCTCGCCTGACTGGTGGGCTTGGATTACGAATGCCCTCAAATGAGACTGCTCCTGTCAATTCAGGAGCCGACCAATCTAATTTAATTGAATCATTCACCAAAGGGTTGGTGGACTCCTCAATGAGTGCAGTAAAGGCGATGCAGGTCAAAGCACGCCATATGGTCTCTCAAAATAAACGTAGATACCAGGTCAGTTGTCAAGGGCATTTTATACCTGGTTCAGTTTTACCTCTATTACTGCCATGCCGTAGGTTAAATTAAATAACTGATTTATGCTATCATCTCCAAATCTCCTGCTTGGGTTACTTGCAGTTGTGGGAACTGTGTTTACTGGCTGCATGGTTTGCTTTTGTCACTTCTCCCTCTAGAAAGAGTTGGAATACAAATTGGACCCTTATATTTACTTATTTTTCTGTGGAATTCCATATATTTTGTGTCACGATAATGTCATTATCTGTGTTGGCAGCAACTTCAATTTAAAATTGTTTATATGAACAGGTGCATCACCTGAACAACCCTACTACTTCAGCTAACTGTGTTATTCCATGCTATATTGTTTAGTGAAATATCTCGCATGTATCGTTTATCACTCTCTTTCCTTTTGATCTCAATTCTTATGGCTTCATTATTTTTCTACATGGAATTATGGAAAACATCATTTCTTTTTTAACTTAAAACATACTGATGAAAAAACTGTGAACCATTCATTGGAAGGTTTTTTTGTTTTTTAAATGTTTGATAAGGTTTATTCCTTCCAGCATGTTCCCTTAAGATTTCAATTATTAACATTGTACAAAAGGATCAGATGGTCCTTTGGTATTCTTTCAAGTGATATACCTAATTGTTAAAACCACTTTGCTATTGGGTTCTTTATAATAGTTGAGGACAATTTTGCTAGCTATACACCGCAAATGTTCCTTAACAACATTTATCTTGTCAAGTTTAAATATGCCGGAGTTTGATCTCAACCTCATCAGCATTACACATTGCTGTTTATCAATCAAATAGTTCACACGAACCAAAACTTTAGGCATGCTCATTTTTTTTCTGTGCATGTATGGATACAACACCTGCTCTAGAAAAGCAGCATCTAATATGGAGGTTTTGAAATTCTGTACAAATTAGAGTTGCAAAAATTTTAGTAGAAGAGCATGTACAGAAAGTATTGTATTTTCCAAGTATCTTCCTAGAATCCTAGGTTTATTACCTCATATAGAAGAGTTGTTCTGTCTTCTAACATTCTTAATAAGGCAAAAATGTTGATTTTCCCATTATGTCAAAAGCATCATGACAGAGATGGTCACTCTCTGACTTATCTATTGAAGAATCAAATTGTCATAGATTGCTTAGGCATTGAATCAAATTCTTTATGTATCTGATACTCTCTCGAATACAAGCTAACATTATTCTATCGAGTATATTGAATTTTGAATAAACAATACTAAGTTTTCTGAAGAACTGACTCATCTTTCATGTTGATTTCATTTTTCTTTTACCTTAACATTTTTAACTCTTATTCTTTGTAACAGGAAGATGGATTTGATTTGGACATGACATATATCACTGAAAATATAATTGCCATGGGATTTCCGGCTGGTGATTTTAGCTCTGGAATTTTTGGATACATTGAGGTATATATATACACAGTCAGTCGTGTATCTGATGTTCAATTTGCCAAGTTCAGTCATCATTCAATCTGTTTTAAGGGAAAGCTGTGTTGCAGGGGTTCTATCGCAATCACATGGAAGAAGTGATCAAGTTTTTTGAAACTCATCATAAGGTAACATAATATCTACTGCAATGCTGGGATACTATTAGCTGCACGTCCTGTAGCACTTGAGAAATTGAAAGAGAAAAGGATGGGCAAAGAAATCTAAAGCAGAGACAAAGAGTACTTGTCTTCTGGTTAACAACCTGAGATTATAGAAGAAAATATTTTACTAAAAAAATTGAACTATCCCCTGTTACAGCCATTAAATTCCTTTATATATAGCATAGAAACCCTAATTAAAAACAAGTCCTAACCCTTAGAATAGATTTGATCCTAGCTATCTAAACTGCTATAGAACTTGTGCTATGGTAACATGAACAACATTCATCTACAATAGCCTAAACAGCAACCCAACATTTAATTATAATTGACCTGTTTTGTCCTACATCAGTTCCCCTCCACTTGAAAAGAAACCTTGTTCTCAGGTATTTAGGTTGATCTTGAACTCTTCTGCTATATGTAAAAAGATACTTTGAATGCTTCAAGATCTTGAAATTCTTTCCCAAGTCCCAACTTGTTCTACAAGTTTTCAGCAATTAGTATCCATTCTGCTTGTATCTTTGTGGTTTGCTATAACAATTAAAGTCCTCTCGTATCTTGTGTAGAGTGTTGATAATTTATGTATTATCTTTTGACAATTTTTGTCTCCTAAAACCTTGACATGCAGGGAAAGTACAAAGTATACAATCTTTGTTCAGAGAGGTTGTATGATGGATCACTATTCCAGGGGAAGGTGTGGTTTTCATCTTTATTTTCACTTTAGCACTCTAATTGATATATGGTATAGGAGGGTGATAATCTTGATGGTTGTGGTAGATTTCTAAAACCTATCATTTACCTTTCTAGTCTACTGCACACAGCACTTGTTCATTATATTCAACTTCAAGTTTATAATTGATTGGAGTCAACTTGCCAGGAGCTGCTAATTTTTTGATGTACCAACTCCGGAATTTGATATTTTTGCATGCTTTAAATGTATATGATGGTAACTCTGTTGCTCTAAAAGAATCTGAAATGCAGAGAAAGAGCACTTAGAGGTTTTTCTTTGTTCTTAAATTATCCCATGAGGCCATGGTAAAGAAGAAAAAATAAAATAAAATAAAAAAACCATAAATTTGATTGCAGACATTTCCAGGTTTTTATCATGAAATCAGTACCCAGTGTACGTGTACTATTGATCAAATTATGAACAATTATGCTTATGAGACTGAGACTTTGTCAAAGGTTTATTATCCTAGTTTTATGCTTTAGTTTATTTGTGAGTTGCAGGAATTCTATGTCTCTGAAAACGTTGTGTGGAACAGATAAAAATTGTATATAAACATGTAGACAATCATTTTTTTGTAACTTTTGATTAAATGAAAGAAAGAGTAAACACCCGTTTTGGTCCTCCAAAGATTCAAGTGTCATCATGGTCCTACAATAATAAATATATCTAATTGGTCCTTCAATGTTACATTTTGAGGACCGATTTGATGTCCAAAAATGACATTGAAAGATCAATTTGATATAAAGTTTTAACATTGAAGGACCATTTGATGTATTTATTATTGGAGGGTCAAACTGATAACACTTTGTACCTTTGGAGGATCAAAATGTGTGTTTACTGAAATAAAGAATAGACCACAAATTGATCTTTATCAAATTATTGTAATATTCATGTTTGCTCTAATAACCTCTTGGGATTGTTTTCAGGTTGCAACTTTCCCATTTAGTGATCATAATTGCCCTCCTATTCAACTTATAGCATCATTTTGTCAAAGTGCATATTCATGGTTGAAGGAGGATATTCAAAATGTGGTGGTTGTTCATTGTAAAGCTGGTATGGGGAGGACAGGACTGATGATTTGTAGCCTTCTTTTGTTTCTAAAGGTAATTCTTGATAGACAACTTCAAAGACTTTGATATCTTAGTTCTTGTGTACTTTTTTCTCTATGAATTTTGCAATTTTTCACTGTCAATAACTCTTTGGGATTCATTTTGCAGTTCTTTCCAACTGCAGAGGAAGCCATTGATTACTTCAACCAGAAAAGATGTGTAGATGGAAAGGCTCTAGTTCTCCCTAGTCAGATCGTCAGTAATTTATTTTAGTTTATCGTTTTATTTAAGATGTAATATTCTAGATATATTCTTCTAAAATCAATTGTTTCTGTAATTTTTTAAGAGATATGTCAAATACTTTGAACGGACTTTAACACACTTCAATGGAGAAGTCCAGCCAGGACGAAGGTAAGACGTAATTTTGTCACAATGTACCAAAACCAAAGAAGGTTCTTCTTAATTGGGACTTTCACAGGTGCATGCTAAGAGGGTTTCGACTTCACAAATGCCCTTATTGGGTTAGGCCATCCATTACAATATCTGATCATAATGGTAAGCAGCAAAGCTCATTGCTTCCTCTTCATGTCATGTGAATTTCTGTAATCTTATGAAATATTGGAAAATCATTCCATGTAAAGGTCTTTTTCCACAAAGTGATTTTTTGTTTATCAAATGACATATCTTTAGTGAGAATTTCAACACATGATTTATTGAGCAAACTAAAATCACTTAGATTCCAAGTTTTGCAGAGAGAGAAAAGGGAAAATATGTAATAGTATGGTTATAAAAAGAATTGTCTGCTTCAATTAATGTTGTACTTGATAAAGGTGTAAATGGAAGAATATGCGTAAAATGAGATGAAAGCTAAAGAAAAGTCCTCAATATTCACTCATTTTCATCTCTACCAAGTATAGCTTAAGAAATTTGAACATTCATTTGGGAGTCTGGTTCAGAACTTCAGATACCCTATATATGCCTTTAATATTTTTACTCTTTTCAAGCTGATAGTGCCTGTATTTTTCCCCGATTGAATTTGCACTAAAGTAAATTGATATGTATTTCTACCTCTGCAAGATCTAGTTTGTACTGTTCTTTGTCAAATGCAACTTGTCAAGTTGTTCTTACAACTAACATTTTAATCTAGAGAGAGGCTGATGTTTTCACTTATTCTCAGGAATTCTTTTCACCACAAGAAAGCATCCAAAAACAAAGGATCTAATGGTACACACATGCTATTTTTCATGCCTTCTTTGGATCAGTTTTGACTCTTTTCCCAAAGCCTCAATGCTAATGCATAGATTCGAATTTGATTACCGAATTTACATTTTAAACTCGTTTGCAGCCAGAAGATTTCTGGATCAGTGCACCGAAGAAAGGAATTGTGGTCTTTGCACTACCAGGGGAGCCTGGTCTGACAGAGTTGGTTGGGGACATCAAAATTCATTTTCATGATCGACAGGGAGATTTCTACTGGTTTGTTCACAACACCTACTTCTTTTGGCCCCCTTATACTTTATATTTTTTCTCTCTGAATTAGTGTGAAGGATAACTCAAATTTATCAGAATCATTATGATTGTACTTTGACATTTATAGCAATTTTATTATATAATTTCTTTATTCATGTGCATATCTACCTGTCTTCTTAATCTATTTGATATGGAGACCAAAATGTTATATCATGATGAATAGTTTGATTCCCAACTGTGCTATACATTCAAGATTTGCTCTCTTCCAAGCTGTGTATGTGATAGACCCTTAACATATGTTTACTCAAGACAGAAGAGCAATGGGATGAATAAGAGTGGACTGAGCAAGAGTGGGCTGCTTGTGAATGAAAGGAGGAGTAAGGGGGGAAATGGAGGGTCGTACTCAGCAGACAAAAAGACAAAAGAAGAGGTTGTTAACAACTCAGGCAGCTGGCGCAATATGAATGGGGAAGGAATGAGTGGAGCGATTCAGGCATTACCACCAGAAGTGGGAGAAATTCTTTCAAACTCTCAGAGTAAGGTGGAGAGAAATTGGGAGGGTTGGGATATTATTCTGTGCATCTGCAGAATTCCCTTGTTATCTTCTTTCTTTGTTTTCTGCATTTTCAGTCTTTACAGAGGACTACCTCTGATTGTAAGGAGCTTGGTTTCCCTTATTTCTACTCTAATTCCAAGTTTCTATCAGTATGCTATGGAACAGAGTTAGTTTGTTTACACGTAGATTAGCAGTTTTCTTGATATATCAGTTTCTTCTTGGCAGTTGGTTGAATACAACAATGACAGAAAACCGAAAAATTTTGGATGGCTCAGATATCGATGGTTTTGACAAGGTAAAATATACACTTCTTTCAATGTTATTTTGTATGCGCTAATTAGCCCTTAGTATCTTTTGACCCTATGTACGTCTATTGATTAATTCTCTGAATCTCTGAACTTGGTGATAATTTAAACTATATGACTGTGCCCTTCAGAGAAAGATCCCTGCTCCAGGATTCCAGGTCGAAGTTGTGATGGTAGACTGTAATGGCACCCTACCTGCTAGACCGAAAGCCAATCCCGCCAGCAAAGGATCTGATGGAAGCACAAACAATGACCTAACCGGTGCAAGGCTTGCATCTAATTCAAGTGAGAGTAAGGTCCCTACTAGAAATAGAGATGATGATGTATTCTCAGATAGTGATGAAGAGGAGATCCGGGATACACAAAGCAGGAAAGCTGCAACTGAATACAGATTCGCGGCACCTCATCAAGTATCTGAGGCCACTAATGACCATGTAGGGATGTTACATACAACGGATCAGTTGTCAAGCCAGTATGAGGAGCGTTCGCAAAATAATTCTTCTGAAGAATCAACTACAGATAAACTTAATAAAATTCATTCAGGCCCTAACACCACTAACATGGAGTCTGTAGGGGCAAGTGAAATCAAGGCAATTGCAGCAGATGCTTCAGTTTTTTCTTTTGGAGATGAAGATTTTGAAAGTGATTGAGAGGATGCGGGATTACGATATTATTCAGGAATTCGTATATAGCCTTTCCTAAGCGATCATACTTTGTGGTGGAAGGTATTAGGCATTATGAAATTCATTGCATTTTCCCCCTATTTGTTGTCAAATAAACTTTCCTGTATTTTATTATTTAAACTTCGTATATTTTTAAGGTTACATACTTACATGATTCTTCCAAGTTGCCATGTGATGTGCTTCATCGTGTCCCCGAGGTCCTCTGGAGCATTCCAGCAACCAGAACAGAATATTGCAGGTGAGTTGAAATTGAAACTAGTAAATACTAGCGAGCAGCAACAATGCCGGGTAACAGTTCCAACACCTCACAAAGATGCAAGTGACTTATTTACATAAAATATATTTAAATAAAATAAATGTTTGAAAATTTAATATAGTACCTGTTGAAGAATTACAAATTTAAGATTAGGAAAAGGAAAAGACAGAAAGACAACTAAATAATATTAAACGAAGAATATTATTAACAAAAATGAGATGTGATATAATTTCATAATTTAGTATTCTTATTTATACTAATATTTAGGTGTAAAAGCTCAAACTCACTAACATTAAGACTAATAATCCTAATATCTTCTAACATTCCTTTTCAAGCTAAAGTTTACTAAGCTTTAGCTTGTTATAAGTAGCAAACCCATAAACATAAAATAAATAACAGAACTCTATCTTTATGCAAAAGCAAGAAGAGAAATTTCAAATTCGACATAGAGACGTTGAACTGTTCAAATACGATATAAGGAAAAAGAGAAGATGTTGAACCATCCAAGCATCCAAAAAGGAAGAAGAAGAGAAACTGGGAAACTCTTACTTTCTAACCTGCAACATCATTGCTAGTGAGAATCTAGGGTGGCTCCATCTCATTGATAGCCCTTTCCTCCCGACGGCTCCATCTAGCGGATAGCCCTTTCCTCTAACATCTCTGGGGTGGTTCCACCTCGTTGGTTATTCTTTGCCTCCAATCGGGCAACCCTTTCCTCCAAGCTCAAGGTGCACCAAGAAAATTCACAAAAAGAACAAAGAAACACAAGATAGAACAACAACTTCAACCTGTCTCCTTCAAAGATATCAAATAAACACAATCATAACTCAGCCACCAAGCCTCCATCATAGCAACAAACCAAAGTCCAAACTCACAAATCACAAGATAAACCACAAAATCAAAAGCCAAATCTCTCACTAGCTCGTCAGAAACCTCACTGGAGGGGTCGTCAAATCAGTCAAAGAAAGAGAGGAAAAATCAAACAAACAAATCACATAATACATCAAAATTGAGATTAGAATTGCCCTAAATCACCTTCAGCCACCACAGAATGCACCACCATCCACTGATGCTGTCAAAAATACCACCAATAAGCACAAACGGTGCTGGAATCACCTCCAATTAATACAAAATCCAGAATAAGGAAAAGAAACAGATTCTAAAACAGATGCTGTCGAAAATACCACCCATAAGTACAAACGGTGTTGAAATCACCTCTAGTCAATACAGAATCCAAAATAAGAAAGAGAAACATATTCTAAAACAAAGTTCGACAGAAAACTCGCTAGAGCTCTGGCCAACTGATGCGCCAGTCACCGTTGATGTCAACTCCTCGCCATTCTCTGGTTCTGGTCGCACCCAAATGCAGCATCTCCAACCATTTGCAACCTTCAAGAATGTTGAAACTAAACTCGCAAAACAAAGCATGAGTGCGCAACATAGAGGAAATGTCACCACTGGCAGCCACCGCATGACTCATCGATTTCTACCCAGAAATAGAAGGTCACAACTAGCCTACACCCATCAATAACTACTGCTGGGGTTGCCTGAAAACTAAAACCGCAACCACTTTTGCTCAACCACTCAAATACCACGATCTCCCCCTTACCGCCAATCTCCAGAAACAACCCGCTGGCCCTTCGCCCAGCACCGGTCCACCACTGCTGGTCAAATACCACCAGCGACCACCGCCAGCCGCTTAAGAGATTAAACAGTAGCCCCAAGGGTGGCTACCCTAACCTGAAAAAGGTCACGATATTGTTGCTTCTTTCATTATTTTTTTTTAAAAAAACCAACAAGAGAGGAAACACAAGACAAAATGTAAAGGAAAGAGTATATAATCAAATTCCATGAACTCGAAACAATAGAAGGGAGAAACTTGCTTCTAGGTGGATGGTACTATTGTGATACCATGTTGAAGAATTACAAGTTTAGGGTTAAGTAAAGGAAAGGATAGAAAAATAGTTAAACAATAATAAACTAAGAATATTATTGATAAGAATGAGATGTAATATAATTTCATAATTTAGTACTCTATTTATACTAATATTTAATTATACAAATCCAAACTCACTAATACTAAGACTGATAATCTTAATATCTTTAAACAGTATCAAAATTATCAATTTCATGTAGTCAAGTTCATTTATTAGTTTAAGAACAGATACAAAATATTCGATTACGACTCTTTTGGCACATTATGCAAGTTAAATTTAAATCATAAGTTTTTTTTTTCAACTACATGGCACCATGTCAGTACAAACTATCAGTAAGAAAAAGAAAACAGAAAATATATAAATATTTAATTTTGAATTATAAATCTCACATTGAGTAAATAAAAAAATCTAATGTGATATTTAAACTATAAAATTCTCACTTGATAAACTAATTTTTTTAATTAAGTTCTCTGAAGTTAAATTTAAATTATTAGTTTTTCCTTTCTTTTTGACAACTACATGACACCAAGACAGTACAAATAATCAATAAAAATAAATAATATATATATATATATATATATATATATATATATTTATTAGTTTTGTATTGAATCTCACATTAAGTAAATAAAAAAATTTAATATTGTATTTAAACCATTAAGTTTTCTCACTTAATAAACAAGTCTTTTAAGTTAAACTTTCTTTTTGAGATTAAATCATAATTATTATTTTTTGAGTTAAATCATTGGTTTTAGGTCTTTGTTAGAGTTGCCCAAAACTTTTTGGGCTAGCTTTTTTAAAGAAGCTATTTTATTTTCCTTATATTTTTGGATAGATAATTCGACTGCATGGAAAACTACATTTCAAATAATCGCATAGTACCAAATAACAGAATCGTAATCGAATACAACATTGCAGTGACTACTGATGTTAGTGAGGCGGCATTCGTTGCTGCACGAACAACATCCACCATTCCACTCTATCATTCCCTGGGGTGAAATTTTAGTTCCAAATGATTTGGCAGAACAGATGTAAAGTTTTGGAAGCCAAACTCAACACCGGGCAGTTCTCATGACGATTGTATATGGATGTTCTCCCAAACCTTCTTTAAGTAATTGCCATACCAATATATAAGAATCATCACCTGAGAAGGACCAAAGTGCTTGAACTCATTGATCAAACAATCCAATACCATTCAAAGGCCATGGCTACATCGTTTCTTTTTTCCTTTCTTCAAGGAGGATATCATCTTATGCAGCATGGAGATTTCAAAATCCTTTTGTTTCAACTGTTGCTGCAACGATTCAATCAACATATCATTTTGCTTCAATTTTTGACTCAGTGCTTCAATCTCATTCTTGTGGGCGTCAATGCCACACTTATTTGAGCCAGTCATGTCATCGTCTTCAATTTTAGGATCCATCTTTGCTTTCTTGGAAACATAAAATGCATCATCCACTTGCAAAGCTCTCTTAGAAGGAATCTGGTCATGGGGGTCATCACTTGCCATTTTCCGAACATATAGACTGGCAGTCATACCTGTACTGAGCTGAAACATGACAAGTTTCTGTGGACGTTGTGCTGAATCCTAACATAAAGTTAAATTCATCACTCGAATGAAATTAGTCATATGGGGAGGCAGCTTTCCCAAAAGTCAAAAGTGCATAAATATGCATGAGTTATATGCAAACAGCAAATGCAATATCAATTTATCAAGGATAAATTATCTTCATTTTGTTTAACGAACATTAAAGAATAAATTATTTATTTCATCAGGACTTAGGAAGCGAAATAAATAGGTGTCTACCTTAAAACATTTATATTGGAACAAATGGGTACATGTATCTTTTTGTAGAAAAATGCAAACCAAAAGGTATCAACTTAGATATATGTACCTTTTCTTGGCTGCCTTGGACATTTTCATATGCATCATGTGCCTCTTGTGGGTTCTTAAAGATGGCCAAGGCAGAATATTTTTCTCCTCGACCTTTCTTAGAAGGCTGCAGCAAAATGCATGAGAACACAAGGAAGGGAAAATAAGTAAGAATTAACACTTGAACAGTTCCTAACTTGACCAACAGGCAAGAAGTTGGTGTGGGGAAGTTCTTTAATCAGTTCTGTTTTTCAAAATACAGTGTCAAATTTCATCGCTGTGTATAGTTTACACAGTAGACAAAGAGCAGGTCATAAAAGAACCCAGTAAGTAGCAGTTAGCCACACAGGGTATCATATATTATTGATCAAGAATCCAGGGCAGAATGCCTACAAGAGTGCCATATGACAAACCTAAATGTTTTCATATTAAAGGCATTCATGCTATTTTAATAATTACTAACTAATCATTCTCTTCATCAAAATGTTAAGATAGCGCATAAGGACATACTCTACCTTCAGTTCTACTGTGAAGTCTCCAGGAACAACATTATGCAGTTCTTCACTGTTCACACTGGTTGGTATCCCATGGAGAAGAAGCTTTGCCATCTCACTTTCAGGAATCTAAAATGAAATAACAGTAATGATATTAACTGCAATTACCAACCACCATGAGTTCAATGTAGAACTGGAGATGTATATATCTAGCCTTACATGCTCTTGAATCAAGGGAATTGCTCTATCAACACCAAGCTCCATCTTAGCAAGAACAAGTTTCATTGCTGCACGTGCATCATCTAGACAATTATGTGCAGCACCCTTTTCCCGAACTTCATAGCCCAACACAGCCTGTCACAACAATTGATGATAAACTGTGAATCTAACATCAATATTTGCGGGTTTTTTTTCTAGACAAAAAATATTCACTAGTAATTTATTCATGCAGTTTTTATGGTGCAATGTCTTAAATATCAAAGCAAAGACAAGCATGACAAAAAGACTTGACAATCACAGGTGTATGAGTGTATCCAGGGGAATTCCTCCAAAGATGAAGTGACTATCTGCCAGTAGCTAGTCATAATACTGCTTTACATATTATGGATGGCATGCAACACAGAACCTTTAATCATAGCAGATAAATAATTTACTACTTGCCTTGCATAAACTATTCAGAGAAGGTCTCTTGTGAATAGGTCTGTCCAAACATTGGAAGATATATGAAGTGTCAACCACTTTAACATGATCTAGCTTCAGCACTGCAAATGAGAATTAGTAAATATAATAGAGCCCCAAAAATAATAATAATAATTTCCACAGAAGTAATCCCATTAACATACTCAAACTAACAGTAGGTTCATGGACACACACACAGCCAAAATAAACTAAAATGTTATGGCACCCACCACGTAGGTCATTATGTAAACTGTGTCCCACTAATATGGTTCCATCTGATAACAGCTTCTTCACGGATTTCTATGAAAAAGCAAAACATATCTTCATTAAGCACTTGAAAGTATGATACTGGAAAACTAGGAAGTGAACCACATAATACCTGTATATCCGCAAAGGAGCAAGTTACTTCCACTAGATCTTGAGAAGAGACACCAGTAATATCTGTTCTATAGTCAGTAACTGCTTTGTTGGGGTTTACAAGTTCATTTAGTTTGACCTGAAAAGTTCAGATATTATCTAACTACACCTCAGAAAGGAGAAGTCATTATATGTGGAGCCTAGAACAAAGCATAAAGTACCTCTAAATTGCGGTCAACTACACAGACTTTCACTAATGCTTCAGTCCCATCTTCACAGAGAACCATTTCGCAATCAACAGCAACCATTGAGGTAGATCTCATCACCTTGTTTTCTTCTTTAAGTTTTATAACCACCCACCCCTTCATTTCCGCACCAAAAGCAAGATAGATAAATGGAAAAGTAATTGCCTTGTGTAAATAAGAATTCATAGTACCTAGATGTTTTTAAACTGAAGCAAATCATGGCCAAAAATAAATACATAAACATAAGCAAATCAATTAAATAGATGCAAGGATACTAAAATCTAAACTTTAAATATGATTACCGGGAAATCAAGGTCAAGGAAATAAAAGATAAATTCCAGTTCATACCCTAAACACATACTAAATTCAGAAACTGCATCAAAAACTTTTCTGGAAGATTGGAAGCCAGGTCTCCACAATTTCTTCTAAAGACAATGGAAGGTACTTGCATATTGGCATAGCCATCTAAATGATGCACATTAAAGAGTTTAAGGTATTTTATTGCAGGTTTATCATGTTTCTTCCTATCCACAGGCAACTATTCATTCAAAAGTCAAAACATTAACCCAAAAAACTTCAAATATTGACACGTTTCTGCATGTGCATGGAAACAAATAATTTCAAGCAATAAAAATGAGCAGTAACGTATCAAACATTGCCATGAGCTCCATCTTCAAAATTCAAATATGAAGATCCAAAATGTTTATGAACTGAAGCATTTTGTTATATCAAAATTTTTTTCTTAGCCTAAAATTTCTCTTGGCACTTCTTTGAAGAAATCTTCAACTAGACCATAATAGAAAGACAAATGCACATTTATGCATTATTTCACGTACAGACTAGTTTCATGTCTATAAGCAATGCACACATCAAGAACAGCTCGTTAGCATTTGAATGAACATAGGTTGAAGAGATAAACCGAGCATGGAAGGTTACAACAAACCTCATCAAGTGATTTAAATGAATAATCCAAAGGATACAATGGGTGCCGGAGAGTTACTTGGACTAGCCTCTGTGCTGCCAACATCAGAAGGTTACAAGAATTATAGTAGAATTATCAAGAAATGAAGATGCATCAATGAAATACACCACTAAACTGTATACCAGCCATATTTTCCACAGAAAATTTTGTTGAATGCATTTGCACACATTCCAAGAAAATATATGATACATCAAACTTGACAAACATGTAAATTCCAGCATCAGTCACAAAACATAATAAGAAGAAAATGAAGAATAAAGAATAAAATAGCCTTGTAACAGCATAAAGTTATATCAGAAGATACATTTGCTGAATCATAGAGAATTTAGGTTATCAGTTACAGTCTCTTGAAATTTAGGTTCTACATTCAGATTTGATTGCAGCAATAAGACATATATGACTTATAAGCCAACTTTAAAATAATATGATGATTTGGATGGTAGAACTCAGGAAAGCAACGATTCATAAACTATAACTAAGTAATAAGTAGTTTTAGAAGACAAAGCATAAGGTACACAAAAATAGAAATTAGAACAGGGACTGCCTGTATGCAATTCAATAAGAACATTGAATTACTTAAGGTAAAAAATAATAAAGGGTTGGCAGAAAATCTAAACACGTGTAGCAAACACGACTTTTGAGTGAAGGAAATTAAATCATCAAAAGGAAAATTAAAAAGGAGATTGAAAGGCTCATCACTAATTGAGCCATAATTAAAAAAAAATGCTTTAAACCAATCTAGCATGTCAAGTACGACAATGTTAGTAGTAATAAAATCTGGAAAGAAGGTTTAACTGCAATAATTATCCCAATTTCCAACATAAAAATCACTATGAAAACGTACCTGCTCAGGGGAATCGTAAGATTTATCTTTCAATTGCTCCAGTACTTCTTTATTTGAATGACGTAGCATGATGTTAGCAAAAAACTGAGCACAGGGGGAAAATAAGTAAAAATCATGTCTTGTAGGCTATTAAGTCCCTCCCCCCCCAAACCAAAAAAAAAAAAAGGAACAGAAAAGAGGAGTTAAATAGGGCATTCAAAAGTTCTTTACCTTCAAATCATCCTCTTTTGAAAATGTCTTGAGAAATGCAGCCAATATCTCATGGGACCTCTTTGCCGGATCACTCAAATTAGCGCCAAACTTTTTATCATAACTGGCCAAGAATTCTTTCCAGTCTCCCAGGTTACCCTTCAGGCCTCTCTTTTGTGCCAATTTTACAATATCAATCAGCACCTACCCACGTGGAAGCATTAGTTCTCTTGCTGGGAAGAGTGGATATAAGAAAGAGAAAATAAAATAATATAAATAACAAACAGATGTGTGCGATTTCCCCAGTGTAGACCAGCAGAAGCATACATCTAAAAGGTCCAAAATGCATCAAAATTTATCTGTATAATAGATGATATGTTTAATTTGATCATCATCAACCCCAAACAAACAAAGAAGTCAGGAAAGACCTTTTGCAAACATATGAATCCAAAATTAATATCTATGAACTAATTAGTAACTTCATGGCAAATGTATTCTCTTATTTGGTGAATAAACATTAAACTACTGGTATTCAATTTAATCTGACAACAATTAACTTTTCCACATTGCCCTTGAAACTATAACGAGAAACAAATAATTAGACAGAACGATATGAAATAGGTACAAGGTTTTGCTAAATTAAGATGGTAGAATAGTATTATTAAATTCTTATTAAGATTTATTGCACTCTGGTTACAGCTGAAAAGCGTTAAATATATGCATTTGTGGCTTGACCTAAGATTCACCACCTAAAACATTAAAATCAAATGAATGCACAGCACAATAGCTAACAAATGTTCACACTGAATTCTTTTGGAAAGAGTTGGAATCAAACAGGTCGCCCAATGTTAGACAAGGAAATTTGATATTCGATTTTAGGAGTCAAATAATGTGAATTGATGAATGAAGTGTAACAATAGTTGGGCTGCGACTTATGGAAAAATAAGCGGGCGAAAATGAACACGAGCTAACCTTTTTCTTTGCAGTGTCTATCTTGTCCTCCATTTATCTGCCTTCTTCTAAGAACAGAACACAAAAGAGAGGGAACAAGGACAAAGGGTTCGTTGCAGTGCGGCGAATGCTTGGGTGCTTTACCGACTGCCAACTCCTTGCGGAACACCGTCAGCTAATGCTCCTCTAGGTTTTAAAGGGGACTGGTATAAGACGGAAACGAAAGTTGCTCTGTATTAAACATTAAATATATTTATTTTTTAGATATTTTTTATGTAAATTTTTAAGAATATCTACTTTTATTTATTAAATTATACTCCCGTATCCTCTCTTGATGATGATTATGTTTAGATTAATAAGATAAAATGAATTAGAGTTAAATGCGATGAAATAGCATTAATTGTCATTTTTTTTAAAAACAAATGATGGAATGGAAGTGGAAGTTATTTATTTTATCTCATTTCATCTAATATTTCACTTTTTCTTCCTACCAATATATGAGATCGAACCAACTCATTTGTTTATAAATTCTTATCATCCATCCACTTCTATTAAACCTTTCAAACAATGAAATAGACTTTCCTCTATTTTACTTATTTTGGACCGACTTATGGGTTCATTGATCTAGAGCAACCAGGTCCATTAGAATAAACATTCTAGACATCACTATGAGTGTAACGCTAAATAGATGAATAATGACTAGAAATAATAGTCTTCATGATTTCAAGTAACAATATTCAATATACACTAAATGTTCAGATTCTTCACACCCTAAATGCTTATATATATATATTCAATATACACTAAATGTTCAGATTCTTCACACCCTAAATGCTTATATATATATATATACACACGCTTAGCAAGGTAAAAAAAAGGTACGATATAATTATCAATACACACACTACTTTCTTTGTACACATACTGACTTGAATATCTGAATATTTTTTACAGATATCCACTCCCTTAATCCTTTATTGTTATTACTATACCACGGACACAATCTCTTATCTTCTCAAGTAACTCTCAAAGCCCAATTATAAACACTACCATTAAATATCCAAACAATCCTACAAAAACTTTACTCCACTCTACTCTTTTCCATTTCACTTCACTGTGTTACACTCAACTCCATTTTATTCAACATAAGATATCCAAATAAAGTCTTACTCTACTCATGTCATTCTTCACCTTTTCCCATTCTTTAACTTCAAAAAAAAATTAATTCAAATTATCTTTTAAACCAATTATTTTATTATACATATATTTTTATAATTTTAAACAATTTTCCTTTTAATTTATATTATTTTAGATTATATCTAAATTTAAAATAATCCGTGCAATTGGCATAATACTTGCTAGTTTTCTAATTATTCTTTATCTTCCAATCCTCTTCTTAATTCAAGCCTTCAAGGAGCAACAATCTCCTCTTCACACATCTCTTCTATAATCTATAATAAGAAAAAACAAACAAAAAAGATCAAAAGAAAGGGATTTGGTATAAATTATTGGGAAAATGAGTACTAATGATACATGACAAACAAAATAAGCGATGCAATATACACTAAAAAAAATGCGCAGATAAATTAAATAACTTTTTTTTTGGTACATTAGAGTGCAAAGGCCCAAATAAATTAAATAATTTTATAAAACCAATATTTATTTATATATAAAATAATTTGTCTACTCCTATACATAATGATTATTGTATATAGTTTATCATCAGCTTCTGAGTTTCACTGCAAATTTAACACCTGCAGATCTTCATTTTGTACTTATTGAAGAGCTGCTTGGAGGAAAGATTATTGTGAGGCTGCTGCAAGTTGGAGTTGTTCAAAAAATTGGAAAGATTTGGGCCAACGAAGTCAAACTTCAGTTCAGAACTTTTCAGGGTATGGATTATCAAATTATACTACCTTAATGTTGAGGATTAACTTCAGGGTAGAAGATTCTTTTGCTTATAAAAACATATAAAGTAGTTGTGGATTTGGAATTAATGATTCAATATTCCCCTGCTGTTAAATCTGTTATGGACTATCAAAATTGTAGAAAGTTTGTGCCCTGTTTCTGATCACATTGTGTATTCTAACTGCCACTTGTAATTATATTCAGAGTGTTCCAACACAGCATTGTGACAAGCAAAGGAAATAAAATAGACTTACCAGTTACAAAGCTGGTATCACCATTTAAAAAACAAATAAAAGCAAATAGAATAGAAACAATCATTAGTAATTCGTTTGCCAATTACAAAAGGTAATTGGCAAACGAAGTTAACAGAATCAATACTGCTATTAGCAATTCGTAGGAAAACAAAATTCACTGAGCAACACTGCAAGGAACCGGCAATTGAACACATGAGAACTCATCTAACATGTTGTGAAACGTGAACATAGCAAGAATGCATTTGCTTTCTTACTAAGATCATGAAAAGCTACTACTGGAGACCTCATCACTGTTTGACCACCTTCTGACGGCAGACGGCACAAAATTTCTACCAGCCAAAAATCCAAACTTTGTTCTGAACATTGTCAATCGATTGTTATTACTACTTGAAGGAGCATCAGCCAAGGTTATTTGGTTAACTGTTGGTAGAAACGCTATTGTACTGTCCTGAGCTCCGGCACCATCACTTCCACTCCCATCCAAAGCTTCAACTTCATTATCATCATAATTAAACGCCAAAGGACCTCTCTGTTTACGCACCCACTCCACAGTTTTACCAGTAACCTTTCTGCACTTTTTAACCTTAATTTTAACCAAATTGGGACAACCCGAAGCAAGGGCTCGAATTCCAGCATTAGATATAGGACACCCTTTAATGCATAGCTTCTTGAGTGCAACACACTTGGTGGCAATGCACTCAAACTCCTCATCACCAACGGTGCCAATCCCACAAAGAGCCAACCTTTCCAAACTCTTGCAGCTGGAAGCAATAGCCTCCAAGCTTACAAAGGTGGGGTAAATACCAATCAACACAAGTTCCTGTAAATTAGGACAGTGTTTGGCAATAGCAATCAAACCATCATCACCAATCCTGTTAGTCCTCCACCCATCAATGTGAAGCTTCCTCAACAGCTTGCATCGCTCAGCAACACAAGAAAGCCCCACATTTGAGCACTCAGCAGTTTTCAAAATGTGCAAAGTCTCCAACCCCAAGCAGTTAGATACCCCACCAAGACCCACATCACTAACTTGAATCTTCTCAAGGTGAATTTCAATTAACCCATTGTTCAAGTACCCAATTGTTTCCAGAGTCTCATCCCAATCCCCCAAACCCGCAATTAGCTTCAAAGTTCGAAGGTTTTTGGAACCAATTATAAGGGGTGCGAAGCTTTGACCATTAACAAGCTCCTTCAGGGTTATAGATTTCAAAGACGACGTCGCAGCGCCACCAGGACCAACCACCTCGGTTCCGTCGTGGACCCCACGGAGCCGCTTCACGGAGAGCTCTTCCAAAACGGCGCAACGTTCGACGACGGCGTTGATTCCTTTGGCGCCGAACATGCACGACCCGCACGATAGCTTCTTCAGAGCCTTGCAGTTGTCGCCGATACCGGCCATGCCGGTTTCCGTTATCTCACGGCAGCCGCGGAGCTTGAGGCGGGTGAGGTTCCTGCACCTAAGCGAGATCAGGATCAAAACGTCGTCGTTTATGCTGATGTTCCTGCGGTCGCATCGCAGGGCGAGTTTCGTGATCGAGTCGAACCGGGCGAATAGGGAAGGAACGAAATCCAGCAAATCCGATTGAGCGTTTAGGGAGAGACGATGGCGGCTTTGACCGTCGACGCGGAGCCACCGCCGGCACACGAGAGAGCAGCGTTTCCGATCAACGGAGCTGAGGAAATTAAAGATTCCAGCAAGGCAATCGTCGGGGAGATCGGCGATGTAGTCGCGGCCTCCGGTTGAGTTATCGGTGAAATCGAAATCTTCATTTGGCTCATCGGGACGATAACTGAATCGGTTGCTCTCACAATTTTGGCGGCGACTGAGTTCCGGCGAAGGTACGGCGGTGGACGGTGACTGTCCCATTGAGAGGTTGGTATGATATGTGTCTGAGTGTGGTGTGCGGTGGTGAGGTATCCAAGGATTAAAAAGAGCGGTTAGTGCAGAGCGCGTGGAACATAAACCCATAAAAATGTGAATAGGCGCGTGTGATAGTGGCGACCAACGAGGCCGAGATTAGCGCATGGGTTCATGCATTTGGAGTCAGCCCATGTATGTGTACGTGATAGTGGGCTTGCGTGTCTCTCTCATCTTGGACCTGACCCCCCTTCCCTTCCTCCCATTCAGATTGCCTTTTATTTTTCAGACCTTGAAAAATAAAAATCTCAGCTTATTTTATTATTTTTTTCTTTCATATATAGGATGTATATAAGGTGAAAAGAATATTTATTACGTAAAGTGAAAGAAGTAAATTTTGATCATTAAATTTTATATAAATAATTAAAATTAAAACATAAATATATATGATTTTTTTAAATAATCACATAAATTTTAAATAATTTTTAATTTTAATTATTTATATATAATTATATAATCAAAATTTATTTATTACTCTCGTACAATAAAAAATTTTTTCATTAAATATTTCTCCTTTTATATATATCTTTTTCGTTTTTAAAATACTTGGGCCATTATCTGTATCTTTATCTTTTGTTTTTTGTGAAAATGGTTAGTTATTTTAATGTTATTACCAACTGTATAACACTGTCTTGGAATTATTAAAACATGATAAAATTAATTTGATTTAAATTCTGCTGATTTAATTTGATTTAGAAATTAATCATTATATTTGAATTTCATTATAAAACTAATATTTTAATTGATTTATAAATTAATTTTCATGTTTGAAATATTTTAAAAATAAATAAGACTTATTTTGAATAATTTTATTTTGTTATCCTTACTTACAATAAGTAAAATAAGTGCATTAATAATAAGGAAATCATCCATTCAAATAACCAAAAACTCAAATCAAATCATCTTCATTCAAATTCAGCAAAATATAAATAAATTTCTAGGTGTATACTATTTTTTTTATAAGCCTGTGTATACAATTTAAATCAAACAGAATTCAAAATCACAACTCTTATTTTATAATGACTTAAAGTAAAAAAAAAAAAGGTGATATACTCGCATAGATGGTTGAACTACTGTAATATTATTATTTGTTATATATATATATTGGTGCATAAGGACATTATTTTTATTATATTCTTACAAATAAATCATGAATATAATTTGCATCTTATGATAATTGCATTTTTCCTCTCTTATTAGCAAGGATGCACGTGACTTGACTCAGCTCAAAAATCTAACCCCTGGCCCAAGATCGAGTCCTTTATTTGAGAGTCGGTGTATTTTTCAAACCCAATCACCCTGGCTTAACTTGGTATCACATAGATTTTAATTAAGTATTATGACTTTTCATAATTTTAGTTACGATGTCATTTCTTTATTATGTAGTTATCAATCAAAATGGTTGAAATGGGTAAAAACTAGTCAATACAAGCAAATTTATAAAAATAACGAGAAAATAATCAAAACATTATATGAAAAAACATTTTGTGTATCTAAATCGGGTTAATTCAATCTGAACCTTAAAATAATCCAAAATTAAATCATAAAATTGACTCAATTAAAATTTTATATAAGTATTGAGGCAATATCAATATGTACTAACCCAATTCATGTGCACTCTTACTTTGTCCTCGTTATTCTTGTCTTATAAGTATTTCTTTGTAATTGTATAGAACTGACACAACGAGTCTCATTTGTTGGGTCAGTCCATCAATTTATCGGATTAATTCGTTAACTTGCTAAAAAATAATAAATTAAGTTACATATTTTAACTCATTTTAAATTTAAGTGGGTCAAGCTTGGCTCGTCAGGTTGATTTTTTTTCTTTTTTTTCTTTCTTATTACACTCACTTTACTTTAGACTTTAGTCTTTCTTAAATAAAACCTAATCTCCGTCGTTCACTCGCTTGCAACCACAGATACTCACTGTCATAGAAGCTCTCTTCATCTCTTCTATTTTTTTTCTGCAACTCATTTTTTTCTTTTTCTTTTTTGTTCTCATTTTTTCCTTGGTATGCAACCTTTCTTTATTTTTTTTTTGTTTTTTGTTTTTATAATTTCCTAGTTACTGCAACCCTAATTGATGCACATATTCAAATTTGGTGTTGCTAGCTTACTGGATTAGAGTTTGGTGGATTTGCTAGATTTGGGACCATTTGATATGCATGATATAATAAGGTCTAATAGTATGAAGCTTGATAAATTTTTAATATTATCTTTTATTTGGTGCGACATTGTATAATATACTATTATATAAAATAATATTATAATGTATTTGTTGATGCACTGTATAATATTGAATATAATAAAAAATTGACACTTTTGACAAAAATATCTTTTAATAAAAAATATACTATATTCATCCGGCAAATTTACCAATCTGCTATTAGTGACAAATTTATTTATCAAATTGTCATTCTTTTTAAACTATACGTTAAATTTTTTTATTATTTTTGGTTCCACGTAGACTACGCCAACACGTGTGGCGCATCCAACTAGGATGCGCCAACACATGTGGCGTTTTCCACGTGGAAACGCTACACGTGTTGGCGCATCCTAGTTGCATGCGCCACGCGTGTTGGCGTAGTTTACGTGGAACGAAAATTAATAAAAAAAATTTCAATGTGGCATGTGCAGGGCACTTAACCCATTCTACGTGGATCTCTTAAAAAATGGCGCTTAGAGACACATATATTTTACATGTCTATTAAAGAGTGCACCATAATATTGAGAGACATCAGTTTCAATTAGCTTATTTATAGGCAAAATATTTGCTTTTGATCTGTAAAGTAGTCGATGTGGGACTTTGATATTAGTAAGGCAAAGCAACTAAGTAAGACAATAAAGTACATTTGTTCGATGTGGGACTTTACTCTGGATTTGTTTAGTTGAACAGAAAGATTGACTAAATGGATTTTTTTTTCATTTCTATGCTTGCAGTCTGGTTCTCATTCTTTGAGTATACTTGTTCGTGCTATTATATTAGATAAGAAGCCAGAAGAAGTTCCAATGGTAAGGAGATATAATGTTCTGTGTTTCACAACAAAATTTTATTTAGTTAGACAAAGGGGAAATAAGTTTGTTACGTTGTACATGTTGAGCATCTACTACGTTATAATGCATTTGAAAATTGTATGGGTGTCTAACATCTTCATTAAGGGCTTCTCCTTTTTGGTTTGTTTGGCCATTTGTGTTGCTTGAAACAATATAAAAAATGCATCCTAAATGCAGAGTTGACAATCCTATCTAGCATTACTGCACTAGTTTCTTGCTGCTGCAGTCATTCTTGTCACTCATAATACTAAGAGCACCTTTGAGATTACTTGCTTAAAATTATATTGTTTTTCTGCCTGGAATAGTTGGTTGAATCTGTTTTGAATAAGGTCGTAGAGGAGTTTGAGCATCGCATTGCAAGCCAATGTGAATAGGTACAGTACTTTTCACCTTTTAGTAATGTCATTAGTTTTTAGATGATTGGTCGGTCATTTTATGTGCTTTTTACTCCATTTTTTGGAAAAACTTGTTCATGCTTAAGTTGATTTTTATGACAAGCTGTTCTTAGTTATTTATTTTTCATGTAACTTACAGACAAAAATAACTTCAAGAGTTGCTGTTTTTCAAAGTTTGTTATGGATCTGTATCAAAGTTTGTTATGGCCAATAAAAAGGTAATAGTATGTACTAACCTCGCATTTAACATATTCCAGGACCCTCATGAAACTTGAAAAATGCTTGAATTCTTAGACTCATCTAGTTTTTAATTGATTAGGTAGAGAACAAGATTCCAATGATAACAAAGAAAGAGGAATTCACGTTTAATTGATTTACCTTGCCACTACTAAAGTCTCACATCAAACAAATGTATTTTGTTGTCTTACTTAGTTGTTTTGCCTTACTAATACCAAAGTCTCATATCGACTACTTTACAGATCAGAAGCAAATACTTTGCCTATAAATAAGCTAATTGAAACTGATGTCTCTCAATATTGTGATGCACTCTTTAGTAGACATGTAAATTATATGTGTCTCTCGGCGCCATTTTTTAAGAGATCCACGTGGAATGAGTTAAGTGTCCTGCACATGCCATGTGACATTTTTTTATTATTTTTCGTTTCACGTAGATTACGCAACATGCGTGGCGCATCCAACTAGGATACGCCAACACGCGTGGTGCATCCAACTAGGATGCGCTAACATGTGTAGCGTTTTCACATGGAAAACGCCACATGTGTTGGCGCATCCTAGTTGGATGCGTCACGCGTGTTGGCGTAGTTTACCTGGAACGAAAAATAATAAAAAATTTTAACGTGACAAAAACAGTGACAATTTGATAAATAATTTGAAAATGATGATAATTTGATAAATAATTTTGTCACTAATGGCAGATTGGTCAAAAAGCCATATTCATCCAAATTTATCATGTTATACTAATTTTTAGAGAAATAAATAAAAAATACTAGGTTATAATCTTTAATCTCTAATCCATACTAAAACAAAAGCTCACTTTTAGATAACAAACTTGGACTAAGTTTACCTAGGCCTTAACTCATAATAACATACTTAAAAAAAAAAGGAATGGGAAGAGCAAATTTTCCTGGGTGCGAGACGACGCAGAATTTAAGAAAAAAGGGTGATAGTGTTGTGGGTTCAACAGGAGCAAGGCCGTGGAGGCAATGCTCAACAGCTAGGCAACGGTGGTTTTGATTGATGAAGAAGAAGGTGGTTCGTAGGGTGATTGAAGTTGTCTGTGGTGGAGGAAGGCAATGACGGGTTGTGATTGTGTGTGTTCGGTGCGACGAGTAGAGATCAGCGATCATAGATAGGGTTGTGGAATCCTAGTTGCGGTGATTTAGACGATATCGACAAGTGGGGAATGGCGGCGACCGATGGAGGCAAGATTGAGTGATGTTGTAAAGGATGAGACAACGAAGGATTGGTGTTTGAGTGATAGGGTTGTAAAAGGAATATTTTTAGATGAACTTATCTATCAAAATTTAATCAGACCTAATCTCACTCCCCAATGATTGATTAAGTTATACGTTAATTTTAATGCATAAGAGGAATATGTTGGATAAACTTATATAATAATGTCGTCGCACTAAACAACTGATAAAATCATTGTATAAATTTATCTTATCAAATCTTATACATTGTGTCAAACATGTCTTTGGTGTTGTCTTTAAGCAGGCCAACCTGTTAATCTAACCTAAAATAAAGTGGATTGACTATTTTAACTTATTTCTTAAAATTGATCAACTCGTCTTGCCCCATTTTAGAACTAACCCATGACAGGTCAGACGGGGCAACTCATTTTCCAGCTCTAAAACTATATTCCTAACATGGGTGCTTCTCCAATTCTATGTGATTAACGATTCAATGTTTCTAGTCATTTTTTTATTATTCAAACACATGATCCTTCCAATATCTAAATGGATTTTTCTAGTGGTGTTTTTCCATCCTGTGGAATGAGTTATTAGTAGTTTGACTATTTTAAACTATCAAGTCTGTTTCAAAACCACCACCTCAGTATAATTGAAACAGAAAAAGAAAGGGAAAATAATGACATCAAATGTAAGTAAAATCACTGAGTGCACTGTGAGTGAAATCAAGCTTCCATTGCACTACGGTTTTGCCCATTAACTCGACGAGAGTGATTCCATGAATCCATATCCCATTCATCTTAAGAGATTGTATTTTAAAGTCTCCTCGTATATACGATAAGATTTGATTGCTTCAAAGAATGTTAAATAATATTTTATTAGTAATTTAACCCACGATTTACAAAGGTACATGCATGTTCAAGTTTATAGTTAGTGCCGTTAAAAAGATAATATTAAATGAGATATTTGTTAGGGAGGATTAAGATTAAAGTCAGCTTTATATTTATAATACGAATTTATTAAGATTGAATATCATCAAGAAGCAATGACAATAAAAATCCTAGGTGACTCCTCCTTCCACATTCTAAGATCACACTCATGAGCATGATTCCCTAAAGAGTCAGCCACTGAATTAAAAGTCGACTGTAAGAGTTATATATTATGAATATTAATTATGTAAGTTTGTCCTATCATGTGTTTGTTGATAACTTATATGAGATTAAAAAAACAATTAAAATATGTCGTTTCACATATAAGAAAAATTAAACAAATTCTCAATATATTTTCACACGAATGTACTGTTAAGTCATTTGTATTATACCAAAATTACTTTTAAAATTGTTCAAATAAATAAAAATACCATTTATGTAAAAAAAAAAGAACTAAAATTAACCATCACTTTTATTGTACGTTTATTATTTTTAAATGGAATACCCTCAGAAAATGCCAACTTCAATCTAAATATTTTTTCTTTTAGAATTGTGACACAAAGCATCATATCATATATATGTTATACCAAATTATTATTCTATAACAAAGATAACATCAAGATGATCAAATCCAACATAAAACTAGGATATCCAAACTAATTTGTCTAAACAATCCACCCTTTTTATATAATTTTTATTTGAGAGTGACTTAATTTTTTATTATATTATCTATGAAAAAATAATACATAAGGGGTGCACACGGGTAAAGTTTGGTCAAGTTTGGGGGGAAAAATACAAACCAATTAATTCTATTCGAGTTGAGTTGGATTAGGTTACTTAAATTTTTTTTTCTGGTAACTCGAACCAAACTAACCCAATTACAATCAGGTTGGTTCGGGTCGGATAGTCGGGTTGTTCATATTTCATCTAGAGTTTTCAACATTTTTTGTAGAAAAATTTTGGAAATAAAAATCAAGTGTTGAAAACATTGTGTCATAATTGAAAATAATTAAAACTTGTATTTCTTACCCTAATGCACACTCTCTCCAATACCCATCTCCTTCAAACTGTTACTTTTGCCCCTGGGTTTGTTGACTACCGCTGTGCGTCTTCTTCATCTCACACCACTGAGTTCTGGAAGATCTGAATCTTGACAAGATCTACACGAGGTTCAACACTTCAACAAACGAATCTACAAGGTCACGCGCAATCGAGACCCAAAAACGTCGCGCCAACGTTGCCCACACCTAGATCAGCCTCAAACCTTCGTCGCCAGGACCATATCTGTAAGCCACCATCGCAGGTTCGCCGTCCACCACCAGATCCTTGAGCCACCGTCGCAGGTCCACCTAGAAACGCCGCATCAGTCATCACCATGCACCACCCACACGAGAACGAACCAGAATCGTCCATCCCGCCACGCAGTCCACAAGCCGAAGCACCACCACACACCGGAGCCAACCTTGATCCAAGCACCATTGTCCTTTGTCCCTGCCATTGCTGCTTGGTTGGCACCTCAAGGCTCAAACTCCATTTTTCTTTTTTGTTTCTTTTTGCAAAAATGAGTGCTCGGGGTAAGGAAGAACCGAAGAAGTGAATAAATGAAACAAATATTTAGGCAAAATGATATCATTTCTCGGGTTATCGGGTCGGGTCATCGGGTTGGATTTCTGAATCCGTCACCCGAACTGTCCTGATAACCCAAACCAATCCGAATATATTATATTGAGTTGGGTCGGGTCATCGGGTCGGGTTGAACCCATATGTAGCCCTAATAATACATGTCATTATTAACTTCTTTTTGTAAAATTCAACTCTTTTCCATTCTAACTATTCATATTATCATTTTCAATTTTAAATATCTTCTCTCTTTTAATATGTATTTTCCTAAATCTAATTAATTTTTTTTAAAAAAAATGCACAAGTCGCGAAATATTTACTAGTAACATCATAAATTCATAATTCATTTGTTTATATATTTTTTATCAAGATATTTTCATAAACATTATTGTGAAACTAATTTCTCAAATATTATTACATAAGAAGTCTTTCCAACAATTGCTTTAACAAAATTCATAATTCATAATACAAGTACTACCAATAGAGATATAAAAATAACTATTTAACAAATGTATAACTAACCAACATAAAAACAGAAAATAATACTGTTATTGAAGTCTATTATTCTAAGTTCCAAGTAACAATATCAAAACTTGAAATGATCATCAACACCTCATTAGGTAAGTTCTTGATTAATTGTATCATACTTTCACCTTCAAACCCCCAAAATACAGCACTTGTTGAGGGTTTTTCAAAGGCTTATAACCAGCTTTCTTGCGCTGCTAGGTGTGAGGCTTTTCACACTCTTTACCAATTCGCTCAGCCTATTCGCAATCTTTCTATAGCTTGAGCCATATCTTTGCCAAATCCTTGTTATGCTACTCGCTAAAAAAGCTCCCTTCTAGCCCATTTTCCTTGCCTCCGGTTCAGCAGCCTGAATTTGGTTTGTCAAAACTGATAGTGATATCCAGAATGTCATCATCATTATTGAAATCAACAATGTCGTCTTAAACATGTGAAATATTATTGTTGACATTAATTATATATCTCTTCATATCCAAGTCCCCATGTACATCAGTAGGAGCTTCTGCACCCATTAGCATGATCCTCTGCAAAGCTCTGCAACACAATCTGAAAATGGAATCCCAAATGTTGCTACAGCTTGTTAATAAATGACAACAAGCCTATGTGTTTAACGCCTGCAAAGTAATACGTTTCTTCAGTTGATCATTAGAAAGAAGTAAGAACGCGTGGTATTTTAATTTTCACAACAAAGGAGATATACGGCAACTGCAGCTGCAGCTCAGCAGCTGTGAGATTGAAAGTTAGACCAATGAAGTGTGGTTCTCCTCCTACAAAATGAGCTCAATAATTGACCAAAATTTAGGTATGGGCTAGTCAAAGACCTAGTGATTAGTGAAGTGGGGAATGGGAAATTGGATAAATTCTTACTTCCCAGTACTACACTTAATCTAAATTTTTATATTTAACATTAATTTTAAATTTAATCTAATAGTATGTATGGTTATACTGTACACGTGTTATAGTTTCAGGGAATTGAGTATATTACTATGAGACCACATAAGAATTTGTCGAAAAGTTGGGGCATTTTGTCCTCTTTTCTCTTTTGCCCTTTCCCTTATCTCAAAGCTATGATTGAGTATCACTTTTAATGGGTTTACAGTCGATAGTCTAACTTGGGTGGATAGCATAAGCATGCATCCTTCGTGGTGATTGTGTTCTTCACTTCTCTATGTGTTTTATTGTTAGTGCAATATCTTCAAGCAGACAACAAATTTGCCAGTGGAATGAAAATAATGGCCACTTACTGCTCTTTGATTTGCATCCAACACCTAGCAGCACGAGAAGTTTCGTAGCTCTTGTTTCGGTGAATCTTAGCAAAATCATCCATTTCACATTATGATTTACAATTGGGTAATTTCTCAAGGCCATGAAAGTCATACATTAACCAGAAAAATATAAGTTGCTCAATATCTTCTATCTCCATATCACAATCTCATATCAATATTTTATGTGATATTAACTATAATTTTTATCATAATTTGTTTAATGTTATGAGTACTTTTTTTTTAGTTTTCTTTTTTGAATTCATCAAAATGCCTATAAATTTTAAAAACAAAAATATCATTTAGTTAGATGAAATGCAATTATTTTTCTATAACTTGTTAGAGTTAGTGTTTATTAGTTAATGTCTTAATGAGACAAGATTTTGCGTTGTTATTGTTGAAAAAGAGTTTACATTAATTTTGTTTTTTTTTTTGTTCATTAATTTTGGGTTGGAGCTCCGTTTTGTAAACCCAATTTTCGGCCTCTTACTTTCTTGAGCCCAAAGAACCGAAGTACTATTCTTGTGTTATTGAGATTGAGTCCAACTATCTGATAAAAAATAGACACATTCCAACAATGGCAAAAAAATATCCAAGTAATGACCTAAATACGAAATTTGAATCCAACCCAACTACTAACTTAAAAAAAAAAAAATCAAGGAAGAAATAAAAGTAGAGCCAAAAAGAGAGAGAGAGAGAGAGAAGAAGAAGAAGAAGAAGAATTGGCGCGAGATAAGAGGACGGAAATACCACAATTACGAGTAGTCAGCTTTTATGATCCATGAAGAGGAAAATGGAAATCAGATTAGGGAAAAGGTACACTGAATATTGATAAAGACAGTATAATGACATAGCAGGCTATTGGTTGCTGAATCAGAAGCCCTAGGGCAGAGGTTGGCCGAAAGGAAGAAATAGGAGTATAAAGCAATCAAGTTAACCATATGAATTTTGTTATATTTTTAAAATAATTTTCTTACTTAGTATTAAATAAAAAATATTAAATATTTTGTATATTTTTAAGATAATAAAATGTATTCATTTTTTATTCAATAATTTTTCTGTTAAATATTAAGATGATTATTATAAAGATATAATAAAGTAATTGTGAATTCAAGTCTACGTTAATATTACTATATATGTGAAAAATTATATCATATTTTTTAAACAGTAATACATGTATGTTTTAAGAAGATTTCAATCATTAATTTAAATTTTTTCTTTAAATTTTATATAAAAATATTTAAAATTAATAACAAATATCTTTGTGAAACATGCATTTATTATTATTTCAGAAATATGCAATTAATTTCTCTTCCTATGTAGTAAAACTCTGACTGAGTAGAATATAATTTCGCAAATTGTTCATACTTTTTGCGAAACCTGCCTTAAAGGAATCCCTTGTTAAAAAAAAAAAAAAAACCGATACTCAGGTCCAATGATTCTCCTGTTCAATTTCCCATTTGGTGAATATTGAATTGGCGATGCTCCTATATTAACCTTTTTTATCCTTGCAGGGAAAAATGAATGGTTGATAATCTTAAATTAATTTTTTATTTTCAATTATAATTTTTTATATTATGTTTTTCTCATATTATTTTTTATATTATTTTTATATTATTAATTATATCATCTTTTTTATTTTTTCATTTAATCATAATAATTAAATAATAGTATAAATAATAGAGTGATTAAGAAAATAATGTGATAATATTATTTTCCTTTTTTTTGCCTTCTCTTTCGAAGGAGTCACGGGTTATGGTCGAAAAGATGCTGTATGCCATAATTATGGGGAAGAGAATGGAGAATATGACAAGTACAGAACAAGGTCATTTGTACATGCTAATTGCTATGGAGTAAATGGCATAAAGGCTAATGTCTTAACTTCTCAAGGTTATAAATGGGATGCAACATGCAAGTAAAGCGGATTAAATCCAAGCGAGACGGATTGACACTAATGACTAAACTAAAACGGCGCAACAATTGATAATCTCTTAAATAGAGATTAGTTGACTTCTAACTAGGCTAATGCAAACACAAGCTGTTATTTTTTGTTTCTCGTGATTGTCTTTAGCAAATAGGCCATGCCTTCTAACATTGAATTATTAAAGTGACATAGTTTTATAACCAAGTTCTTAAAAAAATCATTTAAAAAAAAACTTATTCGTGCACTGTTCACAATGAAAAACAAATCAGAGGAGCATATGCTCTTTTATTTATTTCAAATTTGGATTTGCTGGATTACACTGCTTTCTCCCTCCTACCTCGCAGCTTGAGCCGTGAAAGTGCTGAAACAGAAAGAAGAGAAAGCAGATGGTAGAAGGATAATCATGATTTTTTTATATTATTTTTTTACATTATTTTTATATTATTTTTTATATCATTAATTATATTTTTTATTATTATTTTTACTTAATTATAATTATTAAAAAATAATGTAAAAGTGATATATAAAAAAATGACGTAGAAATATTATTTTTCATAGAAGAAATATAAGATTGTCATATTGAGAAAGAAAAAATAATGTTCTTATATATATTTTTTTATATATTACTTTTTATATTATTTTTTAATAGTTGTGATTAAGTAAAAAAATTATAAAAAAATGATATGATTAATTGTATAAAAAATAATGTAAAAAATAATGTGAGAAAAAAATAATGTAAGAAAATTGTAGTTGATTAACAAATAAGAAAATGAATGGTGAAATAAATTCTTCACACATCTATCCTCAGGGCAAAAGGAATACAAGTTTCATCTCTCCGATGGCAATTCAGACCTTTTATAGTTCAGCACAATCAAACAGTTAAAAAGGAGCATAGCAGGATTATACAAACAAGGGTGTTTGTCTGTTTCTTTATTGTTTCTTTGTTGCTTGAATGCTTTCTGAAACATAAAGGATGCTTTCTGAAACATAAAGGATACTAAAATAAGGTGTCATTTAGTGTATGAAATTAGGCTTGAAATTGAGCTTTTGAGTTGGAATTTGACTTAATAATTCTAATTATCTTGTTTGGTGTATAAGTTAGAATTGGAATTCTAATTTTAAGTCTAATTTTATAGAATTAAAAAATAATTATTTTATATTATTTTTAATTTTTAGCCTAGAAATTAAAATTTCAAGTACAAATGTTAAAAACAATATGTTATAATTAGTTTCATTATCTTTGTCGCATATTTCGACAATTAATGTGGCTAATATATGCTGGCTAAGTTGTCGGCGGCATTCTCTGACTATTGTCGCTAGTGGCACCCTACAATTATCATATTTGGCGTGTCCACCGACCACCATCGCCGGTGGCACCCTCTAACCATCGCTTTCAATGGCAGCCACCAATCACCATTACCAAAATTACAATTCTATACTTTAATTATTTATTTGTTTTAAACATAAAAATTAATATTCTTAGTCAATTCCAATTTTATCAATCAAGTAGACCTAAGGGATTTGCTAATGACTCTTGTCAAGGCATTGGTCTAGCTTATACACATCTTAACTAATTTATCTTTATGCTATGTTTAAAGGCAAACCATCTATACTGGAGTTAAGGGCTTTCATAAGAATATTTTTTGTAACTTAACTTTAAGTAGTTAGTATAATTAGGATTGAAACATGTAATCGTGTACTTACCTATACATCTTATGCTTTACATGTATACTACTAAGCCAACCCCTTCAGTTAAATCCATTGAAATCTAATATAACTTGACATGAGACTTGATCATATTTTATGAATTAATATTTTTTTAACTTTTTTATACAATGCTTCCTGATTTTATCATCTTATTACTTTATGAATTACTAAAAAATTTTTTTCATATAATGTAAAATCACTAATAAAGCAATAATTATTAATGTAATATATTGTTATCAAATAACTATAAAATATTTATTACTGTTGGAGCTCTGCTACACATTTTAGGAGAAAAAATTATTCTAAAGTAAGTTTATCTCTAAAATGAATAAGTAATAGTGTGTTT
Source organism: Ormosia semicastrata (assembly GCA_029884595.1). Lineage (NCBI taxonomy): Eukaryota > Viridiplantae > Streptophyta > Magnoliopsida > Fabales > Fabaceae > Ormosia > Ormosia semicastrata. The sequence continues at coordinate 15,215,859 of JAQQTO010000037.1, forward strand.
GGGATAACTGTAAAAATTTAATTATGCTTAGTAATCGATTTTTGTATAAATTTTTTTGTTATAATCGATTATAATAAATTTATTTTTATGTTTAGATGCATTAGCTATAAAATAATTTTAAACTAATCTAATTTATTTGGATGATATAAAAAAATTACTTTTATATATTAAATTATTAAAATAAGTATAAAATGATTAAAAAAATTATTTGATTGAGGACAAAATGGTATTTACATATCAAAATGTAAGGAATAATCTATAAGTTAAAGTCATAAGTTTCAATCTTCAGCATTATAAAAATTAACTTTAAAAAATTTTTACTTTACATTGAATTTCATGTAAAAGCTGAAACTAATTTTATCAAATCTGATTAAATACTATTACAATAATTTTTTTCTCAAAAAAAGCTAATCACAATCTATACCAAACACACCCTAAGTTGTATCTATCGTTAATTTAATTTAAAGTACATCATGATCTTAACCCATTAAAATTTAATAATGAGTACATCCTTATTTACTCACTTTAAGATAACTTTATACAAAGAAAAACTCATTGTTAATATATATTATACTACGATTCTCTCACTGGGATAAGGAATCAGGAAAGCCTCCTCCTTAATTAATAGCTTACAAAACGTTATTGTTACTTTTTTGTTTCTTAATCAGCTTCTGTAGTAAAAGTTGTATAGCAATATTCAGAAGCCAATGTATACTTTACTGGCAGACTAATGAACGTTAGCTTTGTTTAAAGTTTACTAATTGTTTTTTACTTTAACCATCCCACCCCCACCACCACCCCCCCCCCCAACCCCCCCCCCCCCCCCCTCTCCCAAAAAAAAAAAATTTAAAAGTAAATCAGGAGTGGAGCCAAAAATTTAGTGTGAGGGGTAGACTAAATATATATAATATGAAGAAAATTTTGATCAAGTCTTTTTTTTTTTTAACTTTATTTTAATTTTTATTTTTATTTTGTATAAATAAATCTTGTTTGATAGCAAATTAAAATGATATCATTTGCACAAAAATTTCAAATAACTAAAGAGACTGTGTGTAAATTTAGCTTATTTTATAGGAATCGTTAACTAAATACATGAAATAGTACATGAAAACAATAATAAAAATTGAGAGAGGCCATGGTCTACCCATGTCCTCCTCCCTCTGCCTCTCAAGCGAATGATAACGTATTTCTAATATGCATCAATTGGTTAAAATTTCTGGATCCATCACTTTACATAATACATAGATGGGATTTTATGTTAGGGACGTGGACTAGTATTAGGGGTGCACAACCCGAACCGCGAACCCGTCAATCCGACCGACCCGATCCGATTCGATCACATATATCCGGGTTGGTTCGGGTAATCGGGTCGGGTCGGGTAAAATTTTGTCAACTCGATAAATATCGGTTCGAGTAACGGGTTTGGTGAACCAACTCGACAACCCGACCCGACGATTCGATAACCCAATAAAACGACGTCGTTTTGCTTATATTTAAATTTTTTTATTATTTTTTCTTACAACCTGATCCATGATCCGACCAACCCGACTAACCCGATTACCTAACCCGAACCAACTCGATTTTAATCTGGTTAGTTCGGTTCGGATTATTCAAACTTTTTCTCCTCTACCCGACCCGAACCGACCTGATCTCACATGATTAGTTTAGATTTTTTTTCTCCCAAACCCGACCTGAATCGATCCTTGTGCACCCCTAACTAGTATATAAGTCAATATATAGTGCGATACTACAATAAATGGACATAATTAATTACTTATATGACATAGGACATACTCGATCCATGCAAAACCGAAAGGACAATGATGTGTCATCATGTTTGTGTTGGTCGGTAGACATAAATGATTGAACTAATTGAGGCAAGTTGCGGAATAATACCCACATGGATCCTTTGGTTCCTAGCTTGTTTATGAGCTAATTACAACTTTTTTCCAAGTTAATAAATCAGCTTGAATAGAGCAGAATGTGCAAAGACGCGCGATCAAAGAATGAAATGTACGTATAACGAGAGCATTGAAGAAACAAGTTTCGGAGATTTCACGTGGCAACGCCAATCATGGTTGCCATTCCTATTAATGATAACGAACTTTAGTGTTGGTGAGCGACGAGAGATTCTTTCCTCCTTTCTCCTCCTCCACAATAGATTACCATAATTCATTTTTTGGAGTCACTAACTATACAAGTTTTAACATTATTTTAATGGTGTTAAATTATGCTGAGGAAGAAAAACATTGTTCTTTAAGGAGGAACAAGAATTTTCCATGAGAGATAATTTGCATCTACCAGAACTAAAGAAGGATACCTATCGCCGCAGAGGAACACTGAAAGGAAATAAATAAGAACTTTCCAGTACTCCGGAGGCAAATGTTGTGGTTGATTAAATTAAAAGATGTTGTTAAAAAGTGTCGATACTTATTAAGAATTTAAAATTAATTTTGTTTTATAAAAAATAGATTATTTAATGTATTAAAAATTTTAATAAATATTTTATATGTAAAATTTTATTTTAAACTTTTCAATAAATGTGTCTTTAGAATATTTATTAAAAATATCTTAAATTAAATTTAGGTACGAAGAGTGTACGTACCATGTAGTTGGTAGCATTTTGTAATGCAGTAGCAGCTAGCTGGGTGTGCATTAATTAAGAAAAATGCTAGCAGTGACGGATTTAGGGGTGGAGCATGCGCCTGCCAAAGGGTGTTAAAATAGGTCGATTCGGTTGGTCTACGTAGGGTCGGTTGAGTTATTTTTGAACTGATTTATTTGGATTATGTAAGTTTTAGATTAGAATTTTATTAGTTTAATTTAGTTTATTTAATTTTATATAATGTTAAAAAAGTAGATCGTCTCAACCCATTTAGGCTCAATTTATTCAGGTTCAATTCATTCGAGTCATATAATTTTTGAGTTGATATTTTATTAACTCAATTCATTAATTTTATTGGATTATTCAGACCAATCTATTGAGTTTAGTTTATTTTGACACCCTTACGCTTACCTCATCATGCCAATTTTTTTTTAAAGGCACAATAGTATAATAATTTGTTAAAAGAAAAAAAATGGTGAAATTGACAGAGCTGATATTTATATGAAAATATTTTACGTATAATTTTTATATACACATTATATTTACATCATATATTAATGTAAAAAAATTTTAAATTAATCAAAGCATATGACTGTAGTATTCTTACGAAATATAGAATAAATTTATGAATAAGTTAAAAAAATTAAATATATAAAAATTAGACAAATAATAAAACTAATACTTATATATATTTTATTTTGTCTTAGATAGTTGTGTTCTTCAGGGTAGAACTAACTCATATGGGTAACATTTTTTCTAATTTAGAAGTATTGGATTGGAAAGTTGAGTACTTATAAGATACTCTAACACTTAAGTTAATAAAAGTGTAATTTGAGTGTAATAAGTGAGAAAATATTTTTATTTTCATAGTCATTATAGCTATTTATAAAAATGAGTATTTTGAGTACTAAGTATTGTATACGGGTATTTTAATCACTGCATATGTCATAGAATAAGCTTCTTGCCTGTTCCCTAAGCTTGTTTATTAACTTGTGATTAGTTCCGTGATAAGTAATTTCTTTTGTCAAGAGAGAAATCACATCTCTTCTAATTAATTATTGGGCTTCGCCTTGTTTAGCCTAAACCCCAATCCATATCAATATTTAATAGGAAAATGTTTGATTTCTATATTTGATATATATGCACTTGTGATTCATGACTTGATATCATAATTTTAATTTTTCTTCCTACCAAGTTTTAATCTTTATATAATATAGCGAGTAACTCTTCTTTATATATGTGCACAGGTTTTTTATGACTTGATATGTATATTGTTGTTATAATTTTAACTTTTTTTATTATTAATTTTTAATTTTTATATAATATATTCATTAACTCTTGTTATATATATATACTTCATTTGTCTAATAAACCATGTAGAGAGTATTATGACTTGATATATATATTCATGTCATAATTTTAAATTTTTTTATCAATTTTTAACTTTTATATAATATACTAATTAACTCTTGTTATATATATATATATACATATACACTTCATTTTGCTAATAAACCATGTAGAGAGTATCATGGTTGTGATGAATTTAAGATCTAATATTTGTTTCTTTATTTTATTTTCACTCTATTAGTAAAACTTTTTATATAATAAAAAGAAAATGTTTTTTTTTTTCATGTCAGTCTGACATTAAGATATATATATATTTTTAAAAATAAGATGCAAATAAAATATTGTTAGAATAAATTAAATTTATATTATTAAGATAATTTTGAAATAAAATTTTAATTATTAATTATATTATACTTATTAAGAATCTCTCACTTAGATTGTGTTTGGAATGAATAAAAATATGAAATGATTTAATTTAATTTGATTTAAAAATCAAATTTTGTGTTTGAAACTTAAAAAAAATTTGAATTGATATAGAAATCAAATTTTATGTTTAGAATTCATTAAAATGAGAATTGATTTCATTTGATTTTATTATTTTATATTTTAACTCTTATTAGAGGATGTTAGAGGTAGTTACTAAAGATAAAATAATTTATTTGTTTTAAATTAAATTAAATCTTATCAAATTTGATAAAATTTTAAAATAAAAAGAATAAAATTCATGATATTTTAAAAATCAAATTATTTTTATTTTTTAACATTCTAAACATAAGATTTAATTAAATTAAATTTATAAATTAAATAATTTCTTTTTTTATATTTCAAATACACTTAAAAAAAGAATTTGCTACTATATAAAAAATATAGTAACTAGGGCTAACATTACTCTAAGTCTATTATTGGTACATAAAATGATATATATTTATTTGATAGTGTGATCCATAATTTTTGGCGCACGCACTAAACTTCTTCTAGATTTGTCAATGAATGTTTGTAACACATGAATATTATACATATTTTTCTCATATTTACTTATATAAGATAATGAGAATGTATGAACGTAAAAATTATAATTATAATTAAATAATAAAAATTATATAAATATAAAATAATATATGAATTAGTATATGTAAATATTCTCCATTAATTAGTGGTTCCAATTCTTTGTTAAACAGATACAGGCATGTGAGCTAGGGATCCTCTCCAAGAATTGGAGGGTCCAATAGTATTTTACATGTAAAAATTTATCATACATTTTATTATATTATATTTTATTTATAATATATATTTTATTACAATTTATTTTATTTATAACATACATGTAAAAAAAAAAACTAGATCCTCTAGTTACTGGAGAGGATATGACTCCAGGCATGTATAGGGAAGGCGCGGAAGCAGAGGAATGGGAGACATCAATGAAGACGTACGGAGTATGCTCCTCGCAGACAAGACGGCAGTAATTATTAAAAAGGAGAGAGAGGAAAGAGAATGAGGTTTTGCTTATTTTGTCGGTGTTGTGTAGAGGTGTCAAAATAGATCTATTATCTCCGTTTGGGTTGGAGTTAAATTATTTTGGAGTTAAAATTTTATTAGTTTAATTTAGTTCATTTAATTTTATATAGTATTAAAAAATGAGTTAGTTTAGTCAATTCAGACTTAACCTATTCAGATTATATAAATTTCAGATTATTATTTTGTTAACTCAATCTATTTATTTTGTAGGGTTATTTGAGTTGATCCATCAAGTTTGACCCATTTTAACTAATGTTGTAGGTGGATTAGTATCTTTTTAATTTTTTTCTTTTTAAATAATTAATTACAAGAGAGAAAAAAATATAATATTATAAAAAAACTTACAAATTTTAATTAAGTCTCATTAATAATTTTTTTATATTTTTTCTCTTATAATTAATCACTTAAAAAAAATTAAAAAGATGCTGATTCATTACAATGCACGCGTTTTTCTTTCCTTGTTTTTTCTTTTTACACACTGTTTTTCTCGTTTTTAATTGGAATAATGTTACTTATGTATATAATTACTTTCTTTTTTATATTTATTTTTTAAGATTTTTTACATGAATTATGATATTATTAAATAGTGTTAAATATAAAAAATATATAATCTAATATAATTAAATTATTTTTCTCACTCAATTAATTATGAATTATGTATGATTATTAAATTTAGTAAAAATACAAAGAATGAGAATAAAATTTTAAAAAATTAATTAATATTTTTTAATATGCTCAAATAATAAATAATTTGAGATAAAATAATTTTTTTAAAAGAACATATATAAAGCAACAGGGGAATATTTCATGTTTTTATTATTTAATTATGTGTTTTGTTAATATGTGTCTTTAGGTTACATATCAAAGAATTAAAATAAAATTTATTACTCATTTAAAATTATTTAAAAAATAAAACATTAAATATTTTTTATATTTTTAAGATATTAAATATGTGTATTTTTGTTTAATAATTTTTATTTTTATTTGTATTTGTCTTAATCGCCCAGGTTAATAAAATCCTTTAATTATGGTGTGTCTTCTATGATTTGCATTTATCTTTCTAGAGCTAATGCTATGACATTCCTTATCAATTATGACATTTTGTATGTAGAATGATGATGGGGCTGGCATGTTATAGTAGTTTGTTTGCAAGGCGATAAGGTTATTGTAAAATAAGTTTATTTTTAAAGTGAATAAGTAAAAATGTATTTATTTATTAATTTTTAATAAGTTAAAATTTTAATATTTATTAAATTAAATCAAGGATGAATTTATTAACAAGAATAATATAATCAATATTTAATAGGCTTATAATTATTGTAGTTACAACTTTAATTCTCAAAATGTGTTGATTTTGAGAATGTTGAGGAGTCAGTTTACATGAATTTTTTTTTAAATGGTGTTGAGAAGTCGATTTTAAACGAATCGACTTTTCAACACCATAACAATTTTGTTTTTGTCAAACCATGTTGGGAAGTCTGTTTTTTTATTAACTATTTAAAACATTTTTTTTAAATTTTCTTTTTACATTTTTTCTTCTTTTTAACATAGTATTAAATTTAAAATTTATAAGCAAAATAAACTAATTTGATTATTTATGTTATAATTTGATCATGATAATAAATTGCATAATATTTATATTTAAAAAACTAAATTCAATAATTTATTTAAGATTAATTAAAACAAAAGCTAATAAAATGATGTTATGTTTTCATTTTATTACACCAAAAAATATTAATTACGTTAAAATTAATTCTTTAGTTTTAGTTTCACACTTCTAGAGTTTTAAATTTACTTATGCATAATGTTTATTTTTGTATATTTTATATAAATATCGAGTCAATATGATTCCGGGTAGTGACTAGTCAGGCAATGTTCAAGTCGAGTTCAAATCCAACGAGATGGCCCGGTCAACATATCAGTATCAGGTTCGGGTCAAGGTCAACATATTATATTTTTCTTAACTTTTAGTATTTAAATTACAAAAATTACTAATTGCATGAAATCTAAAAAAAAATTAGTTTTCCTTTATATTGTTTTTAATTTATCTTGTTCTTAACATTTTTTTCCTTAGTATTTATGTAAAAAAAATGTTTTAAAAATCTTAATGTTTATTAAAATTAAAATTAAAAATATTTATATGATAGTTTGCATGCACAATTAGAGAAACATGCATATTAATGATATATGTTTAACTTAAATATAAATAGTAATTATAGGATGATTAAACTTGAACAAAACTTAATTATAATACAATATTACTTAATATCATACATGATTTTTAATTAATTACAACATTACAAAAAACTGCCAACATAGTGCTTCTTGTTATTCTTGATGCAAGCTTTGTCTAGAGGTACTATCACGATTAAGACACTTTGGATGGGCATGACCTACGTTTATGCATAATCCACACTATTTTGTTTGACCTTTCTCCCTAAGATCCATCTCAGTATGAATGTGACTAGATTGTGGCTGACCAAAAGGATCTCTTCGCATTTCTGGATTATGACTCAAAGTTAGACCATGATACTGAGGGCAATATCTTTTATTTCCTACTACTTGAAACTCTTACTAATAAATATTAAATATGTTTTCCAACTTGTAGACTTGGTTCACAAATTGCATGCAATCTAAATGAACTGATGCACACGTAGCAACTACATATGAATACGGGAACTTTTGTGCCTAGAATTTGCTGCAGTCACACCACATCTGGATAAGATTCACTTTGAATTTCCCTGTAGGTCGTCCTTCTAGTGGGTTAACTAACTCCTCCACCAAAAATTCGTGACTTTCTCCCGTAAAACCACGAATAACATGGGAATTAGCTTTTCTCTGATTTTCTTCGATGACCTTTGTGAGCATTTCTAAGTATTCATGCCCAGTTGTTATCATTGCCTGTTGTTGTTATCCTTTCTTAGCAAAGAATTCTGCCAACCTATAATATGTTGATTGAACCAATGTGGTAATGGGCAAATTATATATCCCTTTTCAATATTGAATTAATGCATTCAGTTAGGTTAGTTTTCATATGGCAATAACGTTGTCCTTCGTCAAAAGCCTGAGCCCACTTTTCCTTGGGAATTTTGTCAAGCTAGTCATGGCTTCATAGTTTTTGTTGATGAAGATTTTGATAGTACCCATTAAATTGGTGCTGAGTCAAGGCGTATCCTATCAAAATATAAATACTTATTAATATCATTCAAATTATATAGGAAAAGAAATAATAAATAGAAAAACCATAAATATAACATGTACTAATGTTAACAACTTGTTTATACATGTCTTTGTAGTTAAACTTCCTCATAAAGTTTTGCACAATGTGTCGAATGCAGTATACATGATATGCTTATGGAGGTTGTCATCTACTACCATGACATCTTATCACACTTTTTATAGAGTCATATAAATCAGAAATCAAGCATATCACGGGTTGTAGTGTGATGTGTCTTCGTAAATTAGAGAGGAAAAAGTCTCACCTTTCTGTTGTCTCACCCTCCGTAATAGCAAAAGCAGTTGGTAGTATGTTGTTGTTTCCATCTTGCGCAATAGCTAGCAACAATGTTCCTTTATATTTTTCATACAACCACGTGCCATCAACTTGAACAAGCAGTTTGCAAAATTGAAACTCATTAATGCACTGCTTGAATGTCCAAAATAGTCAATGAAATATTCTTTTACCCTCGACCATTTCAGAACCGTTATATGCAGGCAAAGTTTGTAGGCCCACAATTATGCCAAGAACGAATTGTTGCATTGCTAGCAGCCATTTAGGCAGATCATTATATGATTGATCCCAATCACCAAACACTCCAACAATTGCCTTTTGTTTTATTATCCAAGCTTTCTGATACGAGGTTATGCATTTATAATTACTTTATATTTGAGCTAGCAAAAATGAGACCAAAATAGATGGATCTGTCTAAACCAAGGACAAAATGCACGTACAAATCATTAAGTTTGAATCTAATTTTTTATAATATTGAGAAATCATGATTGATGAACATATATGATGACCATTTAATTTTCTGATTTCCCATATTTGCCTTTTCTTCAAATATGTTGCTCTTATGCTCCAATTGCACCCTTGTGCATTCAATATACACTTGGCATCATACTTGGTTGGCTCTGACTCTATAACTCTGTAATCTACCAAATGCACAATATGGTAGTGCTTGATTGCAGACATCATGATCTCTTTATTTTGAAACTACATCCATATGGACAAATCTCTAATAGATGCACCACAATTGATGGGGTTTCTCAATGTATGAGAATATTTTAGAAATTTTGCATCATGCATTACCTCCAAATTGAGTGTACGCATGTAGGATGAGGGCTCATAAGCCAGATGAGAAATGTTGTCACCAATTGTGGATGAGGGGTTATCAGCAACATCCCTATCATAATTTGACCTATCATCATTGAACCCCAATTCAACCCCATCTTCGTTTTCACTAAAATCGCCAAAATATTTCATATGAAAATGAATTGGAGAATAAGTACCAGCACTCATTCCAGCATAAGATGAACTCGGTCTCGTGGCATCTACTTGAACGCCTCTAATGGGAGAGTCCAATTATGGCTCTAGCTCTTGTTGGTATTGTGCATCTTGATGCAGTTGATATTAGCTCTAGTCAAACAACCATGTTGACTGTGTGGATAAATCATTGGCAACAACTATATTTGTAGGCCAAGTATCTTCTAATTCAGCATATAGCTTAATGACTAAGATTAGGATATTGATAAAAAAAACATGAAACATGATTTGAACATCACTATCACCAACAAATATTAAAATCCTATACCGAACACATCCAGAGCCAATAGATATAGGATATTTATATTTAATATCCACTACCTTTTTTTGTCTCTAACTCTGAGTTTAAAGTGAATTCTTGCCCTCAATTCCTCTAATGTGATGGTTTGATCAACCCGAAAGGCTTTTGGGTCAGCCCAATCAAATGTGATTCCTTCATCTGTATTTAAAAATTATCCATTATAATATAGAAGAACCGTTACCCCTCTTGTGTTGCTCATTTTGCGCAATAAAGTTACGTATAACAACATAGTCATAATATTAGACTTATAGTAAGCAAATGTGATAATATAGCAATAAGTAAAATATATACTATAAAATATATTATAAAAAAATTAAACAATTTAGTATAAAAATATTAGCAATGATATTATATAATGATAAAATAGAATATTATTATATAAATGATTTTAGTAAATTATACATTTTTAGCAATGGAAAAAAATCATATATTAAATAAACATCATTAGACTCACTAGAAAAAAAATAAGTTTAAGTGAATCAAATAACCTCATGTGTAAGGCCATTCAAGCAATATTATTAAGTGAAAATGTTATTTACTCTACTACCAAAGTGCTTCTAAGTATCATAATAATGTTTCCTAGAAAAGAAATTCTTACAGATTCATTTATTATATACCATTCACCCAACAAAGAAAATTATAAGGCTTAACAAATAATATCATTTGCTCCAAAGTCCATATGTACCCCTAAAATTAGATTGTCTTTTTCATCAACTAAAAGGCAACAAACGAATAAGCATATAAAGACATGGTTTGGGGAATAAGAACATGGAAGACTTAGAACTGCACAATAATATCAATAGGAAGAGGAATAAGACAACAAAGTCACCTAAAAATGAGACCAAGAAGATTGAAGACAAGGCCTCTTGCAAATGGGACCAACCAACTTTGGTGAGATGAACAAAATATAAGATCACTGAGTATGAGAAACTAACTAGAATAAGGACCACAAAATACAGAGAATGAGTTTGTAAGATCACTGAGTATGAGATACCAATTGCAACATATATGACATACCAACTACAACAGGGACCACAAAATAAAGAGAACAAGTTTGTAAGATCACTGAGTGTAAGATACCAACTGCAACAGGGACCGCAAAATACTATAATGAGATTGTTTGCATTCAACTAGTGGTTCTAGTATAAATAGAGAAGATTATTGCATTCAAACAAAATTGCTTTCAAAGAGTCCTGCATTATTGAAAGGAATCTTGCATTTTTTAAGGATTCTTACATTTTTGCACTGTTACATGGGTTGTCGCGCACGAGAATCCTTCTATTTTCATTGAGGAGAAGAAGACAAAAAAATGACAATTCACATAAATTGTGTCTAAAAGATAAAAAAAAGTAACAAGTGGGAAGTCAGTTTGAGCGACTTTTTTATCAAATTACTACTGTTGACAAAACTATTTACTAAAATGTCATTTTTAAGCTATTTACCAAACTGTCACTTTTTAAAACTATTTATCAAAATGTCACTCCTTTGAAACTATATACCAAACTGTCACTTTTTATCCTACGTGACATTTTTAAATATTTTTTTGTCACGTAGGATGCGCCAAACTAGATGACGCATCCATGAAGGTTACGCCAAGTTTATGGATGCACCATCCAATTTGACGCATCCTACGTGGGTTTTGTACTGAATATGCCAACACGTTTGGCGTAAATAAGCTAAATACGTCAAACATGTTGGCGTAATATGCGCATATATTTAGCCCCCCTCTCCTATCCGTGCCATTCACTCCATTTTCTCAATTCTCACACACTCTCTCTACAAATTTCTTTTCTCTAAACGCTATCAACTCTCTATCAGGTAGTTAATTTGACAGTTGCTACTAGAAGTGGTGTCTGGATCTCCATCTGTGATCATATTCAGATAATTTTCCATATATATAAGTATTTATTATAATGTTTGAATTTTTTTATTTATGATTTGTTGATTATTTTTTATTATATTAATGTTAATTATACATTTATATTATTTTATACTTATTTAGAGGTTTACTGATTATTTTTTCTTGACTAATTAATAATGTGATTAATAGGATACGTAATGTGAATTGTATGAATTATTTGTATGTAAAATAATAGTATGATTTTTTTTCTTAAGTAATTGACATGATTTAAATAACTAAATGTAGTTTAAATCGGATTAGTAGAGTTTATGAAGTTATTTGTACGTAAAATAATAATAATATAAATTCATTATTAGATGTGCAATTTTGTTGTAATTGACATATGTATATTGATTTCATATGTGTTGAATTGTTATTGTTCAGAAGTAGAAGTAACATGACAAAACTCCTTAATGTTCACTTTTACTTCAATGGGATAATGTATGACGGTGAAGAGCGTCTCATGTATCAAGATCCTCCTCCTAGGCCTATTGTGATCACAACCAATATGACTTTGGATGCCTTAAAAATTAAGAACCATTCAAAGTTGAGGCTCCAAGCAAATGTATATGTGTCAAAGGTTGTCTATTGATGTTCACAATGCTACAATCCATGGAGATGGATAGGTCTTCCATTAGAAGACGATGATGATTTAAAATACATGATATATTCCTTCTGTCAAACTCTAAACATGGTCTCGATGAAGTTGTATGTTGAGGTAGAAACAAGTGGACAGGAAGAACAAGTTGAAGCTCCTAGTGAAACTGAATCTCAAGTTGGTCCTTCTAATCCAGTTGAGCCATGCAGTATGATTGTTATTGGTAGTGCAATGGTTGAAGCTGATAACTCACTTGTCAGAGATGTAGTATGAGACATAAGTGAAGATGAAGAACAATTAACTGAGGATGATGCCGAAGAAAATTTACGAGTTCCGTTGTCGGTTGCTTCTCAATCCATGTTTATGCCTTCAGGCCCTGAATATATGTTTGTGCCACCATGCCCTCAGTTTTCTCACATCAATTGGGATGCATTGAGTAATCCTGATTACTTGCCTGAATTAAATAGTCATGAGACTTGGAGCATCAATGATGAATTCTATGTTGGCTTACAATTTTCATCAAAAGATGCCGTGAAGTTGGCCCTCAAACATTACTCGATTCGCAGGTATCAAGAGTACAAGATTGAAGATTCTGATTCACAAAGACTAAATGCTAAGTGTCCTAATTTTGACGAAAGTTGTAATTGGAGAGTTAGAGTCATACAAAGTAAGAGGTCGAATATGTGGCAGATTGTAAAATATAATGGACCTTATAGTTGCATCAACCCAGTTGTCTCATTAGATCACCACAAGTTGGACTCCCATATGATATGTTCTTACATTTTGAAGACGGTTAGAACAAAACCCAATGCAACTGTATGCTTAATTGTTAAAAGGATTCGAAGCCAATTCGGTTACCAAGTTTCATATCAAAAAACTTGGAAGGCAAAACAATTGGTCATTGTGAATGTTTTTGGGGATTGGGACAAATCTTACGAGGTGTTGCCCAGATGGCTAGCGGCCATGATAAAAGACATAGAAGGCACAGTGGTGGAGTTGCAAGACGAGGAATATTTTGTGCATAACCGATTTGATCGTTTGAAAAGAGTCTTTTATTGATTATTCTGGACATTTAGACCATGTGTTGCTGGCTTCCGATATTGCAAGCTCATTATTCAGATTGACGCCACTCATTTGTATGGCAAATACCGTCATAAGTTATTAATTGCAACAACCCAAGATAGAGATAGAAAACCTTTGCCACTTGCCTTTGCCATTGTGGAAGATAAGACAAATGATGCTTGGAGTTAGTTCTTAGCCCACCTGAGGTTGCATGTCACACAACAAGAGGGCTTGTGCTTGATCTCTGATCGACATCGAGGCATCTTACAATCAGTGACAAATCAAAATCTTGGATGGAAGCCGCCGAATGCGTATCATGTCTTCTGCATACGGCACATTGGTTTCAATTTTAACTCCAAATTTCAGAATAAGGAGTTGAAAATATTTTTGATTAACACAGGTATTTAAAATTTTCAACTTGTAATCTAATTTATTATACTAATAGTTAGCTTCTAATATCAACTCAATCCATTTATTGTATCAGAGTATGAACCAATTATAATCAAGTTTGATACTAGGCTAGAGAAGCTGACAGCTATTACTGAGATGGTAAATTGGATTAATGCGATTCCAAAAGAAAAATAGAGTTTGGCATATGATGGTGGCCGCAGATTCAGTCATATGACTACCAATTTATCAGAGTGCATCAACGGAGTGTTGAAGGGTAGCAGAAATCTACCTATAACTGCATTGGTTCAGTTGAAATATATGAAATTGGTAGAATACTTTGTCAACCGAAAAGATGAGGCGAATGCGAAAATAATGACATTTTGGCAGGAATAGAGTGATGACATATTGAAGTACTAGAGAATCAACATGGTAAAGGCGAGTTCACACCAAGTTTGTCGGTATAATAGAGAGAACACCAAGTTCATGGTCGAAGAGGCTTTTAACCCTGTAACACAACAAAGTGGAGTTTCTTATACTTTAAACCTAGAAGAAGGTCGGTGTGACTGTGGGGATGTTTCAAGCATTACATTTTCCATGCTCTCATGCGATTGTTGCATGTGCTTTTGTGGCAATTGACCCATTTTGATATGTGCATATGGTTTACAGAATGGAGAGCATTTACAGAGCTTACAAGTTTGAATTTGAACCAGTTCGGGCTGAACCATGGTGGCCTGTAGGTCTTGACATAACTTTGGTGCCTGATCGTGCATTGGTTAGATCTATAGGTTGATCAAAATCAACTTAACTCAGGAATGAGATGGAATAGCGTGAAGCAGGGTCAGGACAAACGTATACAAGATGCCATTAACCTAGACATAATTCTCGCACATGTCGTGCTAGTGAATCGAGTTCCTTGAAGGATGATGGAGTGGAGCCATCTAGTTTATATAGGACATATTTTCATTGTCAGACTCTTGTATTAGCCAATCATTAATATGTATTTTGGAGCTATATTATTGTGTATTAATTCATTATGATGTTGTATTCAAATACTATTAATATATATTAGTTGATTATCAGCGTGCAAATCATTTCTCTCATATAATTTAATTCTTATATTGCTTTAAGTAATTGTGTCTTCTTTTATACCATCGATAAAAAAATATTATATAATATTTTTCATATTGTCATACTAATTGTTGTTGTTGTTTGACATGCAGCATGATAGATGGTATTTCGTGTAAACCCAGGCCTAGAGGACGGCTCGATTTTGGAGTTGTAGGAGTATCATGTTTCTCAGCATATATGGTAAGGACAAGAGGACTGGGACCTGCGTGTTAGAAGTGCTCAAAAAATAAAACATATGGACCCCCTAGGCCAATTCTTCCATATCTACAACAGGCTGACTTCTTGAGGGTTGCCCATATGGACTATTGTAGCATTGATCACTGCGTTGATTGAGAGATGGCGCCCAGAGACGCATACATTTCACATGCCTATCGAAAAATGCACCATAACATTGGAGGACATCGGTATCATATTAGGTCTTCCTATTGACGGCGCTGCAGTTACTGGCCTTACCCATCGGACTGATTGGCTTGATCTATGTGATTGGTTATTAGGGATTTATGAAACTCCGTCACTCATATCTGGTGCACGCATTGATATGACATATTTGTGGCAGCCGAGTGTTACAAACATCACTTACGATAATGATGACGAGTACGTGCAACAGCGTGCACGATATTAAATACTTAGGTTGTTTGAGAGTTTCTTATGTCCCGATCATTTTGGTAAGTCTGTGCACTTGATGTTCCTTTTGTTGTTGGAAGACTTTGTTGTTACTGGGACATACAGTTGGGGGTCTGCAGTCTTTGTGTACTTGTACAAAGAGCTTTGCAAAGCTACGGACTACAAGGCACACGAGATGGGAGGGGCTTGCATCTTATTGCAGTATTAGGCATAGTACAGATTCCCCTGGCTTACCCCTACACTAGCTGACCATGTTGAACCCAATGTGTTCTACGGTATTGATCGTGGTCAATTACGTCCATTAGGATGATAGTAAGTTTCTTTTCATATAATTTATTTACATTACTTTGTTCTATTACTTAATTTGCTAATATTTCTCACTTATATTTATAATACTTTCATTTATAAATAGGTGGCGTAAACATAAAGTTTTGAGTGATACTGTGACTGGCATACCTGAATATTATCACCGATTCTTTGATCAATTGAAGAATGATGAGTTATCTATTATTTTACATTCGTTTGAATTAATTACTTATGTATATGACTTCTTAATTTTGTGTGCATCTCATTTTGTAGATTACATGGCAACCATACACAGATGAGCATGTGACATCACCTCCACCTTTTTGTGGGCTGGTAGGGACATAACACTAGCAGTGGTCCCTCTCATGTGTTTTCACATCGTCGAGTGGCACCAGCTAGACCTAATGATGCACTAGTTTGGTCTTGACCAGCCCATACCACAGAAATCGCTCCAGCTTGACAGTTTGCACTCAACTATACTGGCAGGTAGGCATGATGAGAATTGGCCAGCTACACATGCTGTTTACATAGCCACATGGGATAGTCTAATGGAGAACCTTGTTAGGGGAATCCCATTGCTCGCACACTTCGCTTCGCGTTCTGAGTACATGCATTAGTATAAAAGAATTATCAGACCTTGGATGTCTCCTACCAGTGCATCTATTGTGAATGCGGTAAGCTCTTTACTAATTCGCTAATGACTATATGTATTTTGTATTCATTATAATGACATATTTTATATCTATTTCTTAGGCGGACATTACAGAGCATTTGTTCAGTTCGACTACTGGCGCTGCCGCTCGAGAAGGTGTTGCATAGATCCTACATTCATTGCAGGAGCATGATCACATTATAATGGAACATTTACGTCCAGCTCCAGTAACAGGTGACATTTCAGGGCCACCTGAGGAGTCCAGTCAATAAGGGACGCGACATAGAAGAATAACAGGGTTAGTGAGCACTCGGACACGACTTCGACATCCCGAGGACTCTGGTTCTACAAGCCAGCACACGACTCAGCCTCCTACCACTGCTACCGCTCTGAATGTAACTGCTACATACCCAACCACTCAGCTACCACCTACATATCACCCACCATACCCTTACCCACCACCGGGTTACCCATCATATCCGTACTCACCACAGGGTTACCCACCATATCCTTACATGCCACCAGACTACCCACCATACCCATCATAGTCAGGTTCTTCTTCTGATCTCTCTCACATGCCACCACATTCTGATGCGGGCCCATCTCGTTGAGGTGTAATTATATGTCATTAGTGTATCTGAGAATGTTATATTTAGTGATTTTATTTAAATTACTATTGATGATTTTCTATTGTGATTTTGGTACCCTTGTTGGATTAAACATGTTTGTCGCTTAGTTTTTATTAATGATCTTGGTAACTGGTTGAATTAAACAGGTTCATGTGCTTTTGGGGATGTCCAATATTTAGGGAAAACTCTGTCAAAATTTTTATAGAATTCGAATGAATGAACTTTGGTTGAATTATGTTAAACGGGTTTATGCCCTTCTGCGTTAACCAAAAATATAAAAAAATGTCACTCCTTAAAAATTAGAGGGTCATGATTGGGAGAGTGCTCACCAAATAAACGTTTAAAAAAATAATGTATTTTTTTCTCAAATAAACATACAGGAATATACACACAAAAAAGAAAAAAAAAGAAAAATCTTTTTTGACTTTAAAGACTCTTTGTTGTGACAAGCAAATGAGTATGAGTTTGGTGTTATAATTAACCTATATTACTGTTTATAAATCTATAATTTATAGTCTTAAACCGGATAAATTATGGTGATTTGCTTATGTTTATTCGTGAATTTTACATAAATCCTTATCATTGTCTTCATTCTTGTAAGTTGAATGAGATTTATCATATTTGGAGTGAAAGCATGCAAAGACATCGCGTTTTCGAAGTAAAAGAATATCATTTTGGCTCTCACAAGACCTTGTAAGCGATTGAGGAGTTACACATGACCATGTGTAACACCTCAATCGCTTCTGTCTGATTTTTTTTTAAGATACACGGTCGTGTCTAACTTGAAAAACGCTTCTGTTTGATTTCTGTAAGAAGACACGGCCGTGTGTGGATTGCGCCAAACAGGATGATGTATTTGTCTTAGTTACGCCAATAAGTTTGACGTATTCTATGTAAATACATCATCATAAATGGCAGATCCATGTAGGATGCGTGTTGGTGTAACCTTCATGGACGCGTCATTCTGTTTGGCGCATCCTATGTGGCCAAAAAATATTAAAAAATATCATGTGAGACAAAAGGGTAATAGTTTGGTATATAGTTTCAAAAGAGTGATATTTTGGTAAATAATTTTAAAAAAGTGACAATTTAATAAATAGTTTAAAAAATGACATTTTAGTAAATACTTTTGCCAATAGTGGCAGTTTGATAAAAAAGTCCAGTTTGAGCTAAACCGACTTCTTACCTATTTTTTTAAAAAAATAACAAATGGGAAGTCACTTTGAGCCAAACCGACTTGTCACATGTTTATATGTTTATATATATATATATATATATATATATATATATATATATATATATATATATATAGAGAGAGAGAGAGAGAGAGAGAGAGAGAGAGAGAGAGGACTTACACCGGTGTAAGTTTTTTTCTCTTACACTCATTTTTAACCGTTAGTTCTACTTTCATCTAATGGTCGAAATTATTTCATTAAAGGCAACCATTAGATGAAAGTAGAATTAATGGTTGAAAACAGTGTAAGAGAAAAAGACTTACACTGGTGTAAGTTGATCCTCCTCATATATATATATATATATATATATATATTACTTGATTATATGGAATCAACGCATAGTACTGTTATAGTAGCAAGGAAGATCTCGTGACCATGCGTGATTCATGCACAGTAAAGTTCGTGATCATGAGACAGATCCCTAAATGCTATATAAGCAGGAAATCCTTCTTTCAGAGTTCACACTCCAAACCATTCTTTATCTTATTCTTAAGCATTGTACTCACATTTTCTTTGAAAATATCCAATCTTTCTATATTAATCTTGTTCTGGACCGTGATCCGTGATCCTGTGTAGCAGCTCAACCAGACATGCGTACAACCGAACTCTGCCCTAAATAACTCAGCTTAAAGCCTTGATGGCAGTCCAGACCTCAAAGTCATGCACATCGAACGACATTGGGCCATAGAATCAAGATTGCTAAATTTATGTAGAAGATATATCCCAAAATATTCATAACTGGCAATCATCATCTTACGATATTATAAGACTCATAAATGTCTCAGACTACTAAGTAGCTTCCATGTCCAAGTTCCTAACTTATAGAAATTTACCCCAACAACAATGGGAGGATAATATCTACCAAGATACTAATCCTAAATATCTGCTTTCAATACAGATTACATTACGATTTTACGCACGCTCTATAAATATCAGGCTAAGTAACTTTAAATAGGTATCAGTAAATTATCACTTATAACATAATTCTACTTATGCACAGCCTAACCTGAGCGTTGGAGTCCCTCTACAGGTATCAGCCCCCTATCTCAATATGCTCTGCTGCTGCTGCACAATGAGGAAACTATAGTGACGTGTCTATCTCAGGTACACATCTGAATCCACTTCAGAACATTGGCGCCGGTTATAGGAAAGATAAATTTCTAATCCCACCCAACCATGGTGAACACTCGTCAAAACTCAAGAAGAGACGTTGTGCAATCCTCTGTTAACCAAAGATACGGACCAGTAGCGCAGCGCCCTCCTCATCATGTTCCACTACCTACTGCTGAAGCCTCTGTTGTGAGAAACCAAGTTTCTATCCCAGAACATCTGCGCGATGGTCATAAGACTTCACTTTTTGATGAAAGCCCTCATCCATCGCGCAGAGTATCTGTGAGAGACAGACTTGGTCGCCCAGGGGAAAGAGCCAACAATGTTGTTCAAGGATCTAAGATCCTAATGTAATCACGCCTAAGCCCCCTAAACGACGATGTTGCTGATCGCGTGTCCAATCAATGCACTGTTCTTTCTGAGATAACATGAAATTGCCTCCAAGAATTGATGGCCCAATAAATGGCGTAGATCGATGAACAACGTCGTCAGTTAGACGACCAACGCCATTGGCTAGATAAGTTGGAGAAGTCTGTGCATGAGGAGAATGATAACGGAAGGCAGAACGCGGCCCACAATTGAAGAAGATTGTTGCATGACGAAGTCATTAACATTGTTGGAAACAACGCCCAGACCCTCGATGGCCAACAACAACCCTTCTCAGATGAATTAATGGCATATAAAGTCCTAAGAAACTTCAAGTTTCCTTCCCACATGAAGCCCTATGATGGGACAAAGGACCCTCAAGAACATGTAGATGCCTACGTCTAGTCTATGCAATTCCTTTGGGGATCCCCAAAATTATTGTGACGTGCCTTCCCCTTATTTTTAAAGAAAGGCACCCTCCACTGGTTCGTTACCTTACGAATAAATTCCATCACCAGATGGGATAACCTTAGACAACGTTTCTTATTACACTACACCACCTCTAAGGAGTAGTCCAAGTCGGTTGATTCTCTTTCAGGAATTCTCCAAGGGAGCAACGAGCCCCTTCGTGAATATATATCAAGAGATTCAGTAACACTTGTGTCTGTATAGAAAGCCCATATGACATGATTACTCTTCACTATGCCCGGAGTGGCCTCTGGACTGATTCAAACTTCTTCTGGTCTTTGGAAAAAAGGAAGACAAAGACTTTGGACGAATTCCACTTGTGCTCCCAAAAGTACATTGAACTAAAGGAAGTTACTAAGGCTAAAGAGAGTCTGGAAAAAGGTGAGCTCACTCACCAGAAAAATAATCAAAACTCTAACCAGCCACGAAGCTCCTCTAAAGGTGATGCGTACTAGCTTAAATATTCTGATTATACTCCATTGAACACCCTACGAGAGACAATTCTGAGGGAGGTGCTTCAGACCGAGTTTTAAGATATAAAGAGGCTGCCTCCTATAGAGAAACAAACTCAGAAGAATCACTTGAAACATTGTAAATGGCATAAAAGCTATGACCATGAAACAGAAGAGTGTTATCAGCTCCACAATGTCATTGAATCCCTAATCAAGGAGGGACGACTGCAGAAGCATATCAGTAGTATCCAAAATAATTTTAATCGCGGAAGACGAAAGGAGCAAAGATGTAGCCGCAGTTCGAAGCGAAGTCTGACTCCGCTTCAGAGGAGAAGGACTCGCAACCCCACTAGAAAACCTCGAACTCCACCCCACCATGATATTGAAAACCGACAAGATCAGAACCATGATGCTCAATGTGGGGGCAACAGGAAGGACCGGCTAGTGAGTACCATCTCCGGAGGATTTGCAGGTAGTGGGTCATCCAGCAATTTCTGAAAGAAAACACTATGGACGACAATTTTAAGCATTTCCAGCTCCACGCGCAAACCTCGTACTGAAGACAAGGAAGAACCGCATGACTCCTTTTCAAACAATGACTACAGCGATATCATCCGAGATCACGATGACTCGCTGGTTATCTCCGGAATAATATCTAACGCCGAGGTCCAACGTATCTTCATCGATTAAGGAAGCTCGGCTATGATAGCGAGCTCACTGGTTTCTCTGGGGAAAGGTCACATCAGTGGGTTACTTTGAAACATTCCTGACCTTGGGGGACGACAAAGTCTATAGAACTGTCAAAGTCAGGTTTTTAGTGGTGGATTGCCCATCAATATACAATATTATTTTGGGTCGATCTACGCCGAATGACATTGCCGCTGTAGTATCTATTGCTCACCAGACCATGAAATTCCTCAATAAGAATAATGAGGTGGCACGGTTAAGGACGATAAAATCACAGCACGCAAATGCTACAATAAAAGTCTCAAAATCTGCGAGATCCCCAAGAAAACCAAAACACGCACATCTAGCCTGGCCCTGAATCAAGTAAACATCCTTTTGATCGAGCTAGACGTACGTGAAGAGATCTAGGGTACTAGACCCTAGCCAGAAGGAGAGCTGCTTCCACTCTAACTAGGTGACAAGCCTGATTAAGTCATCAAAATAGGTGCAAATCTGGAAGAACAGGAGAGACGTTAGCTTATAGAGCTCTTACAGAAAAATAAAGACATCTTTGCCTGGACGTCCTCCAATATGTCTGGGCTTGACCCCGCTTTCATCTGTCATTATTTATTTATTAATTATTAATTTTAAGTTATAAATTATTAATATTAAGTGTTAATTTGATTTTATGCCAAATTAACCATGTTGGCAGTAGGAACGACACCCGCGTGGGGCAAGGGTGAGAGTACCTCCTCACTCCCCGTCCCCATACTTCAACTATCTCCCCGTTTCTTGCCACGGGGAAATTTTTCCCTTATCCATGTTCTCTTAATCCTCACGGATGCTTGCAAGGATTTTTTGCTATATAAAAAAATAAAAAAATTAAATAAATTATTTTAATATTTTTAATTTTAAATAAATATAAATTTTAATAAAAAATAAAATTATTAAAATATATTTATTTATTTATATAATATATATATATATATTATAAAAAATATTTTAATAATTTAACAAAGACAGAAACTCAGTGAGACGAGAAATATGATCTCCATTCCCGTCTCTAAATATACCACAAAAAAAATTTTCTTTCCATCCTCATCCAGAGAAAAAATATCTCATATTCAAAACCTCATTTAAAACAGTCTCTGCGAAAATTCCCCAAATAATAGGGAATTTTGCCATCCTAGTTGCCAGTTGATGGATGGGTGCACGTTACACGTTTCCCTTGTACTTGACAGGTTGGCTGAGTTTTTCTCTCAGTTTTACGTGATTTATGTTTGTACCCCATAAGTTGGGAGTAATTGAATTTTATCCCTCGATAAATCTTATCTCACCAACTCAATTTTCGTCAGCACTCAAGACATTTACTCCACAAAACAAAATTGACGACTAAAAATTGAGAATTGGGATGGTGGTTTTGGAGTTAACACCATCTCAGCTAACACCTAGCAATCACCATCTCAGCAAACACCTAGCAATCAATACTTTCAAATCCAAAGCTAGTTTTTCTTTTTCTTCCTTATTTGAGTTATTTCCCCCTCCTTTGTGCCTCAATTATCAACACCATGGAAGCAGCAGTTTGATTGAGAAGGGAAACGAGCCAAGACGATGGGAGAGGGGAGTGGAGGTGGGGCCAAAACCCAGAAAAAAGTGTGCATAAACTTGAAGAGAAAGACTCTAAAATAGCAACAAAAAAAAAGAAGAAAAAAAAAACCATTCAGTGAAAAGAACTTTCCGAAGAGCCCATTCTTACAAACAAAACAAAAAAGTATATATTTCACACATATCAGTAAAATCAATTCAAGCACAGAAACTCGTAGAATAAAATACATAAATCAATTCAAAATTTTGGAAACAATACAGAGGAAGATAGAGTGGTAGAAGTGGGTTGGGGTCGTAGGTCAGTGGGTTATTTGAGAAGGATTAATGCGAAGAGATCATAAGAAGGGATGGGCAGGGGAGGGGGTGAGGCGAGGGTTCGTAGGCAGGTGTAGGTGAAATAATTAACCATTAATTATTTTTAATTAAACAACTTAACAATGAATTTTATAACTAGAGTGTTGATAATATTGAATAAGTTAGTTTTTAAATACTAATAACGGTTCGATACAGTAACAAGCAAGTTTTACTCTTAAAAATATGATTAAAATTTAAATATTAAAAAAAAAATTGTTAAAAATGATTCTTAATTATAATAGTGTCTAAAATTAGTCTCACAATAATGTCATGTGACAATACTTAACTAAAGACAAAAAATTATAATATTAAATAAAAAAATAAGATGATGTTAATAAAATTATGATTTTTAATTTAATAAGGTAAGATTTGATTGGAATTGACGTTCTTATGAGCTTAAGTTATAAAGTAAGATATAATATTATTAAAATAAAATATAAATTAGAATAATATAATAATAGGTTTTTTTTTTGGCAATTGCCTCGCTACAAATCCTTTCTTTTCCGGGCCAATTTTATAATTTATATTTTCTTTTGCTTTTACCTATTTAGCAATTAGTTGATAAGGCTTTACGGTCATTGATATGTTTTTCAGTCCAGATCAACAGCCTATATGCAAGGTGCATGTATAACATGCGAAGTACATGTTAGAGGCTGCCACCATGAACACAATTCCTCAGTTAAAATAAAATATATATACAAAAAAATAGCTCAAGGCAAGCATCATGAATTTTTTAACTTAAGATTTTTGGTTCATGACCCAGCAATAATTAATCAAGTTTAATAATTACTCAAAAAGTGGTCCTTACTCCTTAGCTTTAACTTCTGCGATAAATGTGATCAAATTGAAAGCTACAAGATCCCTTACTTTCAACTAAATACCAGGTTGAAGATGCTTACGTTCCCTATAGTTTCACCAAGTACCCAAGTCACAACTTTCCCAGCTCATGAAGATTTGCACTGTGAAAAGCAAATCCTTTTTCTTCTCTCGGGTTATTCTTTAAGCTGCTACAAGCATCACATAATAATAATAATAATAATAATAAGTCTTTTAGTATTTTTTTTCTTGCGAGAAATCATTGTTAAATTATAAACTTCTAACAAGGTTAGACTGTGACAGACTATTTATCTGTTCAAAATGCACGTAAAATGGGAATAAAAAAGTATAAACTTAATTTTGATTTCATGCCTTTATCAAATATATGATGAAGGGACATAATTATTTGATAATATAAAAATGTTTTATAAAAACAGTGAATCCATCAATTAAAAAATAGTGAATTCAAATTAAATTTAAAAGAGTAAAATATTTCAATCTCCTCTTTATTTGTCTGATTTTTTACATATATCATTCATTTTTAAAAGATATATAAAACACCATTGACACTTATATGAAGGTAGTGTTTGAAATCAATTAAAATTAAAAATGATTTGATTTGATATGATTTAATTTAAAAATCAAATTTTATATTTAAATTTTATTTAAAAAATAAATTTTGAATTAATTTATAAATTAAATTATGTGTTTGAAATTCATTAAAATGAGAATTATTTTTATTTTATTTTATTATTTTATATATTTACCTTTATAAGAAGTAGTTAGAAGTAATTATTAAGGATAAAATAGTCTATTAATTTTAAATCAAATCAAATCATAACTAATCCTATCAAATTTGATGAAAATTTTAAAACAAAAAGAATGAAATTCATAAAATTTTATAAAATCAAATCATTTTTTATTTTTTATCATTCCAAATACAAATTTTAATTAAATTTGATTACAAATCAAATCATTTCCTATTTTTTTACATTCTAAACACACTTAAATACTCTTTATAATTTGAGAAAGCACTATACATAAATTTAATTAAACACAATATACCTTGTGAGATTCCAACTTAAAACTAATTGGTATCAAATAGAGTGACCTAACATGTATATAAATTACAATCGAAAAAAGATTGACGCAGGCGATGTGAGACTCTAACACCCCTTCCATAGATGTTTGACTAGAACAGACGATAAAGATGAGATATTGACTCTATTACAATGTGAGATTCTAACTTAAAATCAATTGGTATTAAGTGGAGTAACCCAACAAGAATATAAATCGCACTCAAAAGAAGATTGAGGCAGACGATGTGAAACTTTAACATACTTAAAATTGACTAACAGAATCATTAGTCAATCATTAATGATCATGAAATAATATTTTCATCCTTAATTTCATTATTGTTACTTGTAATATTTAAGAAATTAAGGAATATAAATGTAATTAAGGGTAGAAATTTTAGGATAAAATGACATTTCAAGAAAAAAATTATTTAGTATTACAAGTAACACTAATAAATTTAATATTATAAATATCATTTCAAGGTCATTAATGATTTGTTAACAACTTTATTTGTCAATTTTATGTTTATTATGTTTAATTAGATTTATGTATAATATTTTTTAAAATATAAGAAGTGTATGTGTAAGTATTAAATGAATTTTATATAAATTTTAAAATAAAGGATTGTATATGAAAAATTAAGCAAATAAATAAGAGATTTAAGTATTTTACTTAATCTAAACATATCAAGAAAAAATCATTCTCATTTTCTAATTGCGATGCAATCTGGTTGATCCTTTTTTATTATTATTATGAGTTTTGTAAAGATACTTATTAAATAAATTAAAATAATTTTTAATAAAAATAAAATATTTAATACATTAAAAACTTAAAAGAAACTTATTATTTATTTTATTTTTTCAAAAAAAATATTTTAACTTTTATTAACAAAACTCTTATTATTATTTAACATAAAAATAAATCATGATAAAATAATGTAGTAACATGAATCTGGTTGACCAGATACTTCGTTTTATTGATCCACGTTTCGCGGGTGTCAGGAAAAACAATAATCCCGCAAGTGAATAGTGATGGTATCATTCACTTTACGAAATAATTTATTTATGAGTTTCGTTAACATTTAATGGCACGTCTTAAAAAACTCTTTAGTTGGGCTTTTGCATCGATGTTTATTAAAAAAAAATCTTTAAAAAATATTTTATTTATTAGTAAAAAATAATAATAGTAGTAAAAGTAAAACATCCCGTGCTGTGTTTCTACTCGCACGTTTGTTTGTTTGTTTTTAAGTCCAAAGCTACCACTTTCTAGTTCGGCACGGTCAACGCTTTTACGCTTCCCCATACAATACCCATTTATCCACATCAGCTTCCCTCAGCGCGTGTAAAGCACGTTCCGACCAGTAACCTCATGATAAATTGTTTTAGGTTATCAAACATAAACACAAACACGGAAATAGACACACGATATATTAAATTTAAAAAATTATAAGATATAGATATATATATATATATATATATTAATATCAAAGTAAATTAAAAAATTTAATTTATATATATAATTATAAAATTTAAAAATATATACTTATAATTAATTAATATTATTTTTATAAATTTTAAAATTTATAATATCTTAATATATATTATATGTGTTAATATTTATTATCTAATAAATTTTTTTAAAAAATATGAAATATAATTTTTATTGATATTTTTAAAAAATCTCATAAATCAATTTTTATTAATAGAATTAATCATGTATAAGTACATGTACATAAAAAAATTAACTAAATAGAATATTAATGTGAAGGAAGTTTCGATGACGACAATGTGAATGACGTAGTACGAACAAATGTAGAAGGAGTAGATAAAAATAATAGTGTGTGAAAAGATAAAACTTAAAAGTCTATTAATTATGTGTGAAAAGATAAAACTTAAAATATTGATATGTGAAAATAATGACTTTGGAGGTCAGTCATGTAATTGGATTTGGGAAGGTTACGAACTTACTAATTGAACGTTATTGTGGAAACTAATTTTTTTAAAAAAATATTAATGAATAGTATTTAAATTATGTCTTAGACATATCTAAGCGTGTTTCAAGACGTGTTTCAATTAAAAATAATAATATTTTTAATTAGATATATTCAAATACATAAAATATATATATCATACGAATATTTTATATATCAAATATAAATACATATTTAATATACAAATACATCTCAAAAATAACATATTTATGCTTAATGAAATTTAGGTAAGAAAATTGCTATTTATTACGAATGCGATTTGGCGAAAATAACACACAAACTATTGCAGCACCACTATTTTAAATATCGTTTTGATTGCTTTTTTGTTATTTTTTTTTAAAAGGTAAAACAGTACTGCCTTTGTGTCACGTAATTTGTAAAATGGTTCATGAGTTACACTTTGCAGAAAATAGCTATGCTCTTTTGGTAATTACACTTTAGAAAATGTTTTTTAAAAATAAATAAATAATAGTATATTTATTATTAATAAATTTAGTTTAAAAGAGTCTTACTATTTACATTTATTTCCTTCTTTTTTGAGCTTAGTTGAATTACAAATGTGTAAATGTTTTTTAGCATTAATTTTTTTATTCACAATATTCAAATTTAAGAATTTATTTAAAGAGAAGAAGCGTTAAACTATTTAAACCAACAAAATATTGATGGTATTTTTATTGTTTAAAATATTATTTACGTGTTTCTTATTTTATGTACTATTTTTACATTGATGTTTTTATTTTTTCGAAAAATTACACTTATTTTTCATATTTTATGTACAATTCCCATACTATTTACTTTTATAAAAAAAAACAAAGTAAGGGAGAAATTTAATAATTTTTCAAATAAAAAAATCTTACGTGTATTAAGCACTAATATAGGGAGAAAGTAGTAAAATTACCTTATTTTTTATATTATTTCATCATGAATTTTCATATAACTAAAATAAATTTTTTTAAAATTCGTTATGACTAAATGGTAGTATAATAGTTTAATACTAAAATAAATTAAAATATTATATACAAGCGAAGTTACAAACTTCTTTTAAATTTATTCACAATGAATAGCTTAAGTGCTAAGTTAGTTTCGGCTAACGAGGCTTTTGCATATTAGAAATTCTTGTCTAATAATGTGTAACATATATATATATAATTTAATAATTGTGTAAACAAAAAATTTTACATTATCACTAGATTGAAATTAAACTCATATAATAAAGGCTAAAGTTAAGAAAAGTCTTTCCAATTATAAGTTAAGTGTATAAATTTTTTATATGTTTTGAAGATAATTTTTTTTTTTTTTTAGTTTTGAAGATAATTTTTTAGGTGCTTATAGAGTGAAAAAAATTTCTTGTTAAGTGCTATTAAATGTGTAATATATTAACTTCGTATATTATTATTATCTTTTATTTTAATAATATTTTAATGTTATAATTTATATATCATATATTAAATACTTAAAATAAAAAAAACTCTTACTTTAAATAAATTTAAGAATATCTCTAATTTGAAACTCACTAATCTAATTTTTTAACATTCATCCAACTGTGGATATTAATTATCTATAAAAGATTTTTTGGACATATAAGAGGGAATTATTATGGTGTTGTAAGCACAATTTGACTGGTTTATGGAATCATTTATTTTAGTACACATGGAGACATAGAATTTAAAGTCCATGAAGATTTTTTTGCACATAACAATAAATGCATTCTTTTGGCAGAATCTGTAGCATTGGAGGGAGTTTATTGAATTTTGGCGTATATAATAATAAATAGATGAAAAATTATTTTGGCCGGGAACAGAGACAGAGAGCAAAAGAAAAAAAAAGAGTAACACGTATGTAAAGCAGTGGATGAAAATGGCTCCGTTGACGCTATAATGAAGAAATATCTGTTCCTCATCTTCTCTGAAGAAGAAAGAAGATGGCTCTCAGAGAACAACAACACTCTCCCTCATTCCTCGATACCCTCTTCTGTGAAGAACAAGACACTTTCGATGATCATTCAGGAGCCAACAGCATCCTGGGAGAGACAGAGAGTGACAACGATGACCCAACCGTGATAAAGTCTCCGACTTTACCTTCCATTTTTCTCCACAATGACTTGTTCTGGAAACATGACGAGCTCCTCTCTCTAATCTCAAAAGAGAGATGCACCCATTTCTGTTCCGATGAGACTTTTCTTCTTGAGGGTCCTCGCGACGACGCTGTGCACTGGATTTCTAAGGTTTCAGTGCTCTATGGTTTCACTGCTTTGACCACTGTTCTTGCTGTGAACTATTTTGATAGGTTCATCACTAGCCTAAGGTTTCAGTGGGACAAGCCATGGATGACACAGCTCACTGCTGTTGCGTGTTTATCTCTGGCTGCCAAAATGGAGGAAACTCAAGTGCCACTTCTTTTAGACCTGCAAGTATGTTTCTTTTTTTTGAAACTGAGATGAAGTCTTGGTGTTTGTTAATATGACATATTGTTGTTTGTTTCTTGTGCTGGCCTTTGTGTTTAAACGTGGGGTTTTGTGGTTCTGATTAGGTGGAGGAATCAAAGTTCGTGTTTGAAGCAAAGACTATACAGAGAATGGAGCTTCTTGTGTTGTCCACTCTTAAATGGAGGATGAATCCCGTGACCCCAATTTCCTTCTTTGAACACATTGTCAGAAGACTTGGTTTAAAGAGTCGCTTGCATTGGGAGTTCCTGTGCAGGTGCCAACGAGTTCTTCTGTGTGTCATTGCGGGTAAGCAATGCAACGAAAACTCTTTCTAGTTCTAGTAATGTTAATAAATAAGGCATAAGATATTCATATAAGAGTCATGCCACTAAGATTTTACTGATAATATGCAATGTGGGTGTGGCAATTGTTTCCAGATTCAAGGGTTATGAGTTTTCTTCCTTCTACATTGGCTGCTGCTACAATGATCCACGTTATTAAAGAGATTGAACCATTTAATGCAACGGAATACAGAAATCAGCTTCTGGGTTTACTCAAAATTAGTGAGGTTTGTCTCTTTCACTTCAATGGTCCTGTTACCCGTGTTTCCTGATTTTCAAATCTGCCACAGGTTTGATGAATAATTGGACAATTTTGGTGGTGATCTAATAGGAACAAGTGAACGAGTGCTACAAACTCATACTGAAACTATTAGTTTGCTGCCAAGGCATTCACAATCTTCACCAGAAACGCAAACGCTTATCTGAGCCAAGTAGCCCTGGTGGTGTCATTGATGCATCTTTTAGTTGTGACAGCTCAAATGATTCATGGACCGTGGCGTCATCTGCTTCACCTTCACTGGAGCCAGTGTTTAAGAGGAGCAAAGCTCAGGACCAGCACATGCGATTGCCTTCATTAAATCGTGTGTCTATTGATGTTCTAAATAGTCCTCGTTGATAAGTTATCTTAGTATTACTTCAAATATGGTAGGTTTCTTTGGAATTATATATCTGGGAGCCTTGTTTTTGAGAAGAACTGTATCATGCTCTTAGTTTTATACATTGCTGGCCAAACATTTGAAAATCAATGAGGCGGAGAGACTCCACGCCTCCACTTGGTAGTTTAAGTGGAACAAGGATCAGATACTGAGTGGAAAGATGGATTGTAGTTTTACCTACATTTTCTTTCCAGTGCAATTTCTACTCATCTTACACATGATATTTCCCAATAAGCACAGTCAAGAGATTTCTTTTGTTTCTTTACTGTTTTATTTTTTTTATCATCTGCCAATCTCTCTCCCATTTTTACAGAATAGGAACTGCACATGGAGGTTGTTAACAGATAAACAAAGATGGGTGAAATGTCTTTAGTGATACATGAGATAAATAAACGAAAATCTTGTACATGATCAAACCATACCCAATAACAAGTCATCTTGGTTATACCTCCAGGAGATACTCATGATTTCTTCCGTCAACGCATATCATTATGTTACTTTCCCTGACATACCAAATCAGTCCCATGGCAAGTGGGAAAACCTATTTTGCCAATAATATACCAAGTTTACAAATCTATTTATAATTCTTGAGTTCTAGTCAACTTACCCTTTTATAACTTATATGTATATCTCATATTTACCGGATTTGCATCCAATCGCTTACAGGATTCGCCGTACCACAGGATTTGTCATAAAGAAAGTTTTGTAATATAATTGTAAGAAGTGAGGAATCATATACTCATACCTGCTCTGCATAGGCTCACGTATAACGTTTTTGGTAACTATGGTATAACTTATCCATTTCCTTTGAATTAGATACTAAGATCTTCTGAGCTATGCTCAGAGAATTAAAAAGCTTTGATTGTAATTCCCAGGCCTAGGAATGTGTTGGCTTGCTCGAAACTCATGTATCTACAGCACTAAAGATTCAAATGGATATACCATAATTTGGTTCTATTTGAGTCACCCTAATATCTCGCTATCTGGTCTCAGAGTTCGTTATTAAAGTCAGCTTTCAGCTCTGTATTCTATTTCGTATATATAGCCCTTCAATTATCAATTATAAGCGAAAAAAATTGCAATTTGAAGTGCACGGATGATTAAGTGGTCCTTTGGTCTGATCACACTTATTTTCCTGTTTGACAATAAAGTATGAACATGGGACTTTTAAGCAATTCAGTGTCTGTGGTAGCAAATAATTTAATGCAATGTTTGCTGTCACTTCCATATTATAATTGAAGATGCAAGTCCATATGACAACTAAGACTGTTGTCTTAGCAAAAGAGAGCTAAGAAGAATATCTTATTCCAGTTAATCAAAGATCGGGATATGGAATTTCATCATTGCTTGTTTTGAGCATTTATCATTATAAAGTAAATTGGCCAAAACAGAAAATGCATTTTGCACAGAATATATAAAGAAATAATGATTAAGATGAGCTTTCTAGCTGCTATGGTACTTGACCTCAATACAGGTGATGGGTGATTGAGAGAACTTTGTTTTCTGGAAGGATTAATTCTCTCTTAACTTTTGGTAGTCTTGTCTGACTTATTATGTTTGAAAAGTGATAATTGAGCAATGTTGACAATATAGGCACTATTCAGAACATGAAAAAATGGGCATCCAAAAAGCCGAAAATATCAAGGGGGAGACCGGTCGCCAGAGGACGAATTGTTTCAAAATGACAAACTTTTGATTTGGGTGGAGAGGGCGTGGCTTTGTTCCTCCTGTGGTCCTGTTTCTTTGCTTTTTTCAATGAGTTGGTTATGGTCCGCTATATGTTGCTGGGTCAGACTATAGAACGCTCAAGCGTTCGTGCTTCTGGTCTTTCCATTGGTTAATGGCTTAAAATATTTCAGTATTTTAAATTGTAAAAATAAGTTAATATATAAAATTGTGGCAGATAAACAAGCTAGAACTTGAGCGCATGAGGCTTGAACGCCTAGCAGCAAAGTCCTATGTTGCGGTTGCATCATGTCCTTGTTATGATGGTTTTCAAGAGTCCGTGGCGTGAGATTTCAAAGTGACAGCTATATTCCTATCAAACAATAATTCTGGGTGATATGATGAGTTTTTTCAGTTACTTTCAGAGAGTAAAACTTTAGTTGCATGCAGTGCTTTCTTTAATCTTACGAGAAGCACTAGAAAAACTTTTGTTTGTCTTGATCAATTGGTTATAAGTTGTTTATCGAACCTTGTTCATAGTTTGGCAAAATAAAGTCTTTTTCAGATTTCCTATCTTACTAAAAACAAGAAAAATGTGTGTGATGCACGGTTGAACTCTCTTAGGTTAGCAGATAAGGGAGTGTGATTTTGTAGATAGTCTCCATATATTCTATTAACTTGTTTTGTGCTTCCTGTGTCTTAGTAAAGTTGTAGAAATTCTTAAGTGTCTCAATTAATAAAAAGTTTTTATCCTATATCATTTAATGCGTGCCACCTAAGTTATAACATAGTAAATGTTAAAGTGGGAGAAGTGGTTTATATTTTTTTTTTATGAAAAGAAGTGGTACACATTTAATAGTATGCGTGAACACGTTAGAATTTCTCGGTAAAGATTTATGCAATAGGGACCACAGGTACGAGTATATCCATGCGCTGTGCCGAAAGGATTGTGATATACAACCAAGAGACAGGCGATGCGCACAATGGTATCTAAAGTAGCTGCCTAGCATCAAAGCCATTGAGGAGCCAGCATGCTTGTCTTGTACGTAGTATTAGGTGCCTTTTGATTTCCGTTGAAAGTGCCAAATTTACGTAAGCCAATTTTGTTTATGCAGTCATACTCTACCCGTTTTAGAACGCCCGTGCCATCTTAACTGGCATGCTATTTGGCTCTAGAGCTAGAGTCTAGCGGCTTAATTATTAGGCTATGTAAGTCTTCGGGGATTGAAGTTTAGAATGAACAGGGCAAGAACACTTCTACAGCAAACTCAATTCTGGTTATGCAGTGAATTATCCAAACCTACATGGTTAAGATGGTTCTGTACCACCCTAGTGCAATAGCTGTAAACAAAAATTAGATTTCCAAACCGAGAACAAGGTCTTGTTAACATTAGTCTATGTTAGATCCCTCAATTATGTAAAGGTTAAAATATGATGCACAAGTTAAAGACAGATTATAAGTGAGATAACAAAGCTGAGGAGTGACTAGTAGTCCAGCAACAATAAAAAATTTGACAGTTAACTGTTAAAATTAAAAATATTGAAGTTTATTTACCAAAACAACCAAAATGACGTGGGTATTTATATATCAGTCTAAATTTTATGCAAGCAATCGTTGTTGGAATCTACATATTTCATTGGCAAGGCCTTCTTAGAGAAACTCGGTAAAACAAAATCAGCCAAACAAAAAAAAAAATTCTTCTAATTAACCATTGTCATAATTTCTCATTCTTCTCTTTTAATTTGATCATATAAAAAGCTTTTACACTACAGTAGCCTACATTAGCTGCTCTCTGCATAAACAAACGATATTGATATTTATTTAATACTGTAATAGGGTGTAAAACTTACATGCCTTGAACGTTCAGAAATCACACATAATAGTGATTGATATTGTAGTTGGTTCAAAGTTCAAACAGCAGGAAATAGAAAGTCTATATGTGCCTGTGCCAGACTCAGGGTTATGCCTATAAGCAAACTAGATAGTAGATATCATACAGATTATAGAGTTCCAGATGCAGCCAAGTCTCCATCTTCTTACCGAGAAAGATCAGAAACGCACTCAGAGCTTGGTTCATCTTGCCCTGCTATATATGTTACTGGATAACCAATCAAGTCCTTCATAGAGTCCTTGGCCGGATGTGGCACAAGCTGCCTGGATGTACCTGGACCAATCAAAAACTAGAATAAGTTCATTCCACATTATTCTCATGGATTTGTAGGGATATAAGGCAAGTAACTCTGATTCTTTCAGGGACATGCAATTGGATTGACATCTTGAACTCAATTCTGGATTTTGATATAATTCAACTTTTTAATTTTAAATCTATTCCTTAGAACTTAGAATAATGATTTATTGTAATTAAAATGTGATTTACCAGCGGCGCTGACGGAGTGAATGCAAACCAAGTTTATCTGTAATTTCTGCGACACTCAAAGCATTTGGAAGGTCTTGCTTATTGGCAAATACCAGTAATATAGCATCACGAAGTTCATCCTGCAATGCTCATGCTTTATCAAGATCTCGCAATAGCATTTTACTAAGGCAAATAAATGGGAAATATCATAGTGTAGATAAAGTTGAAATAACTACGATTCATAGTCAATGAAAAAATTACTGACCTCACTCAGCATCCTATGGAGCTCATCTCTGGCTTCTGAAATTCTTTCTCTATCATTACTATCTACCACATAGATAAGACCTTGTGTATTCTGAAAGTAGTGTCTCCACAATGGTCGAATCTACATAGAATTTGGGGTATAATCGGATCAAATTAATCTGTGAGTAAATTGTGCACGGAATGTTCTCATGATTTTACTGATGAACCTATAAAAAAAATAATGCTTTGGCAAATACATCTGTAAGAACCGAATTTCAAATAGAGCTCAAACACTTAACAAGCATAGACACTCAGAAAATCACAAATAGTACCTTGTCCTGTCCTCCCACATCCCAGACAGTGAAGCTGACATTTTTGTAGTCAACAGTCTCTACGTTGAAGCCTGATTCATCAGAGATAATTAAGTCATGCTAAATTTCAATTACTTCCACTTAGAACTCACAGTCACATTGGTAAAAAACTTATTTGCAAGGTGTCTTTTCTCTTGTAAAAAAATCTGAGGGGCTTCGTTTATATTAACTTTCCCAACCCTTCCCGTTTGCAGTGGGAAAAACAATAAGCAACCTATTCTTGTTCTGTTGGATGTAGGGCTTTTAGTTAACAGAGTTTTATAGTATGAGTACAAGGATCAATAATTGGTCGTTTGATGAACTAGAGTCCTAACCCGCGTAAAACACACATGGAAGAAGATTGCATACATTAGATATTGGAAATGATAACATAACTACCAGAATTCAACAAACACGAACTAAACAATTCCATCATATTGAAAACTGTGAGAGTTAGGAACTGCTTATAAATGATGGGTTAAGGAACACAGAGTAGTAGGGTGACTTGTTGGAACCTATTGTGGGTATGGTAGTGACTATTTCTCCAAGTTTCAGTTTGTAGAGTATTGTTGTTTTCCCAGCTGCATCAAGACCCACCATGAGAATCCTCATTTCTTTCCTTGAATAAAGCAATCTGAATAGCCGTGATATCGTCAAACCCATTGTTGCCTCTGGTTCAAGCAAAGTTTTAGCTGAAATTAAGAGCAACCTAAAAGTGAAACCGAGGAGGGGGCAAAAGAAGAGTAACTGAGAATTCTTCTGAGTTCTATCAGTAGGGAAAGAAGGGGAAGTTATAATTTACCTGAAAAAATGAAGTATTTTTTCTTGAGAAAGCAAAAAATCAATCAGTTGTTGGTGTATTATATAATCATAAGACCAGAAAATAGCACCAGGCCTCATGGCAATACCACAAAAAGAGAAAGCGAGAATAGGATTCGGATGTCGATTGATGAAAGAATAAAGGTGTCCATTTGGGTAAGCCATGGTTATTGAAAAGATCAGTGGGTGAGATTCAGCCGCAAGTTTGGCAGCAAAAGCACCATGAATTGTCTCCCATATGTGAGATTCGGATGGCACGGTACACAAGTTAGAGCAGCGTCAAAACCAACATTCGAATATGTCTTATCATCAGGCCTCAGTTTAAAGCACGCCCACTTAGCCACTTCATACTGCTGAAACGCAAAGGTTCATGCAGAAGCAACAAATTGTTGGATATCAGAGTTATGTAAATAGAAACACAAAATTAAAATAGAGTTGAGAAAAGAGAAACTGATATATAATATTTAACGTGAAAAATCCTCTTTAATGATGAGAAAAAAATCACAGATAAGATTAGAAGATTTTCACTATGTAAGAAATATTACAACTTCTCTTGTAATTACAAGGAAGCTACATAGAAGAATGAGAGAATTTTTGGAATGTATAAAACTAATGGAGGAGGTCCTTATTTATAGGAGAACCTCCTCCACAAATGCTAATAACCCACTAATGTGGGACTTCTATTACAACAATTCTCCCACTTGAAGATTTGATTGAATCAATCATATCTTCACACCACTCTTTCTATCTTGCCATTTCATGTTGCTTACGTTTCTGATAGGTCATAGGAGGATTGACACCAAATAAACTTATCAGTGTTAATTGGCTTTGTCATAACATCTACTAGGTTGTCTTTGGTGTGAATCTTCTGCATATCCACACTCCCTTCTTCTACTACTTCTCGAACAAAGTGATATTGGATACCTATGTGCTTTGTCCTTAAATGAAAAGTTGGATTCTTTGTAATGTGCAAGGCACTCTAACTATCACAATACATAGTAATTATCTTCTGCTTGTGCCCAAGTTCTTCTATTAACCTTTTAATCCAAATAGCTTCCTTGCAAGCTTGGGTAGCTGCCATATATTCAGCTTCTGTAGTAGACAGAGCTACAACGGTCTGTAACTTCGATAACTAGCTAACCGCTCCTCCTGCAAGTGTAAACACATACTGTAGTAGATTTTCTTTTATCAAGATTACCTGCAACATCTGAATCAACATATCCCCTGACAGCAAACTCTGATCCTCCAAAACATAATGCAGCACCTGAGGTCCCTTTAATATATCTTAGGATCCTCTTAACAGTATTCCAATGCTCTTTACCAGGATCTGTCATAAAACGACTGACCGCTCCCACTGCTTGTGCAATGTCTGGTCTTGTACATATCATGGCATACATAAGGCTTCCCACTACTGATGCATACAGTACTCGAGACATTTCCATCCTCTCCGCTTCATTGCTAGGACTCATATTTGAGGATAATTTATAATTGACAGGAAGTGGGGTAGAAATTGGCTTACAATCTTGCATATTGAAGCGCCGCAAGATTTTCTTCAGGTAATTCTTTTGAGAAAGCCAAATCTTCTTATCTTTTCTGTCTCGGTGAATTTGCATCCCTAAAATCTTGTTTGCAGGTCTCAAGTCCTTCATATCAAACTCCCTAGCCAACTCTGCCTTCAATTCTTGGACTCGATCTTTGTTAGGGCCTACCACCAACATGTTATCCACATACAATAGTAAAATGATGAAATCATTATTACCAAACCTCTTGTAGTACGTACAATGGTCTGAACTTAGTCTATTGTATCCAAGGCTAATAATGAAGGAATCAAATCTCTTGTACCAACATCTGGGCGCCTGCTTTAGACCGTACAGAGATTTGGTCAACCTACAAACCAAGTTTTCTTTTCCTTGTTCTTTAAAGCCTTCTGGTTGGAGCATATATATCTCTTCTTCTAGCTTTCCATGAAGAAAAGTTGTTTTCACATGTAATTATTCAAGATGTAAATCAAATGCAGCACACATAGCCAAGACTACCCTGATAGTGGTAAGTCTAACAACTGGAGAGAATATCTCATTGAAATCAATTCCTTCTTTCTGAGCATACCCTTTGACCACCAGCCTTGCACGATATCGTTCTACTTGATCGTTGCCATCTCGTTTGATCTTATAGACCCATTTGTTACCAATGGCTTTCCGTCCTTTTAGAAGTTCAACAAGTTCTCATGTCTTATTTCTATGTAGGGCCTCCATTTCTTCTTGCATTGCTGCCATCCATAGAGAAGCATCTGAGCTGCTCACAGCCTCCTGAAAGATTGACGGCTCTCCTTCTTCTGTTAGAAGACAATATGCATCGTGGCTTGCCATAACATAGTCTGAGTGCCATGATGGTTGTCTTATTTGACGAGTTGACCGTCGAACTTCTGTATGATTGGCCTCATATGGTTCTTATTCCTCGTGCTCTAGTTCTTGTTCTGCTTTAGAGGAATCTTCTTCTCCAGCTTTTCCATTTATCTGTACCATAGTAGTCTCTTTCAAAATGCTAACATCTTTTTGTTTACTTTGCAGTTCATTTTCTGTAAATATCACATATCTGCTGATAATAACCTTGCGGGCAGTAGGATCCCACAGGCGATACCCCTTAATACCATCAGCATAACCCAAGAATATGCATTTCCTGGATTTTGGATCCAGCTTCATTCTTTCTTGGGAATTGTACATCACATATGCAGGACATCCGAACACATGAAGATAAGAATAATCTGCTGGCTTGCCATTCCACATCTCCATTGGTGTCTTTAAACCAATTGCAGTTGATGGCGACCGGTTTATCACGTAACATGCGCTTTTGATTGCTTCTGCCCAAAAATACTTGGCTAGACCTGCAGTTCGCAACATAACTCTTGTTCTTTCTAGGAGAGTTCTATTTATCCGCTCTGCTACACCATTCTACTGAGGTGTGTGTGCAACTGTAAATTATCTTTGAATACCCTCTTGCTTGCAAAATGCGAGAAAATTGTCATCTGTATATTCTCCTCCATTGTCTGTCCTCAGGCACTTGATCCTTTTTCCGGATTCAAGTTCTACTCTTGCTTTGAAGTCCTTGAAAATTGGAAACACATCTGACTTCTTCTTGATTGGGTACACCCATAATCTCCTGGAGTAATCATCAACAGTGGTATCAAAGCCACAGGTTATTACGGTGTAGAGTTCGAAAGAAAATTCTTAGTATGCTCTGTGGTTGCAGTATTGACTGATCTTCCACATCAGAAAAGAATTATTCTTGTTGCTGGAAATAAAGTGTGGTAGTGTGGGAGTGCATGTCTAGAAGAGTTCTGGCTAGGAAAGACTTGGTATTTAAGCGTGTCCATTAGTGACCCACCTCTCTTTCCTGGGAACTTGCCTAGTACACTGCTCACAGTCTACGGTCACTATTCTAGTATACGACACTACTCCTGTATACGGTACTATTCACGCTGCAAATACTATTCACAGTGACTATTCATACGTGTAGTTGTATACTTTTACAGTAATTGTTAAAGCATATTGGATTTGTTCTAGTATACGGTAATACGTACAATACTGTTCACGTATACCTCTCAATCTCTGATACCACTGTTGGGTACCAAAGTTATGGAAATAGAAACACACAACTAAAATAGAGTTGAGAAAAGAGAAACTGACACACAGATAAACTGACACACAATATTTAACGTAGAAAACCCCCTTTAATGATGAGAGAAAAATCACAGGCAAGACTAGAAGATTTTTACTATAAAAGAAAGATTACAACTTCTCTTGTAATTATAAGGAAGCTACATAGAAGAAGGAAAGAATTTTTGGGATGTATAAAACTAATGGAGGAGATCCTTATTTATAGGAGAACCTCCTCCACAAATGCTAATAACCCACCAATGTGGGACTTCTATTACAACACAAATCACCGCTGTGTTTTTTTATTATTGTTGTTGTGTTGTTTTTGTTGTTATTATTATTATTATTATTATTATTATTATTATTATTATTATTATTATTATTATTATTATTATTTTTATTATTATTATGGGTATTTGACTATTTGTATAATGCAGTTACTGAAGATGAAAGAAGGAATTTGTTTAATTGGGCCATTCTAAAGCGTGGAGAAAAGTAAAAACAGGGATTTATGTGATCAATTCGATACAGAATATATCATTGACATTATATTTGTCCATATCGTTGTGCTCATAGGACAACTAGCAATAGAAGAATAACTCACACAACTCCAAACCGATGTCCCTGGCTAAACAAACTGATCAATGGTTGCTCTGTTATCATAGGATATTCCAAATTTACGTTATTTTTGGGATATAGCATCCTTGGCAGACTCTAGAGTGGATGCCACGGCAGCAGCAGCTCCAGCAAGAACACCACCACTGGTGGTCGAACTCGAATGGGGCTGGTGAGTCACCTGCACGTTCCCCTCCTCTTGGCCTTGCCCTGCCGAAGATCGATAATCCAGAGTTTCCACCTTTCTTTCCATGGCACCTTGTGCATTCACAGTCTCATTCTAACAGAAGATGGCTTGAGTTATACTACCTTCTTAGGTTGTTCATTCATGTTAACACAGTAAATTAATCTACATAATGCTTCCCGAGGTAATTTGGAATCAAATTTAGACCAAGTATGAAGCTCTTTCCAATTTCTCCAAGCACAAAACTTGCCTGTTTTTAAGCAGAGTTGGAAGTTGATTACCAGGTCTAGGAATGACGATTATGAAGGCAGATGAAAAGGGCCTCCATACATACGCACCCACGTGTCACCAAATCACTCACCCTGCCACCATCCCTCATTGGATCGACCGTTATTCCAATAACATTTTGGATAATCGACAAACCTTCAATTGTTTGATCAGGTGACATTGGTGGCGTTGTTCTTCTATGGCTATTGCTAGTTATCCAAATGCGTGCAGCAGAGACAGATTTGTGGGTCAATACCATCAAATCATATTTATAGTTCAGAAATTAATTTACATACTAACAAATTCAGATTTGTAAGTGGCAAATTGCAAATGGTTTGATCAACACAAAAATAATGAAAAATGCTGAAAAATAAATAATGCGCTAAACTCGAAGCACAAGCCAAAAATTACTTCACTGGATTCTAAAATGACACATAATGTTGAGACAACTATAAATTCTATAAAGCAAGAGATCTTAATCATCATGGCTACATTTTTCCAGGTAGAGGTACACATATACCATATTCATAACAGAATTGTCTCTACATTATAAAAATCCCTGTCAGTTTCACACATGAAACAGGAATTATTGTGACCAAAAAAGAGTTTGAACAAAATAGTTTTCCAAGTTGATAATTGAACTGGCAACAAAACGTAATCCCTCTTTAGCAAGTCATAAGAGGTGACCCGCTACAGTGAACATCTGAAATATCCGAAAGCCTTTGTCTCGGAGACGAAGTTGTGATGCCAGCAGCATCAAAGTCAAGATTGACAATATTCTTTCTCTTCTGAGTTTCTGAACTGCTTTTCTCCTCCGAAACCTCAGCGATGGGGCTCAATCGTTCAGCTTCATTCTGGCCACCGGAAATCATAGCTTGAGCTTCAACCACAGCTTTTCCATCGTCATCAGTAGCATACAATATCTTCTGTATTGCTGCAACAACCTGAATCATGAATGACAATCACCAACGATCATTACCTATTACAGATTATTGGATTAAATGATTTCATTAGTCAAAGTTAAAAAGTTATGAGAGCACAGTACTGGTGAGCGTTCTATCTCAGGAATCTGGCAGAGTATCTCAATATCTCTCAGTTTTGCAAAGTAGAAATCCCGCTCCTTCTCAAGGCTATCAATGGACAACTTCAACTCCGTTATCTGCATTGACTTCAGTGTAAGAGCAATTTACAATAATACTATCGCTATCATTATTCATTTGATAATTTCTAACGTGAAAAAAGAGTACCTGTTCATCATATGCAGGGCCTCCAGCAGAAGAAGGTCTCGCGGCCTTCGCTGCCTGATTTGCAGGGTTTGCAGCAGTTGATGCGTCATTTCTTCGAGCATTATGAGAAGACTGAGGTTTGGGTGCAGTAGAACCCTTTGTTGAGGATTGGGACTGTGCAGATTTCTTGCTCGCTTCTCTTCCTCCCTTGCATACCTCTCTCCTTTCCACAGGATTGTAACTAAAACGAGAAGCACATAACCATTTTGAAACATTCAGCATCCCAGATTTTAAATTATCTTAGCACTAATATCAAAATATGACTTTACACTAGGGCAGTGCATACAGGACTTGAAGGTTAGATTTTCCTGAAGACATTGGAGTTCTAGTCATATGTCTACTATGCACTGTAGGATTAAAAATTTCAGTTGTAAAACCCAAATTTCAATCTAAAAGAACTATTGAACATAAATAAACTTGGCAATTAAAGTAGGGATTTAATTACTTGTGGAGAACTCCAGAATTGACAGAATCGCAGTATCTTTTCATCCACTGCATGAATTCCAGATTATCCAGTGGCCGTCCTTTGACTAGCTTGCTGACCTCGATGTGCTGAGAATTGAGAAAGACATCAGGAATTGAAGAGCATAACCCGATTTCAAACGTATAAATAAATGTAAATGTAGAACACAGACATGAGTGCAAGGAATATGAAAAGCAACAAAGAAAAAAAAAAGGTGAGAGAGAGAAAGTTACCTTGGTGATTTTGAGTTTGTTGAAGACATCTTGAAGGACCTTGTAGTTTTGAATCATCTCGTATTCGTTCTTGGCATCGAAATTGACCTTGTGCATGGGCACCATCCCAGGATGAGCCGCATCCAGAAGCTGGCAATGAACCGCGCCCGAACAAGCCTGAAAGTTGGAAGGAAGGAAGGAACGATGATCCAAGTAATAAATCTAGTTAGTAATAATCAATCAGAGTCAAAACCTAGTTCTAATTTTGAAAAAGAAATCAGATACAGATAGTATTTGGGAAATCCGATTGGAAATTAACGATTATGTACCTCTTCGACTTTGGAGAGATTGAGTTGGAGAGTAGAGTTGATCCAAGCCAGAATCTCAGATCTGCCAACGAAGTAAGCCGAATCCATGATCCCAATGTTGGTCGCCATTTTTCTGCTTATCTTCTCTTGTTTCTTTCTCTCTTTCTTTCTTTCTTTCTTTCTTTCTTTCTTTCTTTCTTTCTTTCTTTCTGGAAACAGCTCTCTGCGAAAGAAACGGAGTTCAAATTTATATGGAAAGAGGAGCGGGAATTTTTCAAATTTAAAATTCCATTGATTGAGTGATTGATGTGGAGAGTGGTCAACTGGAAACACATCACGTTGTCGTAATAGGGAATCGTCGCAACGTTATGCGAAGCGGAATGAAGTTTGGGCTTAGCTGGGCCAGG
The DNA here is from genome assembly GCA_029884595.1 of Ormosia semicastrata. Lineage (NCBI taxonomy): Eukaryota > Viridiplantae > Streptophyta > Magnoliopsida > Fabales > Fabaceae > Ormosia > Ormosia semicastrata. Next base: position 15,259,852 of record JAQQTO010000037.1, read on the forward strand.
CCTTATGGCACAAATTCATGCACATCAGAGAATTTACATAAATAAAAAGTGGGCTTTGAGAATTTCTTTTGGACTAAAAAAAAGGAGAACTGACAAAAATTAAAAAGTGGGGTTTAAGATCTGACAAGTAACTACTTGTACAACACTTTGGAATAATTATTCAGTCGTTATGCGTATATATCATGATACATAGTAGTTTAATATCTATAATTTACCTTACATATTTTTTTCATTAATGAAATGAAAAGGAATAAGTGAGAAATGGTAGGAAAAAAAAAATAAAAAATAAAATAAAGTTATTTTTTTTGTTGAAAAGATTAATAAGGGAACAAAACATAATTTTATTATTTTGTTTGAAAGTTAAATCATTTAAGAATGGAACATAATGTAAAATATATATTTTTAAGCTTGTAAGTTTATTTTTTTTCATTCTACTCTCATTTTGAAAAAACAAAAATTTATTATTTAAAGAGAAAAGAGGGAGAATCATTTTCCTTAAGTTCCTTTTCATTTTTATCTATTATTAAACTCTCAAACAATAAAGATTATTTCTTTTTCTCACATTTCCTTCCCTTTCCCTTCATTTCATGTCATCTAAACACAATGTTAATTTAATAAATGGTTTAAAGCTATTTTATTTTCTTGGATATGAGGTTTAAAGAATTTGTTAACATGTATATATTTGTATTATTATAGAGAGGAAAATCTAACACTTGGTATCATTTAAAAAAAGAGTTTAATTATAGATGTTCGAATTCTAGGGTCACAATTTTAGGGAGTGTTTCAGGTAATCACCACCCTGACTTATTGGTTAGTCTCACCAAAAACAAAAGTTACTTTTGATGTATTCGTGGAGAAATTTTTTTACACTGTCATTTAATCTTGTGTTGACTCTTCATTTAACAATTACATAAGATATTATACTCATTAAATAATATAATAATATATCATTAAATACAAGTGTAAAACTTTTTATACAAATTAAAATTAAAATTTTATATTTTATTTGCCAAAACATATAAGGAAAAACCTAAATGGCCGGGGAAAGGTTCCTAGATTTGCCTGGGATAGTATTAGATCTGGAGAAAAAAATTAGAATCTTGGGATCCTTCATTAATAAGTGATATATTATCCCACTATAAATCCTAAATAAGATTGAAGATTTCCTCTGACTTTAAAATGAGCAAAGTCCTTCTCACCTTAAACTTTTTTTAATCGAAAGAGAAGAAAACTAAATTAGATGTCAGCTCTTATTTGAATTTAATTGTTGAAGCTGTTGTTTTTTTTTTATCAACCATAATTTTCTTATATCATTTTCTCTCATATCATTTTTTATATTACTCTTCATATCATTAATCATATCATTGTTTTATTTTCTCTCACTTAATCATAATTATTAAAAAATAATATAAAAATAATATATCAACAAAAATAATATAAAAATATTATTTTTCTGTTTTTATTATCTGACCAGCGCCGATCTATCAAAGTCTAGCTCCGTAGCTTTGCTCAGCAAGTAAAGCATTACAAAATGACTATTATATGATAGAAATATCATGAATACACTTTTCTTTTGTTTTTTAAGTAATTGTTCATGTAATTTTAAATTAAGAGTAATGATTAAATTAAATTATTCTCAAAATAATAATTTTAAGATTCAAATCTCTAACATTTATATTTCTTTTGTTTAAACTTATAATTCATGCCATTTATTGTAAAATCGTAAATCGGAGCTATATGTAAGACTCATTTAGTTTATGTTGAAAATTTATATTTAATGGTATGACTCTTATGTGGGTGTTGATTATATTCGTACGACAGAAAATCGCTTTATTATATTATTATTTTAATTTTGACTTTATTATGTCGTTAAATCTACAGTGACTTAATATTGAAGATAAACATTTGGAATATTTTTACACACGTTATTATGATACTAATTCCGTAATTACAATTAATTTCTAATTCAAAAATCTTGTTACTAATTAAAAAGCCCCTATTAACAAGTACTTATTTTGAGGTTTGAACTTCCATTTTCTGAACATAATTTGCTGATTAACATGCCTAACTTTTATGAGTACATTGCTCTCTCCTTTGTCTCTTTTGAAATAGGAACAACTAGTTATATATACTATTTATTTTTCTATCCTATTTATAATAAACGAGTAAAAAATTATCTGAGAGACTTGTTTTAATAATATCTTTTACGCTTAGTGAGTCTAACAATAATTTTAAAATATTTAATTTATAATAATTATATAAGACTTTTTGTTAAGATCGTAAGGTGTCTTCATTATACCTTTAAGACTTATATATACCTAATTTTTAGAAAGATCACCATAATTTATCATATATATATATATATATAAGAGACATATTTAATGAGAGAAATTTTTATTGTGAGAGGATGAAAAAAATAAATTTTGACCATATAATCATACATAAATTATAAAGATTAAAAATTACTTAAAAGTCATATAATCACTTAAAAAAGTCACATATATTTATGTTTTAATTTTAATTATTTATATAAGATCTAATTATCAAAATTTATTCATCTCACCTCTTACAATAAATACTCATTTCAACATATACATTTCTTATATGTATGTGTGTTTATCTATGTGTGTTAATGAATATGTATATATATGTTCATGTGAGTAATTTAAGTATTTGTAGTTGAACAATTGAAAGAATAAAAAAATTATTCTAAGAATATGTGATATGCACGGCTCCGAGACTAATAAAAATCACATTGGGTTGTTGCATATCACGCCACTTCGGCTGTTATGATGATTGAATTAGTGGAAAATGAACTGTCCGTAAAAGTTTTTAACTATCTTTTGGCTACAATCTCTATCTACTTTGAACTTTCATTCATATAAATATGGTGATATAGATAGGTGCCAACTTAAACGGCCAATTATTTTTGCAAAAACAAGGGAAAAAAAGCGCAAACGGTATGTCAATCATCCAAATCTAATTTGCTCATCTTTCTTCAAAAAAGAAAAGAAAAATAACTTGCTCATCAAAGCAAGTTGGCAGTCATGTTGAACATTAGTGCTATAACTAGAACCATGGACTACACATACACAGCTTTCACCAATCAATCACGTTGCCGTTTTTGTTAGTTAAGACCCTCCGAAAACCCTCTGAAAACGACACTAGCACCCAGCACCGCTTCCTTATTTTGTTCGGTGAATTCTTTCTTTCTGTCTCTACGTGCTTTGGGTATTTTTTTTATTTTATATATTAAATAGTGTCGTTTACATTAAGAAAAGAAAAAACATATAAGGGAATCTTTTTCTGTTTTTTCTGTTGCATAAAATTGAATTTATATAATAAAGAGGGAAAATTTATTTGCAGCAGGAGTACTTAATCATGAAATATTTAAAAAATAAAGAAGAAAAAATGGTAACTGAAGCTACTTACTCAACCATTCTTTTCAATGATGGCAACTGCATTGTTATTAAGATTTTTATATTCATACATCAAATAATACATACATTTATTTTTATATTTTATTTAATATTATTTATTATATATATTTTATTATCATTTTTTTTATTCAATCATATTATTTAAAAAAGATATGTATAATTATACACTCTTAAAAAATAATATATGATTAACATTTTTCGACTATTTATCTAAATGTAGAGGATTTAAAAAATACTCAACTATAAAAGCTTTTTTGGATTCCAGAGAGAAAGCGTTATCTATCTAATGCTTTCGTCATGTTTGATGTTGAAAACTTGAAAGTTTTGGACGCTTTCAATATTCTTTTATTTCTTTCCAAGCAAGAAAAGAAATTTCACATTCTCCACTATCTATCGACTTGTAATTTCCTGTTATTCATTTTCCTACCTTTTTGGTTGGTTTAGACTTTAGTTTTAGATTATGACTCCTACACAGCTACAAAGATAAACTGGATGGAATTGTCACAGCCCATGGTTTTTCTTTCCATCCAAGATTATATAGAGCCTATTTGATACGTTAACTAAAATTCTTTATGATAGTTGGGGGAAAAAACAGGGCAGTTACTAACTCTAGAAAAAGCAACAATATCCATATATTTTAGAGAATTAAGGTTTGCATAACAGCTAATATTGTACGAAACTAATATAATATGCAAGGATCTACAGATGATTTTAAGGAATTTTATTGTAAAGGCATGTTTGCTTTTAATTATATTGAGAAAAAAATTATTTTTTAAAAAAAATTCTGTCATAATTTTTTATTATAAATTATTTTAAATATAAAATAAATTTATTTAAACATGAACTTAGTGCAAGAAAAAATTTGATCGGATTTAATCAAAAAAATTAATATTTAAATATGATTATTCAAAAAGTCAAACTAATATAATCACTTATTTATGGTTAGGAACCATCCATTCATCATAAAACAATGACAACTTGTCATGGCCTCAATCCGAGGCTTGTGATTGGCGTGTAGCAGATTATAAGCTATTCTAACTTCTAAGTCATATATGTTTTTAATTGTGTAATTTTTGCAATTATTTCAGAATAATAACTATAGCCATTGGTCTCAGAATATAATTCAATATAAAAATATTATACTTTTAATATTCATAATTAACCAAAATTCAATATTGTAATTTACTAAAATATTAATTAAAATTTTACTATCTATATGAAATCCTATTTATAGAAACAATGAAACAATTTTAAGATCAACAATCTACAGTGTGTTTAAATCAAATTTAATAATAAAGCAAATTAAATAAATTTTTAAATCTGTCTACATGAACAATATGTTAGGCTCACTAATAATAAATGAATCAAACTTCATCGATCAAACTGGATGAGTGGAACCAGAAGTTATCTATTTTTTTATTTGAAAAATATAATTACGATTTTAATGAGTATAACTGCACACGGGTCGAGTTAGTTCGTGTTTAAGAGAAAAAAATTCAAATCAATTAGTTGAGGTCGGGTTGAGTTAGATCGGATTTGAAAAAAAAAATTAAGTAACCCGAGCTAAACTAACCTGATTACAATCGAGTTAGTTTGAGTCAAGTAGTCGAGTAGTTTAAATTTATAAACATATAGGGGATAGGGGATTTTATTTCCAAAACTTGTGGAATGGAACTCAAGCAACTCAAACAAGGCCTGAAAATACCCCCAAAGAAACATTAGAACATTCCCAAAAAAATATAATAATAATAATAATAGCAAAATAAAACAAAGTAAAATTTGATAGTAAATCTCAATAACGATTATATTGATGAGAATCATAACTAAAAATCAAATCAATATATCCACAATATACAAATCATCACTTACAATTCAAAGGCAGAAAATATAACATCTCAAGCTATACACAATCAAGAAGGAATTCAAAGGCAGAAAACATAACCCCTTAAGCTATACACAATCAAGAAGGAAAAAGATTGTATCCCAACTTGCCCAGTATTATACACAAACACAACATGAACATTTCAGTATATAAGAAAAGGCCATAGCCAGTTTCATCATGCATAACGAGAGAAATAATAGATTAACTAGACTTACAAAAAGACAAGATTCTTCAATTTCCCCAATAATAGGTTGACCATTTTAGTAATAATATGAGCACATCTAACATACTTGAAGTTATAATATTAGTACAAAAAATTAGTCGAAGATTAGATAACATACAGATATTGTAGATGCTCCAGCTTCCCAAGTTCAGGTATAAGGTACCAAATGTCCAGAAAGGTTAGAGTTACCAAGATCCCTGCGGAAAGTATCATAAGATGGTCAACATAAACACGAAGAAAATATTAATTGCTTTTGTCAATCCAATTCATTCATTTTGCATTTCCAAAACATATAATTAAACTATTAGAAAGAATAATTTGTTGCCTAGAAAATTAAACAGCAAAAATATACTAGCTAAAATGACAAAATAAATATAATACAAATAGTGGCATCTAAGTAAATTACTTTAAAGCTTTTCATGCAACAAGTAAAAAGAAAAAAAATCCTATTGATATTCTTCACAATATGGAGAACTCAAGAATTAAACAGATAAGTATCAGAATATATCTTCTAATAGCAAGTAATTTTATGAAAACCATAGAGAAAAATGTGTTGCTTGTTCCATTACAAATAAGTCAATCCCAGCATGAATGACTAAGCCTCAAACTTTTAGGCTTAGCCCACACTCTTACAGAGGATTTCTCAATTTTCTAAAGCAATCAATAAAATGAGAAAATCCTTAAACAATGGAACCAGTGAACTACATAAAACTGATATTATAACAAAGCTCCTCCACGGAAATGGAACTATTGACTTCACATAACCCACACAAAGAAACGCAACAAATACAACACTGACTTACAAAGAACAAAAGAAAGGAAAAATCACAACAAACAAACAACTCGTGTACAAATCTCAACAGAATTTTCCTTAAATGTGATGTACGCATTTAGAATCTTTCACAATTCACAGTATAACATTCCAATAGGATAAAATAGTGTAATAATAGCAAATAGTCAAATACAAAAAAAAAAGTCAAACGACTAACCTTTAACCCACAGCAACAGGCTGAGCCAGGTACCACAGTCAGAGAAAGAGAGGGGTGGAGAAATTCTGATGAGAGAGGGTTGGGATTGAGAAGGGGTGGCGCTTAGGGTTTCTAATTTAGGATTTTGCAAAAAGAAGGAAGACAAATCAAGAGAATGTGAGCAAAGGTGGTGGACTGGTGGCTGTCACGAACTCGTCGCCCCTTGTGGTGGCTGGTTCGAGAGGGGAGGAGGAATTCTGGTGAGAAAGGGTTGGGATTGAGAAGGGGTGGTGCATAGGGTTTATAATTTATAATTTTGCAAAAAAAAGGAAAAGAAATAAGGAGAATGTGAGCAGAGGTGGTGACTGTCACTGTGTCACGAACTCGTCGTCGCCGGTGGTGACTCGGCCCGAGAAGGGAGGACTGAGGAGGAATTTTGGTGCGTGGTGAGAGAGGGTTGGGTAAGAAGGAAAAAAAAAATGAAATCAGGAGAAATGAGAGGAGATATGTTGTCGCTGACGCTTGGGTGGGTAAGAAAGAAGGTGGTATCAATATATTATCCCAAAATGACGTCGTTTTTAATCGGGTCATCGGGTTAGCTTCTTGAACCTGTCACTCGAACCAATAAGTGGAGGGGTTGATTGGGTTCTACCCGAACTAACTCAATGACCCAAACCAACTTGAATATTTTAAATTGGGTTTAGTCGAATTGGTCGGGTCATCAGGTCGACTCGGACCCATGTGCACCCCTATAATAATGAGTCACAAATTCAGTAAACAATTACTACCTTCTATAATCGAAATGGGACAAGCAAGGCACAAGTCTTTTATTAATAAGAAAAAAAATATAATAAAATATTTCTCAATAAAACAATTTCAATCAAATCATTAATTAGAATTCCAAATACAAGAAAATATAACAAAAGCTGAAGTGAGAACAATTTTCAATAATTCAACAAATAAAGTGTAACTAGTTAAAATATGATAATAAAGTGTAGCTAGTTAAAATATGATTCATGTAGGAGAATTTCCTAAGTAGAACTTAAACATAACAAACATATAGTTTGTGGGTAAACTAACAATCTGACAAACTCAAGACTTGAATTGACGAGCGTCTAGCTCGAAACCATAACTAATTCATATGTGTTGGCCTACACAGAGAGTTAACATATATCCTGCTAGCTATGGTCTAATCCAATTCTAAGTGCACTAAAACTAACATTTACTACTATTAGATATACTGTTTCAACAATTTCTTCTCATAAGTAAAACAAGTTTAAAAACATATTCTAATAATATGGCTTAAAAAAATTCATCAAGTAAACAACAATTAAAATCTAATATAATCAAATAAGTCAATATATTTCAAGGTGAGTAGTTTTTTGACAATAGACAACCTATTCAAATAAATTCTATTTTTTTTCATGAGAATAATCATTGGTTATATCAATTACTATTATTGGCCCAAGTCATTATTCATAACAGTTACCATCATTTGCATAAATAATTAAACATAGTTACCATCATTAGCATAAATAATTAAATATAACATTTGCTTTATTTGATCCATAACCAATATCAAAACATGAAGCTCCATTCAGATCGATTCCAGTCACCGCTACGCCACATCAATCCATTATGGCTTGACGCTCTTCCTTAGCAGCTACGGATTCAAGATTACCAAAATTTTTGGTTCAACTATCAAAATCAATAATAAGTTTCCTAAAAATCTTGCTTGTCCCAACCAAGAATCCCTAAAGTCTTACTACATTTAAAAATTCAATAACAAAATCAATTCAAAATTGATAAACTCAAATAGACACCACAAAAATACTAACAATGTATTAATAAATTAAATATTATAAAATTTACCTAATTTAATTTATTAAATCTTAAATAAATCTTAATTAGCATCGCCTTAATATTACTATTCAACTCACAAACTATAAAATTATATTAATAAAATTGATTACTGAAAATTTTGAATTATGTATTTATCTTAAAGAGTCAAATAACCCAATTTTATCGAGTAGATAATCACTATTTTTTTCAAACTATAATTTCTAACCTAAAAAAATCACCCTGCTCATAATTAGAATGAAAAGAGCCAAGAAAAGAAGAAAACGGTAGAAGACGAAGGGAATTGGGCGTGATGATTTTTACGTGAAACAAAAGTCGTACGAGACTTGTGATGGGGAGTGCCTTTAATAATAAAAGGAATCTAAAATTACAGAAATACCATTAAAACAAAAGCATATATAATTTTTTCTCTTTTTTTTTTAATTTATGAAACGGTGCGTTATATCAAGTCATCCGGAAAAAAATTTGATTATCCAGTGTTCTTTTTATAGGTTGACATGTCAAGTTTTGAGTCCATTTTGTATATATATATATATATATATATATTTATATAAAATTGTTAACTTTCTTTCGCTTATCTTTAGAAGGAAGCTAGCATTTAGCAACTTTTACTTTATTTTTAAATAAAAAATATACATTTTATCTATTTAAAACAATTTTAATTTAAGGACTTGTTAATAAAACTCTTACACCAATGAGTTAAATATGTAATGAAGAAAAAATCAAATAAAGTCTCATTTTAATAAAGAGAGGTGCTGCATTCAATAAAAAAATTTAAAATAATAGATTAAATTTTATTTTTTAGAAAAAAATAACTCATTTATTATTTTCATGAAATGATTAAAAATCTATAAAAAAATTTAAAGATCTAAATTATATTTCAGGTTAGAAAAAATCTCACTCACCTCTACGTACTCTTATTATTTTATTGGACTCAACCAGATTATTTTAATAGTCTCATTGAATCACGAAAGTAAAACTTAAAAATAAGATAATTAGTAAATAATATATATATATATATATATATATATATATATATATATATATATATATATGAGATTATTAACTTTCACTTCGTATGGAAGTTAATAATTTTTACATTTTATTTTGAATAAAAAGAATCCTTCTTCATAAAATAATTAGTTTTTAAGAAAAAGATAATAATAAATCCCATTATTAATAATGAGAGAGAATAGATAAATTTAACTTTAATAAAGATTTTAAGGATGGGGATAGTTTGACTTTTCTTATTAAATACTAAAATAAAAAAGATAAAAAAAGTACAAATTTAATTATTTTATCAAAATAAAAATTACTTATACATAAAGTGTTTATAAGATAATTTTTTGTATATAAATTTTTAAAAATAATTTTATAAAATATAAAAAATTTATATAATATATTTTAGTGATGGATATGATTTTTTAAAATTAAGTTTATTATATCCATATTATTTTTAAAATTACGTATACTAAATCAAATTATTTTTTAAAATTAAGATGTATTATATATTACAATTATGTAAAGAGCATTATAATTTTAATAATATAAATGTATAACACGTTGGATTAAGAACCTCTTTTTTATACGTTTAGGATCTAATAATTGAATCAAAATACCAAAAATTACAATTTATAACGGACATTAAACTCATAAATTTTTAATTATATAATTTTTAAATTAATAATTTGAGTCAATTCCATTAAAATAATTAATAAAACTCAATAATCAAAATTTCTCTCTTCATTAAAGTTATATTTATTAATGTTGAGTTTATTGTTCTCTTTCTTCATTAAAGTTAATAATTCTTAAGTTATTAAAATACCTTAAAAATTAATTATTTTATAAAGAAGGATTATGATTTTTTAGAAATCTCCTATATATATATATATATATATTCTGATGGAATAACTTTACGCATATAATAGTGTTAGTTAATGTTAAATAATGAAAAAATTAAATAAACAAATTTATGTGTGTCAATAAGTATTTGACACGAATTGATATTCATATGTATAACAGTTTTCAAAACACGTCATTTTACGAATAATTTTTTTAAATTATATTTTACTATTTTATATCTGTATTGTTTTTACTATTTTTTGTTTGATGAATAAAATCATATATAGAAAAATACTACTATATTATTTTAATTTAAAATCTAATAATTAAAATTTAAAAAATAATAATGAGTATAATTTGTAATAAAATCATATTCCCTCTCTTTTAAACTCAATTCAAATTTCTCTTTCTTCATTAAAAGTACACTTACCACTCTTTTTTTTATTGAATGAACTAATTTGAACCATTAAATTGAAATAAAATTAAAGGTTAATGCAAGAGTTTAAATTGCTTTTAGCAAAAATATTAGGAGAATTTTGTCCAACAAAAGGTAAAGGATGTCAACTTTCTCTTTCTAAAAAAAAAGTGAGAGGAAATTAGCAATTGAAAATGTTCATCTCACATCATTTTTTTATAACACTTTTTATAACACATATGAATGATTGTGATTAAGTAAAAGAAAAATATTAACATATGAATGTTATAATTAATAATAAGTAATATAATATAAAAAATATTATAAAGAAAAAGTAATGTGAAAAGATCGACATCGATTAGTAATCCACAGTTTTAATATGCACATCGTTTACAGTTTTAATTTCTTTGTATAATTGTATGAATGATATAAGGAACAGTTCTCTGTAAATTTTAGGTTCAGAAACTAAGGTTTTGTTTGATTTGTTTTCTTATTTGATTTATTCTCTCTAATAATTATAAAAATATAATTTTATTTTATTTTATTTTTAAAATTTTGTAAAAGAAGTGTTGAAAACAAGTTTGTTCTTATTTTAAACATTTTTCAACAAAATTTTAAAAACAAGAAAAAAATAAAATAATGTGACATTTTTATAATTATTAATAAAAATATATCACTTAAAAATAAAAATAAAAAACAAGTCAAACATTCCTAATTTTCCCATTAAAGCACGGCTACGTACGGGTGAAGGTGCCCTGCGACGTGAAGTTGTGGGGGTATCGTTTTCACCAAAATAAAGCAAGAAAAGCGAAGCTAAATTAAACAAATGATTATATTATACATAATATTTATATTTTCCATCAGCCACATGTACTATTCATATATAATTTAAACACTTATGATTTATATTGCGTATTGTCTGTTTCCATGATTATCCCGAAAAGAAAGTTCGTTTTCATATACCACAAAGAATCTCCTCGTATACCAGCTGTCTTGACAAATTAAGCTGAACATACAATTTCGAAGGAACGAATTCTCTTTAAAAAAAGAAAAAGAAAAGTCTCGTTACAGTTACCAGTCAATTTGTTTGATTAATTGATTGCCTTAGTTAATTGCGAGCAATAGCTATTACGTATTACTTCAAGTCTTTATTTAAAGGGGTGATATGTTGGTTGGGAAGATGTCTGCTTAGACTAAGTCCCAATATATCCTGTGATCTTATCTCAAAGTTTGGACCGAGTCTTTGTACTTGGGACTCCAAAAGAGCAAAAGGAAAACGCTGTTACTTTCCTTTTTCTACTTTTTTTTTATTATTTTATAGGGGGTAAGGAAATGACTCCGTCAAGCATGGTGGCAACAATAAGAGCTTGGCAATCATGGTTAGGCGAAGGAAAATAAAACTAAAAATGAATAGAAACAAGAAGAAGCAGCTTAACAGTTAGTAGTCATTATCAAGAATAAGAAACAGAACATATATATGTATTAAAAAAAAGACCCAAGAATTAAATTGGCAATTACAGGGTCCCAGGGTTACAAAGGAACAAGAAAGAGACAGCCTAACAAATATGCATTTGAATTAGACCCTACATTCCAAATAGAACAAAGCAGGAAGACTACGAAGAGCCTAAACTTTATCTTTCCATTCACACTCGGCTATGTATGTCCCACATGACCAAACCTACCGTCCAAGAAGTGAACGTTGAAAATTGAAGCCATTACTCAGTTGGACGGCTTCTTTAATTGGGTTGTTGGCAGCGTATCCCTGTTTGGTTGCTAGGAGACTTCTGCAAGTGAAAGGAAAACCAAAATCTAATTTGGTATGTGTTGGAGGTTTCAACTGGTTTAGGTTATGTTATTGCATGAAACTTGGTGGGTCGTCTACGGTGGCTGGACTTTCCTTGGAGTGCTCCCTTGGTCGGCTGGAAACGGTGGTAAGAGTATTTATAACGTAAGGACAGTTCAGCGCTCAAATAAGTATATGTATATAAGATGATTAAAGTTTACTTAGCTGAAATAGAACTCATAGTTATATAATCTCCACCAGAGGAGAATCCCGTTCGAAAGTCAAGTCATCATATCAATGGTCCAATCTCAGATCAAATTGAAATACCCAAACAAAGAATATAATACCTTTTAAAAAAATATTATAGGAAGAAATGTATTCATAGGATGGAGATCACCTGTCTCCATTTCCTATTCCCTTCCTTATCCTTCCACTTAAATTTTGACAAGTGTAAAATAAATTAAGTGAGAATGAGATATGTAATTAAGTTTGTAACAATATAATTTAATTGAAAAAAATAAAAAAAAGATAAAAAAAAATATTATAGGAAGAAATGTATTCATAAAAAATATTATATTAAACAATATAAATGATAATAATAATATAAATTATAAAATTTAAAATATTACTTAAAAAGAACATTTGTCTAATGACAAAGTTCATTTTATCATAACAAAGGTTTTTTAGATATTTTCTTAATGGTGGGTGTACGAATCTAGGCTGGGTTAGTAATCTCTAATTCAAATTTAAGTATTAGATTAGGGTTATGGTTCAGTACAGTCCGAATTATTTTGAAAATTTTTTAGAATAATAATATTTACACATCATTTTTATTATACTATTCTCACATCACTTCATTTTAGATAAAAAAAAAAAAAACAAAAGAAACATACATTTCAAAATACATTCTCTATCTTTTTTTTTTCTTAAATAAGAGTGGTGTAAAGGAAGGTGTAAAAAATTGGTGCGTAATGTTCATTTTTCATTTATTAATTATCTCCTTGTAGTTATTAGAGCCCAATTGAATCTTTATCACTGCAAATAGTCTGTTGAAACAGTTCAAGGCAATCAAAAGTGGGGGGAAAAGGGAAACTTAAAACTCATGGAAGTTGAGTTTATGAAATTGAGTTAGTTCATTGATTGGAACTTATTACATATTCATAACTTTTAAAAGAGTGTCCAGCGTTTAGGTCCAAATCATTTGGCCAATGTGGAATTATTCACATCAAAACTACAAAACCACCACCAGAGTTTGGATATGATTTGTTTCCAAAAGAACAGCCATGGTAATCATAACAGAGTTTTGTTATATCTTCTTAAATATTTCTCTTAATAATCTTCTTAATATTAAATAAAAAATATTTAATAAAAAATAAATATATTTAATATCTTTAAAATATAAAATCTACTGAATACTTTATCCATTTAAAAATTAATAAAATTAATAAAAAAATTGTATAAGAGAATTTAAAATTATTCATCCTAATAGAGTATTCAAACTTAGAATCTTAAAAACTCTTACGACTGCTTTTAGTGAATGCGTGTGGGTGGTGTTAACAGTTTAAGATAAAACTGAATAATGAACAACTAAGCTCCTAGAACTGAAAGGATGGCGACCCTCCACCTAACCACACCACCTAAGATATTGGGGAACATTGGGCTCCACCCTTGGTCGAAAAAGCCCACATTATTGGAAGAGCCTAATGTGTATAAATTCAAGATGGGGTTTTTTAATAGAACCGTTCTTTTTCATTTGAATTCTGCAGAGATTTTATTGGTTTGTGTTTCTCAACTGCCTTAACGGATGGCATTTACTGCATGTTTATACTTTATAACCCAAATTTTCGGGTGTTCTTTATTTTTTTGTATTCTTTTGTTTTCCTTGGCTATGCGTCTATAATAGAAAAAGATTATTATATATATTTTTAAATATATATATACTGTTGACATATTTTTTAAAGATATTAAATTTAATAAAAATAAAAATAATAAATAAATATAATAAATAATATTAAAAATATAAAAAATATATATACATTATTAATGATAAAAATATCATAATTAATAATTAATTAGCTCCATATCCACTAACATATCTGACGTATCAAAAATGATATCTTGATTTTAATATCCACCGTTTTAGTTCGATTGTCCATTATGGTCCCTCTTCCTTGAGTAATGATTAGATATTTGTGCGTTTTTCATCCCCAGCATCAGATTGCGTCATTTATCCACAAGAACAAAAATTCTTAAGAAAAACTTCTAATCTAGAGTAACAGACTTCTTCAAGAGATGGCTATTTATCACGGGCTCGTAATTTGATTTGATGTTATGAAAATCTGTCCAAACTAAATTGGGAGGGTTTATCGCTTAGATTCTACAAATATGCTTGATTTTAAAGAGCAATGGCCATTTTAGTTTGAAAAATTGAATAAAGGAGGAAAAGTACTAAGTGGTAACTGGTAAAGTTAAATAGTGAATGCCAAGTATTATGAAGGTAGGTAGTATTTGCTTTGCAAAGTGCATTACATCAATCATAACAAGGTTTCACTAATCATAAGCTTCATATAGTAATTTAATTGGTTTAAAAGAAAGAATAAAGGAGTAATGAAGCTACATTGATGCTCTATATATTATATAAAATTCAAAAGTGGCTTGAACTTTAAAGGTAAAGTTTTTAAATTTTTTTAACAAATATCTTAATAATATTTGTTAAGAAATTTCAAATAAAATTTGTTGTATAAAAGGAAAAAAAGTAATTCTCATTATACTAAATATTTTATTTTTATAAAAAAATTAATTTTAAATTTTTTAACAAATGCCTTTAAAATACTATTTAACAAAATCTTTTATTTTCTTTTAACCTGAGTAAAAAGCTTTATGTCTCAATGTCATACCAACGCCTATGAGTGTCAAAATGGTCAGTTCGGTGCATTTGGATTAGTTCATTTAGAGTCGAGTCATTTTTAGATTAATCTATTCGAATCATATAAGTTTTAAATTAATATTTTATTAGATCAATCTAATTCATTTAATTTTATATAATATTAATAAAATAAATTAGTCCAACCTATTTAAACTCAACCAATTAGAACTATATAAATTTTAAACTAATATTTTACTAACCTAACCCTTCTATTTTATAAGTTATTCGAGCCGTCCACCAAATTTGCCTCACACCCCTACAAATGCCATACAACTATCAGCGTTATTTGATAACATTCTTCAATGAGAGTGCTGCCACACTGCAATCATCATACGTAGTATTTGCATTTATTGTCAAACTGGTAAGCAAGTACGTGGAAAAGCACGCACATGTTTTATGTTTTATTTTTTTATTTTTCTTCTTTTATAATATCTTCCCAGAATATAATCAAATATATAAATAAAATATGAACAACATTATCAAATTTAAAATCACATATTTAAAAAAATTAAAATTATTTTATTTAGATCAATATATATTGATAAAACATGAGTATACTTAATTTTTCATTTTTTATATTAAATTATATTTAGTTTTAATTTTAAAAGTAATAATATTTTTTTACATTGATATTAATTAGAAAATAAAAACTTAAAATTTGATTTTTGATTGAAAATAATTAAGTAAAAAAGAATATAATTGATTGAGAAAATCATTATTGAAGAGCTAACTAAGAAAATGAGAAGTATAAACTTTTGAAAATAAAAATAAATATGAAAAAAAATGAAAAGATGTCATGTAACCGTATGAAAAAGAGAATATCATAGAAAGTTTACAAAATTTAAGAAAACATACTCTGATTTATAATATAAGGTGAATCAATCAGATTGGATCTTAATTTTCAATTCATTTTCTTTAAATTGAACCCTTGAAAGTAATATAACTCTGCAAGTTAAACTACTTGTGTTCAACTTCAATCCAAATTAGGCTACTTCGCAAAAAGTCAATGAATTATGAAGCAGTATATATGACTATCATAACCAAACACACCTTAAATCTTAAGTAATTGACTTAACGGTACATGAATATATAATTTGTAGATAAATATATAGTTATATATTTAAATTTTAATTATGTCATTTTTTTAAAGTTAATAAGTCACAATAAATATTTTTGTAATTTTTTTAATTTTAATATAAATAATTTACTTTTGACCAAATAAAAATATTAATTAATTGAGATATATATAAAGTGACTCAAATACCATATCAAAGTATAAAAAAAAGGAAAAAGATTATTATATATTTTTTAAAGAATATATATATGTTATTAACATTATTTTAAAAATATCAAATTTAATAAAAAAATGATAAAAAAATAAATATAATAAATAATATTAAAAAATATAAAAAAATATTTGTGCTATAATAAAAATATCAAAATTATAAAAAAAAAAACACGGTGTGCTTTGCAATTATTAGGGCCAGGGGTAGTGGTTTGCCTCTTATTAGTTGGTACATAAATAATTAGTAAAATTTAATATTATTATCATAAATAGTATATATATATATATTTATATTTTTTAATATTATTTATTATATTTATTTATTTTTATTTAATTATAATTCTTAAAAAATATGTGAATAATAATACATTTATTTTTAAGAGTATAAGAGTATATCTTTTAATAATTAGAAGTCACAACATGTGCAGTTGATGATATTTTCAATTTTTCCTAGCCAGATTCTCACCACAAAAAGGTCGAAGCCGCGAAAGTAAAAGTCAAAGAAAGGGAAACAATGGCCGTTTCTAAGATACACCCACCAAAAGAGGGTGTATCATACATCTTATAACATAAATTATTGATTTATTTTATGAAAGGTGTATCATATATCTTATAACATAAGTCATTAATTTATTTATAAAATAAATCAATGGCTTGATTATAGGTTTCTTTTTTAATTTTTTGTTAGTTTTTTTTAGTATTATATTTTTTTACATACTATCACCATCATCATTACATCGGTTATCTTTGATTCCTAACTACCACATTGTCACTTGTAATTTTTTTAAATCAGATATTTGTATAAATATTATCGGTTAAAATTTATAAGATTTTTCAAAAAATACAGTTATGATTTTAGAAAACTCGATCACTTTTAATTTTTTTAAATTGTATAATCAGTATAAACATTATCGTTAAAATTTATAAATTTTTTCAACAGTAATAATTTTAGAAAAAAATTTAGTATACACTGATTATTTATGAAAAAATATAAAGATGATTGATATAATTTTAAGCGGTATTATTTACAGAGTTGTATAATTTTAAAGTATATAAATAGTATTCTTTTAAAAGGTATGAATAGTATTTTTTTCGGCGTGAACAGTGTCTTTTGTAACACCCCAAATTTACTATATCTTAAACAGTAATTTTGACAGTTAACAGAATTTTACTGTTTAGTAATTTCTGGATACTGTAAAATTATTTTGTTTATTCCGTCAGTGTATTTGATCGTTTTGAGTGATTTATTAAGTGTCGGAAAATAATAATTTTTGAGCTGGGAAAAATCTTTCTGTATTTATTTCTCTTGACTGTTAATTATTTTTAACAATCTGACTTAATTTTCATATGTTTTCTAATATTTGTGATTTTTGTGAATAATTATGAATTTTTTTACTGTATGTGGGCCCAGGTGGTCCTAGGTGGGCCCAGGTGACCTTACGTGGGCAGGTGGGTCAAAGTGAAAATTTTTCTACGCATAGAAAAATTTGTCTTGTTTAGACGAGACAGGGATCTTACTAAACCTGAATCCAGGAAAACGTTTTAGAATTTTTCTTATCTTGTATTTTGATCTTGTATTTAATTTATCGGGTGATAAAAATATAGTAAATATATTCTTTCGTGGGGTTTTTAGTAGATAAAAATAAAAATTATATTGCTTAAGTCAACATTGGTGGTTTGGATATCCACTATTGATTCAATTAACGGTTAAGAAATAAATTTAATAAAAAACATAAGATAATCATCATTGATTTAATCAATGGTGTGAGAATAAACTTAATTAGTTAAGTTTCAATATCAACCGTAGATTTAATCAACGGTGTAAAATTGATTATATAAAGTGACCATTTACAACCATTGGATTTAGAGTTGATCAAGGGTGGAGATTTAGTCTTAAAAAGTGACAAAGACCATTTATGATTGGATGACGGGGTTAATTAATCAAAGGTGGAGATTTGGTCTTAAAAAGGTTATGACTAATTATAACCCTTGGATTTAAAGTTTGAAGAAGTAATCTAACTGCTTTATTTTGGAACACATCTAATGGCTAGAATTTAAAGGAGAAGGATCCAATGACTTAGATTTAGTCTTCTAAAAATCAAAAGTCTACCTAAATCCTAACTATTGAATTATCAATTATCAATGGTAGAAATGCTTAGACAGATGGTAACTAATAATTATGACAACTTTGCATGCATAATGATGAAGGGGGGACGGTTTTGGAGTGTTAGGAAGGAGGAACGTGTTTAGGCACGTCTTGTATAGCGCTTTTTAGGCCAAAGAAAAAAAAGATGACAAAGTGGAAGACTTTTGCAGATCATGTGATAGCCTTCAATTATGCCAAATGAATTCATATCTCTCCATTCTTTCACTCCCACGGCAGCAGCACCTTTGGTCACACTCTCCATATTCATTTTTCTACTTCACCAAAAAAGCCTCCATCTTATTCTTTCAAAATCCCAAGAACCAAGCAACCATTTTTCCTTCCATTTTCTCTCCATTGGTTCGGTCTCTACACCCAAATACACTATCCATCACCTATAATTTTCACTCTCATCATTTTTAAAAGCTAAACACCATTCTAAACACTTTTCATTTAGAAAGTTTTCCCAAAATCCCACTCTAAGTGCTTCAAAATCCCACTTTTACCTTACTTTCCTAGAGGTAAACTTTGATTTTTATGGTTTAAATTCATGTTTATGATTTTCTAAGCCATGATTGTTCCATGGTTTGTTTAATTTAATCCAACCATAGATCTTGAATCTACATGATATTCTAAGCAACTTTCATGTTGGAGATTTTCTCTAAATCATTCATCTTCATGGACTTTCTTCAAGATCAAAGTTATTGGGTTTTTGAGGTGAAGTATAAGAAGACTCCATTTCTTCTATTCTTTTTCATGATCTAAACCATATTTGATCCATGGTTCCTCTTAATCAAGTTTAGTATACTAATTTCTATGTATTTTGTTTTGAATTTGAGAAGCCCTTGGTGTTGAAGGACTTGGAAAAAGAAGCAAAATCAAGAAGCTTTGAGGATCTTCAAGAGGTAAGAGGGAGATCCATCTCACCAACCAATTATGGTGGTGGGAGATGGTCTTATATTTGATGGATTGTGAATTCATGTGAGAATTTCAATCCATGGTCATGTAATAATTAGTTAAGTGTTTATGAGCTTTGCTTTATTTTCTTGTGCCTTGATTATTTTGTCTATGCTTAATATGCTTTGCATGATTTTATGGCTTTGATAGTATACTTATAATATGCATGATGAGTATATGGCATGTTTGTGATATTTATGATGAAATATATATATGTATGCCATGATGTGTGGATGGAAAGAAAATTGATCTTGGTTCCAATGGCCAAGGAAGAGCTACGATTTTGATGCCCTTGATGAGGGTTAATGTTGAAATTTTTCAAGAACAAGAAAATTAAATTTTGATCCCTAGAACAATGAGAATTTCGGCCAAGACACCTCAAAATAGGTGTTTACAAATTAATATGTTTATGGAAGAATAAAATTGGATTGATTTGAAGAGTATGAAAAATGAACTAAAAGTTTGTTTTTTTTAAGAAAACATGAACACAAATTTTAGAATGAAATTGTATTGATTTATTTTGTGTAGAAACAATAATGAAATTTATTTAAGTTAGAAGAAAAATATTTCATGATTCCAATGGCCATCTATAAGGTTTTGATAATTTAGAAAAAATGTTTTGATGCTATGAAATACAAGAATTTTTAAATAAGAATTTTTGAAAAGGGAATTAAGTGTTATAAATTAAGTGAAGTGGAATTTTCATAAATAAAAGAAAAAGAAGATTGAAAGTATTGAACTTCAAATTAATTTAAAAAGAATCAATTTTTAGAAGTAATTTAGAAATATAAAAGAAAATGTTTGTAACTTAAATTTACTCACGAAGAATTTATTTGGGTTTTGAAAAACGTTAGGAAATTTAAAGTTAAGAAACAATAATTAAAACAACTCAATATGATTTTGTAGGATTAGATCAATAAAAAGTGATTTTGAGAAAATATATATTAAGGAAAAGATTTTTGACTAAGAATGAAAAAAGGATTTATAAAGAAAGTGAAAATGAATTTGAACAAATGGGTTTGTTATATGACCAATCAGTACTTTGGTTTTGAAAATAAAACTTTAATGGTTTTGTTTGTGTAAAACCATATCAATTTAAAAGGAAAAATATTTTGATAATTTTTCAAATAGTAATGCCTAGATTTTGATGAAACAAAGTAATTTTTTCAAGTGAAAATATAATTGATTTAATACAAGAAATTTGAAAAGGGAATCAGAGTATTTTACTCACTTGAAAAATTAAGTTTTGTAAACGAAAATATTTTCAAACTTCAATTTATTTTGAAGTAGGTTAATTTGGAAATGATTTGAGGAAAAATGGAGAATATAATGGTATTTTGAGAATTTACTAAAGTATAACTTATTTTCAAGTTTTGAAATACGTTTTTAAATTTTAAGATTTGAAACATTGATTTATATCAATGGAAAGGTAATTTTGTGGATTATATTTGAAAAAAAGAATTTCTTGAGTAAAAAACGTGAAAAAGATTTTCTTGAGTAAGAAAAAGTGAAAAATGAAGTACAAAGTCATAATATTTTGAGAAAGGATGAAATGAAATTTTTGAAGGTTAAGAAATATTTTTCGTAATAGAATTGTGGTGAAAAATGATTTACGTATCTTAAAAATGATTTAGAATATAGTAAAATATTCCTACGCGATTTAAAATATGTTAAAATATTTTTACGTGATTTGAATTACGTTTAAATATTTTACGTGAGTTTAAATATTTGACGTACTATTGAAAAATCACTATGTGATTTAAAAGCAATAGAATATTTTTACGGTATTGTGAAAATATAACGTAAACGTTTTAATTTTGAAAGCGTAATGTGAAGTGTTACGATATTTTGAAAACGTAACAGAAATATTTTGAAATTGTGAAAACATAATGAAAAAGTTGTGCAATTTTGTGAAAACACGATGAAAGAGTTTTATAACTATGAAAATATGATTCTCCTGTTGAAAATATAGTATAAATACTGTAGAACCAGTATAAGGATGCTGTGTGAGAAAATGACATGTTTTGCCTATGATTGGATTTAGTGCATTATATGTGCATTGGAAAAATATGCATTGAAGCATATCATTACATTGAACAAATGAAATTGAAAAAGATTTGGTCCTTTGAGGTTTGACTTGCACTGATATATTCGTGCATTGTATAAAATATAGCTAATAGCTATTATGGCTCTTGTGGTTGAAAAGGGAATGAGAATTGATAGTGAGGTCTATATGATGGATCTGGGGGGAGCGCTTAGGCGGTCGACCGTTGGGAGCGATTAGCTATTAGTACCTGTGCCACTTGGCGATTGCATCAGATCCGTTAACGCATTGGCGATACCCGACAAGAACACGATTCTTTTCAACGACTGGGAGATTGTCTTTGGGTTAAGGCTGACAATTAACCAGAGCATTCTTCTCGAAATTGTGAAAACCTCCATGGAGTTGTTTTTGATAAAATGAGTCTTTGTGCATATGCATAAATCTAAGCATTTATATCTGTGTGATATATTAATTGAGGAATATTGGTTATTGGTTATAACAATTGTTTTGAATACTTTAATGATGATTGAACTGATAAATGATTAGATGATGATAGTTGATTAATGCTGATAGCATGATTATGGTATGATTTATCTGTATGATATTCTTGTTTGTGTTATCTACTGTCTTTGTCATGTTGGTATTGGTGTAGGTGATCTCACCTCTTTGTTATCTGTTTTTTTGTGTTCATCTTGTTAAAATCAAATAATAGAAGGATCGAGTTGTCTTAGACATAACAGCGATGGATATTCGAGATTGGTGACAACAATAAGGAATGGACATTCAGGACTCGAAGGTGTGCGGTGTTGACAAAGGAACAGATGTCGATGCATCAAGATGGACGAGAAAAAGGAATAAGTATGTTAAAGTTTCTCGTTAACGTTATGCAGTCGTTATTAAGTAGGACCCACATGGGGTTTACATCTTTGTCAAAAAAATAAGTACTGTTAATTTTATATTTCTCTTTAAATTGTGATATTAATTAGTGTCAATATTGCATAATGAATAGTTGAAATATGATTTTCAATGAAGTAAATTTACGTTTCAGTAAAGAAGAAATTTTAAAACCCATCTTAACTCAAACTTTGTGCGAACTTCTTTTCAGATTATGAGTCGGAAGTCAGACATGTGATACCCTGAGGAGGGTGTTACATCTTTTTCGGCATGAACAGTGTTTTTCCCTGCGTAAACAGTGATTTTTTCGGTATGAACAGTGATTTTTTCGGCGTGAACAGTACATTCTGCCAGCGTGAACAGTGCACATGATTTCTGAAAAAAAATAATAATAAACCTGCTAAAAAAAAAAACCTGCCGTTGCAGGTCATGGTCAATGGTGTACCATACACCCTAACTTAATGGGGTGTATTGATCTGTCGATTATTTTCATACTTTAAATGCCTTATGATTGATTTAATTGGACTCCATATGTGCTCAATTGTTGACATTTAGTTAAGTTTCTGATTTAGAGTTGTCTTTGGATGTTTATTGTGAAACTATGCTAAATGCGGTTATAAACACTCATAAATGAATTATGTTATTCAGGATATCTTTGAGTGTTTGAGTCCATTAGCATCAAACCAAGCTTGATGGCCATTTGAGGAGAGAGATGAATACTTAAGAAGATCAGTTTTACCCTCAGAAGCAAAGGAAGAAGGGCATTCATGAAGAATCAAGGCTGGATTAGAAGAAAATGATCAACACGGCCCGTGTCAAATGACACGGGTAGGCCGTGTATTATTCTGACTTTGAAGACTAGAAGGTTTTGAAGAACACGGCCCGTGTCAAATGACACGGGGTAGGCCGTGTACTTCTCTGACTTCACGAGGAAGAGTTAATTTCAAGCCTTGACCGAGAGCATGGCCCGTGTCAAGTGACACGGGTTGGGCCGTGTTCTTCTCTGACTTTGGAATAGTTGAGAATCTGTCATCAGAATTGAACACGGGTTGGGCCGTGTAATATGACACGGCCCGTATCGTCGCATCAGAAGTTTAATTTCGCATTTTAATGCTAAATTAGGTTCCCAAACCTATAAATAGGGTTGCTTAGAGTCCCTAAAGGAGGTCTGGGCTGGGAGCAGCCAAGGGGCTGAAGAGGATTCAAAAAACAAGAGAGAGGAAGATTGGATCGAAGATTGTAGTCTCGGGTTCAAGCAATCAGAGATCGATCATCCCCAACCTTTGGAAACTAGTTTGATCTTTAGTTTTCTTTTGCACTTTCATTCTGAACTATGTTTTTCTTCTGTTTTTGAATTTGCCATGTGTGGCTAGTTTTCTTATTTGGTTAAGGGAAGATGAAACCCTAGTTTTGATTATGTGAATCTTGCATATTTCTTTATATCAATACTGAGTTATGTTTTTATTCATATATTTCTGAATCTATTGTTGGTATGAAGGTTTTTATACTTGTTCTCGCTTTCAAAGTGGTAGATCTGGGTTTATTATGCTTGTGATTGTATTAAATCTAGCAGAATGTATGATGTTCATGTGGGTATAATTATCTTTATGCTATTTACCAATTATAAAAGTGGTAGATCTGGATATATTATGTGATTCATGTAATAGATCTAGTGAAATATATGTTCTAAGTAATTTAATCCCGGTGTGTGATTAGATCTTAGTGTGTTTGGTTTTCTAAATCTTAATGCAATTGTTGGATAGTTGTAAGAGCGGTTGCTTTATAACTAATCGATGATTAGGAGTTGATTTGAGCGGTTGCTAAATTGGCCAACACTTAAGGAAAACAGGGAATTTATCTCACAATCACATAAGAACATAATTGATCATGTTGGTATAAAGAGTATGTAAGTTAGCATAATCATATAAATCTAGTGGTGGATTCCATCTCTTAACCAATGTCTTTAACTTGATAATTCAATTTGTATTTACTGTTTTGGTTTAAGTTTAATTTCTTTTGTTAGTTTTAATTAACAAAACCCCCCTTTTAATTTTATTGTTTATTTTTCATCAGAGTTTAATTTAGGAATTAAATTGATAGTGTTAATTGAATTGGTTTCTGTGGATCGAACTGCTTTTACTTCTACAATTGGTTAAAGTTTTTATATTTTTGGTGGAACTTGGCAACTATTTTTTATATTTATTTTTAATCACATTCCACACCATACCAAATTTTGGCTTGTTCTTTAACGGGAACCAATTTTCCAATTGCGCTATTAATTTGTTTCCTATTTTTAACTGCTTTTTTTTGTTTTTTTATTTTAATTTTTGATTCTTTCTTTTCGAGTGTTTGTAGGTGTTGATGTCCATTGATCATGGAAGCTTGTGAGATTTGCTTATCATCTGGACATCCCATCGATTTGTGTCCCACTTTCCTAGTAGACACAAATGAGGAGGTAGAAAAGATATAGGGATATTCTCGAAGGCGTCCGACAACTACAACCCCTACTCCAATACATGTTATCCAGGGTGGTGGGATCCTCCTAACTTGAGTCATGGGCAGCAACAAGTTCAACCTCCTAGGCAACCTAAACCTTCACTGGAGGAGCTAATAAGACAAATGGCCACTAATAACATTCAGTTTCAACAAGAAACATAAGCCATGTGTAATGAACTGCAAAACTCTTTGGATCAGTTAGCCACAGATTTTAGCAAGTTTCAGAGCCAAATTTCTGAAGAACTTCTCTCACAATCAGAAGAGAATGTGAAGGAAGATGCTAGTGCTGTCACACTACGAAGTGGGAATATGCTAGATGAACCCACCTCTCCTTCACAAACCATTGAAAAGAAAGAAACAGAGCCTGAAGAGGTAAGTGAGGAGGGGGAAAACTCTGAGGCCCCTAAGGTAAGTATTCTTGAACCCCTTCCTAAGGTAGTGGAGAGACAGTATGATGAGTTGTGTGATGAATTTCCTGATTTTATTAGTTTCAATAATTATACTCATTGTAACTCATGTACTGATTGTGATGGTGACATGACATGTGTTGTTTGTGCTGAAATTTTTACATTCTTGAGAGTTGATGATTCTGTTTGTGCAGAAGCTAATGTTGTTGAAGGATCTATCAACAATACTTTTGATGCAGTTGCAGGATCTAAAATACAAGGAAAGATAGAATTGCAGGCCTCTGAAGAGTTTTCAGTGAAGGGAGAAGAGCACCAGATGACAGACACTACTGAAGTGGATTTTGTTTTTGGGCCATGGTCCAATAGAAACAATGCATATGAAGTTGATGAAGTACACATATTACTTTTCAGTGGTGAAGTCAAGGCAATTAAGGAAGGCCAATGGGACCTGGTGGAAGCCCTCATGTTGTTTCAACCATAACTTGGTCTTACGTTTTAGCCAATGGGACCCCCGGTGGAAGCTTTCATGTTATTTCAAGCATAAATTGGTTATTATGCTTTCGCCAATGGGATCCTGGTGGAAATCTCTTCATCTTCCTCCGTAACTTCAGTTGATAAGGATGTTTCTTTCCTCTCTTTTATCTTACTTGTCCTAGATTTATTAATGATTATTTATTGTTGAGGTTTACATTGAGGACAATGTAGAATTTAAGTGTGGGAGAGGAATTGACATTTTGTTTTCTGTTTTATTTCTATTTTTATTTTAATTTCTATTTTCTGTTTTTGAAAAAAAAATTGTGTTTTTATTTGATTTCTAATGATGTTTTGAGATTTGTGAAGTCTATGAGTTTGAAGCAATTGAAATTCAAGGTTATGATTTATAAATTTCTTCTGTCATCTTGAATTTGGCATGCTTGATTTTAAATGTTTGATTGATGAATTGAGTTTGATAGATGCATACCTAGTGAGATTTTGAGCCTTTTGATGGATGGATTTAACATTTATGCCATTCTTTTCTTTCTTGTGTGATTTTCACTCATGTCATATTGATCACTCTAGAACTTGCTTTAATTCTTTTTTAGGCTACATTTTCACTTGCATACATGAACATGATTGAGGCATTCTTTTGTGATTAACTATTTTGGCCAAATAGCCAACCTTGTATTATTTCCCTTTGATTAACCCATTGAGCCTATTTGCCTATTCTTTGTCTTATCTCATTTTATGCCTTATGTGAAAAACCATGATTTTACCTTACCTTAGGGAATGAGAGAGCATTGGTTCATTTTCATTTGGAGGAGCTCTTTTGCTTGCAAGTGTTTAATAGGACAAGTGTGGGGGTTGTGCAAGTTGATGTGTAATATGCAAGGTGTTGAAAAAAAAAATATGCAAAGAAAAAGAAAAAAAAATTCAAGAAAGGTTGTAAAAGAAAAGAAAGAAAAAAGAAAGGAATATGTAAAGAGAATGTGCATTATATAGATTTGAGGGGATAAAAATTTCATGTTTGTCAATTGAGTTCCTCCCCAATATTCTTTCATTCTCTTGGGTGCTCATCTTACCATATCCATATTATTTCCTTCCCTTACTTTGACCCCATTACAACCTTAAATAAAGTCCTCTTGATTTGTGTGTGCATGCGTTTGAGTAGTGGAGAAGTAGAAGATAAGCAAGCTTATGGTAGTGCATTTTTCATGGGTTGAATTGAGTGAAATACTTACCTGGTAAACACTTGAGAGATTGAGAGTGTATCTTGTGAGGATCTATCATTCTTAATTCATGCTTTTCAATTTGAAGATATTTTGCATGTTGGTTTGAGATGTGAAGAATTGTTATCTCTTGAATATTGTGATCCCTTGAATCTTTTCTTGCTCTTTTTGCCTCTCTTGAATATCATTGGAAATTGAGTTCTTTAAATTTGTAGGTTTTGAATTTGTTTTGTTTTCCCTGTTCCTTGGTTTGGTCTTATGTTTTGCCCAAGAGTGCAAAAGGCTAAGTGTGGGGGTATTTGATCTGTCGATTATTTCCATACTTTAAATGCCTTATGATTGATTTAATTGGACTCCATATGTGCTCAATTGTTGACATTTAGCTAAGTTTCTGATTTAGAGTTGTCTTTGGATGTTTATTGTGAAACTATGCTAAATGCGGTTATAAACACTCATAAATGAATTATGTTGTTCAGGATATCTTTGAGTGTTTGAGTCCATTAGCATCAAACCAAGCTTGATGGCCATTTGAGCAGAGAGATGAATACTTAAGAAGATCAGTTTTACCTTCAGAAGCAAAGGAAGAAGGGCATTCATGAAGAATCAATTTGGATTAGAAGAAAATGATCAACACGGCCCGTGTCAAATGACACGGGGTAGGCGTGTATTATTTCGACTTTGAAAACTGGAAGGTTTTGAAGAACACGGCCGTGTCAAATGACACGGGTAGCCGTGTACTTTCTCGACTTCACGAGGAAGAGTCAATTTTAAGCCTTGACCGAGAACACGGCCTGTGTCAAGTGACACGGGTTGGGCCGTGTTCTTCTCTGACTTTGGAATAGCTGAGAATCTGCCATCAGAATTGAACACGGGTTGGGCCGTGTAATATGACACGGCCCGTGTCGTCGCATCAGAAGTTTAATTTCGTGTTTTAATGCTAAATTAGGTTCCCAAAACTATAAATAGGGTTTCTTAGAGTCCCTAAAGAAGGTCTGAGCTGGGAGCAGCCAAGGGGCTGAAGAGGATTCAAAGAACAAGAGAGAGGAAGATTGGATCGAAGATTGTAGTCTCGGGTTCAAGCAATCGGAGATCGATCATCCCCAAGCTTTGGAAACTAGTTTGATCTTCAGTTTTCTTTTGCACTTTCATTCTGAACTATGTTTTTTCTTCTGTTTTTGAATTTGTCATGTGTGGCTAGTTTTCTTATTTGGTTAAGGGAAGATGAAACCCTAGTTTTGATTATGTGAATCTTGCATATTTCTTTATATCAATACGATTATGTTTTTATTCATATATTTTACGAATCTATTGTTGGTATGAAGGTTTTTATACCTGTTCCCGCTTTCAAAGTGGCAGATCTGGGTTTATTATACGCGGTTGCGGTATTAAATCTAGCAGAATGTATGATGTTCATGTGGGTATAATTATCTTTATGCTATTTACCAATTATAAAAGTGGTAGATCTGGATATATTATGCGCGGTTGCGGTAATAGATCTAGTGAAATATATGTTCTAAGTAATTTAATCCCGGTGTATGATTAGATCTTAGCGTGTTTGGTTTTCTAAATCTTAATGCAATTGTTGGATAGTTGTAAGAGCGATTACTTTATAACTAATCGATGATTAGGAGTTGATTTGAGCGGTTGCTAAATTGGCCAACACTTAAGGAAAACAGGGAATTTATCTCACAATCACATAAGAACATAATTGATCATGTTGGTATAAAGAGTATGTAAGTTAGCATAATCATATAAATCTAGTGGTGGATTCCATCTCTTAACCAATGTCTTTAACTTGATAATTCAATTTGTGTTTACTGTTTTGGTTTAAGTTTAATTTCTTTTATTAGTTTTAATTAACAAAACCCCCCTTTTAATTTTACTGTTTATTTTTCATCAGAGTTTAATTTAGGAATTAAATTGATAGTGTTAATTGCATTGGTTCTCTGTGGATCGACCCTTACTCGCTACAACTGGTTGTAAGGTTTTTATATTTTTGGTGGAACTTGGTAACTGTTTTTGATATTTATTTTTAATCACATTCCATACCACACCATGTATATTAGCAACGGCCGGGAAACAATATGTGATGTGCAAGTATGGGTTTTAGTTGTTTATAAAAAAAAAAGCATGGGTTTTAGTTTTATAACTAAATATTTATAACTTTATAATTAATTATATCTAAATAATATTCAATATATTTAAAAATGTGTGTTTTAGCTTACACTTTCGGTAAATAAACAAGGGTTTTTCTAACAAATATTTATTTAAAAACATTTGTTAATAAATTAAAAAAATAAATAAATAAATGTATTTTAAACATTAAAAACTGTAAAAAATTTACTTTTTATTTAAAATATTATTTATTATTCCAAACAAGTCCCCTTAAAGGTTGGGGGGGGGGGGGGAGAGAGGAGAAAAATGGATAGATATACAACAAAAAGAAAAGAAAAGATGAAAACAAAAGTGACAATGATATAGGACTATAGGAGAGGAGAGAAAACGGAGGGGTGTGTGGACAAAATCAGGGTCCTCTTTGCCCTCTGTCTGGTATCATTTTGAGGGATTCCAGTGTCCTAAATTTTGGTGTTAGTTTGTTGGGAGATAGCAGTTTCAAATTAGAACACGACTTAATGAACCGTATCTACCACCGTAAGAATTTGAGCTTAAATTAAACTAATCAAATTTTGTTCAGTTTGCTCCGTTGCATTTGCATATATAATATTATATTATGAACCATCAGTGTTAAACTAAACCACTGTCGCATCTCACCTAACATGTTCAAAAATTCCAGTTATTATAATCGAAAGGAATAAAGCCAATGTACATCCCTCCATCCTCTTGGGAGTAGCACTAAGGGGATTTCTTTTGATAAAATTTGTCTGAGACATTTCAATTTTCTTTTTAAAATGCAGAAAGAAAAGAAAGGTTGTTATTCCAAAAGCTTGATCTAATCCGAGCCCCTTTTAATACGAAAGTTGCCCAAACTGCAGTTATGGCCCTAATCACTTTGCCAACGAACCTGAGAATGTGTTTGACAATATATGTGCGAACCTCTTTATGAACATACATATACATGTTTCTTTAAAAAAAAAGGAAATAAAAAAGGATGGCTTAGGCTATATTTGGAAGGGAAGGAATGGTAGGAAATATAACGACGAAACTTAATAAAAATGTATTTAAGAGTTATTTAAAAGTAAATAATGAAATGGCAAGGGAAGTGTCTCTCCCTCATTTTCTTATTACTCAAAAGTTTAAAATTATGTTTGGGAAGATGATAATAAAGAGAATGACATGAAATAAAATAACATAAAATGAAGTGTATTTAAAAATTATTTTAAAGGAATGAGTGAAATAATAAAGAATAGTCTCTCTTATCATTTAAACTTCTAATTTTTATCACTTTAATTTAGAAAGTTAAGAAAAAAATTAACATGAATATTTTATATATTTTTTTATTAAATTCATTAAATATCTAAATAATGGAGTGATATGTTCTATTCTATATTATTCTTATCTTTTCATTTTATTATGTTTTAAACTACTATATTACATTTTTTTAAAATTTTAAAACATATTTAAATTTTTATCCTTAAATTAAAATCTTGAGAAAGAAATGACATAAATTATCTTCACTTCTTACATTAAATTATTAAACAACTAAACAATATAGGAATCCACTTTATTCAATTCTATTTTTTACCTCTTCATTTCATTTCATTATAAGTTATTTTTCTTTATTTAAAACTTCCCAACATACTTTTAATATTTAAGCACGAGAAAAGTGGAAAAGCGACGTCCTAAAATATCAGAAGCAAAAGCAATTCACGATAAGACTAGACTACATCAAAAGGACGCTGCATGAGGGGCACAGCATCGTTTAATAATAAATTTAAAAAAATGATAAGATTTATCATAATATTAATTTATTAAAATTTAATAATAAATACATAATTATTTATTCACTCCGATGACAAACACACTCAATTTTAAGAGTTTTATTATATTTTTTAAAATTTTTCTTAATAATTTTTTAAATATTAAATAAAAAATATTTAATAAAAAATAAATATATTTAATATTTTAAAAATATAAAAATATTTAATATTTTTTATTTAATAATTAAAAAATTAAAAAAAATATTTGGAATTATTCAAAACTTTATCCTTATGATAGATAGCGGAAATCATGGGATATGAAATTATGAATACGAGGGTATCAGTGTCACTTAACGAATCGCCAAACAAAATCGTACTACTAAAACAAATTGAAAAAAATAACAAAAAAGACAGAAGGGAACAAGTTATTGTAATGCGATATAGCTGGCAAGGGTGGCCCATGACGTTGCCTCCTCATCGCTTATCTCATTGACGGTTCGAAAGCAGACAGAGCAACAGTTTCCGCCATAAAAAACCAAGCTCCCAATCACGCAAACAAGTGAAACAACATTTAACAAGTAAAATAAGGATTTAACTATTTAAAAATAATAATAATAATTTAATTTAAATGTATTATATAATTAATTAATAATATAAAAAAATTTACACCCATCATAATTAAACTCATAAAATAAATTTAAAACTTTGTATTTAAATTTTTTAACAAGTGCTACAAAAGATTGCATTTATTTTATTTTATTTAATAAGTTTGAAATAATGATAAAATTTATCATTCACTTTATTTCTTAAATTTATTTATTAAAAAGATGAAATTAAAATAATAATAAAATCAAAAAATTAAAGTGACTAATAAATATAAACACTATTTAAAGATAAAATATAAAAATATAAACGGAATGATCACAATCTTACTTGTAAATGTAATACACTAAGAACCTGCGATAATTTCTCCTGAGTTGGGTCCATCGGAAATCAATCAAAATACCAGTGGTGACTTGTGTGTGGAGGTGAAATAATAAAAATAATAACGTTAACAATAATAATAAGCTACATAATTATTTTTTTTGACAAACTCAATTAATATTTGTAAAGATTTAAAAATCGCATTTAATAAGTCAATGAAATTACTTTTCCATTTAAAAATTAATAACAATACCACTTTATTATAATTAAAATATTTTTAAAAATTATTACTATTTGTATTTTTATAATTAAAATAGAAATTTTGAATAAAAAATAATTTATAAGGACGTGACATGTGAGTGCCAAGTCAAGATAAAAAAACAAAATACGATGAGGTGAGGAGAAACAAAAGAAGAAAAAGAAATATTTATGTAAGTTTTATTTATTTAGTTGTGTAAATTAAATTAATTAGTAATTAACAAATTATATAAATTTTTGTATCATATAATTATTTTATATTAAAAATAATAATGAGTCACTTATTAATTAATTTAATTTACATAATTTATATAAACAAAATTTATATAAGTATTTTTAGAACAAGGGTCAAAAAATAATATATATTTATGAAAATAATATTTTTAATAATTAAAATTTAGTCTTTAAATTTATCTTAATGGCACATATAATTATAAGATTATTTTTTATAAATAAATTAAGATGAGGAGAGGATATAGGCTTTTCTTATTAAATTATTAACTTAATTATCATCAACAAAAGGTTAAATAAGTGAGTTAATCTATTAATTATTTTATTAATGTTTTCTTATAATTCGATGAGGAGAGGATATAGGCTTTGTCATTTGGACCGCTTCTCGTGTCTGAGGTTGAACTATCAATTCAGGTACATACGTGGCATGGGTGAGGGAGGAACACATATTTGGAGCGGAGCCATCGTTACAACTGTCGTCCTTGTCCGTTTGGGGATTAGGTTGGGATGCACGGTGACTGACCCTGACAATAACACCGTCGTTTTCCACGTGCCAGAAATATATTCCTATGATAAATAGAAGTTTAGGGATGCCACTCGCGCGAGATAAAGATAGAGGAAAATGGTACTTTTCTGATCTTTATCCACGTCTCTCTAATTTTCTCTTTTTTCTGCTCTTGATTAGAGTTGGTAAAATGGACCAATTCTCTCAATTTGTCTCCATTTATCTCAATTTATTAAAATATGAGATGAGGTGGGTTAGTTCGTTTTAAAAAATAGATTAGAAGAGTCAATCTATTTTATTTTAAAGCAGTTAATGAGTTAATTTCGCATAAAAATAAAAAAAAAAATAGATGAATTAATGGGTTAATCGACTTAACCCACTTAAAAATAAAAAAATTATATAAAAATCAATAAAATTATATAAAAACAATAAATATTATAAATAATAAATAATAATGATAAAAAATTATAAATCACATATCTAAAATATAATTTTTAAAATAATCTAATTAAATATTCAAACATAAATTATATAACATAAAAAAATTTATTTATAGTATTATTTATCATTTTTTTTAAAAAGAGTCAATAATCGTTGACTAATTTAAATACCGCTTAACCTGCGGGTTAAGCGGGGCAGGTTATGCGGGTTGAAAAAAAATATGGGTTCAAGAATTGAACCCAACCCGCAAAAAAATGACGGGTTGACGGGTTAACCTAACGGATTGAACCCGTTTTGCCAGCTCTACTCTTGATCTATGTTTTGGGAGAAATTTTTTCTCTGTTCCTAATTCTTGTGGAGATGAAGGGACATGTAGGTAGGGATGGCAACGAATGGGGCGGACGGGTAGAATTTCCGTCCCCCGTCCGTCCCCCCCCGCGAATAATATCCGCCCCGCCCGCTCCATATCCGATGCGGCATCTGCGTTATATTTTTTCTCATGCGGGTAAACGGATACTGCATGGATATCCGTAGCACCCAATAAATTGTAAAAAAAATTCAAAAAAATAAAATAAAAAAAATAAAAATAAAAAAAAAAAAGTATAATACTATAATTTTTTAAAATTTGTCCAACACAATTTAATCCAAAAATAATGTCAAACAAGAAATCAAGGTTGTCCAGGTGACAACATTCTTGTGAGGCATTTGGTCGAACAGGAGATGGGCATGGCGGAATTGGCCAGATTTGGAGTAGAGGCTCAAAAGGGTGTTGGTTACGTGGAGTTGGAGACTATAAGCTTTGCATGGATTTGGTTGCATTGTCTGAGGGTTATGGGGTTTGAAGTCTTTGCCAATGACAGCAAAATCGGTTCAATGAGATGAGAGAATTTGCTTGCGATGTCATGCTCAAACATTGCGTTCCTTACTTCCCTTCCCTAAAGGAAGGATCATTCCAATTTGCCAGTCATCTCATCAATCAAAATTTCAAATTTATTTACGATAAATTATACTATTGCCTATGGTCAACATGCTGGGGGAGTATTTGAATGTGTAATTTGTGATAATAATGGAGACTCGAGGTACAAAGTATAAACAATCAACTTTTTTTTTTTTAATAATTTTATATAAAATATTTGTGTAAATATTTTACTGCAGTGTAAGAGGGGAAACCAACCTACTCCCGTTTATTAAACGGGGATAATACTAAATGGGTATTTATATCATGGAAAAAATTTGATGGGTATTACCGCCCGTCACGGTATTACTCATGTGAATTACCATGCAAGGGTAAAATTGTCATCCCTACATGTAGGGATTCTAAAATTATTTAAAAAATTAGAAAAAATGATAAATATATATATATATATATAAAGGTTATAAATAGTTTCATTTTAACTTTACAACATCAATAAATTGAAAAACAAGTTATTGCATAATTGTATTTTTTTTATTGTTTTTATTTTAAATTAATATAAAATTAATGTATTTGGAAACTAGTAAAAGAAAAACTATATATACGGATAATTTAATCATTTTTTGGGGCAAGAGATACAATCTCAGTTCTCAGTCTCATATCTGTCTCGAAAGGATTTTTATCCTTGTCCTTGCAAGGAAAAAATTTCTAAATTTGAGTTCCTAAATGATTAGTCCCTACAGAGATTCCTAAATGCAAAAAGTTTTTGTCATTCTTAGGTGGGTTTTTTTACAATTTTAGACATGACCCGCTCATCAAACTAGTGAGTTGGGTTGGGCTAAACTAATGGATCTGATATACATAAAAAAATTCTCCTACTAAAATAAATGTCAAAATAATAAATCAAAAATTTATTATATATAACATGTCTTAATTAAAAACTACCAATACCACAAATAAATTAAAAGTTATATAATTGGTCTTATGCAAATATAATAAGTTTCAAATAAGATAAATAAATATAACAACTCTACTAAGTTAACATAAATAAGAAATAAAACTAAAGTAAGCTAATTGTTGAAAAACATGACGGGAAGAAAGAAAAGTTGAGAGAGTTGAGAGAAAATGAAAAACTAAATTTATTGAATGAAGAAAAGTTAGTACAACAAGCCTAAAGTGTGGCTTATATACTATGTAAAATAGTAACTAACTGATAACTAACTACTAACTAAGCAAATTATCCTAATTAACACCAATATACTATAACACCCCTCCGCAAGCTGGATGATGTATACTAGCATTCCAAACTTTGGATCAACAGTACAATGCTACTAAGTAAGCAAAATACAAAGGAAACTAATTATAAAATACAAGTATGTCGTAATCACATTGGCTACCAAAGGAAAATCTGAAAAAATTTCAAATGTTGGTGATGGCCGAGGTACAAAACTCTATTTCTAGCATCTCCACAGTGCTTATCTCAAGTAAAGATGAAATTATATCTGAAAAGAGTCAACTCGTCGAAATAACATTGGTCAAAAGTCACTCAAAATTTGGGCACTATGGGCATCCAAACATCAAGAAATCCCAATTTCAAAATCCATCATCAATAATGCAAATCAAAGACAAAAAAGTTTAATCACTCAAGCATAAGGTAACTCCAATGCTTAACTACTTAGAAGAAACAAAATCAAAGCCATATTAGGCAAAACTTAATCACCAAGGACAAAAGCTCATCTTCATGCTTAATCACTCAAGGCAGGAGCAAATCAAAGCCACTTCAAGGCTAAATCGATCTTCAACAACAAACTAAATCAAAGAGTAATTAGATTAATCAAAACTGAACCATAAACTTGGCAGCAAAGAACTATCAACTTCAAACAAAAATTGAAGAAAATTAAGTCTTTCTCGATAAGACATATCAACAAATAGTTTGTGCAATAAGGATAAAGAAAATTCCATGAGAACACTTCCATTAGAACACTAACTATCTTGATTCTTTGCAGCAATCTGTGTCATTCTAAACACAACAGAGGACAAACGGTGCTGATAATGTGTTGACAAAGCGGTAGCAAGAATAGACACGAGGGACTCCATCACATAAGACACGAGGGGCTCCATTGTAGATGCAAAACACCACCGCTGGCCACCAGAATTTCATACCATATACTAATGAAAAGAAGAAAACAAATCACTTTGTTTTGACGAGATTCAACTACAAGATCAAGAACCAAAAAATATAGATCGGGTTCCACAACTGAAGCCAACGAGAACTGAAACACGACGGAGACGAGTTACCATTGTCGCACCTCACTAGAACAGAACCAATCACCGGTTGTAGGTGAGAAACCAGAACAGGTCAGATAGAACCCCTCACCAAAATAGAATTGATCTCCTGTTGCAGGTGAGAAACCAGAACAGATCAGATAGAACCATCACGCGTTCATTAACAGCGTCTCCAAGGACCATGATCGTTGATCATTCAACAATGAGATCAAGCACCATGCATCACCAGATCTTGGAAGAATGGAGCCACCACAGGTTGAAAATTCTACCATCGAAGAAAATGAAAATGGCAGAATCGAATAAAATGAAATTGAGGCATTTTTCTAGAAAATGAAAGAAAATATTTGAGAAAAAAGAAAAAGAAAAATAATGTTTTAGAGATTTAAGATTTGAAATTTGAAGAAGAATAAAAAAATTTGAGTAATGATTTTAGATTTTCTCGAGAAAGGGATAGAAAATGAAGAAGGGAATTATTGATTTTCTGAGAATGTAAAATAGGATCTGGAAACTATGTTTGGAATAAGAGAAAAACGAAAAAAAAATCTACTGTAACGAGAAAAAGATTTTAAGGTGAATGATATTGCTCTGATACCATGTTGAAAAACATGATGAGAAAAAGGAAAAGTTGAGAGAGTTGAGAGAAAATGAGAAACTAAATTTACTGAATGAAGAAAAGTTAGTACAACAAGCCTAAAGTGTGGCTTATATACTATGTAAAATAATAACTAATTGATAATTAACTAGTAACTAAGCAAACTATATCCTAATTAACACTAATATACTATAACACTAACAAGTTCCAAAAGTCATAAATAACAAATCACATTAGTCAAATGAATTCAATGTCATCACATATATTATGTGCATTAACATAATAATTTATTTTATTTATAATTTTCTAAACATACTATTTGTTATCTATGAGATCCATAAGATTTTCATTGCAACAGTCCATTAAATGTTTCATGAGTTTCTTATTATTATTTTCTTGGTTAGTTACATCTTCAATGTGAGTATGTAGCTAAAATACTTATATATAAACTTAATTGTCATTATGAAAAAATAAGAGAAAAATAACTTAAAATGACACATGGCTAAGTTACTTAATCGGTTGGATTTGCACATGTTAAAAATTTTTAACCTCGCTATCTAACCTATACATTATGAGTTAAAGTGTTTTCTAACTTAACTCAACTTTCAATCTAACTCAACTAACATTTTATGTATTAAATTGAATCAAATCCAAGAAATTCACCTGTAGACCCAATTTACAAGACATCCTATTAATAATAACAATAACTCTGGATAAAGACGACTCCATACCTGAAATTGGACGGATGATATCTTTGGGCCTTCCTCACCTTGTCTAACGTTATGGCCGATATTCAACCCACCATTTTCATTTGTTCTCATCTACAGGTTGTTTGTTACTTATTATGTGTTTGTATATTTTTTTATTAATAGAACTGAATAGATGAAGATGGATAAAAAATAAAAGATAATAAATAAAATATAATTATTTTTTTCTTTGTTTAAAAGACTAATAAGAGAACATAATAGAACTTCATTAACTCATGTGTTTTCTTTATTCCATCTCAATTTTGAAAGAAACAAAAGTTATGCCTTTTAGGGAAGAGACAAAAAATGGTTCTCCATGCATTCTTTTCATTTAACATATATTTTAAAACTCACAAGTAAAGGAAGTTATTTCTCTTTTTCTCATTCCTTTTTCTTCACCTTCTCTTCATTACCTATCATCCAAACATAGAATTAGTTAATGATATTTATGCCTTTAGAAGTTTTTATCTATCCGTTACAATCTATTTTTTAATTTAAATTTTAATATATTGTTAGTATAAATTTTTTTATACTATTATCTAATATTATATTGATATATGTTTTAATGAATTTGATTATATTAATAATTATATATGATATAAAACTTGTTAAATAATATATATGTAAAAACATATTATCAGGTACAAATATAAAACTTTACTAACAATACGTGAAAATTATATTCTTTTTAAAATTATAAATAAAAATTATTACAAGAAAATATAAAGCATAATCCTTCCAAACCGAACAGGGTAAGAAATTAAGTTTCAATGCGAGAATGAGAAATTCACAACTTTTTTGCACACAGAAAACTTGGAGTTTTTTTTTTTTTACTAAACTTGGAATAAAATTAACTTTTGTGATTGGATGATTACTTTGCGCGTTTCATTTTAACTCTAATCTTGAATTGGTATTTACAATAGTGAAATGATTTTTAAAATACATTTAGTCAATGTAAAAACACAAACAAAACTTACTTTCTTTTAATGAAAAAGAAAATTCATTACAAATGAAGAACAACAACACTTGTAAATTAGAATAAATACATGAGATATTGAAAAAGAAAAAAATAAATATAGTCTACATTCTAAACTAATCAATAATATGTAGTTTTACTTATTGTCTAAAGACTATTAATGTTTAAACATATTTCACAACAAAAATTAACATAAAAAGTGTTATTATTTGAAAAATATATTATGTTTCTTCTCAAAATAAATTTGAAATTCTCTCATAGTTGTTGGATCCAAACTTAAGATCTTATAGATTTGAACAAATTATTAAAAAAATACACAATAATAAAAAGAAAAGGAGACAGTAAGGCTGTTATCAAAGAAGGAAGACGATATACATGGATATACTATATTAAAGAAAATAATCTGCACTCGAAATATTGACATTTAAATATTATTGTGAGATTCTAACAGATATATAAATCACACCCGAAATATTGACATTAAGTGGGGTGGCTCAGCAGACATATAAACCGCATCTGAAATATTGATATTATGTGGAGTAATCTAACAGATATATAAACTGCACCCGAAATATACAGATGCCTTGACAGAACAGACGAAACAAGCCTAGCGAAGTAGACGGAAACAAAGATATTGACTCTGATACCATGTGAGATTCCAATCTAAAACTAATTGGTATTAAGTAGAGTAGCCTAACAAATATATAAACCGCACCTGAAATATTGAGACAGACGATGTAGGACTCTTAATAATTATATAAAATAAATTAAAAATTCTTAGATATTTATAACTATGTAGAAACAGTTTATTGGCAGCTATGCACTTCTGTATTCTCATAAAAGGGATGTTCAACATGAGAGATCAAATGAGAGGATGGCTAGAACTTACCACTGACAAAACTTACTTTGATCAACAAAAGAAAAGCAACCAAACTATAGAAAATATCTCAAACAAGATCAATACATTTCTGTTCTTTTTGGTGAATAGAAGATCAGCACATCTGACCTTAAACCAGCTAAGCAAACTTCAAATATATCCTCACTTTGAGTCGCTTCTTGTATGGGCTTGAGAAAGCAAGTGGCGTCTAATATGCAACTTGCAACTTAGGGGCATGGATGCACCTTGAATGTCAATAATTGATTTTGCTTTTAAACAAACTAATGGTCCTAAACAACGACTGTCAACCTTGAGAAGAGGTAAATTTGTAATGATAAGATATATGAATTATGTTTAAGTAATTGCAAAAAGTCCTAAGTAATTTCAAAAAAGCCCTAAGGTAAATCTTTTTGGTTCTCCATCTTGCACACATGATGGCTGGATGCACCTTTAATTCAACACAAGCATAATTATAATATAAGGCTTCCAGCACCATAATCTTGTAAACTCTCTATAGATGGCAAAATAGGTTAGATTCGACTGATCAACCGATGTAACTAGTCAAAAATAATAGATTGGGTTGTATTTTACAACTCGTTTTTAAAAGCGAGTTATTTTAATCTGCCCTACATAACTCACGGGTTGAGGTAGGAGGATAAGTTGACTTGTCGGGTTAATTTTTATTTTTTTATGATGAGTTAGGCGAGTCAATAATGAGTCAACACGTCGTCTTTTTTGTTCATTTTTTGATAGATTGACTCATCTAAATTATCAATATGCTATTTTTTATTTTTTATTTTTAGGTGAGTAAACTCACCAACCCATTACAAAATGAGATAGATTGACACGATACTATCTAATATACACCCTCCAAAGGAGGGTGTATGGTATACCACTTAATCTAAGTCATTGATTTAATAAAAAAATATCAATGACTTAAAATGTTATATAATTTACAAGTTTTCCTTTTTTTTATTTTTTTTTAGTTTTATATTTTTTTTACACAAAATTTATATTTTAGCATCGTGACATATTTGGTTTACACTACCTAGCCGATTTCACCACCACTATTATTATTTTTTTTTAGGTTGTATAAGCGTAAAATATTATATTAAAATTTATAAGATTTTTAGTCTATATTATGGTTTTAGGAAAAAATAATATTTAAAAAAATATTATTGTATGTAAATATTATCAATTAAAATCTAGTATTTTTTTACCAGGTTATGCATTGTATGTAAATATTTTACTAATTAAAATATAATTTTAATTCATATTATTTATACTATTATACTATTTAGGAAAAATAAATAGTATAACTTAAAAAAAGTGATGCAACCGTCGTCGATAGGCGATGGGTAGCGACAGGCGATCGGAGATTGCCGAACGGTGGCTGGCATAATATGCCGGAAAAAAAACTAAAACAAAACTTACTATAACAAGTAAAGTAAATAATGTATAATATACCTAAATTTAACAGGGTGTAGCATAGCATCCGCTCGATTGACACTTTCCACTCATATTTTAAAAACAAGTAAACTCGCTACTACCCCATTTTTTATCAACCGCGGAGCCAATTGACCTACTTTGCCGCCTCTAAAACTCTCTTTAATTTGCAACAAACACAAAGTAACATGATTTTCTTTATCCGTTTATTTCACTTCCATCACCCCTTCCAGCACCCCAATCATGAAACGCCTCTAGTGAGACTCCTCGGCACCGGGTTGGAGTTGACAGCAAGTTATCCAGGATGCCCACATGCCGTGAATGCTAGACTAATTGAGTGGTTTTGTGATTTTCATAGCATCTAGGAGGTGTGGGCATTCACTATTAATTAATTTTGCAAGGGAAATCATTCGGTGTTTTTGAGCTCTTACGAATTTTGTGTAGAATGGAGGAACTGATACCCATCCTATTGCACTACGTTCAAAGCCGTCATTAACATTGATAGTAAATGTTAACCAAATTTTGAAGCTTTTTGCCTTTTCCTTCATTGTGAGAATTACTAATTTGGTTTTAGCAGAAAGCATCACGAAAAAAAAATAGGGCAGTGATGGTGGGGATGCTTGTGTATGTTTTAGTGGAAAGCATCTGGTTTGCAGAGACCTAGGGAAGTGATTCTCAAATTGTGGGTGAGCAACAACTTCAAATCCTGGAATGAAATGGATCTTTCTTAAATCTCAGTGATTTCAAACAGGCACAAAAAGAGACAAGTATATGAGATCGCCTTCTGTCCTCCCCCATTATGAGGGCACCCACTTTCAGAACAGCTCTGGTATGCGGGTGATTTTCGCGTGCAACAGTGTCTAGGCTTGGAGTTGGAGGAGGTAGTCGGATACTTGGAGTAATTATTCAAAATAGAGAAACTTACAAATTACTATATTTATTGGGTTAGTTTTAATTACGGATATGGGACACACACGGATATAGATACCAAAACACATTAATTTCAAAAAATTACATGACACAAACATGGTGTGGCGTATGTGTATATATATATATATATATAATTACAAAATTTAAAAAAAATTATAATTTATTAATATAATTTTAAATTAAAAGATTTATAATATATTAATATATTTTTATATGTGTTAATATTTGTTACTTAATAAGTTACTTTAAGTAAAAAATATATAATATAATTTTTATTAGTATATTCTAAAAAATCTTCTAAATTAATTTTTTTAATAAACTAATAATATACAAGTATATGTGCATAAAAAAAATTAACTAGAGAAAATATTGATATGCGGCAAGCTTTAATAACGACGAAGTGAACAACTTAGTACGAGTAGAAGTAAAATGAACAAATAAAAGTAGTAGTATGTGAAAAGATAAAACTTAAATATTAGATGAGGGATCAGCTTACACCAGTGTAAATCTTTTTTCTCTTACACTCATTTTTAATTGTTAATTCTACTTTCATCTAATGGTTGATATTATTTCATTAAAGGTAACCATTAGATGAAAGTGAAACTAACGGTTAAAAATGAGTGTAAGAAAAAAAAGACTTGCACTGGTATAAGTTGATCCTCCCTCTAAATATTGATATATGAAAATAGTAACTTAGAACATCAGTCATGTAATTGAGTTTGAGTGGATACAAACTTATTAATTGAACGTCAGTCATAAAAATTAATTTAAAAAAAATATTATTAAGTCATGTTCAAGTGTGTCCAAACTAAAAAAATAATAATTTTTTTAATAAAATATATTTAAACACTTAAAACATATATATTATACAAATATCTTTATATGTTTAATACAGACACATATCTAACATATAAACACATTTTAAAAATAAAATATCCGTGATTCGTAAGTTTTAAAATAACATAAATAAGTTGTGGTCAAGTAAGGCAACGTCTAATTGTAGGTGATTTCAAAGGTGCATTGATGCACCATCACTTAAGAAAGTACATAATAAGATTTGTCGAGAAAGCATATCCTCCTTGTTCATATCATTCTTATCATTTATATGTCTCTTCAAACTACCATTACCAGCCATGTAATTGCTTTGGCATAATTAAAGAGGGGATGTACCAAAAAAAAGGGATGGAATGTTGTAAAAAAAAAAAAAGAATGTGATCCTAGGCTTGAGTTACAAGCACTAATTTTAAAACTGAATAGATCGATTAAACTTTGAATCGGTCACTTTATCAATTCTAATTTAATAAAAAAATCAGATAAATGGTTCAACCATTAAAAATTAATAAAAAATAAAAAAATCAATAAAAATTAGTAAATTGATCGGTTGAAATGATTAATGTTTAATTATTTTTTTAAAATTACATAATTATAATATTGATAATTCAGTTCTAATATTCTTATCATTAATACTACATAAATTTCTTTTCACATTTTTTTCAATACCATTCATCATACTTATTTTTTCTTATTATTTTCTCTCACTAAATCTGACACCCTTAAAAAAGATATCAATAATGTATACACCCTTAAAAAGAGTGTATAATGATCTTTTTTCTTAAAAATTAAGAGGAGTACTAAGAACATATTTTTATCACGTTCTTTTAATATACTCTTTTTTAAGTTACGTCATACACTAAAATAATATTTAAACTTAATTACACGTCACTCAAAATTAATTATACATTAATAGAGTTAATTATACACTAAAAAAAGTTGAATGTTATTTTAATATATCACATAACCTAATAAAAAATACATTTAAAAGAATGCAATAAAAATATATTTCTAACATTATCTAATAATTAAATCAATTAAATTATGAATCATTTATTTTATTAATTTAATAATTCAACTAAGTGCATGTTTATTTTAGATTAACTTAACTTTTTTTGAAAAAAAAATTATTGTAATGATATTTAATCATGTTTGACAAAATTAGTTTCAGTTTTTATACGAAATTCAATGTAAAATAAAAATTTTTAAAGTCAATTTTCATAATGTTAAAGATTGAAACTTATGATTCTAACTTATAAATTATTATTTATACTTTTATATGTAAATATTATTTTATCCTCAATTAAATATATTTTTTAATTATTTTATA
Source organism: Ormosia semicastrata (assembly GCA_029884595.1). NCBI lineage: Eukaryota > Viridiplantae > Streptophyta > Magnoliopsida > Fabales > Fabaceae > Ormosia > Ormosia semicastrata. Next base: position 15,304,287 of record JAQQTO010000037.1, read on the forward strand.
CTTATTTTAGTAATTTAATATATAAAAATAATTTTTTTATATCATCTAAATAAATTAGATTAACTTAAAATTATTTTTCAATTAATGTATCTAAACATAAAAATGATTTGATTATAATTAATTATAATAAAAAATTTTATACAATAATTAATTATTAAACATAATTAAATTTTCACAATTTTTTCAAACACACTAATTTTAAAAACATTAGCTTAAAGTATATGATTGGCTTGCTGCCACTCCTATCATAATCACCATTCACCAACATTGACCATATGGCAACCCTATGCAACGCAACTATGTAAGGGAAGCAAGAGGTATACTGTATTTAGAAATTTAGAATTGTTTGAAGAAAGAAAGAAAAAATTAAAAGCCTCCTCAGAGTGTCAGAGGTCTAATTGGGTTAATAATTAATAATTATAAGACGATAGCCATATGCAAGCACGACAAATGTGCAGAAGGCTCCAGGACCATTCCCCATGACCCCATCACGTGAGGGAGCCAGGAAATTATTCACCTTCCGTACCTTCTCGTCCGGTTTTAGACCGTTTTGTTTTCCGCTAACTTAGAAAATTCGAATCAACGTCAACGATTCAGGAGGGAACGAGGGATCGACTCAGCTAGCAATAAAACCACGACGGCGGGGCACTTTGGTAATTTTATAAGGGTAGCTAGTTGTTTTGCCGCTCCACGGGGTGCAAGTGCCACGTGTGTCTGCTTTGAGCGATGCTCAAGCACGTGATCAAGCCACTCGCCTCGTGTCAAAGGATTAATCATAGAGATTTAAAAAAAAAAAAAAATCTTTTCAGAAAAAATAAAGTGACTTAGTGAGTACTACCGCTGAGTCCCATTAATTACGAAAAATTCTTAATTACAGCTGTCCCCACGCAACGGTTTCAATGCTGCCGAAGTACAATTCTCCGTATCTTTTCCATGTTTTAGGAAAAGAATGCTCCGCTGAGTAAAAAACCTCTTTCACAATCCATCTCACTGTTACTATCATAGTTTTTCTGCGGTGAATACAGCTGCAAAGCAAAATCCAAATCCAAAATGATGGTTACTGACTTACTGTCATCATACAACCTTTTCATTTAGCAGTTCATTACTAATTCTACCGCACCCTATATTTTCCCTAATTTATCTATGGCCTTTCTTTGGGAATACTTCAAAAAGTGATGTTATTTTGGCCACAAACAACGACAGATTTGGCATGTCCTACTTATGCTATTTCTGCTTATCACTTATCCTGTAAATCACGCTTATAATCCGACGAAGATGATTACATGCATTTCCCATTGACAAACTCTTGATTCTGGTAAATTTGAATTCCAATTTTTATGAATTAAAGAATTGTACTTATGTCAAAATATCTACAACTTGTTGGTCTGGTCTCACCGACGTTAATGAATTATCAGGTCAAGTTAATCTTCTATTATTAACAAAAGTTAGGAGTATTAAGAAGTTAAGAAATTGAAAATTGAAAAAATAAAATAAAATTGCAGTGCATGCGACTGCAGAGAGAACGAAACTGTGGAGGTCCATGCGGTGGGTAGTATATGTACGATGTACGAGTAACAGAAATGGATACGGATCTGTTTGGTCATAACAATGATATCTTTGCTTTCCCATTTGAGTACCCCATCCTACCCGACAACCTTCTATCTCGCCCTTTTCCCATACCTTTCTTTAATCCATCCCCTAATCCTCCACTTGAAATTATTAATTAATTAATAATTTTTTAATCTTTTATGACTGACAAATACGTGGGCTTCATGATATTATAGTTTTGAAAATAAAATAAAAGCAATTCAACGAATGCAACTTGTGCACAGATTGTTGAAGAGTTTTTTTAAAAAAACTGGGGCCGAAGGGCATATTAAGGGTTAGAGGAAGATGAGAGGAAAGTGCCATGGCCTCGGGGAATGTGAGAGAACCGACTCCGTACAGGTGTTATTTGGAAATGACCGGCACGTGTGGGTGGAGGTAGAGAGATAGGCCGTTATAGGATGAGATGGTGGTGGGGGATGGCAGGTATAGAATACAGGCTGGACTGACAGAAAAGCAGTAATGATTCGCCCTCCGATTCGGCGACCGATCTTGTCGTTTTGTGCCAGCTCAGCCTACCAGTGGGTCCCTCTCTCCTATTTTTCCCAAGAAAAAGACGAAACTTACAAAATCCCACACGAAATGCTCTACAGCCTGGAGTCCTCAGTCAAACTCAAACCAAAGCATAAGGAACCTCATCCAACTCAACTCAACCGTTATCATCGTTATCTTATTTTCCTTTCCGTTTTTGGTTCTTTCTGTTTTTATAAATTCTTTTATACTCTTATAGAATATTATATTATTTTAATAAAATTGTAACGTTTATTATTAATAATTATATAAGCCGTTAAATTAAAATTTATATATTTTTAAATTAAATTTGAACAATTATAAACTTATCTAAAATATTATTTTTAGAATATTTTAGATTTTTTTCAATTTCTTTTAAATTAAATGCTATTTTAACGAGAAAATTCTGGTTTTCAGCGTCTTGTTTGTCTACATTAACTTCCAGAACTGTTCCATTCACATAGCTATCCCACACTTAGAGTTGATAAAACGGATTCAATCTGTCGAGTTAACCCATCAATCTGTTAATTTTTTGTGGGTTGAATTTAAGGATTGAACTCATATTTTTTTTTTCAACTCGCATAATCCGCCTCCATAACCCGCGGGTTAAGCGAAGGCGAAGCAGAGTTGGTACTGCATGGTTGATTCTTTTTTTAAAAAAAAGATAAATAATACTATAAATGAAAAACTTCTTTGACGTTATATAATTTATGTTTGAATATTTAATTAAACTATTTTAAAAATTATATTTTAAATATGTAATTTGTAATTTTTTACCATTATTATTTATTATTTTTTATAATATTTATTAATTTTTTATATAATTTTTTTTTTATTTTTAGGCAGAATTAAGTCGATTGATCACCAACTCATCTATTTTTTATCATTTTATCTTTTATGTAACCAATCCACTTGGCCTTAAAGCGGAGGATGAGTTAATTTCTTCCAACCCATTTTTAAAAACGGGTAACCCACCCCCCCGTATTTTAACGGGTTAAAAGCGAGTTCGGAGACAATGGAACGGATTGACCCATTTTGTCAGCTCTACCCACACTCTCCTCCATTCCGGTGAATTACACATTCCCCTTTCATTCAAAGTTCAAACTTAAATTATAACTGCCATGCAAGAAAATATTTAAAAAACAAAACAACACAATATTTTCCATTGATTTATATACTACTGTAATTTATTATAAATTATAAATCATATATCTAAAAAAACGAAAAAAAAATCTTGAACTGATCCAATCATACAAGTAGTAAATAGTAGAGCTGAAAGGTTCTCCTCCCCAGTTATGAACAAGCAAAACTTGAGTAGAGCGTTGTGTGTGTAATAGACGCGCTGTTGCATGGGGAAATAATAATTTGCATGTATTTATTTATGTTTTTTGAAAATAAAAATAGTAATTTGAAAGGATAAAAGAGGAAGGAGGGAGGGTGGTGACTTGTGTAAATGGGAGCAGCTGAGGAGTGACGCGTGTCCGATGACAGCTGTATCCCAAATCCGAAGCCCAACCGCTTCCCTGGAAGAAGCGGTACCGAATGCCCATAACGCTCGCTGACAACTCCAAAACCTAACTTGCCCAACCGGTGTCCTCTTCCCCCATACCTCCCACATATAAGCAACTCAAGCACCACCAAACCAACCCAATGCTCCACCACCAATTCAACTAACAAACGCAGGAGCCTCCTCCTTCTCCCACCTCTCTTTATTATTCCTCTGTCCCTCACAACTCACAATCCTTATTCCCTTTCATAAAATATATATACATATATATGATCCTTTGAAATCTCAAGAGAGATGAACATGGCCATCACCAGAAAAGACATGGATCGGATCAAGGGCCCATGGAGCCCCGAAGAGGACGAGGCTTTGCAGAAACTCGTAGAGAAACTCGGGCCCAGGAATTGGTCACTGATCAGCAAGTCTATTCCGGGTCGATCCGGCAAGTCCTGCAGGCTCCGATGGTGCAACCAGCTCTCCCCTCAGGTGGAGCACCGGGCTTTCACTGCCGAAGAGGACGACACCATAATCAGGGCCCATGCCCGATTCGGGAACAAGTGGGCCACCATCGCCCGCCTCCTCTCGGGCCGAACCGACAACGCCATCAAGAACCACTGGAACTCCACCTTGAAGCGTAAGTGCGCTTCTATGACGATCGATGAACCTCATGCTCAGCCGCTGAAGCGGTCCGTGAGTGCCGGTGCAGCTGTGCCCGTGTCCACGGGGCTCTACATGAACCCGCCCTCACCGGGTAGCCCCTCCGGATCCGATGTGAGCGAGTCCAGCGTACCGATTGCGTCCTCATCCCACGTGTACCGACCTGTGCCCAGGACCGGCGGGGTTCTACCACCCGTAGAAACGACGTCGTCCTCCAATGACCCTCCAACTTCATTATCCCTCTCCCTTCCTGGTGTTGATTCTTCTGAAGTCTCCAATCGGGTAACCGAGTCAACTCATGCTGCGCCGCCACCGTCGAATACTGTGCCTTTGTTACCGCCAATAATGGCGGCGCCGGTGGCGGCGTTGGCTCCGATGGCGGTGCAGCAGCAGCAGCAGCAGGTTCATGATCCGAAGCAGAAGGGGTTGGTGGTGCCGTTTAATTTTAGTACGGAGTTGCTGGCTGTGATGCAGGAGATGATAAGGAAGGAGGTGAGGAGTTATATGGAGCAGCAGAATGGGATGTGTTTTCAGGCAGCTGGTGATGGATTTAGGAACGCTTCGGTGAAGCGTATTGGGATTAGTAGGATCGATTCGTAAATATTATCAGAGAATGGAACACAAGTAGGGATGAGAAAATGATGGGGCTTTGAGATGGAAAAAAAATGAATCTTTTTTTTTCGCTGTTTTTTGTTTGTAGGCAATAATTTTGGTTATGTACAGAGAGAGAACTCGTTCGCTTGAGAGATGGGTGGGGGAGTGGCATGAGTACCATCATGGCCATATGGGGGGAATGGAATTCATTTCTAAGAAGCAGAGGAAACGAGAAAGGGGATGGACGTTACCCAAGGAAAAATCTGAAATTTCTACAACTTTTTACCTTCTCTTGGTCCTGTTCTCCAGGCTTACTTGGAAAAGAAAAAGAAAAACAAGTTAGAATAAAAAATATCCTCATAATCTCAATATTAGTTAAATCTATTTTCTGCTTTGCACAAACATAAAACTTCAATTCTTGTTTTGGTTCGAATCCAAAATTAGGCTAGTAGTCTTTAACGCGAGTAGTCTTTAAGGCGATGAGATAACGGAATTACTGAATTTGAAAGTTGTTAAATTAGTGAAGGCAATATCATTGAGTGGATACTACTTTCAGTTGTATATATGCTGAACATATGTAGGGACCAAATAAAACATACAGCTAATGTAGTATTTTTATTCACGACTTAAAGAATTTTATGTTGGAATAAATTTGGAACAGAGATAACTTCGCCAAGAGAAGAATAGCTGATAATCTCAGTCAGGCTGATTAAAGATGGACCCAATTTATCAACAATAACAATATAGGAGAACAGGAGGATATCTCTTGTGCTGTGAGATAAGGTTTAGTTGTTAAAATGCATAGGACAGCTATAGGAAGAAATCTTTGTCATTCCTCAAGCTAACTGTTGTGCTATAAAAGCCCATAATTGCTTTGAAAAATATACGTTGAAAGAGCTGTGGTATCCGAAAGGGTTATAAACTTGTAGTGGCATGGGGGGGAACTTCAACTAACAACCGACGATACACGTATGTACATTTGGCTAATAACAGTGTTCGAAGGATGTAGATGCTGGGCCACTGGATCGTTTTAATTCAAAGCATATCATACCTACGGAGACTATGATTCTAAACCACTAGTTTTTTTTTTTTAAATATTTTATAGGCAATTGGTCCATAAGTTGCAATTCCATTTATTTTATTTCATTTTTAAAATTTAAACAAAATATTGAATTGATGTAAAATTTAACGGATAGATAATAATATAATTGTTAATTTCATAAAACACTCAATTAACCTTGGTCAACGTTTGATTTCCCTCGCACTAACTGTAGGGCTTCTCGTGCTGTCATTGAGTTTCTATTTCATGAGTTCATGTAAATCATTGTCTTGCGACTTTGCGAAATGTACAGATATTCTTCCCATACAATTGAGGGATAATAACTATAGCAGACGATACATAAGCGATATCGAGATTTTTTTATTTTTCTCATAAACACAAGAATTTAAATCTGCAATCTCTACTTCAAATTTGAAATCCTGAACAATGAAGTTATAAATTCGCCACTATGATGCTGCCTAATTTTCAGTAGAGTCGGTCCAAGATTTCAGTAGTCACTAATTATGGAGATAGTGACCAAACAACAAATTCCAATCAAATATCAAACAAACAGGCCGGTAAGTTGCATTTTTAAGAAAATAAAGAAAGTTTGAATCCGAATTTTTCATATTGATATACAACTTTTATTTTAGCTGTACTCCTTTAAAACCTAAAATTTATCTTCATTTTTTTTTAAAACTTTTTTATCTTTACCGTATGAAATATGAAAGCAAAACAATTAATTTATCCATATATGCAACTGGTAAAAGCATATACAGGCAGAATAATTAAACCACAATACAAACCAGACCTTCAATTCCCGAATCATTCTTTCTCTTCTTCACTTCTGGCACAGCACAAAGTTTTACTTATTATTATTAGACTTATTAGTTCAACCAAACCAAGTTCTAGTGTGGCAAGCAGATATAACACATTAGTATGAAAATTCAATAAATCAACAACATTGTGTTCAAACAAAGAGAATTTGAGAGTTCAAACTTATCAATTATTGCATTTAAAAGCACAAGATATATATACCAAAACAAAGCACAAGATATATAGTTGCTAATGGGGATTAAGGAAAATGAAGGCCATAGAGGGGCTCATTGGGCTGGCCAAAGTGGGTAACTCCATTCAGTTGCTTTTTAAAATCCAATAAAACCGGAAAAAATTTTGAAGCATCTTTTACCAAAAATCCTCTAAATTCACTGCTCGAAACGATCTCACTTGTGGAATATAATATCTAATATCTTTAAACACACAATAGAAATACAGTGATAATGATGATGAAGAATAAAGTCAACAAAAATAGATTTGCAGAAAGGAATAGTAAACAGGAAATTTAATGAATACCATTATTCTTGATGTCCTCTTTATCCACTTTGGCATCCTGCAAAATCCAAAGCAAATATAAAATTATCAAGAAACAAGAAGAAATATTTTAAGTATTACTTCTTCTAAGTGCAACAGTTCAGGAAAAAAGAGCAGAATGAGGATTTGGTGCTTGTGATAGTGTAATACATATTGTCAAGTATTGAAAATTGGGGCAGGTGGTGAATGGTTTCAATAGTATAACTTACTATAGGAGGCTGGAAGTTCTGCACACTAACAATTTTGAAAAGCGTGTTCACAAATGTTTCAGTGCTTGTATGGGAGGGTCCATAATTAATTTGGGGAACTAAAACCTATAATATACCCCAAAACAAAAAGTAACGCATGTTTTTTTTTTCTCCCTAAAAGTAGTTTTGAAGCGAATCAAGCATGTTTTGAATTCCAAAAGAGAAGATGATTATGCACAAAATAGAAAAGTAAAAGCTCCAAGACAGCTTCAAAAGAGATTCAACAATAGAAAGCACATCCAAATATGTTAGAGAAAGTAATTAATAGAGAACCCTCTATATTTTCAACCAAGTATTAGAGGACTTCTGAACCCCTTGCTAGGGGAGAGGTTGATTATGCACAAACTAGATAAGCATTAAGCAATAGCTCCAAGAAACTGAAATCAGTGAAATGTAAAAATTCATCATATTATCACCATTTAAAAGAGAGCAGAGCACATCTTACCCATAGAACTTTAGGCCTTTGTTTGAGTTGAACACCCTGACTTAGCATTCTTGTCTGCACTTTTGTTTTTAGTCAATGCCCTGTTGTTTCCTGATATTCTCTTCAGTTCGTTTCATTAAACGGTCATCACCTACCCATTTGTTCCAACTGTTGGAAAGAAGTTGAACCCATGATAGTGATTATATGTACCCTTTTAAAGGGTCAAAATTATCAACAATGGCAAACATTTATAGCAAATTAGGTAACGGTCAAGAGGATTTTCTCTAAAAAACTATTGATCAATCATTACAAAGGCCGTATAAACGGAATGTTGCAGGTGCTAGCAAGTACCTTATAGACTACTCTCAGCAATTTAACATGAGAGTTGCCTTCGGAAATTTTCCAAATATTAACTTTGCTTCTTACTTTTTAGTTTTTACCATTTTTGGATCACATAAGGTACACAAGAACAACTACAATACATCAGAATACATATATTCTGATGTAAATATATGTAACAGTAGCAGTGAGGAATGAAAAGAATGGGTTAAAAGATTCAACACACTAAGCAATTAACTGAATAGTATTCTCTGTAATTGTATTATTGATTAGAATATATTTCAAGAAGATAGAATTGCTATCAGAGATAGCAGTTACAGAGAAGAAGAAGAAACACGAGAGAAAAAAAACAGAATCAGAGGGAGAGAGAATGAGCACTCAGCTTAACCAACTTCACACCCCCACTCACTGCCCTTTTTCCTATATATAACTGCCTTTGCTCCAATTGAAATCCTTGAGCTGTGAATTTACCATCCTAGTCCTTGCACTCCTTCTCAATCCCTGATCATGTGTATCAGCTGCCACGTTTATCACTTTCTTAGCCCATTTCTGATCTAGCTGTCTGTCCACTTGACTTGCTAAGCCTGAGTTGATTTCATTTTCCTCCACATCATGCATGATCTGTCTTGACTCTGTCACATTACCACCCCATTATCAGCAACCTTGTCCTCAAGGTTGAGGTTGGGAAACTGTTGCTGAATTATGCTGGTATCTTCCCATGTAGCTTCCTCTTTACTCAATCCTTCCCACCGTACCAGTACTTGTGGTACTACTTGGCTTCCTTTCATAATTGTTCTAGTCTATATAATGTGAGTAGGTTGTAAGATTGGGCCTTGCTCAGAGGTTAGCAATGGTAAGGGTATATACTGCTGTGAAGAGTCTCCTTTAAACGGTTTTAACAATGAGCAGTGGAAGACAGGATGTATCTTCGCCGTGATTGGTAACTGTAACTTATAAGCAACAGAACCAATTTTGTCTACAATTTTAAATGGACCAAAATACTTCATACTCAATTTTTGATTCTTTCACTGAGTGCTGTCGATAAGGCTGTAGTTTCACTAATACAAAATCACCAATCTGAAACTGAACATCTCGTCTCTTCTTATCGGCTTGTCTCTTCATATGTTGTTGAGCCTTCAACAAATTTTGCTTCAGTTGATCCATTATAGTGTCTCTAAGCTGCATTGTCTCTTGAATATCTGCAGCATAAGTTGGATCTAAGACATACCTTGTTAGCATTGGAGGTTCTCTGTCATAGACAGCTTTGAATGGTGTCATTCCAATGCTACTATGAAAAGCAGTGTTATACCAGTACTCAGCCCATCACAAAACTTCAAACCAAGATTTAGGATTTGAAAGGTAAAGCACCTAAGGTACATCTCCAAGCATCTATTCAATATCTCATATTGCCCATCAATCTGAGGGTGATATGAAGAACTCATGGCCAATGTGGTGCCTTGAAGTCTAAACAAATGCTGCCAGAAATTAGCTGTGAACACCTTATCTCTATCCGAGACAATTCTTTTAAGCATACCATGCAGCTTAACAATTTGACTCAAACAATTCAGCAACTTGTCTACTTGTATAATCAGTTTTTAAAACAGCAAAATGAGCCTATTTTGAAAGTCAATCCACTACTACCATAATAACTGTGTAGCCAAATGAATTAGGTAAACCAATGATGAAGTCCATTGCCAAATCCTCCCAAATTTTGTTTGGAATTGGCAATGACTGTAACAATCTAGCACGTGAACAGTTCAAAGATTTGGCTTGTTGACATATAGAGCAGTGTTGAACAAATTGTTTAATTTCTTCCCTCATTCATGGCCAATAAAATTGGCTTTTGATTCTCATTGTGGTTCGAAGTACACCTACATGACCACCTATAGGTGAACTATGAAATTCTTGGAGAATGTGCTGTATTAACGAACTCTTTGCTGGTATCATTAGTCTTCCTTTCCAATATAGTAATTCATCTTTGACAGTATAGTGAGGATTAGACTAATTATTAGCCAAACACAAATGTATTTCTTGAGCTAAATGACTGTCCTGACTGACTACTGCCTTCAAATTTGTCAAGAATTCAGATTTTGGTTTTGACCAAGCCATTAAAAAGGATCTGGATAACCCATTTGCTGCCACATTATCTTTACCTGGTTTATACTCAATCTTGAAATCATACCCCAAAAATTTATGCAACCAACACTGCTGTTTTGGGGTTTGGATTGACTGATCTGTTAGATGTTTGAGACTTTTTTGATCAGTTTTGATGACAAATAGGTGCCCCAGTAAATAATACCAAAACTTGGCTAAGGCTTCTGTAATAGCATATAGTTCTCTAGTATATACAGACTGCATTTGCATTCTAGGTGACAACTTTTTAAAAAAATATGCTATTGGGTGATTTTGTTGACTCAACACAGCCCCTATACCAGTCCCTGAAGCATCAGTTTCTAATACAAAGGGCTTTGAGAAATCAGGTAAAGCTAACACTGGTGCTTCTGTCACAGCCTGTTTGAGTTTCTGAAAAGCTTCTTTTGCTATTTGGTCCCAACTAAAGTTCTCTGTTTTTAGCAAATTTGTCATAGGGGTCGCAATTGCTGCATAACCTCTAATGAATTTTCTGTAATAACCTGCTAACCCCAAAAATCCTTTTAACTGTTTAACTATTGTGGGTTTTGACCAATCCAATCCTGCCGCCACCTTTGACTCATTCATAGCCACTCCTTTTTCAGAAACCAAATGGCCTAAGTACTCCACTTGTTGCAGTCCAAAGGAACATTTGGAAAGTTTTGCAAATAATCTATGCTATTGTAAAATGTACAAAACAATTTCCAAATCTTGTAGATGAGAAGGCCAATTTGGGCTATATACTAATATATCATAAAAAAAAACCAATACTGAGAAAACCTTATTCATCAAACTTTGAAATGTGGATGGTGCATTTGTGAGGCCAAAGGGCATTACTAACCACTCATAGTGCCCTTGATGAGTTCTAAAAGCAGTCTTGATTTTGTCGTATGGATTTACCAATATTTGATGGTAACCGGATCTCAGGTCCAATTTTGAAAAGTATCTAGCTCCATGTAATTCATCTAGTAATTCATCCATTGTTGGCATAGGAAAACTATCTTTAACAGTGATAACATTGAGTGCTCTATAGTCAGTGCAGAATCTCCATGTCTCATCCTTCTTCTTAACTAGCAGAATAGGCGATGAGAAGGGGGCGATTTCTTGAACCAGTTCAATTTGTGTCATTATGGGGGTTGAATGATACCTTCTAACAGTGTGATGCTATGATCTCTTGAACCAGGCTTGTCAAACACTTATTTATGTAGGGCCATTCGGGTTCTAAGTCACTTGGTATGTCTGTGTCTTGATCGGAAATTGACTATGAGGGGTATCTATAAGGTATGGTAGGTTTTACTTTGAAATGTCCATTGATTAGAACCTTCTCAACAATGTGTGGTGATGTTATGATTTTGGTCTCTTGTATTATTTCATGTTAGAAGGCTATGTTACTAGTCCCACATCATGTAAGATGTGAGGCTTGTCAAACACTTATTTATAAGTATACAATAATCTTTTCCAGGCCAACCGTGTTTCTATTAGGTTTGTTGGCCTTTCTCATTTTCCGGCGACACTGCGCCCGGAGGCCAATTCGGGTTCTAAGTCACTTGGTATGTCCAGAAAAACCCATCAAAGGTTGTCCTTAGGATGACTCGGAAATTGTACTTTTGAAACATCTCAGAGATAGCATGAGTATTATGCATTCTCTTCAATTGATGAAACTAAGCTTGTGTTGGTATGGTAGGTGTAATACCATGCAGTGTGATGAAATGTCCATTGAGGTAAAATTTCAATGTGAGAGCACTATAATCAACAATGTGTGGTCCTAATGTGGCCAACCAAGATGCACCGGCTTGCTTTGTCCTAAATGCACCGGCCTCAACTTTTCTCCCAACACCAAATCGTCTTGCATGCAGTTATTGGTAACAAGTATAGTTGGCATCTTTGAGATGTCATTGTAAGGGATGTCCTTGTATTATAAGTCATGTTAGAAGGTATTAATTACTATGTTATTAGTCCCACATCATGTAAGATGTGTAATCATTTAGTACCTCTTGTGCATATAATCACCCCTCCATTATGTAATTGAAACACACAATTTCTTCATAAGTTTCTTATACATCCCAAGTTCCTTATACAGTAGCTGTTAAAGTATTCCTATTTCCTACCATCACTTCAAATTGTGGAGTAGATTCGATTGGTAATTTTAGAAAATGGGCAATCCAGGGCTGCAAAGAAGTTGTCACTACTGCCACTGTTTAGCAATATTTGAACAGTAGTACCATTAATCTGCCCTTGAAACTTCATGGTACCTAGGCCATTTGCACCTTTGAGTGCATTATAGGAAAGGTGATGTTCAAGTTCATGGTTTGTGTCTAGGAAGGAATGATGATCAGGGGGATCAGGTTCTGGTGGTGGAATGTCGTCATCTTCAGCTTGAAGTATTAAGAGGTGTTTATTTGGACGTCTATGGTTTGGAGTGAATTTGTCATCACATGTATAACAAAGGCCTTTTTCTCTTCGAATCTACATTTCTGCAGCAGACATTTTTTTTTTTTATGTTGGACTGTTGAAATTGTGGAGTAAATGGTTTGTGTGGTAGGGTGGGAAGTAATGGAGGTAAATCAGAAGTTTTGGATTGAAATTTGGAATTGGTATAGGAGTAAGGTTGTTGGTTTCTGTTTGGGTTAGTAGCTTAGTATGGTCTAGGCTTCTGGACATACTTCTCCTCATATAGTTTAGCCAAAGATACTGCCCTTAACAGACACACTGAACTTTGAGCCATCATATCCCTGCGAATATCAGGTTTAAGACCACTGATAAAACAGTCAAGGATTGCATATGCACTTAACCTTTGGACCATATTAGCCAAAGTAGTAAACTCCAAATAAAAATCACTCACAAAACCCTGTTGAACAAGTTTGAATAATGTAGATCTAGGACAATCATATGGTGATGGGCCAAATTCCAGCTCTAATGATCTAGTGAATCTTTGCCAAGTTGTTTGAAAGGGGTAAGTTCTGTTCATCATTTGAAACCAAGGTACTACCTCCTTGTCCAAATGGATTGCAGCAATGGTTAATCGTTGCTCATCTGGTGTATCATAAAACTCAAAAAACTGTTCAGCTTTAAAAATCTATTGCAACACATCATAGCCATCAAATCTGAGAAATTCCAATTTTACATTCCTCACCTGAAATGGTTGTTTTGAAGCATTATGATAATCTACTTTTGAGCTCGAACCATCATGGGTTGGACCAGAAAAGGACCCGTGCTTAGAGAAATTCTCTATAGTAGCTTCCAGTTTCTCAACTCTGGCAGTGGTTCGTTCATCTTGTTTCACCAATTCTTCAATTAGGCGATTCAGATCTTTCACATCAGCTGCCAAATCCTTCATCCGAGTGTTGTCCGCCATGATGACAATGAAAACACCAAATGTAACAGTAGCAGTGAGGAATGAAAAGAATGGGTTTCTGCAATTGTATTATTGATTAGAATATCTTTCAAGAAGATAGAATTGCTATACAGAGAAGAAAACACGAGGAGAGAAAAAAAAACAGAATCAGAGGGAGAGAGAATGAGCACTCAGCTTAACCAACTTCACACCCCCACTCACTCCCCTTTTTCCTATATATAACTGCCTTTGCTCCAATTGAAATCCTTGAGCTGTGAATTTACCATCCTAGTCCTTGCACTCCTTCTTAATCCCTGATCATGTGTATCAGCTGCCACGTTTATCACTTTCTTAGCCCATTTCTGAACTAGCTGTCTGTCCACTTGACTTGCTAAGCCTGAGTTGATTTCATTTTCCTCCGCGTCATGCATGATCTGTCTTGACTCTGTCACAGTATACTAAACACTTCAATCAATTAGTAAGAAAATATTCGTTACATGTATGTATATAGAAGAAGATATAATTGAAAGAACCCTGAAAATAATCTCAATTCAGCATCTTACAGCAATCTCCCGTTCTCTAATGGAGGGGAAACAAAAGTGAAAATGGATGTACAAATCTTAGGAGCAAACATCAAATCTATCAAATAAGAGTGTATTAGTTCAACTGATCAAACTTGACTAATATTTGTACTTGAAAATTTGAAATAGAACTTCCAAATGATTTATTTCAAATTTCAGAGCGATGTGTACAATTAACGGTAAAAGGTCTAGACCACTTTTGGTACGAAAACGTTATTAGTGACACTGAAACTCGATATAACATAATGAGGAAAGACTCATAACATCATTTTCATATCTGAAAGACACGCGAGCTATAATAGATTATTTGAATAACACTTAAACAGTCATTCACCAGTAAAAAATTACCATAAAATGGCCATGTCTTAGAAACTATAATTTTATAAATGAAAATAAATAATTGATAATAAGGAAAATGATATGAAAAGATGAAAACCGTTAACATTAACACCTTTTGAAGCCTATCCTTCACGAGAAAAATTGCTTGTCACAATACAGTCGAAGTAAGGAGAAGTAAAGCATTACTTCAAACAAGTAGGAATATACAGGCCAAATCCCTAACCGAGAAGCCTACTGCTGAAAAATTACTGAGAATTAAGCAATTATGAGGTCCGTTTCTCTTTTGAAGGACAAACAAGAGTAGTAACAACGCTATAGATAGATAGTCAGGGGAACTGGAAATTCCATCCCATGCAAGAAAGAGCAAATAGAAGGAGAAGATCAGAACAAACAAAGCAGTTTGAAAATTGGAAGGGAAGTAAGAGGTACCTTAGCTTCGTAGATGCGAGGCCTATGGTATTGTTAGGCTAGCACTTTCTCGCCCGCGGAGGTGACCGAATCATCCTTCGGCAAGTTTCCCATGTTCGTGTTCCAGCTCCAGCAAGAGCTAAATGAGCGGGAGCAGAAACAACAAGTTTTTTTTTTTTTTTTTTGCGCAACTCACTTTTTTTGCCATAAAGGAAGGATGAATGTGATTTTTTTTGTTTGCATTACGCATGTTTATTTCTTTCGGCTGAAATGAGGCCCAAAGTCATAACCTCACCAAAACTAAGCTGAGTTAATGTTCCGGAGAACGGCTGGGAAGGGTGTAAACTTGTTTCTTTTGACCAGGGCTTGGCCCGAACATGTACTGCATGATAGCTCCCTAGTTCAACCCATGAAAGAAACTCTCGTATAAGATGCACCCATTCAAGGATCACCCAATTTGAAGAAAATTGAAGGGACTGGTCTCCGATATGAACCCAATGAACAATAATAGAACGATAACTTTCTATTATGTTCCACATTGAGCGAACACGAAGGTTTAGTATCCTTGTTTTAATTATTTTAAAGAAAATAAATTTTTTTAAAGTTCTTTCTAAATTTTTTTTATAAACTATTTTGAATATAAAAGAAATTAATCTAAACACACACTTAATGTGGCACTTCAATCATCATGCTCTCTTTTTCAATAAGTTAGTTTTAAAAATGAGCTTTGTAGCTTAAGTTATAACAATTTGTATTTTCAATTAAAAACTGACCAACCCAGACTGAATGATTTAGGAAGGAGCAATTAGGGAAAAGGTTAGTACCAAAGGAGGGAGCAAAGAACAAGCTGTACAAAATGGATAATTACCAAGAATTTAATATACATTTTCATCACTACAATAAGTCTTTTGATAACTTTAGGGGCGGAATAAAGGCTCCACAATTTTTTGAGTCTAAACCTGAGGGGAATGGGAAATAATAAGGATGTGGAGATTGAACGCACACCATATAATTATAATCACAGCTCCATGGTAAAAATCAGAGAAGATAAGTGAGCTTCACTATTTCAAATTTAAATATTGATGTAAATTACGAAAAGTCTCATATATTACAATAAATAAACTGTTCATAGCCATCAAATCTATGAATAATGCTATATAGGAAATTGGACTATATGGATGGATTTCCATGTTCAACAAAATTAGCGGGAAATGGGAAATAATAAGGATGTGCAGATTGAACGCACACCATATAATTATAATCACAGCTCCTTGGTAAAAATCAGAGAAGATAAGTGAGCTTCACTATTTCAAATTTAAATATTGATGTAAATTTCGAAAAGTCTCATATATTACAATAAATAAACTGTTCATAGCCATCAAATCTATGAATAATGCTATATAGGAAATTGGACTATATGGATGGATTTCAATGCTCAACAAAATTAGCGTGAACAAAATTAGCGGGAAATTTTGGGTGCTTGTGAAAAGGAAGGAGCGAGGGAGGTTCATAGGATGGAATTTGGTTGGAAATTATGGAAACAAATGAACCTATATGACCGGTGACTATGCACTTCTTTGTTTACTGGTCTAAGCAAAACCTCACCAAAGCATCTTTAGCACCTGGCCTACTAGAAGTGTACATGAGACAAATTAAAATAAGACTAACTTAACCCAAACTTAACTTGATATTTTGATCGGCGTTAATTTTTTAGATCCAAATTTGACTCTTCCATAATTTGATAATGATCAAGTCTAAATTGAGTTAATTTGATATGTAAATATAATGAATAAATTTAAATATTATACATAGTCAAGTCATAAAATTATAAAAGTAATGAGAAATTAAAATTAAGATATATATTTTATAATATATATTTTAAAATAAATAATATCAATATAAATATATTATCATGTTATATAAAAGTTATTAATTTAAATTAAAAAATTTCTTATTTATAACTAATTGTAAAAAAAAAAAGTTTAAAAACAATTGAGACATCGGGTCGAGTTAAGACAACTCAAAATATAACTTGAACCTAACTGAAAAATATATCGAATCTAATTTCTAAAACTCCAACTTATCCCATTTAACCTTAGACCAAGTCGAATTTTGAACACCTCTATGACCTAATGTTATTGTCAAAGTAAAGTACTCCTCTTCCCAAGTTTTTTTTATTTTTATCTCTTTTATTTCTTGTTAATTTTTTTTGGTACCTAATCAAACCTAGCTACATTCACGAATTTGTATTTGTCTTTGTATAGAATATAAATATAAATCTGGTTATTTTCTACTATAAACAGAAAATATATAGAAATTCGCTGGACCGATAGAAATATTGGCAAATTGAGAGCAGACGTTTCAAACTGAGTTACCTTGCATGTACTAGGCCAAACAAGCACGTTGAGTTCATGGAAAATTATGGGCAATAGAACACTGGCAGTATACAATATATGACTTTCCAATGTTGAACTCCATTTTCCAAGTCCATGCATGCGGTCGCCAATCTCATTATTGAACATAGAGGATCGCAAATGCACGTGAACCATATAGAAGCTGATTTAAGTAAATTAGTTAAATTGTTCTGAAGTGGATTAAGAGGATACCTGAGATAGGCATGTACTCGATGGTTTCCTCTTTGAGCAGCGGCAGCTGAGTGTATTGAACGGGGGTGGGTACCTGGAAAGGGATTCCAACGCTCAAGTCAGGCAGTATACCAGTAGGATTATGTAATTGGGTGATAGATTACCTTATGAAGATGACTTAGCCTTGTATTTATAGAGCATATGTAAAATCCTAATAGGATCCCTATTGGATGCAGGTAATTTGGGATTAATATCCTGATAAAGATCACTTTCTCATTATTATCGAATAAATCTCTATAAATCTGGGATTATGATATGGGAAGTACTTAGCCATCTAGGGTAGTTATGAGTCCTATAATATCATAAGTTGATGATTGGCCATTATGAATATTTAGGGATTTATCATTTGCATGAATATATCAATCATGACATTATGGCCTAATAACACTTGACGTGCTAGATTCCAATGTCCGGACTGCCTTATGAGTCTTCCGTTATGCCAGCCCGTGAGGAGTCTGGCTGTGTGCATGCTGGGTTGATCCCATGGTACGGGATCTCGGATCACGGTCCAGAACAGTTGCCCTCAACTTGGCACTTGGATGGGACAGACGACGATCAAGTTTTAAACAGATCAACCGTCATATGGCCGACATGGTAGTCCAGTGAATAGATATCGGATTCCGGATGTTTACCGGTACCCATGACCTATTATGATATGTTTTAAAAAATCATGGCCCCCCAAGCAAGAGCATTGGGAATTCTTCGGGACATCTTCAACGCAGATTCTAAACGCGATCTCTGAATTGGCAGGTAGTAACAGTTTGAGATTCTCTGGGAAACTGGTACTTTGACTTTATTGAGAATTAATGATCCTTTGAAAAGAATGTCAGTTTCATATAGATTTTCTCAACTGCCTCCTATCTTTGTGACCAATCAAAAACTTGAAGCATTTATTTTAACTAATCTCACTAGATCATATCACCTTTTATAGGACCAATCAGAATGCTCCATGTGCCCTATAAATAGAGAGTGCTTCTTTAGGAGCTAGCACTCCCTTCCTTTGCACTCCTCTCGCTTTACATTTTCATGTAAAAATGGTTTTTTTTTTGGAGAGAATGAGAATAGCCTTTCCTTCGTTTTCCATGTTTATGAAGATAACTTCATCTTTTGCAGATATTATACTCTTATTTTTTTCAAAGTTCTTGAAAATATTTAATTTTCTCCAGACATTTTCTTCTTTTGATGGGAGCCTTTTTTTCTTGGCGTAAAACTGGATTGCTATGCATTTGGGATGGCGGGAGCCTTTCTATCCCAGCTTATATTAGAGTGTCTAACCCAGCATATTAGCATGGAGTGATGCGTCCATGGTCTCATGCATAGCAAACCTGCAGAATGCTCTAACCAACCGTTTTACTATTCTCCAAGGGATTCCCAGTGCTTGACTGGTTTGACATAGTGGAGTGTCGTCCTTCATGGAAGGGAAAACCCTCTAGGAGTAACTTGGGGTGACTTGCTTTCTTTGACTTGCTTTCAAGAAAGCACCAGGTATCCGCCTCTACCATTATCCATTAAGAAGGTAGGGGGAATAAGTTAGCAGAGTAATTCTATTTCGGAGTGGCTTTAGTCTGTTCCAGGGTGGGGAGACTATTGGAGCAACTCCGTAATTTGAGGTAACTTAGGATGGTTGAGGCTAGTGGAATGATCTTCTGCATGAAAGGTCATGCCCCGTCCAACAAAGGAGAGGGCATTTGGGTCTTCATTATCGTCATGGAGGAGGCAATGCAGAAGACTTGGCGTCGGTCTCAGGGTCGTGATTCCGGTTTGCTAATGTTCTTTAAAGCCTATCCACTTTTTCAAGAGGCCTGGGTTTGGAGATGTGGATGTGACATGATCCGGGATACTGGAGACGTTTGCTCCTTCCTCCGGGCTCTTCAGTTGCTACTCTTTCTTTATACATTCCATGTCTCAATATTTTTTCCTCTTTTCTAGATGTATGACAATGTATGGAATGAGAATGAACCAATAAAGATTTCATATTCCAAAATGGTCCTGTATTTTCCCATTCCTCTGCCGAGATAATACTGCCGGGATAAGTCCAACGCTTATTCTGGCATAAGATCGTGATGATATTGTCGGGGTAAGTCCAACACTTACTTTGGTATAATACCATAACTCTGTCTCGGCACTTGTTTTGAAGATCAAGACGGCAATGCTTGTTACTTTTCCTAAAAAATAAGCATATTTTGTCTTTTATCGTAGTCCGCACAATCAACCAAATGGGCATCATAATTTTGAGCCGGGGTCCACCGAGAGAGTCCGGGCTCCTTTTTTAACCTCTATATGACGTTTTGAATTATTGCACAACTGTTTCTTCAACTACTGTTGCAACTGTATGGGCCACGCAGCGTGAGTTTATCGGAGAGACGTGTCTAGAGCCTCGCGTGCCATGATGGGCACCTTTTGAACTCACAATTGAGAAGACAAAAATGTCCCCTAACCGTTCAGCTCTTATAAATAATAATTAAGAGTTCATCGTCATCACCTTACTGTTCTTGACTTCACTGAGAATTCAGTGCGGCAGAAGCTTGGAATCCTTTAATTTTTAGGTGTCTTTTATCCATTTCAAGTTTCCTCATCATCCAAGCACTTTTTATTTTTGCACAGTAAGTAACTCTCTTTCAATTCTGCTGTTATTTCCTTTTTCAAAATGGTTATTGTTGTTGAAAAGTAGAGTAAAAGTGTATTTCTGTCGTCTTTGCTTTTCATGAAATAGGTTTAGAGACTTCTAGGCTTTTCATAAACTTTGTTGCCTCCCTAGAACACCGTCTCTGCCGTGCCAAGCACGGCAGAGGAGTCACCTTAGAAATTTGAACTCTGGTGAAAACGGAGGTCAGTAAGGGGGTTTGAATTATTTCGTTCTCCCCTTTCTATGTCTGAATCCATGGCATTGTTGATTCTGATAATTATTTACTGACTTCTTTAGGTGTTCTCAGGATTTCCATGGCCAAAGGAAAGAAGAAGTTAGGGTCCAAACACCGCTCCACAAGGTCCGCGATCCGGTTGAGGATGACCTGATTCGAATCTAGTGAGGTCCTGGACTTGTATGCCCTTAGGTAGTGGACGAGATCTGGAATCGTCAGTCTAAGTTTACGAGTGAAGCCGTACTCTGAGAATCCTTATTTGGCTTGGAGTTGACCGTAAACAAGGCACGAGATAACGAATTCCAAGTCATTTTTTCGGACTGGAATGAGAGGGTGTGTTCCTGCCGGGAAGCTGGTTCACACTTCATGTTCCTATATGAGCCCCTTTTCCTTAAGCTGGGGCTTCGATTGCCATTCTTCGACTTCCAAATTGCCATTCTCTGGACTCTACACGTGGCCCCATCCCAGATCTATCCTAATGGTTGGGGTTACATCATCTCATTTGAAAGGTTTTGTTGATTAATGAACCTCAAACACTCCGTCAACACTTTCTTTTATTTTTATACTTGAATAAACACCCAAGGGACAATAAAGCAAACGACTTGGGGATGGATCTGGGACTCCGTCAACACTTTCCTTTGATGTTTTTGAAGAGATCTTTAAAGGATTTAAGACTTCGTTCTTCAAAATTAAAGCCGCAGAAGGATTTCATCCATTCTTCCTCAAACTCGATGGGGAACCTCAGTTTCCTCTTTACTAGACGCAAGATTGTTGGGGTATCCCCATCAGTCTTATTGACAAAGAATGAAGGGACCTCGATCCTGAGGAGCTTAGGTCGGTCAAGTTCATAAATCATTTGTATTAGGTGGAGTTGGGATGAACTTTCATGCTTGTTAATTGAACTCAGCTCTCATGCTGTTTTATTCTCTGGTATTTAACTTGTTATATCCATATTACCTCCTCCTTTACCTTGACCCCATTACAACCTTGAATAAAGTCCTCATGATTTGTGTGTGCATGTGTTCTGAGCAGTGGAGAAGTATAAGATAAGCAAGCTTATGGTAGTATAATTTTCATAGGTTGAATTGAGTAAAATACCTACCTTTTAAACACTTGAGGGATTGAGAGTGAATCTTGTGAAGATCTATCATTCTTGATTCATCATTTTTAACTGAAGTTTCCTTGCTTGTTGGTTTGAGATGCGAAGAAATATTACCTCATGACTGTTTTGATCCTTTGATTGTCTAGTTGCTCTTCTTGAGTCATTGAATCCTTTAGAGTTTTTAGTTTTTGAGTTTGTGTTATTTTTCTTTATTCATTGGTTTTTGTCTTTTGTGTTTTGCCCAGGAGTGCAAAAGTTAAGTGTGGGAGAATTTGATAACACTGTATTTTATACATTTTGTAATCCTCTCACTAGGCTTTTTAAGGTTCAATTAGGCTTAATTAAATTGGTTTTGACACATTTTATGATTTTGAGCCGAATTGGACAATTAAATAAATTATTGCATAAATTAACCGTAATTATCTCTTTGACAATGTTTAGTAAACTGGCTATAACTTGAGTTACAAATATCTGATCGATGTTATTTTTGTCTTGTAGGAAAGCTTAGACAATTCCCTACAACTTTAATGTTGAATACTTTTCTAGAATCGGACTCCTTGGAGGTGATATTGGGCTTTGAAGTCAAAATAGAGGAGCTGAAATCGGGTCTAAACACTCTGCAGTAATTGGACCATATCTTGAGTTCTAGAAATGATTTTGGACTGAAACCAAAGCCATTTTAAAGTAAATATCCAGGCCTACAACTTTCATGAAGACCACTTCTCTCAAAAATGAAAAAATGACTGGACGCACGGCTGTGCATTTACTCAATTATTATTTTAAAAAAAAGAAAAAAATAATAAAACGTCATGGATGACGTTTAAGACTTAATTGTTAAGTTTGATAATTGTGGCTCCTGTAGCCACAGTGGAAACAAATTTGCCTATAAAAGGGCAATTGAATTGCAAATTGAAACACACTTCAAGGGAGGGGAAATTCTGAGGAATTTCCTCCTCCCTCTAATTTCCTTTCTCTCTCTCTCTTTTTTTTTTCTTTTAATCTATGTGTAAATAAGTTCCAGTCTACTTAGGTTAAAGTGTGAAGCTCTTGGTAATAAAATAAGGTTAGATTTATTCTTCTTTTGTAATTTAATGATTTATCTTTTTAGTAATTATTATACGTATTATATTTTGTTTCTGATAATTTAGAAACTACCCTTGTAAAGAAGAGTTCTTGATTTATTGTAGACAAAATATTGGCACAGTAAATGCTTTAACTCATTTACAAGTGGTGGTAATAATTAAAGGAAATATAATATAATTACGTATATTATTTTATTTTGTATTATATTTTATTTTCAATCAATTTAGAAACCCTCCTTGTAAAGTGGAGTTCTTGATTTGTTGTAAACAAGAGATTGACACAATGAATGCTTTAACCTATTTACAAGTGGTGGTGCTAGAAACTCTTCTTATAAAGTGGAGATCTTGATTTGCTGTAGACAATATATTAACACAGTGAATGCTTGATTCCATTTATGAGTGATGATATTAATAGATGATTAAAAGAAACATAATATAATTACGTATATTATTTTAATGAACTTTTAATATTGTATTTTTTGATTGGAACCCCCATGTTGCGAGGATTCTAATTGAGTTATAAAAGGAATTAATCTTATCTTTTTTTTATTTACTAAGAGTGGATCTTTTTACTCAAGTAAATAATTTTTACCGTAATCACAAAATATTTACTTCACCTTAATTTTCAACAATTCACTGTGGATCGACTTCGGACTCACCGAGAAATTTATTACTTGAGACAACCTGCACTTGAGTTTGCAATGCAACAATTAAAAATTGTGCATCAAGTTTTTGGCGCCGTTGCCGGGGACTTGTTTTGAATAATAAATTTCTGATGTAAATATTTTTGTACATAGTAAAAAGTGAATAGTGTGTAAATAATATGTGAATAGTATGAATAATAAAAAAGTAAAAAAATTAAATAATAATATAAAAAATAATAATAAAATAAAAAAAAGATGTGTGAATAGTAAATAGTAAAAAGTAAAAAAAGTAAAAAAAAAAAAAGTTTATATATTAAAAAACAAAAATTAAAAAAAAAACCAAAAAAAAAAGAGAAGGTGGTCACACACGTGACCACAAAAAACCAAAAAATAATTAAAAAAAACAAAAAACATAAAGGACAAAAAAAATAAAAAAATATTAATAATGGGGGACAAGGTTGTCCCCCCTTTAAAAATAATGAAAAAAGTGATCACACAAAAAAAAAATTGGTGGACAAGGTTGTCCCACGTGAAAGAAATAAAAAAAACAAAAATAATAAAAAAATGAAAAAAAAGTCTTTTATTTTTTCTGTGCATATTAACTTAGTGGAGAAAACTTTTCTTTTTATTTTCTGTACATACTAACTTTGTGGGAAAAAATCTCCCTTTTAATTTTCTGTATATATTAACAGTGAGGGTAATTCTTCCTTTTAATTTATGTACAGTGGGAGTACATCTCCCTTTTAATTTTTGTATATATTAATTTTGTGGGGGAAATCTCTCCCTTTTAATTCTTGTACATATTAACAGTGAGGAAATTCTCCCTTTTACTACTAATGTACTAACTTAGTGAGAGAAACTCTCCCTAATTTCTCTATAATCTGGAACCATTAATGAAATAATCTTTCTTCTTCTCTTCTCTCTCGCTGGAGCAAAAAAATCGGTTTGTCGATTCTCTAGTTTTCATATTTTAAATTTACTTTTTGTACTTTATTTTTTGTACTTTTTTTTATTTATTTTTTGTCATTTATTTTTATTTTTTTTGTCATTTATTTTTGTTTACTAACTTATTAACTTTCTTACTAACTATCTAACTTTTTACTTTATCCAATTCTAACATTTTAATTTATCTCGCATACTAACTTTTTTTTTTTTGCTTATTAACTTATTTGGTGGTTGGTTTATTACCCCACCTTTGTTTTTTTTTTTTTTTTTATTTATTTAGTGGTTGGTTTCTACCACACCATTTTTATTTGGTGGTTAGTTTATTCCACACCTTTGTAAAATTTATTTGGTGGTGATTTATACCACATCTTTATATATATATATATATATATATATATATATATTTTTTTTTTGTCTTGTGTGTTTTTAGGGTGAAGACGTAACTTGATTCAATTGACATGTATTAAGATTGAAATTTTAATTAACTCTTTTCTATTCAATTTGAGTGTTTATTATTGTTCATAATACTTTTATGAATTGGTCACTTATAAATTGATCTAGTGGGTATATGTAGAACCCAAAAGGTTTGCATATGACCTAGACCATAAATAATAAAGTGTAATGATTTATAATCATCTAGGAATAGAAGTTATAGGTTGTGTGAGAGAACTGTGGCATTTTTCCATGAGAATTCATAGAGTAAAAGTCATGTCATTAAATGTTTTTAATTACTGATTCTCCCCATCAATTGAATGATTAGAAATTGATTAGAAGGAATGTCCCAAAGCTACTCTATTGTTTATGATAGATTATTGAATCAAGTGAAGTCTGATCCCTAGTATTCTAATTTCATGTGTTTTCATTTCAAAATAAAAATACAAACAAAAAATATACAAAAAAAACTTTATTTTCTCTTTTTCTTCTTAATTTTGTGTGTCTTAGTATTTGTTTTTCTTTTCTTTTTAAATAGTCAAACTTTATTTTGACAATTTGGTTACGTGTCAATTTTCTCAACAAGTTTTTGTAAACTCAGGTTGATACAGTGGATTTTGTTGCTTCAAGAATTCAAAATGAGCCTAAAATTTTGTTGTTGATTTGTCCATACTTACAATAGGCTCACATTTTGAAATTACACCTATCAATGATCATTTTCCTAATGAATTTTTAATTTTCAATTTTATGGTTTGATTTGCCAAAATTGTCAATTTTTCTTGTAACAAGCGAAGTTGTTCTTTGTGGATGGTTTCTGAAAATTAAAAAAAAAGATAAATTATTTTTCATTAAAGAATGGCCTGAGTAAGGAGTCATTAGGTGAAATCTTTTTGACTCTTGAGATGCATTCTTGTGAATTTGTGCAATGTGAATTTATTAATT
This sequence comes from Ormosia semicastrata, assembly GCA_029884595.1. Lineage (NCBI taxonomy): Eukaryota > Viridiplantae > Streptophyta > Magnoliopsida > Fabales > Fabaceae > Ormosia > Ormosia semicastrata. The sequence continues at coordinate 15,330,023 of JAQQTO010000037.1, forward strand.
TGTAAAATCTCTTCAAAGGCAAGTAAGCGTGTTACAGTCTTGGGAATCTGACTCAAAAAGACCCTGTTTGTCAATTTATAAGAAAATTAGATGGGAAGCTTATCCTCGATTCATAGAAGGCGTTTAAGCCGTTACTGGACGTAAAACCAGAGGAAGATGTGAGCTACAATCACAACTACATGTATATATTTTCTTGTATAGAATTTAAAAAAAGGAGAGAGCAAGAAGTGGTCCAAAGGAAATGTTGCGGGAAGCAGTAAAAAAAGCAAGCCAGTTCAGACACTCTAATTATTTAAATAATTACAAGCTTTGGTTTTGTTCATCGTATTTTATTTCTGTTTATATTTGTGTGAAGTTTCTCTTTTCAGTAATTGCGGTAACAGGTACTATCTTCTATCTTTTTCCTTTCTATTTTTTTTAACATTGATGACAATGTTGTGATCTAGTTGAGGGAAATGATAGTTGTGTAAAAAAAAGTATAAAAAAAATAGTAAGTGTGTTTATGTTTGTCGTGTGTAGAGTTGTGTAAAAAAATTTATTTTAGGAAGTGTGTGTATTAATATGTTTGTTGTATTTATATGTTTGTCAGTAACAGTTAAACCATTTAAGAATGGCAGAGTAAGGAGTAAATTTTGCTGTGGAGGTAATTTTACTCTTGAGACACATCTTAGTTGGGGTAGACAATTAGTTTGTGTGGAAGTAGCAATTCAAATTCAATAAAATTTGCATGATTGAGTAAATTGTCTTCTTTCTTAAAATTCACATGCTTAGTTATGAATGTTGAATTAGTGGACTGAGAATGATAGAATTATGCCTTGTGAGATTTTGAGCCTATTGATGAATGGATTGAACATTTGTACCGTTCTCTTCTTTCTTGTGTGAATTTCACTCAAGGAATTGTTACTCTAGATCTTGCTTTGATTCTTTTTTAGACTATATTTTCATATGCATACATAAAAATGATTGAAGTATTTTCTTGAATTAACTACTTTGACCAAATAGTCAACCTTGCATATTTTCCTTTGCTTAACCCCTTTGAGCTTATTTGACTATTCTGTGTTTCGAATTCATTATGTGCCTTAAATGAAAAATCATGTTCTTACTTGACCTTAGGGAATAAGAGAACATTAGTTTTGTCATTCGATGAGTTCTTAAAGAAGTGTGGGGGTGTGTGTGCAGAATGATTAAATATATATATATATATATATATATATATATATATATATATATATATATATATATATATATATATATATATATATATATATATATATATGATGTTCTTTTTGTAATAAAAAAATCAATAAAAAATGTGTAAAAAGAAGAGGGTCAACAAGGTAATAAAGGAAAGGAAAAGAATATGTAAAGAGAATTTGTATTAGGTGGAGTTGGGATGGACTTTCATGCTTGTTAATTGAACTTAGGTCTCATGCTCTTTTATTCTCTGGTATTTAACTTGTCATATCCATATTACCTCCTCCTTTACCTTGACCCCATTACAACCTTGAATAAAGTCCTCATGATTTGTGTGTGCATGTGTTTTGAGCAGTGGAGAAGTATAAGATAAGCAAGCTTATGGTAGTGTAATTTTCATAGGTTGAATTGAGTGAAATACCTACCTTTTAAACACTTGAGGGATTGAGAGTGAATCTTGTGAAGATCTATCATTCTTGATTCATCCTTTTCAACTGAAGTTTCCTTGCTTGTTGGTTTGAGATGCGAAGAAATATTACCTCATGACTGTTTTGATCCTTTGATTGTCTAGTTGCTCTTCTTGAGTCATTGAATCCTTTAGAGTTTTTAGTTTTTGAGTATGTGTTGTTTTTCTTTATTCATTGGTTTTTGTCTTTTGTGTTTTGTCCAGGAGTGCAAAAGTTAAGTGTGGGAGAATTTGATAACACTATATTTTATACATTTTGTAATCCTCTCACTAGGCTTTTTAAGGTTCAATTAGGCTTAATTAAGTTGGTTTTGACACATTTTATGATTTTGAGTCGAATTGGACAATTAAATAAATTATTGCATAAATTAATCATAATTATCTCTTTGGTAATGTTTAGTAAACTGGCTATAACTTGAGTTACAAATATCTGATCGATGTTATTTTGGTCTTGTAGGAAAGCTTAGACAATTCCCTACAACTTTGATGTTGAATACTTTTCCAGAATCGGACTCCTTGGAGGTGATATTGGGCTTTGAAGTCAAAATAGAGGAGCTGAAACTGGGTCTAAACACTCTGCAGTAATTGGACCATATCTTGAGTTCTAGGAATGATTTGGGACTGAAACCAAAGCCATTTTAAAGTAAATATCCAGGTCTATAACTTTCATGAATACCACTTCTCTTAAAAATAAAAAAATGACTGGACGCGCGGCTGTGTATTTACTCAATTATTATTTTAAAAAAAGAAAATAAAAAAACGTCATGGATGACGTTTAAGACTTAATTGTTAAGTTTGATAATTGTGACTCTTGTAGCCACATTGGAAACAAATTTGCCTATAAATAGGCAATTGAATTGCAAATTGAAACACACTTTGGGGGAGGGGAAATTCTGAGGAATTTCCTCCTCCCTTCAATTTCATTCTCTCTCTTTTTCTCTTTTTCTTTTTTTTAGTCTATGTGTAAATAAGTTTCAGTCTACTTGGGTTAAAGTGTGAAGCTCTTGGTAATAAAATAAGGTTAGATTTATTCCTCTCTTGTGCTTTAATGATTTATCTTTTTAGTAATTATTATACGTATTATATTTTGTTTCTGAAAATTTAAAAATTACCCTTGTAAAGAGGAGTTCTTGATTTATTGTAGACAAAATATTGGCACGATAAATGCTCTAACCCATTTACAAGTGGTGGTAATAATTAAAGGAAATATAATATAATTACATATATTATTTTATTTCATATTGTATTTTATTTCCAATCAATTTAGAAACCCTCCTTATAAAGTGGAGTTCTTGATTTGTTGTAAATAAGAGATTGACACAATAAATGCTTTAACCCATTTATAAGTGGTGGTGCTAGAAACTCTCCTTATAAAGTGGAGATCTTGATTTGCTGTAGACAATATATTAGCACAGTGTATGCTTGATCCTATTTATGTGTGATGATATTAATAGATGATTAAAGGAAACATAATATAATTACGTATATTATTTTAATGGACTTTTAATGTTGTATTTTTCGATTGGAACCTCCATGTTGCGAGGATTCTAATTGAGTTATAAAAGGAATTAATCTTACATTTTCTTTATTTACCAAGAGTGGATCTTTTTACCTAAATAAATAATTTTTACCGTAGTCACAAAATATTTAATTCACCTTAATCTTCAACAATTCTCTGTGGATCGACCTCAGACTCACCGAGAAATTTATTACTTGAGACAACCTGCACTTGGGTTTGCAATGCAACAATTAAAAAGTGTGCATCAAGATGCTCGGGTAAAGATCGTTGAGTTGGAGAAGGCGTTGGCCGATTCTGAGTCCGCCAAGAAACCCGAGAAGCTTGAAGCTGACAAGATCATTGGTGCCCAGGAGACCCAGATAGTTCAGCTTGAGAAGGAAGTGGAGGAGATGGACGCGATTTCTGGACAGATCAGGGGAGAGTAGTTCCAGAATGTCGTGGCTCAAATCCAACACTTCAATCCTGAGGCCGCTCTCGTCTTAGACGACATTATCCCAGATAAAATCTTCCATAACGGCGAACTTGTCTTTGCGAAGGATCTCGTCCCGGGTGCTCCTGCTATTACCTCGAATGTTGCTCAAAACCCGGAGGGAGAAGAGACCGGAGCTTGAGTTTTTTCCCTTTTTCCTGCTTTTGCCCCCTACGTGGGGTTTTACTTTTTGTAAATATAATTGCCCCGTGATTGGGGTTTTATATTTAATTACTTTGTTTCGCTACATTTGTTTGTTTGTTTTTTCATGGTCTAACTTAAGTCCAACACCCATTTTCAGTCGTTTAATGGACTTAGAAAAAACTTTTCATCATAGGAAGACCATGGTCCGGGATCCTACACTCATATCATTGAGTGAATGACATTCCACTTGACTTAGGTAAAAATAATGCCATAGTCTATATTTTAACATTTATACCAATCAAATGTTTTAAAACATTGGACTTAGGAAAATAATACCTTAATCCATACTCTGTTGCTCATCATAATAAGCATTTGGAATCTCAGACATAGGTGAGAGTAATACCTTGGTTCGGGGTATATTATGCACAAACCCTTTTACCTTAGGCGTATATATTACTTAACCTTGCCCGGGGTACCCTATTAATCATTTAGATTTTTGGGATCCTTTCCTAACTTAGGTATAAAAATGGAGCATGTACATATAGTCCGTACTGCCTCCTAATTAGTTGACCTTTTAACAGTCAATGCCACGTGTTCCGAGGGTGGGCATTGACCCTATAACTTATCACCATGGTTTAGGATGTTATACCTCTTAACGTGGACTTCTTCAGTTCTTTTAGACAGAATTTGATATCTGAATAACTCTATTTTATTGATAATATTGGGGGAGACAGTAGTCCATACAGAGCATATTATTCAAAATTAGGACGAATCAAACATAGTTCTACTAAAGGGCTAGGCCGTTGCAGGCATCTAGCTATAGTATTTTCTTAGTTTATCTGCATTCCAATAATTCTTGACTGGGGTGCCAGATAATGTTTCTAAAGTGTAAGCTCCTTTGCCTGTATTGAGAACGATACGATAAGGGCCTTCTCAGTTAGGGGCTAATTTCCCTTGGGAGGCATTTTTCCCTCCTATACCAGCTCTCTTGAGAACTAAGTCTCCTGGTTGGAATTTCTTTGGGATCATTTTCTTGTTGTACCTGACTGCTGTCTTTTGTTTAAGGGTGACATCACGTATATGAGCCACAATTCTTCTTTCTTTCAGTAAGTCCAGGTTTTCTCTTATTAGACCAGGGTTACTATCAGGTGAGAATTGTTGGTAACGCCAGCTTGGTTCTCCGATCTCTACCAGAATCATGGCTTCACAACCATAAGTCAATTTGAATGGAGATTCTCTTGTGGTAGAGTGGGGAGTGGTCAGGTATACCTAGAGAACATGATCAAGCTGCTCAACCCAGTTCCACTTGGCTTCATCTAACCTCATTTTTATACCTTGCACGATAATCCTATTGGCTGCTTCGGCTTGTCCATTTGTCCTGGGGTTCTCCACAAAGCTACAATGGTTCTTTATTTTTAACCCAACCAGTAGTTCTTCAAAGCTTTTATCTTTAAACTGGGTGCCGTTGTCTGTCAAGATGGATTCCGGTATACCGAACCTAGTAATAATGTGGCGCCAAGTAAATTTCTGGATTCGTGCTGAGGTAATAGTGGTTAGGGGTTCGGCCTCGATCCATTTTGTAAAATAATCTACCGCTACCACCAAGTACTTAAACTGACTTGGGGGCTGGGGGAAATGACCCAAAATATCCATACCCCATCTATAAAAAGGCTATAGTACCGAGGTCGTGAATAACTCCTCAAGGGAGCTTGATAATGATCCACATGGCATTGACATTTATCATAGATCTGAACGTGTGCTTGAGGGTTAGCCTCCATCGTTGGCCAGTAGTATCTTGCCCTTAACATTTTTTGGGCTAGGGCATTGCCTCCTAAATGGTGACTGCAACTTCCCTCATGGACTTCGGTTAGAGCGTATTCTGCTTCCTTCGGAGTTAGGCATTTGAGAAGAGGGGATGAAAAACCACGACGGTATAGCTGACTATTGTAGATAGTGTACCTAACTGCGGTCTTGACTAATTTGGAGGCTTTCTTTGAGTTCGGTGGCACAGTTCCGTGCTATAAATAGTCAAGTATAGGGGTAATCCAAGATGACTCGTGGTCCTCCACTTGGAACATATCATGATCCGCGATGGAGGGTTGAGAGAGAGATTCCTGGATTACAGACCGGTTATTACCAGGGCTATTGGTACTGGCCAGCTTAGACAACAGGTCTACTCTGGAGCTCTATTCTCTCGGAATGTGTTCTATCTTAGCCTTTTCAAAGCCCTTAAGGAGTTCCTATACCTTAATCAAGTATTTTTGTAGGAGAGGCTCCTTGGCTTGATATTCTCCTTTGATTTGGAAAGTTACTAGCTGGGAATCACTGCAGAGCGTGATCTGTGTTGCCCCCATGTCCTTTGTCATCATCAACCCAGCAATACATGCTTCATACTCGGCCTGGTTGTTCGAGGTCGGGAACTCAAACTTCAGGGAATGTTCCAGGGTCAGTCCCTCTGAATTTTCTAGTATCACCCTGGCCCCGCTTCCCTTGGGATTCGATGACCCGTCAACAAAGATGGTCCAAGAGGCTCCCTTAGGGTCGCCTGGGTCCGATGTGAGCTCTGCTAGGAAGTCGAACAATGCTTGGGCTTTTATTATAAGCCGTGGTTCATAGGTAATTCCAAACTCGGAGAGCTCAATTGACCACACAATCATTCTTCTGGCCAAGTCTGGTTTATGCAACACCTGCCGAATAGGTTAATCTGTTCTTACAACCACTAGGTGGCATTGAAAGTATTACCGGAGTCTTCTTGTTGTGATAGTGAGTGCGAATGTGACTTTCTCTACCTTTTAGTAATGAAGCTCGGGGCCTTGCAGGACCTTGCTTACAAAATAGATTAGCTTTTATCCTTTGTCAGTTTCCCGGATCAACATTGAGCTTACAGTCTCGTCGTGGATAGATAGATATAAGTAAAGTGTCTCCCCGGGATCCAACCTTGTCAAAATAGGGGGGGGGACAGGAGATTCTTTAAGGACACGAAGGCGTTTTCACATTCTTGAGTCCATTCAAAATCTTTTCCCTTTTTGAGTAGCTTGAACAAGAGGAGAGACTTGTGGGCGGCCTTAGCCAAAAATCTTGTGAGGGCTGCTATGCGCCTTGTGAGCTGTTGTACTTTTTTAACGTTTCGGGGGCTTCTCATGTTAAGGACCACCTAACACTTGTTGGGATTGACCTCAATTCCTCGGTGGGTTAACATGAATCCTAAAAACTTTCCAGCCTGGACCCCAAAGGCGCACTTATCTGGGTTCAACCTCATGTTATACTTCCGGACTTGTGCGAATACTTCCTCGAGGTCTACTATGTATGATCCGCTGTGTGGAGTTTTCACTATCATGTCATCTATATAGACTTCTAGCATTTTCCCCACTTGGTTTTCAAAGACCTTGTTCATCATCCTTTGGTAGGTGGCTTCTGCATTCTGCAGGCCAAAGGCATGACCTTGTAGCAGTAACTCATCCTATCAGTAATGAAGGCGGTCTTGTCTTCATCTCTGGCGTACATGAGAATCTGATTGTACTCGAAATATGCGTCCATAAACGAGAGCTATCTAAAACCCGAGGAGCCATCCACTAGCTTATCCATATTGGGAAGTGGGTATGGGTCTTTTAGGATAGGCTTTATTCAAATCCGTATAATCTACGCACATTCTCCACTTCCCGTTGGATTTCTTTACCAAGCCCACATTGGAAAGCCACGTGGTATAAGAAATTTCTCTGATAAAGTTACTACTTAGTAGCTCCTTAACTTGTTCTTCAACGACTTACTGCCTCTCGGGTCTGACCTTTCTTTTTTTTTGAGTGATTGGCTTGGCGCCCTCTTTGATTGACAAATAGTGACAGATGAATAGGGGATCAAGTCCGAGCATGTCGGAAGACGTCCATGCGAAAAGGTCTCTATTTTTTAACAAGAGCTCTGACAGTTGTTGTTTTTCTTCTCCATCCAGATGTGCTCCAATCTTAGTAACCTGTTCTGGGTTGGCTCCAAGTTGAAGAGTTGAAATTCACTTTCTGGATGGGGTCGAGTATCCCAAATTTCTTCTCTGACGTCCAGCTCGTTCATTAGTATGTTGACCTGATCGAGGACCGGGCTGGGAATGACAGATCTCTCCTTCCGGGGTGCTATACAAATTTTTAAGCTCTCATTATAGCATTTTCTGGTAGCGATTTGATCACATTTAACAGTGACAACATCATTATTCTTGTTGAGGAACTTCATCACGAGGTGGGTGGTAAACACCATGGCGCTGAGTGCGTTGAGAGAAGGATAATCCAGGATGATGTTATAAGCCGAAGGGCAGTCCACAATCAAGAACTTTACCTTGACCATCCTGAAAAGTTTAGACAATTCGAGGGTTAGGTGTGTTTCATAGTGCCCGACCGAGGTGATTTTTTCGCTCGTGAAACCTATCAATTCTCCAACATGAGGGGTTAAGTGTGATTACGGAAGTTCTAACTTCTGATAGAGATCTAAAAACATAATGTTTGCAGAACTCCCTCGGTAGACAAAAATTTAGTAGACTTCATCATTGGACAGTATCCCCGAGATGACAAGTGGATCATTGTGATCCGGGATAATTCCACCATAGTCTTCGTTCGAGAAAGTGATGGGAGGCGCCTTTTTACCTTCTGCTTGTGTCCTGGGTGCTGAGTGGGCTACGCTAAACACAGTCATTCTAAGAGCTTTCTTTCGAGCTCCGTTTGAAGACCCTTCTCCGGCAAAGCCACTGGCGATAATATGAGTTGTCCTATTGGGCTTAGAGCGATGGTCATTGTTATCATCGGTGAGAGCGTCCTTATTTCTATCTTACCAATCATTAATATCTCGGCGAGGTGGAGTCCAGGATTTTCTCCTGGGACTTCTTGTCCTTCTTATTTACTGAGGGGAAGGACTCCAACGTGGACTGCGTCTGTCATTTTTGCATCTATTACCTCCTCGTTATTTTAGACACGAAGGATATACTGCTTTAAGCGTCCGGCCTTGATTAAGAATTCAATGACATCACGTAATTAATAGCAGTCCTCCGTATCATGGCTGTAGCCTTTATGCCATGTGCAATGCTTGGAATGATCCTTTTGTTTGTGCTTCTTGATAGGAGGCAGTCTCTGGATATTCTGAAACTCCGTATGCATCACTTCCCTTAGGATCGTTTCCCGAGGTGTGTTCAGGGGAGTATAGTCAGAATAATTTCTCCAGGGTGGACTTCCTTTTGGAGGTCGTGGCCTTGAGGAATTCTGGTTAGACTTTTGGTGGGAAGGCTTACCTTTGTCCCACCCCTGTGGTCTTCTGTTGCCTCCTCCAAGTAGACATATTTCTCAGATCGTTTCTGGAAGTCGATCAGATTATCTGGTTTCTTTTTTGCCAAGGACTTAAAGAACGCAGAACCTACTCGGAGACCGTTTCTGGCATAATGTAAGGCTATTTTGTCTTCAAAATTTTCTACGTTGGTGCATGTTACCATAAATCGTCTGACATAATCTCGGAGGGTCTCGTCCTTTCCTTGGAAAATTTAGCCAGAGACTCGATGGATTTAGGCTGCTCCTTGCTAGTGGTGTATTACAGCAGAAAACGTTGTTTAAGATTCGACCAGTCTACCACGGACCCCCTTGGTTGGCTGGTAAACCACTTGAAGGCTCCCTTTTTGAGGGAAAAGGGGAATGCTCGGCACAACAACTCCATGGACCCGCCATAGAAACATAAAGACTGTTCGTAGGCATTTATGTGTTCTTGGGGGTCCGTAGTTCCGTCATAAATTTTCAAGTTTGGCAGAAACTTGAAGTTCCTAGGAACCTGGTACTCCATAAGTTGATCGGAGAAAGGTTGCTCCATTGTTCCGCGGTTCTGGTTATTATTTCCTGTATTGGGAATTCCATTGCCGGCTTGAGCCCTCCTTTGATTATTTTCCATGTCGGTCTTTCTGTCACGACGGTGTGCCTGGGTTGGTTTTCATGCATGGCGCGCTGCATGTCCTCCAACCTCTGAAATTGGTTGTTCAGTATATCCATATGTTGTTGCAACATGTCTTGAAATTGGCATCGGGAAACGCGAGATTGGTGTATGCATTCGAAACGAGATGCACGATCATCAAGCTCATTATTTGGCATTCCAAGACGCTGGTGTACCAGGATCCCGCGTCCTTGAATGCTCTGGTCACCTCATAGAACCGGGAATTCGAGTCTTTCCCTGATAGAAACCCTACGTGATGGGTTGCGGGACTCATCAGAGGCGGAGGTAGAGTGCCCATCACATTGATTTTCTGCTTCAGGTGCCTGATTTCTCACAGCGGAAGTTTGAGCTACAGGTGGAGGCGGCGGGAGTGGTGGACGTTGCACATTAGGATCTTGCATCTGGTTGACAGAGGTCTATGCAGCATCTCTTCTCGAATTTTGCCTCATATTCACCATGATTGGGTGGGATTAGAAATTTAAGGTTTCCCATAGACTGTGCCAATGTTCTGAAATGGATTCAGAGGGTACCTGAGATAGGCACGTACTCGGTGGTTTCCTCCTTGAGCAGTGGCAGCTGAGCATATTAAACAGGGGGTGAGTACTTGTAAAGGGACTCCAACGCTCAAGTCAGGCAGTGCACCAATATGATTATGTAATAGGGTGATAGATTACCTTATGAAGATGACTTAGCCTTATATTTATAGAGCGTATGTAGAATCTTAATAGGATCCCTATTGGATGCAAGTAATTTAGGATTAGTATCCTGATAAAGATCATCTTTCCATTATTATGGGGTAAATCTCTATAAATCTGGGATTATGATACGGGAAGTACTTAGCCATCTAGGGTAGTATGAGTTCTATAATATCGTAAGTTGATGATTGACAGTTACGGATATTTAGGGATTTATCCTTTGCATGAATCTATCAATCATGACATTATGGCTCAATACCACTTGACGTGCTAGATTCCAATGTTCGGACTGCCTTATGAATCTTCCGTTATGCCAGCCCGTGAGGAGTCTAACTGTGTGCATGTCAGGTTGATCCCATGGTACGGGATCCCGGATCACAGTCCAGAACAGAAACAAATCATAGTGCAATTTAATTTAATTACATTTTTCTCACATAAATGTGTGTGTGTCTATATATATATGTGTGTGTGTATTGCACATATAATATTAGAGTTGTTAATTTGATTTATTTTATTATTGAATTATTCATTTTAATTTTGTTGTTGTTTAATATATGATTTGTTTTAAGCAATGTTAGAGTTTAATATTAGGTTATATACTATTATTTTTATAACTTTTGTTATTTTATTTTATTAGATTATTCCTTTTATATTTATCAAATTAGACATTAATAATATATTAGTAGGATCTAACACATCAATAAAGTTTGATTTAGAATACTCACAAAAAAAAAAGTTTGATGTAGAATATAACTAAATTAAGAATTGTGATGATGTTTAGTTTAGTTTTTTAAAATTTATAAATCGCAAATATAATTTGATTGAAAGTTGAGGATAAAATCAAATCAAACTGGATAAATGAACATACCTACATTAACAACAGAGGAGACGGCTGCGGCGCAAAGCGTAACTGCAAGTAGGTATTGAGTAACATATTGAGCACTGAAAACCTTTTGATAACTTATGCAACTCATATGTGTCCCACTTTACCTATATTTCACTATTTTTTTAGTTTTACATTGGAAGTTTGCAGTTCCTATTTGCAAGTATTTGTAAAACACATATAAATAAATTATCAAGCTACAGTTTAAGTATTTAACTTATTACCTCTAAGAAATGCAAGTGTATTTATTAAACATTAAAGCAGGAATTATTTTTATGTTAGTGTCAGTGTCGCTGAGTATACAACTATACATTTAACATTTGTATCATTTGATTGCTTCAACAGCCTATATTTTACTTTTACTAGATTTTGCATCCGTGCAAAAAAATTTAAGAATTAAATTATAAAAATAAATATAATGTAATTAAAAAAAATTCTTCAATGAAATATATGTAATAGTTCATAAGGAAAAAATATTTATAAATTTAGTTTAAAAAAACATAATATTTTCATGAAAGGATTTCATTCTAATATAAATACTAAAGATTTTAAATATATAATATTACAAAACAACTTATATGTTTAAAAAAAGTTTATAAAACTAAATTATTTTTTGTTTCAAAACGCACTTGGAAAGAAAAGTTTCTATATCCTAAGCAAGTATAATTTCAAAACTAAAATGTGTGATGAAATCTTATAAAACCAAAAAAAAAATCATGTAAACTATTATTTTCTGTTAGTTTAATTCTTTTTTTTTCTTTTTTTCATTTCATTTGCATTTTTTGTTCTTTCTTTACCTATGCAATTTTAATATTATTGTTTTTTTTAAAGAAATTTACATCAACATTCTAACTTATTAAGTTTTTAGTATTTGAATATGCATTATCGATGTATACAGACATGTCAGTGTTGTATTAAAAAAATAACAAGACATTCCTCTTTTTGGGGGATGGAAGAATTGTTTTAATCATATAAAATATTTTAATTATTATTTTTACTTATTTGAGAAGTTGTAATTTTTTCTTATTTATTTTTATTTTTATTATTTGGTTATTGAATTTTATTTTTTAATTATTATTTGATTTTTGTACATGTAACATTTTCTTTATCGCATGCCTTATGTTGTCATATTATATCATATATAAAAGAAATGATAACATAAGATGACATATGTCAAAATATGAATTACTATACTTGTCATATGTCAAGAAAGTAATGTAATTACTTGTTAATTGGAATAACACATGACAAAATTAGAGGTCATATATTCTCGGCCAAGTCATGGCCCACTTAATGAGACCAACTTGATATTTAGAAAAAATATACAAATTTAAGTCTTATGAATAATTAGGCTAATAATTACTTGTTTTAAAATATTATTTTAATTAGGCTAATAATCTTATTTGTCATTAGTTTACTTCCTCTTAAAATAATTAAAATATTTATTTAAAAAATTTCCTTGAATAATGACAGTCCTCCAATAATTTTGTCATAAAGATATTATTAAATTATAAATAATATATAAAATATATGTTCATTAATTTCATTATTTTCTTTATAAAGAGTCCACATCGATTATGTAAATAATGACAATTAAGCAAATTATTAGGATTGACAAGATATGTTATTAATTTTAAAATATTGACTATGAATTTTAAAATTTATAATATTATTAATTATTAATTATAATATTGGTGATTATTAATTATTAAATACATTTGAATTAGTCATATTAATTTAGTTAATATAATTTTACTTTGATATGAAATTAATTATGAATGCATGAAATGTGTAAATTATGAAGGCACTAAATTTTCCTAATTTATGTTAAATAATTTTTATTTACATTTACATTATATAGTTGATTATGAAGGTATAAAACATGTATATTAATATCAAAAAATTCCTTTTGTGATATTTCTTTTGTGCATTTTTTTAATATTTTTTAAGAGATTGTAATAATAACAATTAACTTGATGCTTTAATTATTATCATATATATGATGTCATAATTTATATTTATTTATTCATATTTTAGTTTCTAATTTCATGGTAGAGTATTCTTAGTTTACTTATAATAGTTGACATAATTTATTTTTAATGGTAATGACAATAATGGTAATTGATTGGATGATTTTTACTTGGTTTGAATCTAAAATTTGGAAGGAAATTAGTAGATAAAATTACATTGATTTATTCCCCAAATTATGAGGAAATTTAAGAAGATAAATTATATTATTTTGTATGTCATGGTTCTCATTAAAAATAAATTAAAACTAATATTTAATGTTGACTACAATATATATTAGGAAATTAGCTAAATTAATTCATTGGCAAAAAAATGGAAATAAGCATAAATTAGTCTTCTACAATAATGGGAAAGAATTGGAAATAATAATTAGAAATAATTCTACAATAAATTAAAAATTTATTAATTATAGAGATTAACAATTAGTGATTTTTGACAAAAGCAAGAAAGTTACTTTGAAGAATGCCCTAACCTCTCAACCACTTATACTTTCAACCTAGAGGTTGTCGGAGGTCCATCACCACCAGTTATCGCTCGTTCGCTTTAGCAGCTACTACTCTCAAGTATAATTCATCCTATGTTTTTATTCTTCTTTTTCAACTCTCATCTCTGTCTCTATTTTACATAACTTTGATTTATTCACAAGGTCATAAGTTTCTTACATCACTCGCTGGTATGGTCCGTAGTTCACTTAGTTTGCTAATTAGGTAATTAGATTAGTCAAATTAAGCTTAACTAGCTACTAACCAAATTCAAGCCTACTATTTTTGACTTAATTCTAACCATTGATTCATCTTTAATTCCTAGCCATAGATTACATCTAAGGTAGATATCAATTAGTCATAAAACTAGCATTCTAATCTCACCATTGATTAGATCAACGGCTAAGGTTAAAGGCTTCTTAACTAAGTCTTCATCCAACGGTCCTAAGTAAAGTCTATGCTCCCATCGTTGACCTATTCTTATTGGTTTAGAAATTCAAGCCACTTTCGTTGACTTGCTCTCATTGGCTAAAATTTGTCCAGTCAGCACAGTTGACTGCTTTTCCTAAACGTGGGTCTCATAATACTTTTAAAGACTTATGGTCAAATCGAAGCAGATTTTTACTATTTTTGAGGCGATAGAGTACTTATAATATAAAATAATATTATAATAATATAAAATTATTTTATATTACGATTAAATTCAAAAAATTATAAGATTAATATATATATATATATATCAATCAATTGGATTTAGTAAGATCCTCAACTCCAATTAATTAAAATAAGAATTTTCCAACTGAAAATTATTATTTTTCTGACCCAGAGCAAATCACACAAAATAGTCAAAAATAGTATCGGAATAATCAAATTATTTTTATATTGCACAGAAAACACAAAACAGTGTAATTCTGTCAGTTCTATAACATAGTCTAAAATTTGGGGTGTTACATCATTTAATCCATGTAGCCGACCCTACCTAATGGGAAAATGTTTGGTTGTTGTTATTGTTGTACTAATGAGCCAAAATAGGAAAAGAATTTTGATTTTTATTGAAAAAAATTCTTATATAATCTAATATAAAATTTATTTCAATAATTATCAAATTTGACTACCGAAATTTATTGTAAATAAACAAAATCAAGCATTAAAATAATAATAAATTGAAAACAGAATTAAACCAATTAAAGCAAATCAATGAAATCTAATAAATCAAAATATTTTTCAAACAACAATGAAATAAAATTACTAATTGAAGCAAATCAAATCTAAAATTAATATAGAAAAGTAATTGCTTTTGACTACCAAGTAATTTGAAATTAAATATGAAATTAATTACATATTTTGATTGATTTACTAATAAGCCAAAATAGGAAGGGAATTTCTAATTTTATTGAAAAAATTTCCTTCTTAATCAAATATGAAATTTGTTTCAATAATTATCAAATTTGACTACCGAAATTTATATCAAATGAACAAAATAAAACATTAACATGATAATTAATTAAAAATAGAATTAAACCAATTAAAACAAAATAATCAAACCTAGCAAAACAAAATATTCTACAAACAATAATGAATGTATATTACCAATTGATGCAAATCAAATTTGAAATTAATATAAAAAAGTAATTGTTTTTTATTACTATTAATTTGAAATCGAATCTCAAATTAATTGTATATTTTGATTGATTTACTTTTGAGCCAAAATAAGAAGGAAATTTTGATTTTTATTGAAAAAATTTCCTTTCTAATCGAATATCACATTATATGTCACTTGATAGTCATTGGGAGTGACACATGTCATGATTGTATCGGGAAAGAGAGGAATTCTGGACTGCAATATAAAACCTTGAAATAGATGAACCAAAGGCTCTTCGTCAAAAGATGAACAATTTAAAAGAATGTGAATAGAATTAGTAGTGAAAAAGTAGAATTGTAGTCTTTATGTAGTAAATCGATTGTTTTTAATTACCTACAATTTGAAATCGAATATGAAATTAATTACAAATTTTGATTGAGCCAAAATAGGAAGAGAATTTTGATTTTTATTAAAAAAATTCCTTTCTAATTGAATATGAAATTTATTTCAATAATTATCAAATTAAACTACCTGGAATTTTTTACAAATGAAAAATTCAAGCATTAAAATAATAATAATGAATTAAAAAAAATTAAACCAATTAAAGCAAATCATTCAAACTTAGCACATCATATTATTCTACAAATAACATTGAATGAAAATTACTAATTGAAGTAAATAAAATATAAAATTAATATAGCAAAATAATTTATTTTGGCTATCAGCCATTTGAAATCGAATATGAAATAAATTACAGATTTTGATTGATTTATTAAAGAATCAAAATAAGAAAAAATATTGATTTTTATTGAATTTTTTTCTTCAAAATCAAATATTGCTTGATATGCTACATCATAGTTATTAGGAGTGACACATGTCATGATTGTTTCGACAAGAGAAAAATCATGAGCTACAATATAAAATCTAGAAATAGATGAACTAAAAACTCCATCAAAAGATGAACCATTTAAAAGAGTGTGTACTAAATTAGCAGTGAAAAGGTAGAATGGTAGTCTTTATATCGAAAAATAATTACTTTTGACTACCTGCAATTTGAAATTAAATATAAAATTAATTACATATTTTGATTGATTTATTAATGAGTCAAAATAAGAAGAGAATTTCAATTTTTATTGAAAATATTTCCTTTCTAATCAAATATAAAATTTATTTCAATAATTATCAAATTTGACTACCTGAATTTTATTGCAAATGAACAAAATCAAACATTAACATAATAAATGATTAAAAATAGAATTAAACCAATCAAAACAAATCAATTAAAAACAAATCATAATCATAATCATAATCATAATATTCTACAAACAACAATGATTGAGAATTACCAATTGAAACAAATTACATGTAATTAACATAGAAATACAATTGTTTTTGACTACCGCAATTTGAAATTGAATAAGAAATTAATTACATATTTTGATTAATTTACTAATAAGCCTAAATAGGAAGAGTATTTCAAATTTTATTGAAAAAATTCCTTCCAAATTGAATATGAAATTTATTTCAATAATTATTAAATTTAACTACCTAAAATTTATTGCAAATGAACCAAATCAAACATTAATATAATAATGAATTAAAAACAAAATTAAACCAATTAAAACAAGTCAATCAAACATAACAAATTTATTTCAATAATTATTAAATTTGACTATCTCTAATTTGAAATTGAATATGAAATTAAATACTGATTTTGATTAATTTACTAATGAATCAAAATAGGAAAGGAATTTTAATTTTTATTGAAAAAAATTTATTCTTAATCAAATATTATATGATATATCACATGACAATTATTTCTTATCCCAAAAGTTGTTTCCTCTATGATATATTCACGTTGGTTTGCGTATAGGTAAAAGAGACAATTGAAGTCTCTTTCCATATATGTGTGAAAATAGGTTTGCCCCAATGGTTTAATATGTTAAGTTTTGATGATGACAAATACAAGACAAAAAAATGATGCTTATGCTTTATAGTTGCGCTTTATAGATGACAAATGCATCACAAAAGAATATTGATCATGTTACATATATGTGCTTAAAAGAGATATATTAGATCATGCATGATTATGTACTTTTTTTAGTTATACTTCACTTAATAATCATGCAATAAGATATATGCAACATTCTTATATGTAAGTTAGACTAACTAAAATTATACATTTATGAATCATGCATATTAAGATATTAAGTTATGAATTTAGACTAACTATGCTTGTTTTAAGTGAGCAATAATTTATAAGATAGTCTAAGTACTAAGAGTAAGCATTGCAACTAGAAAATAAAAGATCACAACTATACTCAACTCAAGAACAATGAGAATGATAAAGTTGTTTCAAGCAATTTGAAAGATTTGAAGAGAAGAAATTTGTGGAAGCTTAGATTACATCAAGAAGCCTAAGGACTAGAATTGGTATATTTTCCTTTTAGGTTTTCTTCTATGTAAAGATAAAGGTTTTACAAAAAAAGAGCTCAAATATGTTTTTAAGTCTTTAAAAATGATTCTTACATATTTAAATACCCAATAAACTATTTTTAAAAAGTTAATCTTGGTGGTAGTTCAAACCTTTGAAAAATAGTCAAGTTTTGTGTTTTGTAAAACTGATATTTGGTTACTATTTTAATCATAACTTTCAAACTACTTTAAGATTTATTATGAAACTTATTGCATATGAAAATAGACTCAAATATCTTTCCAATGAGTGGTCATTTGCTTTAAACGGATAAGAAATGAAGAAGTTATGACCATTTAAATTCAGTTTTCAAAAATAGTCAAGTTTGAGTTTTGAAAAACTGACTTTTGATTACTCTTTTGATTATATCTTTCAAAATAATTTGAGTTTTATTCTGAAACTTTTTTCATTTTAAAATAAACTCAAATATATTTCTAATGAGTGGTCATTCGCTTTAATCGGATAAGAAATGAAGAAGTTATGACCTTTTAAAGTCAGCTTTCAAAACCAAAAATGTTGTAATCGATTACACAAGTCATGTAATCGATTACAAAAATTGACAGAAGCCATGTAATCTATTACCAGAAGTGTGTAATCGATTACCAAGTGCCCAAAAACATTTTCAATAATTATAAATGACTAGTTTTCATAAAAAATTATTTCTAAACACTACCAACGGCTATTTTATCACTTGGGCTCTATATATAAGTGTTGTATGAAGCTTATACACATCTTGAACACTTGATTTGATCCTTAAATCACCAAAATCATATTTTGAGCTATTTATTACAAATTTCTTCTATTCTTTTGTTCTTCAATTTGTATTATATACTCTTAAGAGAGTTTTCTATCATCCATACTTTGTTCTTTAAGTTGAATATCTACTCTTATGAGAGTTTCTATTCTTTCTCTTCACTTTGAAATCATTGTAAGAGGGTGATTGATGGGACCACGGCAAGTGTACCGGATCGTCAAGTAATAAAAAAAATGGTGAGAAAATCGGATATCATTCTCAGGGATCAATAACCAATTACCAATTCACGAACTTAGCTACTATTCAAACGAAACTTTGGTTCAAAGGGAGTTCAATTGTAAACAATTAAGCATGAAAGAAATTAAATTAAAGTAAAAGATTCTTTTTGGTATTTTGGCTTTGACAATTTGACAAACACTTAGAACACAAAAGAGATAGGAATTCAAAGATAAGAAAGAGTTGAGATCAAGTTTCATTTGATTTCATTTGCTGCATGTTAACCTGGAGTTAAGACAAATTTCCACTTCTATTTTGTTATCGTATTCTCCAAAATATCCAAGTCCTAATTCCTTAGGCACAAGAACCTTAAATCCTAGTTAAAAACCCTAATTCCTTAGGTGATTCTAAAAGGGAAAAAGTATTAAGATTAAGAATCCAACGAGATAACAAGCATTCATCGACTATTCCTAGCACAACGAATCACAAGGTTCATAATCTCAAGCTTAGTTCACACATCAAATTTCCATATAATGCATAAACCTAAATGTCATTCTAAGGATGATCAAACCCTAGAAAGCTTTAAGAAAAGAGATTATAAACTCAAAATAGAAATATTCATTAAGCATAACTAAAATCCAAGTCAAATACAAGCAAAATCCATCAAAATCTACTCAATCCCAACAAGGGAGAGTTTAGCTAGACATAGAAACAAAAACAGAAATTAAAACAATAGAGAAGAAGAAGTAAAACTCCATTGAAGCTTGAAGAAAATCTGAGCTCCCACTCTTCTTCCCTTTAAGTCCACCTCCAAGCTTTCCAAATTAGGTCTCCCCCCTTTCTCCCTTTGTATCCCCCCTTTAAGACCTCTTCCCTCAGCTAAAAATGCCCTCTTGATGTGAATTGGGCCAAAAGGTAAATTGGCCTGCATCACACTCATTGCCCAGCGGCCATTTGGCCGCCCGGCGGCCTGGTTCCTGCTTGTTTCGTGGAATTCTGACTTTCCACCGCCCAGCGGCCATCTGGCCGCCCGGCGGCCTGGCCTTTTCTGCATCTTCCTTTTCCTTTGTTTTTCTGAGCTACTGGGGTCCAAATTGCATGTATTGCAGTTCAATGACATTGCAAGCTCTTCCATTTGACCCCATTCTTCATAGTTCCGATCTTCATCTTCCTTTAACCTTCACTGTAAATAAGATAACACAAATGAGATCCAAAACATTCCAAAATACAACCAAACTTCATGGGATTCAACAAAGTAATCATCTTATGCCATCATGGTCAAAATAAGATTTAAATGAGGCAAAACAAAGTTAAAAGCTAGATGCATATGGTTAAAATCAATCAAAAAGCATAAGTAAAAACAGATAATTCGCAGGATTATCACCACTCCAAACTTAAAACTTTGCTTGCCCTCAAGCAAAGAAATAGAATCAGAGAAAAGAGAACACAGTAGATACCCACTCTGTGCTAACTGATGGAAAGGAAAAAGTGACAAGTAAAACAATCATCCAAGAAGCCCTAGGAATTTAACCATTAACTGTGGAGCTTGAGGTTTGAAGAAATGAGAAGTTGGAGTCATACCCATAACACACTGATCAATCACCACTTGACAGTTAATGGATTTGGCAACTCATGCATGCAAAGTGATGTGCTTTGTTAACCTCTCATTTATATAGATGTTCACTCATGCTCTCATGCATTTGGGCTTTTGTTTCTCTCAGTCAACACAGTTTGAACCCATCTCCCATGAATTTGATTTTCATCTCAAACATACAAGCTCATGATTCACACAATGTAATAATCAGAAGGACATAATTCAAGGTTGCATTGGTGCCAAGGTACAAGGTAGATAAAATGAGAATGTAAACTGCTACCTTAAAGAGCAAGTGAGCATTGATACTTCTAGCAAAACTTCAAATCACAAACCTCATACCTTTCAAATTAGTTTCTCTTTTTTTTTTGAAATTTTCCCCAGTAACTTACATGGTCTCAAAGGGGTACCTGATCATTGCGTCAAGTATTTCCCAGTAACCCATCAGTCTCAAAGGGGTGCCCAATTAACAATTAACTATTTTTTTAAGTCAATTTAAACAATCAAACCATACTAAAAACATCTCACTCCAAACTTAGTTTCTTGTTAACTCCTTAATATCTCAATTCCAATGCTCACCTCGCTCCTTCAAGTGGGTCAGATGTTGTTTATATGGCTAGGCTCAATTAGAAGGGCTTAACAAAGAAAGGAATCATTAGGCTCAAGGGGCAATGCAAAAGATGTGAACATTGGGTTAGCTTTTGGCCTCTAGCTTAACAAACAAATTGCCTTTATCATGTTCAAACATTGTGTAAATCAAGATGACATCAGAGAATCAATCAAATTTAGGAAAGTTAAGCCTCAAAAGTGTTCCCTCAGCAATAAAGACATGTTGGAAGCTCAATACTCCTTTCCAGGACAGTGAATGCTCACTATTCACAAAAGAAATAGTGCCAAACCATTAACAATCAAGCAACAAGATTATATATACATGGTATGAACCAATTCTAATAGGCTTCAAACAGCAAGATCACACAATGTTCAGGTTCCACACATAAGCATGCAAGTTGATTGATTCCATCACAATCAGGTCTGGGCACTCAAAAGAAAACATACCCCCACAGTCTATAGCCAAGTTCAAAAACAGGATAACTAAAGAAAAGAAAACACAAGAAAAACTATCATGCAAATTTCTAAATTAATCCTATTTACTAAGTAGAACTAAAAACTCCTAATCCTAAAGATAAAATGCAGGAAAACTAATAAAAGCTGGAAGGGAGAGAAGGAAAAATATCTGGTGGGTTCTGAGCAGAACCCATAGCAAATCTCCTCATAGTCATTTCTCTTTAAAAGCTAGGATGGGCGCTAGTCCTCGTCTGACTCCCCCTCCTCTGAGTCATCCTCTCCTTCATCTTCTTCTTCTTCAGTCTCTTCTTCAGTCTCTTCAGCTTCTTCTCTCTCTTCTGTTGCTGCCGAACTAGAGGCTCCAAAGGGCCTCCAGTCCACAAACTGTTCCACCTCCTCAGCTGTTCGGCTATTCATGGGAGTGACATTGAGATTAAGTCCCTCCCACATCTGCCTCATGATACCCTCCATCCTCTAGTTATCTTCTCTTGAGACTTGCCATATTCTATGTAAAGCTTCCATGTTGTGACGCATGATGTCCCTTTCTTGCCCAGTTGTGCTCAAATCCTCTGAGGTTGACCCCTGTTTTTGAGCTCGCAGCTCTCTCCTAGTTGGTCCCGTCCTCGGAGGTCTTCCTCCACCCCTCACAGGCTCAGTATCCTCCACTAAACAATGAGTGGAAATGAAATGCATGTCAATCTTTGTAGGACTCTTCATCGGTGTCAGGTTAGCCTTCGACACCTTAGCTCTTTCACAGAGTAGAGTGATCAGATGTGGATAAGCTACGGTTACTGACGTTGAATTTACTATACTCTGTATGTTTTCACAAAGGATCCTACCAATATTTAGGGTCTTCCCACTCATGATTGCACATATCATTCCAGCTCGGTCAAACTTCACGTCTGATTTGTTTGTGTTGGGGAGGATGTTTGAAATGATGTAAGATGCCCATAATCTGGGGATAGTTTTAAGGTCAGCGGAATTGACTTTTCTGGGCTTGTTTCCCTTAGTGAAATCCCAGGCAGCTCCTGGTCGGCATAGTAATCTCAACATTTTATCCAGCTCTTCCTTTGTCATGGATCCAAACCCTCTTTCCTGGAATTTTTCCTAAAGGCTCTTGCCTTCCCAATTGGGTTGAGTGCTCAGGACCTCATTGATTGTGTCAGCATCAAAAGGGACATACTTTCCCCGAACATAACTCATCGCAGTTGGGGCTTCCCTTTTTGGGATGAAAGCATTGGCAAAAAATTCTTTCACCATTTCGGTGTATCCCTCCTTGGGGTACGAAACCAATGTTTCCCAGTTTCTTCTCTGAATCTCCTGCACTACTGGGGGAACTTGAGAAATTTCAGACAACACCACTGTTCTTTCTTGAATTATCCCCCTCTTATGCATGGTGTTGTAGTGTTCTTCACATTTTGAAGATCGGAATCGTTGTCTGTCAACTGCGCGCCCACTCGAAGATGAGCCATCAGCTTTTCTCTTCACAGGTAGCTTAGATGCCATAGTACTCAACCTGCAGGATATCAACAGAATCAGTACTCAATTACAATCACACAACATCCTACAAGCCAAATCTTATGCTCAAGCAAAGTTCAGTGCAGTTGATCGATGAAGTTCAAGAGCAAAATCTTTTCATTTTGGAAGCTTTTATCATTTTAGCATTCACTTTTAATTCAACATTCCAGAACTTACCAAGAACCAACAGTTGTAGACCCATAAAGTAATATGGAAGTTTATTCCCAAAAATTCAATCTCAACTAATTCACCAAAAATTTTCACTAGTCTAGGCTACGGACAATCCACATTTAACTCTAATTAAGAGTCCAAAACCTCCATTTGCTAATCAAAGCCAATTATATCAAAAAGCCCTAAAATTAGTCTCACCAACCCCATCAAACAATTTTCTCAATTATTTTTCATTATGGGCACAATTTAATTGATTGCAAATGGAAACAAATAATACGTGAGCTAAATTGCATATCCAAACCATCAATTTGCAGAAAGCTTCATACTACAAGAAAAACCCAATTTTTATATAGTATGAACCCTAACCATGCAAATTAACACAATTCCACTTCATTTACAAACAATCTCAAGGATCCAACAATGGAATCAAGTTAGTAATGCTCTCAATTGCAAGATTAAACCATCAATTTATCATAGAATGCATTTCACACAAAACCCCCAAATTGACATATTCAAACCCTAAGCATGCAATTAACCCAAAAATTGAAAACACTTATCATCCAAAAACATCAAAGGAAACCCATCATTAATTTTCAGAATAAGCAAAAGCCACACGAATCTATGGGTCAACTTGAAAGACATTTTGGGCAAAAGAGCACACCTTACAAAAGAGCAACAATGGAGGAGAGGAATAGAGCACAAAAATGGAGGAAATGCTAGGAGAGAGGGAATGCGTGAGAGAGATGCGTGTCTAAGACGTGACAAAGGGAAAATAGGAGAAGAAAAGAGAAAACGGTGAGAGTGAAATAGAAAGAGACATGGGGAGCTCTGTTCTGTGTGTGTGAGAGTGAAAGAGAAAGATGAATTGTATGTTACGTGAGATAAAGAAATAGAAGGAGATTCAGGTTTTTTTTTTTAGACTACCGCCCAGCAGTATCATGGCCGCCCAGCAGCACCAACTCAGAAGCATCCTAGTAAATTTTTTTTTTTAAACTTAACGTATCGCCCGGCAGTACACATACCGCTCAGCGGTAAGAAGTCAGGAGCCCCCTATTTTTTTAACTTAAGGAACCGCCCAGCGGTGGAAAATGCCGCCTAGCGGTGATAACTTAGAGAGTTTATTCCAAAAAAACCTTGCTGCCCAGCGGCACTGACACCGCCCAGTGATATATTTTTTTTGGACCGCCTAGCGGTACAAAGTTAGAGAAGGGGAGTTTTCTGGCCCCACACCGCCCAGCGGCAAACATTACCGCCCAGCGGTACGTACAAATCTATATCGCCCAGCGGTGTCCTGGCCGCCTAGTGACCTTAACTCAGAAACGCCTTACTCACTTTTTTTTATCACCGCCCAGCGGCCATTGTGTCGCCCAGTGGTATGGTTGCTCCAAATTTTTTTTTTAAAGACCTTATGCAATTCATGATTCCCAAATTAAAAACAAACTCTCAACCACAAGTAGGATCACATAGAAACGAAAACATGAAAACAAAAATATAAAAAAAAATACAATTAAGCCTAATATCTACACAGATGCAATCAACCATGGCAAACAACTTAAACTGAATAAAATGGAATTGAAATTGCAAGCTAAGAGTTAGAAAAGCCTGGGCATGGGTTGCCTCCGATGAAGCGCTTGTTTAATGTCATTAGCTTGACGTTGTGCTGCTTCAAGTGGAGATCAAGTTGATGGACTCCCTTTTCCGCTCAACATCTCCCCCAAAATAAAGCTTGAGCCTCTGCCCATTCACCTTAAAGCTTCTCTCAGAAGTTGGGTCTTTCAATTCCATGGCTCCATATGGAAATACTTGTTTTACTTCAAAAGGTCCTGACCAACGAGATTTGAGTTTTCCTGGAAACAACTTGAGTCTTGAGTTGAATAGCAGTACCAATTGGCTTTCCCGGAATTCTTTATGAACAATCCTCTTGTCATGCCACTTCTTAGTATTCTCCTTGTAAATTTTGGCATTCTCATAGGCCGAGTTCCGGAATTCTTCAAGTTCATGGAGCTGCAAGATCCTTGACTCGCCCGCTTTTGTTAAATCAAAGTTCAAGTACTTTGTTGCCCACAGTGCCTTATGCTCCAATTCAAGAGGTAAATGGCATACCTTGCCGTAAACTAATTGGAACGGAGACATACCAATTGGAGTTTTGAAAGCTGTCCTGTATGCCCAAAGAGCATCATCAAGCTTCATTGCCCAATCTTTTCTAGATGAACTGACTATTTTCTCCAAAATTTGCTTCAACTAGCAGTTAGACACCTCAACTTGACCACTTGACTGCGGGTGATAGGGAGTAGCTACTCTATGATGGACACAGCATACTTTCCCAACAACGTCTCTAACTTCCTGTTGTAAAAATGGGTCCTCTCATCACTAATCAACGCTCTAGGCACCCCAAACCTTGAAAATATATTCTTCTTCAAGAAATTGATCACCACTTTTGCATCATTGGTTGAGGTTGCAGCTGCTTTCACCCATTTTGAGACGTAGTCAACGGCCACCAAGATATATACCTTAGCAAATGAAGAGGGAAAAGGGCCCATGAAGTCGATACCCCAAACATCAAATACTTCAACTTCCACAATGGGATTTTGGGGCATCTCATTCCTCTTTGATATGTTTCCGATTCGTTGGCACCTATAACATCTCTTGACATAAGCAAATGCATCCTTGAAGAGTGATGACCAAAATAACCCAGATTGTAAGACCTTTGCTGCTGTCCTATCTCCACTGAAATGTCCACCATACCTGGAATTGTGACAATGCCACAGAATTTGTTCTTGCTCTTCCTCGGGCACACATCTTCTCAATAAACCATCAACACCTTTCTTATACAGAAATGGTTCATCCCACACATAGAACTTGACTTCATGAAAGAACCTTTTCCGCTGTTGTGAGTTGAAGTCCACGGGAACCACCTTGCCAACCTTGTAATTGGCTATATCAGCATACCATGGCAAACTCACCATGGCCCACAATTTCTCATCAGAAAATTGATCATTGATTGGTCTTTTCTCCTCATTTTCTTCTGCACTTTCCAACCGAGATAAATGATCAGCCACTGAATTCTCGGTTCCTTTCTTATCTTTTATCTCCAGATCGAACTCTTGAAGCAGTAGAATCCATCGAATAAGCCTTGGTTTTGAATCTTGCTTGGCAAATAGATACCGGACAGCTGCATGGTCTGTATATACATTCACTTTGGAACCTACCAAGTAAGAACGAAACTTGTCAAATGCATAAACCACAGCCAACAGTTCCTTTTCAGTAGTAGCATAGTTAAGTTGTGCAGCATTTAAAACATGACTCGCATTGTAAATCACATGTAATAACTTATCTTTTCTTTGGCCTAAAACAGCACCTACAGTTGTGTCACTTGCATCACACATGATTTCAAATGGCAACCTCCAATCGGGTGCAGTGACAATTGGTGCAGTGGTCAATTTATGCTTCAGAGTGTTAAAGGCTAACATGCATGCATCATCAAAATTGAATGGAGTATGTTTTACAAGGAGATCACTCAGAGGTTTAGCAATTTTTAAAAATTTTTTTATGAATCTCCTATAAAAGCCAGCATGCCCCAAAAAGCTACGAATGCCTTTTACATTAGTGGGAGGGGGAAGTTTTTCAATAACTTCAACTTTGGCACGATCAACTGCAATCCCTTGGTTAGAGATGCGGTGCCCTAAAATAATTTCCTCTCTCACCATGAAATGACATTTTTCCCAGTTTAAAACCAAGTTTGTTTCTTTACATCTTTTTAAAACTAAAGACATGTTATACAAACATATATCAAATGAAGAACCAAACATAGAAAAATCGTCCATAAACACTTCGATATGTTTTTCAATCATATCAGAAAAAATGGACATCATACATCTTTGGAATGTGGCTGGTGCGTTGCAAAGTTCGAAGGGCATCCTTCTATAGGCGAACACTCCATAAGGGCATGTAAATGCTGTTTTCTCCTGATCCTCTGGAGCTACAGCAATCTGGTTGTAGCCGGAATATCCATCCAAAAAGCAATAATAGTCATGCCCGGCTAACCGCTCTAACATCTGGTCAATGAAAGGAAGTGGGAAGTGATCCTTCCTTGTTGCATCGTTCAGCTTTCGATAGTCAATACATACCCTCCATCCCGTAACAGTCCGAATGGGTATCAATTCATTATTTTCATTCATAACCACAGTTGTCCCACCCTTTTTGGGCACAACTTGAACGAGACTAACCCAAGGACTATCCGAAATAGGGTAAATGAGTCCAGCATCAAAAAGCTTGAAAACCTCCTTCCGAACTACTTCCTTCATGACCGGATTAAGTCTCCTTTGAGGTTGCACTACAGCTTCATGATTTTCTTCTATGAGTATTTTGTGCATGCACAGAGAAGGACTTATTCCTTTCAAATCACCAATTGACCATCCAATGGCCTCCTTATGATCCCGAAGTACCCTCAATAGTTTTTCTTCTTCCAATTAGCTCAATCCAGCATTTATGATGACAGGGCAAGAATCGTGCTCACCAAGAAATGAATATTTTAAATGTGAGGGCAATGGTTTGAGCTCAACTTTTGGCACTTCATCTCTTTTTTGTTGGGTTCCATCTCCTTCTCCCACCAATTCCTCCTATTCTGGTTGTTCATTTCTAGGATAGAGGAGTGAGCTTTCCATCAAACTGAGTATTTCTTTAACTGTAGCATCATCATCTTCATCAACTTCCATCTTTGATCCAGCAAGCACTTTTTCAAGAGGTGAAGAGGGGCTGCCTCCTATATAAGACTTGGAGACCACAGAATCACATACATCAATGCTAAAGCATGCTTCTTTGTCTCCCGGGTGCTTTATAGCTTCAAAGACATTAAAAGTGATGGCTTCATCTTGGATTTTCAATGTTAAAGTTACGTCCGCCACATTAATGAGAGCTCTACCGGTTACAAGGAACAGCCTACCCAAAATCAAAGGAATGTCCCTATTTTCTTCCATGTCAAGAACAACGAAGTCCATCGGAAAGATGAATTTATCTACTTTCACCAACACGTCTTCAATCACCCCATGGGGATGTTTCATAGACCTATCCGCAAATTGAAGTGTTACCATGGTGGGCTTTATTTGGCTAATTCCTAATTGCTTGAAAATGGATAGAGACATGAGACTAATGCTTGCACCAAGGTCACATAAAGCCTTCCCAAATGTTCTATCACCAATGGTGCACGGAATTGAGAAACTTCCAGGATCCTTAAGCTTAGGAGGAAGCTTCCTTTGTAGAATTGCATTGCACTCCTCCGTGAGCATAATGGTCTCTTCATTCCCAATCCTTCTCTTCTTGGATAGCAATTCCTTCATGAATTTCACATAGGAGGGCATTTGTTCCAGAGCTTCGGCAAACGGGATGTTGATTTGCAGCTTGTTAAATACCTCCAGAAACTTCCCAAACTATTTTTTATCATGCTTATTCTTCAGTCATTGAGGGAATGGCAACTTGATAGTTGGTGGTGGCATCTTCACTTCTTGCTCCTTTGGTGATTCCTTTTCATTAGAGTCATTGAGTGAGTCACCTTGAGATGTTTCAGCTTCCTTGAGAGGGACTTCTTCATTAAGCTCTTCTCCTTTGTCTTCACTCTTTTTCTCTTTCTTTGGTAGCGGCTCAATCACCTTCCCACTCCTAATTGTTATAGCTTTAGCATGCTCCATTCCTCTAGGATTTGGGACTGTGTCACTTGGCAATGAACCTGGAGGTCTCTCCGAAATCTGTTTTGCGAGTTGGCCCACTTGAGATTCTAAATTTCGGATTGATGCCTCCTGATTCCTGAATACACCTCTTGTCTCATCCATGAAATCAGTAGTCTTTTGGACAAAAGAGGAGGTTTGGGAGGCTAGTTTCTCCAACGCTACTTCCCATGAAGCCTTCTTCTCAATAGGTGGAGGTTGAGATGAAGAGCCTTGATGCGAAGAGTATTGAGGGGGACCTTGGTATGAAAGTTGTTGTCTCTGAGGAGCTTGGTTGCCATGATTACCTTGATTACTCCATGAAAAGTTAGGGTGATTCCTCCACCCTGGATTATAAGTGTTGGAGTAGGGGTTGTGTTGTTGCCTTGGAGGGTTATTCATGAAATTGACTTGTTCTTGAGATGGAGATCCAAACATGTTACCCAGACAATTTACATTCTCATGTTCTCCTCCACAAAAATCACATGACAAGGGCGCATTACTTACTGCATTCACCTTAAGAGTGTCAACCTTCTTCGTGAGATTCTCAAGTTGTTGAATCAAGATTTTGTTCTGGGCTAAAAGTGCATTCATCGAATCAACCTCCAAGTATCCTTTCTTCACCACTGCTCTTTTCCCATTTCTTTGGTAGTCATTATTAGCCATCATTTCAAACAGGTCCCAAGCTTCTTCCGGAGTTTTATAGTTCAAGGCCCCGCCTGCTGCAGCATCTACCATGGCTCTAGTTTGAGGTAACATACCATTATAGAAGCTTTGCACCTGGATCCAAAAGTCAAAACAGTGGTGTAGGCATTTTCTCAATATTTCATTGTATCTCTCCCACGCCTCACTGAGAGACTCCCCATCAAGCTGCCTGAATGATGTGATATCACTTCGAAATTTTGCAGCCTTGGACGGAGGGAAATACCTTGTTAAAAATTTTTGCACCAAAATTACCCAGGTAGTTATGCTTCCCCTTGCCAATGAATCCAACCAGCTCTTAGCCCTGTCCCTCACAAAGAAAGGGAACAATCTTAGACGAATGGCATCCTCACTCACTCCATTCAGCTTTATAGTATCACAAATTTGAAGGAACCCTTATATATGTGCATGTGGGTCCTCAGTATCGAATCCCCCAAACTAATTATTCTGAATCAAATGGAGTAGAGCTGACTTCAATTCAAAATTATTTGCTTGAACTGGAGGTCTGGTTATGCTCGCCCCACACCCATCCATGCTAGGAATAGAGTAATCCATGAGAGTCCTAGCAGGTTGATGTGGTGGTGGAGGATCCACATTTTCTCCATTGTTTTCTCCATTAGGGGATCTATTTTCCCCATTGTCCGCCATGTCTTCAACAGATATTTGAGTGTTATCCAAATTCCTTCTTTGTTCTCTTAATTGCTTCCTCAAAGCCCTTTCAGTCCTTCTTATTTCTGGATCAAAAAGAAGTTGATCCGGATGAATTTTACCTCGCATACAATGAAGACAATGAGTCAGAATAAAGAAAATTCAATAAAATGCAAGAATTGAGATATAAAATTCTAAACGTACTAAAATAAGTAAAATAAAGAAAATTAAGCACAACAATGAATAAATGAAGGAAAAAACAAATGTTTAAACTAGTAGCTGCCTTCGATATTACCGATATTGGTAAAATCGATCCCCGGCAACGGCGTCAAAAACTTGATGGGACCACAGCAAGTGTACCGGATCGTCAAGTAATAAAAAAATGGTGAGAAAATCGGATATCGTTCTTAGGGATCAATAACCAATTACCAATTCATGAACTTAGCTACTATTCAAACGAAACTTTGGTTCAAAGAAAGCTCAATTATAAACAATTAAGCATGAAAGAAATTAAATTAAAGTAAAAGATTCTTTTTGGTATTTTGGCTTTGACAATTTTACAAACACTTAGAACACAAAAGAGATAGGAATTCAGAGATAAGAAAGAGTTGGGATCAAGTTTCATTTGATTTCATTTGCTGCATGTTAACCTGGAGTTACGACAAATTTTCACTTCTATTTTGTTATCAGATTCTCCAAAATATCCAAGTCCTAATTCCTTAGGCACAAGAACCTTAAATCCTAGTTAAAAACCCTAATTCCTTAGGTGATTCTAAAAGGGAAAAAACATTAAGATTAAGAATCCAACGAGATAACAAGCATTCATCGACTATTCCTAGCACAACGAATCACAAGGTTCATAATCTCAAGCTTAGTTCACACATCAAATTTCCATATAATGCATAAACCTAAAAGTCATTCTAAGGATGATCATACCCTAGAAAGCTTTAAGAAAAGATATTATAAACTCAAAATAGAAATATTCATTAAGCATAACTAAAACCCAAGTCAAATACAAGCAAAATCCATCAAAATCTACTTAATCCCAACAAGGGAGAGTTTAGCTAGACATAGAAACAAAAATAAAAATTAAAACAATAGAGAAGAAGAAGTAAAACTCCATTGAAGCTTGAAGAAAATCTGAGCTCCCACTCTTCTTCCCTTCAAGTCCACCTCCAAGCTTTCCAAATTAGGTCTCCCCCTTTCTCCCTTCGTATCCCCCCTTTAAGACCTCTTCCCTCAGCTAAAAATGCCCTCCTGATGTGAATTGGGCCAAAAGGTAAATGGACCTGCGTCACACTCATTGCCCAACGGCCATTTGGTCGCCCGGCGGCCTGGTTCCTGCTTGTTTCGTGGAATTCTGACTTTCCACCGCCCAGCGGCCATCTGGCCGCCCGGTGGCCTGGCCTTTTCTGCATCTTCCTTTTCCTTTGCTTTTCTGAGCTACTGGGGTCCAAATTGCATGTATTGCAGTTCGATGACATTGCAAGCTCTTCCATTTGACCCCATTCTTCATAGTTCCGACCTTCATCCTCCTTTAACCTTCACTGTAAATAAGATGACACAAATGAGATCCAAAACATTCCAAAATACAACCAAATTTCATGGGATTCAACAAAGTAATCATATTATGCCATCATGGTCAAAATAAGATTTAAATGAGATAAAACAAAGTTAAAAGCTAGATGCATATGGCTAAAATCAATCAAAAAGCATAAGTAAAAACAGATAATTCACAGGATTATCAGTGATGTATCCCTCAAGAGAGAAATGGGTGAGGTATCCCTTGTAGTAAGACTTAAACACAAAGGGTGAGGTATCCCAAAAGTTTTATGAGTGCTTTTGATTGTAAAGGTCATCAAGTCCCTGTGAAGCTTGAAGAGTTGGAGGCTCTAGTACAATGGTGAGGTATCCCAAGGTGTGAAGAGTGCTCTTGTTTGTACAAAAGTTTTCTTAGCACCCCTAAAGTCTAGGAGATAGTGAAGAAAATCTCAAGTTAAACTTGGGGACTGGATGTAGGCCATAAGTGGTTGGTGGCTGGATCAGGATAAATTCTTGAGTTTGATTCTCTCTTCCCTACACTCTTTAAATTTAGTATTTAGTGAAATATATTTATTTATTACATATCTTGATGTTTTGATTCTTACAACTTAATATCTAGTTTATTCACTTGATTCATCACATATCCCAAGTTGTATTTGAGTAATCCTTAATAGTTGTGTCTTTGTTAGACTTTTTTCGCTGCATGTGTTAATTGAAAATATCAAAATGCATAATTTCTCAAAGTTGCATTAAAAGTTGTAATAACCCAATTCACCCCCCTCTTGGGTGATGGTTGCCATGACTAACAATTTGAATGTGCAATTGTGCACATTAGAATACATTGTAGTCAAAGACTCCAAATTGTGAAAATAAGTTTGCCCCAATTATTTAATATGTTAAGTTTTGATGATGACAAATACAAGACAAAAAGAATGATGCTTATGCTTGATAAATGTGCTTTATAGATGACAAATACATCACAAAAGAATATTGATCATGTTACATAAATGTGTTTAATGAGATATATTATATCATGTATGATTATGTATTTTATCTAGTTATATTTCACTTAATAATCATGCAATGATATATGTGTAACATTTTTCATATAATATATCCAATAATGCTTTATATGAGTTGTGTTAATATTAATATTGGATTTGGCTATATCTAAATGAAAATGTGCAAAGTATTCTTTGTTCCATCCTATATAGGCATATCTATTTGTAATTGATAAATATCTTATTTAGATGTGTCTATGAAAGTCTTTTATGCATGTTAGATTAACTAGAGTTATACATTTATGAATCATGTATATGAAGATATTGAATTATGAATTTGGACTAACGATGTTTGTTTAAGTGAGCAATACTTTATAGGATAGTTCAAGTACCAAGAATGAGCATTGCGACAAGAAAACAAAAGATCACAACTATGCTCAACTCAAGAAGAACGAAAATGATAAAGATGTTTCAAGCATTTGCAAGATTTGCAGAGAAGAAACTTGTGGAAGCTTGAATTACATCAAGAAGCCTAACGACTAGAATTGATATATTTTTCTTTTAGGTTTTCTCTTATGTAAAGATAGAAATTTTACAAGAAAAGAGCTCAAATATATTTTTAAGTCTTTAAAAATGGTTCTTACATGTTTAAATATCCAACAAACTATTTTTGGAAAGTTAGTATTGGTGGTAGTTCAAACCTTTGAAAAATAGCTAAGTTTGTGTTTTGTAAAACTGACATTTGATTACTCTTTTAATCATATCTTTCAAAATACTTTGATTTTTATCCTAAAACTTCTTTCATTTGAAAATAGACTCAAAGATCTTTCCAATGAGTTGTCATTCGCTTTAATTGGATAAGAAATGAAGAAGTTATGACCTTTTAAAATCAGTTTTCAAAATCAGAAATGTTGTAATCGATTACACAAGTCCTGTAATCGATTACAACGTTGGCAGAGGCCATGTAATTGATTATCAGAAGTGTGTAATCGATTACCAAGTATCCAGAAACGTTCCCAACGGCTATAAACGACTAGTTTTCATAAAAAATTATTTCTAAACACTACCAACGGCTATTTTATTACTTGGACTCTATATATAAGTGTTGTATGAAGCTTATACACCACTTGAACACTTGATTTGATCCTTGTATCATTAAAATCATATTTTGAGCTTTAAAGTGTAAATCCTTGATACTCATAGTGCTTCAATTTGTATTATTCACTCTTGAGAAGTTTCTTATCATCTATACTTTGTATAAATTGTAAAAGAGAGGGTGAGGTATCCCTCAAAGTTGTAAAGGTGAGGTATCCCTTGAATTTGAGGCTTAAACACAAATGGTGAGGCATCCCAAGGTGTGTTGAGTGCTCCACTTTGTAAAGGTTTTCAAGCACCCGTTCAAGCTTGAAGGTTTAATGGAAAATCTCGGGTGGTTCACTTGATGACTGGATGTAGGCCACAAGTGGTTGGTGGCTGAATCAGGATAAATCTTTGTGTTTGCTCTTCTCAACTTTATCTCCTTTACATTTGTGCTTTAATTATATATATTTTAGTTGAGTTTGATATCTAGCTTATTTGCTTGATTTACCCAAGTGGTATTTGTGAAATCTCTAATAGTTGCACCTTTATTAAACTTATTCCACTGCATTTATTAATTTAGTTATTCAAAATGCTTAATTTCTCAAAGATGTTTTAAAATTTATAATCATCCAATTCACTCCTCTCTTAGGTGATGGTTGCCATGACTAACACAAATCATACAGCCCATGCTATAAAGAGAAATTTTTAATTGCAAATAGATGTAATACATTATATTTATATATATTCATACAAAATTAGAGAGAGATAATATTTTTTTGTGATAAGTAAATTTAGTAAAATTTAATTTTTTCTAAATTTTTGCTATTTATGTATAAATCTAACATATTATATCTGTATATACCTAATAATATCTGTGCTATAAATAGGACTCCACATTTCTCAATGCTACACAAATATCATACATTTGCTCTTCTTGCCTCTCTCTTAAAGTTCCCTAAACGAAGACCTCAAGTTTGTGCTCGTAGCTGTTCGTAGTCTCTAATTGCCCTTCTCTTAATTTGCCTTTTAACGTCAACAAAAATGACAACCACTGTCCTCTAAAGTTTCTTTGTCCTCTTCCTGTTCCTGAACTCTGCTCTCATGATCGTAGAAGCCCGTCCATTGAATATCATTGAGACAGGAAACTCAGCCACCGGAAGAGACATCGACTTCTTTGATAGGTTATCTCTTGGAGCAATCAAGCTGCAATCTGCGCCAAGCCCTGGGGAGGGACACAAGTTCACCAACACTGAGACTGAGACCCTTCGAGGGAAAAAGGAGGAAGGTCCAAGCCTCAGGGAAGATGGACACCAATTTACCAACGGTGAGATCCTTGGTTGAATTAAGGACTCTAGTCCAAGCCCTGGTCAGGGACACTAGTATCTTTCCCGGTACCTTTCAGTGACACCGTCCACCCACCTTAAGTCCTTGACGTTAGCAAGCTACTTTTCAAGTACTTAATTCCTTCATTAATTGCTTTTATGTCTGCAATTTTCATTATTCATGCAGTAATAGTCAATTTTATATCCATCAGGTGGTACTAGTTATCAACTCTTGTATAAGAATTGGTTGTATCTATATGATTTCTTTGTTTATCATGCATGGAATTGCATTTCAACTCTCTGCTATGTCATAAGTAATAGTATTTTAGTTGACTTTGAATTCTAATTACTATAGCCATTTGATCAAGATTCTGTTTTTTTTTTTGGGTCTTTTTTTTTATAACTTCAACAAAGTAAATAATTTATCCAATTGTCTTAGTCTATTTTTTATCACAGTTAATTTCCAACTAATTATTTGAGAAAAATAGAAGGAAATAAATTATATATTTAATTTTATATAATTGCATGTTTCTTTTTTTTTTATTTTATTTCTCAAAATATTTTCACTCGATAAATGAGAGATTAATTTCTCTAAACGTGGTCAAATACCTAATTAAACAAGGATCTTTTTCAACTAGTGTTATTTTTATTTCTATACACTTAAATCTTGAGATTGAATTCAAGACCACAACCTGAATCTCTTTCACTCATACCAACATACATTGGTTAAGAGCATGCTTCGTTACACTCTGCTCCTTTTTTTATACTATTATTGAGAATACTTTTTATTTTTATCCAATTTTTCACTCATCTAACTATAATTAATCAGCCAATGGGCTATTGTGTGATTAAATTCAATTAAAAAAAAGCAGTAGCTTGACTTATTTATTTTATTGTACCAAAGAGTCATGAAATTTTCATGACAAGAATGCCAAGCCAAAGTCAAACGGGGTATACAGTTAGTGTGAGTTTAGATTATATTTCATAAACTTGATTTTGCTGAGAAGTTGGTCTGTAAATAGTAATTTATGTAAATTTCAGTAGTCAAATTTGATCTATCTAAATAAATTCCATATTCAATTAGGAAGGGAATTTATTAATTAAAAAATTAAATTCTCTTCTTTTTTTACTCATTAGTAAATTAATCTAAATATGTAATTAATTTCAAATCGATTACAAAATGCAGGTGTGAACACCATATTTTGACCAAGTCTTTTTTTAAATTTATTTTCTCTTTATTTGAAAAAAATAAACAATTGGAAATTTAAAAAAATAAAAAAATAAGGAAAATAGAAATTCAATTAATTGCATTAACAAAAGTCCACATTCTTGACCCAATCATCTAATCATGTTTTAGCTCATTTATTTTCTCACTTTGTCTATTTTATTTTGAATATAAAAAATATAAAAAATAATAACAATAAAAAATTGATTTCATTAAAAAATAAAAACAAAACAAAAAATAAGAATGCTTTGGCTATTTTGTGAATGCTTATGTCTCTAAGGCATGTCGAAAGGTTTTTGATGATAACAAAAGCAAAAGAGAAGATCAAGCACAAAAGGAAAAATCAAGATCAAAGAAAGAAGACATAAGGTTTAATTAGTTATTTAGAATTAGGAGATTAATGTTAAATGCTCTCAAGATTTCTCAAATGGTTTTTCAATATGTGATTTCAAAATAAATGGAAAATTTCAAAGTTAAACATGGCTTTCAATAAAACTTGAGTTTCAACTTTAAATCTAACACTTTTAAAAGGATTTATGTTTAATCAAGTATCTTGAAGTGTTGGAAATACAAGCGTTATTGGACTTGAAAAATGTGTTCAAAGGCCAATGTAATCGATTACACAATGTTTGTGCTATAAATGTAATCGGAGCTCATGTATCGATTACACAATATATGTAATCGATTACACAAATTTCGAGTAATGTAATCGATTACATTGATGTTGTAATCGATTACAAACAAATATCATTACATTAAGATTTGTAATCGATTCAGAAACTTGAACACGTTCTCTCGATTACATGAATAAAGTTCCCTAAACGATTACCTCAAGAATGAATCGACAGAAAGTTCAACGTTTTGATATGCTCGATTACTGCATCGACAACGTCCAACGGCTATATTAAATGCATTAAATGCATGCCCAACCTCCAACGGCTCTATTAATTGAGAAACTTATAAATTAAGTTGGGTCTTTGTCAACATTGAATCAAAAACTGATCATCAACTTCAAAACGTGAATCAATCCATTTCTGCTCCTCGGTCAAAAGAAAAATCTTTGAGAGCATCTTCAATTTGTTTGCTCCTCTTCAATCTGTACATTCGATTAACTCTAGAGGCTCAAGCTTTTGGGTGAGGTATCATGATCAAGGTTGTAGTAGAAGCCCGTGAAGCTTGAAGATATTGAAAAAACCGGACGTAGATCAAGTGGAGTTGAACCAGACATCGTGTTTGGAAACCCTCCTCTGCATCTTTGTGCTTTGTTTCCACCGGTTCATTAGTAAAAGTGCTTAACTCATCTATTC
Source organism: Ormosia semicastrata (assembly GCA_029884595.1). Classification (NCBI taxonomy): domain Eukaryota; kingdom Viridiplantae; phylum Streptophyta; class Magnoliopsida; order Fabales; family Fabaceae; genus Ormosia; species Ormosia semicastrata. The sequence goes on from JAQQTO010000037.1 coordinate 15,367,745, forward strand.
AATTATCGATCATTCAATAGCTTCAACGAAAATTGATTTCAAACGATGCGAAAGATTTGTGGTTCAATTCACCCCCTCTTGGAGCACTTGGTAACATATTTTGCTACTTTTCGGTGGAAACCAAACTTTTTTCTTTTTTCCTTTCTTGGCCTCCTTGTCCATTTCCTTTTTCTTCTCCAACAATGCAGCCTAGTCTCCCAATACCTCTTAGTAGATGCTATTTTTGCAGAGCCAAAGTAGTTGCTCCACTCACTTTCATGTACATATACAAAGAGGGGCAAAATGTTTAACCTTTCACTTCTCTTTGGGAAGATGCAACTGATCCATTGCACCTTTCACACAATTTTTGTTCCCTGTGTATGATTTGTTTAGATCTACATAGAACCTGGCTATATAAGAGAGAAGATGAGAATTTGAGGGGGGTTGGATTCTAAAAAAATATGAAAAGTCTTGAATTGTTCAACAATTTGTATCAATTACTTTTAATTAAATCAATATATTAATTTAATTATCTCTTATTTCATTTTTATGCGTCTCTTATTTAAATAACACACTAATACACTTAAAATTTTCATTTTCTACAGCTCTCACTCTTTTTTTAACCGTTAGTTTTTGAAACTTCACAAGCAAAATACTTACTAAGTATTTTATATAAAGAATGCACCAAGTGTTAAAAGTGTTTAAAATAACTTAAAGTTTTCAATTACACTAAAAATATAATTTTTGTTTTACAGGTATTTAACCAAGATGTAAATGATGTTGATGAAACCATACTCGATAAAGTATAATTTAATTTTTATTCAATCATATATGTATCTAATAATAAAAGTTGTTATATCAAGAATAAACATGTAATATATGAAAATAATTAGTAGAACAATTGAGCATTGAATTTTTAATATTAGATAATTTTGTCAACATGTGTGTGTGTATATATATATATATTTTTTTTTCATTTAATAAAATTATTTTATTATATTTATCTTGTCACTCAATTCTTAATTAACCCTATGCATAACATATGCACATAAATAATGTTATTATTCATTATACTTATAAAAAAGTAATGTTACAAATTCTCAATGATAAAGAATATATTTTCATATTTTTTTATAATTTTTTCTAAGATAATTTAAATATACCATTGATATGTGTTTAAAAATAACATAACTTATATTTCAAATTCTATAATTTTTTTCAAATTTTGTTTATTATATTACATTTGAATATTATTTTCTAAAATTATTAAATATTTTTATTAGTTGTTCAATTTATTAAATCATATCAATGTATTAGGGTACAAATAAAATTATTACAAATTATTTTATAGAGTTATTTTTTAATTTAAAATTAATATAAAAATCAGATGAAAAATAGTAAAAGTAATAAAGTACAATTAATATAGATAATTTAGTTATGGATGGGAACCTCAACAGGAAATACGATCCATGTCCCTATCCCTATAAGACCTGTATTGTAGGACTTTTATCTCTTTTCCATTTTCATTGGGAAATTTTCTCAAATTTGACTTAAATGTAAAGATATTTTGTCATCCTAAAATTATTTATCACTTGACTTGCATAAATGAATTTATTTATATGTAATTTTCATTCAAGTTAATTTTTTAAAATATTTTTTATAAAATTATTGAATTAAATTGTTTATTTAGAAGACAGATTTTTTTATGCTATAAATATATTTTTATGCTTATAAGTTGTTTTATAACAATTTATATTTAAATTATTTGTATTTATATTACAAAATTTTTTTCATGAAAATATAATAAATTTTATTTTTGTATTTTTAAACTAAATATATACTTTTTTATTTAATAAATTTATTTTTATATAATTATATTTATTTTTATTATTTAATTCTTAATTTACTATGTATTAAATCATTTTACAAATGCATATAATAATAACATATTATTATAAATACAATAATCCTTAATTACCGATTACGATATGACACTTTATTCTCTAAAGTATATTTTTTAAAGCAGTTTTTCCATGTTATTGGAAAGTTTGTATGAGCTGCTTGAAATCAAGATCAAGACACTTATGTAGTGTAAAATATAATAAATTTCAAAACCCAAAAGTAGGTAGAAGAAAACTATTTTCACATCAAAATAGTTACATCATATTTATATCTTATTTATTTGAGAAATAAAAAGGTAGAAATAATGTGTTAAAATATATTTTTTACTTGTTTTGTTACTCAAAAAGAAAGATATATAAGAATAATATAAAAATGATATGCAAATATCATTACTCGATTAGAATAAAGTTAATAAAATTTTTGCATTGATGAAAAGAAGATTTTTTTTCTTAAATATTTTTTTGCCCCTCTAAACATATCAATTTGTGACTTTGGTCTTTCAAAAAAAATTATTACGATTTGTCTTTATAATTTTAAAAATAAATAAAATTGACTTAATTCGTCATCCTATATTAATTTTTTTAGCCCTTAAAATTAAAAAAATGTTTAATATAAAGAGGCTTAATTGAGTCAATTTAACTTATTTTGAAATACAAACAAAAATAAATTTTATTCATTTTAAAAATTATAGAGACATAAATTGAATAAAATCTTTTGAAGAATTAAAATAAAAAGCTGACATATTTAGATGAATAAAAATATATTTAAACTTTCTTATTATTTTAAACATTTAATCCTACCAAGAAGAATTAAAAAGTATGTAAAAATAATGAAAGTTATCTCATGACCAGTCAAGTGTTGTCTATTCTATTTTGGAAAAAGAATATGCATTAACTTTAATTTTTTTATAAATCATCATTATAAATTTTAAAATTTTTATAATTAATTTATAAATTTTAATTAATGTTCTAATAAATTATTTTGTTTAATTTAAATATATTAATTCATTAATAATGATAATATTTATTATAAAAAGTATGTAAATATAAGAAAATATATTTATTTGTATTTATAAGAAAAAATATATTTAAAAGTAAATTTTAATAAATTAATTAATAAATAACTCTTAACTAATATTAATAAAAAATAATATTATGAAATATTATCGTTAATAAATTAATGAATCTAAATTAAATATAAAAATACATGAAGACATTAATTAAAATTTAAAAATTAATTGAAAAAATTTAAAATTCATGATAATAATTTATAAAAAGATTAAAATTTAAAAAATATCTGTACTCTTTTTTTCAATTTTTCTATCTGGCTTTGTCACATGGATGATTGAGATTTGGGAGGTCGCGAAATTTTTTGTAGACAAAGGTCAATCGTCCAATCGCAACAGCCAACAGTCCCTTGACTTGTTTTTCTGAGTTTCTGACTGAACAATGCCACTTTTTTTTTTTTTTGGGTCATGCTGAACAGTGAACAATGCCACTTAATTACACAATACTTAAAATCCACACACACTAATGATTGGGCTTTATAATGGGCCTCTCAGCATGCATGATTTTCAATTGTTGACCCTGGGCTTATGATAATTTACCACAAACAAACACGATAGCGAACATTGTTTTCATTTTCAAAGCCAACTATTAAGGGTTTGTTTGAAAAATTAAAAATTATAAATTATGCTGATAATTGATTATTGTTATAATTGATTATTATTATAATTAATTATTATTAATTATCGTTATAATTGATTCATTTTTGTGTTTAGATCATTAGTTGTAAAGTGATTTTAAGTTAATATGATTCTTTTAGATATATAAAAAAAATAACTTTTACGCATTAAATTATTAAAATAGATATAGAATGATTAAAAAATTATTTGATTGAGGGCAAAATAGTATTTACATATCAAAATGTAAAAAATAATCTATAAGCTAAAATCATAAGTTCCAATCTTTAACTTATGATTATTGGCTGAAAAAAGTTTTTATTTTACATTGAATTTCATGTAAAAGCTTTTTTAAAAAATAATCTTTTTACCCAAACATAATAATTATTTCACAAAATAGCTTAATTCTCCAAAAATAACTATTTGGGAAAGAATTAATATTTCCCAAACATGCTCTAAGTCTTTGAAATCCAACTATTAAAAAAATTATTCTTTAAATCCAAATAGAAAATAGCTTTTATTTTTCTAAAAAACTTTTTTAAAAAAATAAAATAAAAAAATCTTATTTTAAAAACTTATCTAAACAAGCCATAAACACAAAACATACATATATATGTCACATTGATTTGGTATGACAATTATTTTAAAGTATTGGTGCTTTTTAACTCTTACAATTTCTAACTACTCTATCATATATTTTTTTTCCGTTATTTTTTTAAAAAAAAAAATAAAACAATTCCTGACACTCACTTTTAGTGCTTATTTATTTTGAATGCTTGCATTAAAACATTTTTAAATTAATTTTTCGGAAATGAATTTGATGAGTTTCTATTATATTTAAAAAATGAATATTTTTTCCAATTGAAAATATTTCAATTTTATTTTAATTTTCAGCTGCCATTTCCATCAAGGAAAAATCTTAAATACTATTTTTGATGGAAATACCCGTTTGTCAAAAATAAGTAATTAAAGTATTTTTTTGGATGGAATTTCATGAAAAACTTAAAATTTCTTATAATAATTTATCATCTAAGTACTATCAAAATATTTAAAAAATATTAAATTTTATTAATTTTACTGATGAAAATATTTGACGGAGGAAAAACTTCGACCCAATATTTTGTTGGAAATCATGAAAAGTGACCACCTTTTTTTAACGGCCAAGTTTTCATTGGAAAATGGCCTTATTAATCGTAGTTTCACATTTAAGTGAAGTCGTTAATTAAGGTGTCACACAATTTATGTAAAAAATAAAATGTACTATAAATAAATGTTATTAAAAAAACGAATGTAGCTGTGTAAATGATCTCACATTATCCAAATATTTTTTTTAGCTGACATTATCCAAATATTTTTAAAAATAACAATTTTTTTCTTCATAAAACCATGTTTTAATGAAGTGATAAGAGTAATATAATAATTTCACGATAAAATTTATAATATCTATCATGTTGTAAATAGAGAAGAGAAATATAGTTATAAGAGCGTTTTATAAGAATGTTTATAAGAGTGTTTTAAGATTTATACAATGTAGTTATTTAAGATTAATATCCGTTAGAAATTGTGATCTTTTTTAACTAATTTTCTTATTTATGTGAGATAATTAAGGTAGTCATCTACCACATATAAAATATGCATATTTTACAACATTTTTTCTTGGATGACTATACACTATGAATATGCCTCGTTAAAACCTTACTAAGAAAAATCCAGTGAAATAAAAACTTAGTGAAGGAAAAAGAGTACAATATTCATAGACAATTTCCCCTCAAAATATAATCAATTATAAAAAGTACTTAAATTGACGCATTCTGATGTTATGCACATGCTTCTTGAAAATTGAAATTGGTAATGCCTTTGTGAATATATCAGTTGGGTTGTCACTTGAGCAAAATTTGCAAATATCAACATCACCTTTCTTTAGGAGTTCATGAGTGTACAAAAACTTTGGTGAAATGTGTTTAGTTCTATCACCCTTTATGTAACCTCCTTTGATTTGTGCAATACATGCAGCATTATCCTCGTGTAATATTATTGGCTCATCATTTTCCTTCAATAAGTCACATGCTCCTTTAATGTGTTGGATCATAGTTCTCAACCATATACACTCACAACTTGCTTCATGAATGACCAATATTTTCTGAATGGTTTGATGAGATAGCAGTGATTGTTTGCTTTATAGACCGCCATGAGATAACATTATTTGCACATGTGAACACATAACCTGTTTGTGACCGAGTTTTATGTGGATCAGAAAGATAACCAGCATAAGTATATCCTACCAATTTTGACTTTTCTCCCTTTGGGTAAAACAAACCCATATCAGATGTGCCACGTAGATAACGAAGAACATGTTTTACTCTATTCCAATGTCTTCGAGTTGGTGCAGAATTAAACCTTGCTAGCAAATTGACTGCAAAAGTTATATCTGATCTAGTGCTGTTTGTAAGGTACAAAAGTGCTCCTATTGCACTAAGATATGGTACTTCAAGACCAAGAATTACTTCATCATCTTCTCGTGGAAGAAAAAGATCCTTTTTTTACATCAAATGAACAAACAACCATTGAGGAACTTAATGGATAAGATTTATCCATATAAATTTGTTTCAAGATTTTTTCTATATAAGATGATTGATGCATAAGAATTTCACTTGTCAAATGTTCAACTTGAAACCCAAGACAAAACTTCATCTTTCCAAAATCCTTCATTTCAAATTCCTTCTTTAGGTAGTTTGCAGTCTCAGAGATCTCTTATAGAGTCTCTATTATGTTTAAATCATCAACATAAACTGCGACTATAGCAAATCTAGAATTCATTTGCTTGATGAAAACACAAGGACAAACAGGATTATTTTCATATCCATTTTTTAATAAATATTCACTTAAACGATTATACCATATGCGTCTAGGTTGCTTTAACCCATACAAGGATTTTTGAAGTTTAACAGAGTACATGTGTTGAGGTTTTGAATTATATGCTTTAGGCATCTTAAATCCTTTAGGGATTTTCATATATATGTCATTATCCAATGATCCATATAAATAAGCTATCACAACGTCTATTAGACGTATGTCAAGTCCTTCAGAGATGGTCAAACTAATCAAAAATCTGAAAGTAATTGCATTCATAATAGGGAAGTAAGTTTCTTCATAATATATACCAGGCCTTTGTGAGAAGTCTTGTGCTATAAGTCGTGTTTTGTATCTCACAATTTCATTTAGATCATTTGTTTTCTGCACAAAGACCCATTTATATCGAACGGGTTTGACATCTTCAGGTGTCTGGACTACTGGTCTGAATACATTACATTTGGCTAAATAATTTAACTCAGCTTGTATTGCTTCTTTCCATTTTGGCCAATCACTTCGATATTGACATTCTTCTACACTTTGAGACTCAAGCTCATTATCATTGATAATTTCAGAAGCAATTGCATATGTAAAAATATTATCAACAACAACTTCATTTCTTCCCCTCATATTTCTAGATTTTAATGATATCTCATAATTTACTGGTACCAGAATCACTTTTGGGGTTGTTTTCTTAGAAATATGTGTCAATGACCTCTTCTAGAGAATCATTTTGAAGGTTTTTCATTTCCTTCCTTTTTTGAGGAACAGTGTCCTTTGCACTAATAGGTCTACCACGTGTCTGACATGTTTTAGATTCATTGGCTACCATACCCACAGGATGTCCTGTAGGGACAATTAATCGTGCAGGAATATTTGCAGCTGGTATATGTGATTTAGGGACCTTTTGGGTGTCAACAAAAATATCTGGCAATTGATTTGCGACATTCTGTAAATGAATTATTCTTTTAACAAAAAGTTCACATTGATTTGGGCAAAAAATTTAGCAAAAGCAACATTATGAGTTGAAAGCAAACAAACATATGACCATCGAGTGGAAGCATGGTCCACAAGATGGATGAACTGGGCCACAAATACCACATTGTATTCTTTGTAGAAAATCAAGAGACTTCAAAGATAATTTAGATGAGGAATGTCTAATAATTAATTACCTTGAGCAGAAGGAGTACAAAAACAATGATTAGGCAGAAGAATTTTCTGATCCTTTAAAGGATGTCCATGTGTATTTTCAATAATACGTCGTATCATAGTTGAACCTGGATGGCCAAGATGATCATGCCAGAGTATAAAAGTTTTAGGATCTGAACACTTCTGGTGCATATAATTTGACTCAACTACCCTTATTTTTGTAAAATATAATCCAAATGAGAAACTTAGAAGTAAGTTTCTCTAATATGAACTTCTGATTCGAAATTGTAAAGGTAATATATAGATATTCTAAATGTCCTTCATTTTTGGTTTCAACATAATACCCATTGCGACGTATATCTTTGAAACTTAGTAGATTTCTTCGGGATCTATTAGAATACAACACATCATCAATATACAATTTTGTCCCATTTGGGAACATAATTTGGACTCTTCCAGAGCCTTCAATTACATTTGCAAAACCAAATATGATATTAACATTAATTTCAATTAATATCAATTGTAAGAAATATTTTTTTATCATGAAGAATTGTATGAGTTGTGCCATTGTCCACTAAACATATGTCATCCTCCATTATATCAAGTTTATTTTGCATTAAGAACACTCTGCACATAAAAACTCATTATATTGAAGAATCTTCTAGTTCTTCAATGATACATTTATGAATTATCAATATTGACTCATGATAGCCTTATTAGCCATATGCCAAATAAAAAAAAACATTATTTTGACTAGTAAACTTCTAGTTTATAATAATATTATAAACTTCGATCTGATTTACAAGATTATAGTAAACTTCTGATTTACACTAAAATATGTTTCAGTTGCACTAATCATATCTATTTGACTTGATAATGAATAAAGCATAATGTATAAAATTTTGGTCATTGAGGTAACAAAATATAGTAGTTATTTTGAAGACTTGAATTATTTTTGTACTACTATATATCAAAATCTACCATTGATATAGATATAGATATATATATATATATATATATATATATATATATATATATATATATATATATAAAGAGTTAGAAACACACATTTTTTCTTTCAATCAATAAAAATTCTAATAAATCATACCATACATATATTTATTTAAAATATTGTAAACTAACAAAATAAGAGAAAATGTGTACGTGATAATAAAAATATAAAATAAATATATATGAAATGACAAATATGAATTATAAGAAAATAATTTAACTACTCAAATTATCAATCAAACGATAAAACTTTCTTCCATAATATTTAACAAAAATAAACACACCCAAAAACATATTATTTATAGGACAATGGTCAAATGAATGATTCTCATTAATATCTCCATACTTCATTTGATATATATTCTTAGAAGGGTTGAAACTACCATGCTAATGATCATTTTTCTAATTTTTGCCATATTAATGGTCATAACCACGACATCTGCCATACTCAAAATTATAATATGGAACATTCACTTCAGGGAATAGAGTTCAACCCATTGGGAGGCCTTTGTGGTTTTTCATTAATAACCCATTTTTATATTCAATCATAAGAATGCATAAACTTGATTCAAAATATCTCTTAAAACAATTCTCATTTTGCTATTACAGGAGTATATTCGAGAGACATAAAAAATTGATGATATTCTTTTTAACATTTCTTTGTTTTAAATTATGCTAAGATCAATTAAACCTTTTTAGATTTAATCACAGTCTAAAGATGTAGTTCTCTAGGAACTATACCATAAATCTTCATATAAAATATGACCATGAAAAATCATTAGTTTTGTGCAATCCTTCAGGGATGCTTGAATAGTAATCTTTTCCAGAATTTATCAAGAGTAACAAATTTAGTATAAAATAAAATATGATAATTGTATTAGTCAAACAAGATTTATAATTAAAATTCTATAGATGAAATATGAAAATATTTCATACTAAAACTAACATGAAAAAAAAACTATAAGAAAGAATAAAGTAATGAATGAAATTAATCCAAAGAATGTGATAAGAAGACAAATTCTTTTCGTAGAACCTTTAAGTTGTTCAAGCCATCACTCATATGGTAGAGTCTGGTGTCGAAGGAAAATCATTGCTTTTGCGCGATCCTACAGGGATGTTTAGTTTCCTTCTTTTATAGTATTCCCAAGATTCATAGCATTAAAATGAATCTCAGCATCAAGTACCCATGATAAATAATTTCTTCCAGAAATATCAAGAGCAACGAATTCAAGCTTCGTGATATTTGACATCGTAAAGACACTTGATATATAAAAAGAAACTTGGAGGACTTAGCTACACCGTAGAGGCTTGATCGTGCTGATAACGTGTTTTAAATAGAGAAGAGAAATATAGAAAGATGAAAATAAGAAAATATAGACTCAAAATTTTATTCTGTATATCAGATAAGATACATATCTTTGAGATCTGACAGGGTATTTATAAGAGCGTTTTAGGGTTTATACAATGTAGTTATTTATGATTAATATCCGTTAGAGATTGTGATATCTTTTAACTAAATTTCCTATTGATATGAGATAATTAATGTAGTCATCTACCATATTTAAAATATGTATGTTTTACAACATATCACTATTTTTTGAGAGGGTAAGGTGTGTATATATATATATTTATATATATATTTGGTATGAACTCTTAGTATCTGAAAGTCGCATTAGGTTTTGACTAATTTGGAGTCAATTCAGGTTGGATTATAAATGTGTAAAATTCTTTTAACATTGATTTTTTCGTTTCACAAAACTAGAACATAAAATTTTGCTTAAAAGAAACAAGTAGTGTCAAACCAATTAAACTAAGCAAACGTTGATTGAGGGTAAAGATATATAACATTATTGTAGTGAATCTAAAGAGAAATATTTTTAAAATAATAATAAATATTAAATATTTAACTGTAATAATTTCTGTATTAATATTTGCACAATTCCTTTTAAAACAAATATGTGGCAAAATTCCACCTACTGATTAAATTTAATTGGCATTAATACAGGCAATCGAGAGGATTCGCATCCACATATAGTTCTTTTTTCCTTAACCATTTTACTTTCTCTTTCTATTTTTTATTTTTTATTTCTTATTCCATATGACCATCATATTTTGGTGTCCATATATGTAGCATTGGTTTGTGATAGTTGAAAGACATATACTAATACGCTGCCATAGAAGGTCATGTTCATGCACAATTAAAACATGACTAGTATGGTAATTAAGCGTAATATGGCATATTAAATATATCAGATAATTTGTACGAAAAGGAAAATTGCAATGAGATAAGTTATTTCCCTATATATAAAAAAAGTTTCCTACGAAGGTTTTTTTTTTATCTTTTTTGGTAAACTTTCTTAGAAAGATTTACTTTTATCATATATTCTCTTCATTCCTTTTTATCTGTCATTTTAATTTTTTTATTTCATATTAGATATCATTTTAGAATTTTAACACAAAATTAATTATTTTATATCAATTTTACCTTTATTTTTTTACTCTGTTAATTATTTAATTAATAAAATCTCTCAATATTTTTTCATTTAATTTATATATCTCTCTCTTATAAGATCTTTTACTGGTCAATCACACTTTTTCTTTTTCAATGAGTAAAAGGATAATACTATTTTTATAATTTTTTTAAAATCAAGACTCTTAAATTATTATTTTTAAAATTAATGTTATTTCCTAAAATTACAGATAAAAAAGAATAGATGAAGTAACTAATAAAAGGCGTATATTAATCCGTTCCCATAAAAAGTCATGTTCATGCACAATGAAAACATGAGTATGTTGAAATTAAGCGCAATATAGTATGAGATATTATTTCCAAAAAAATTATTAAAAATATATATTTTTTAACTTACAAATATTTACTTTTACCATATATAATATATAAGTGTATTATTGCTAAAGCTTTTATGGAAATAATTTATGGCGTACATATCTCTTCATATGTCATCTTCTAGGTATATATAGCAACTAACACTTGTTATTTATTTATTTATTTATTTTTAAAAAGGTGAGAGATCACATAATATAAGGAATACATTTCTAGCGATCCCTCGCACACCAAGCTGTGAGTGCACCGTGATTTAGCTTCTCTTCAGGCAAACAATGGCAACAGGGGAAAAAGTGAATGTTGTAATGGTGTCAACGGCCTTACAAGGCCACATTAACCCCATGCTGAAGTTCGCCAAGCGCCTTATTCCAAAGGGTGTTCATGTCACTCTCGTCACCACAGAAATGGCCCGCGACCGCATGCTTAAGTACAATAATGCCTCCACTACCTCAAATAACCCACATTCCCACAACCAAGAAGAAATTCAATTCGAGTTCTTCTCTGATGGCCTTAGCCTTGACTTTGACCGTAACAAGGACAAAAAGACATTTGTCAGTACTCTTCTAACAATAGGTTCCAAAAACCTGTCCAGTCTTATAAACAACCTCACCCAAAAAGGCCAGAACTATTCTTGTATGATTGTCGATCCCATTCTGCCTTCGGCTATAGATGTAGCTGCTGAGCATGGCATCCCTTGTGCATTGCTTTGGATGCAACCTTGTGCCCTTTATTCCATTAATTATCACTACCACAAGAATACAGATTATTTTCCTAATTTAGAGGACCCCAATGAGAAAGTGCAATTGCCTGGATTGCCATTGCTTGAGGTTAGAGATCTCCCTACTTATTTGCTTCCTTCTAACCCTCCGCATATTAAGCAGATTATGAATGACTTAAGTCAAGCTTCGGATAAGGTGAAATGGGTTTTCGCTATCTCAAATTACGAGTTGGAGGAAGAGACGGTGGATTCCATGGGTTCACTAATCCCAGTTTACCCTATTGGACCACTGGTTTCACAATTTATGTTGGGAGAAAAGGAAACTAATGCTGTTAATATGAACATGTGGAATGCTGAAGATTCCTGCCTAGGGTGGCTTGACAATAAGCCACCTTCCTCAGTTATATATCTATCATTTGGTAGTGTGATTGTCTTGTCACAAGAGCAGGTGAATAATATAGCTACGGCTTTGAAGAATACCAACAAAGCATTTCTGTGGGTGATTAAGCCGGCCGAGAAAGGTTCTGAGGACGAACTTGCTGAATTGCCACTTGGGTTTTTAGAAGAAACAAAAGGGAGGGGTTTGGTGGTCACATGGTGCCAGCAGGAGAAGGTGCTAATGCACCCTGCGGTGGCATGCTTTATGACTCACTGTGGTTGGAACTCCATGCTGGAGACCGTGGCTGCTGGTGTGCCCGTTATTGCTTATCCAAAATGGTTGGATCAGCCAACAAATGCTAAGCTTATAGTGAAAAAGTTTCAAAATGGCGTGGTTTTGAATTATGGGGAAGATGGGGTTGCTAGCGCAGAAGAGATTGAGAGGAGCATCAAGGAAGTAATGGAGGGGCCAAGTGCCGGGGAGATAAAGAAGAGGGCAATGGAAATAAAAGAGGCAGCAAGAAAAGCGTTGGAGGAAGGCGGTTCTTCCGATAAGAATATCAAGCAATTTGTCAATGATTTGAAGAATGTTGGCAATCCAGCTAGGGTCGCTTAAGCTTTTAAATTGGTTTTGTAACAGGGTTACATAATGGACTTCTAATAAATGTAGTGTGTTTAAGTACCCAAAAATAAAATGTATTGTGGATTTCGTTTTTAAAAAATCTTAAAATACACCGGTTGGATATTTTAATTTTTAGAATGTGATGAATTTGTGTGATTATCAACAACAAAAGGTATTAATTTAGTTACAACTGTAATTAATAAGCACACATGTAATTTAATCACCTTTCAAGTATTTTTTTAATCAACAAAAATGATTATTTAATCACAAGTAATTATCCACCTTTCTATAATTATTTAAATTCACCGTATTTTTAAAAGTATGCATTTTTTAGAAGTGATTATGATTTTTGTATTACATTTTTCTTTCACATCATTTTTTATATTATTCCATATACAATTGATTATATCACTTTTTCTTCATAATTTTATTTTACTTAATCATAATTATTAAAAAATGAGATAAAAAAATGTAAGATCGTCATTTTCTTTTTAAAAATATAACATTGTTTTAAAAGAATATTGTTATGTGAAATTTTATAGACATTATCTCGCACGTGAAAAATACAGATTAAACGTATCTTCTTTGAAAAGCAAGTTGCCATGGAGTAGTTCATACGTTTGTTGCTAATTCGTTGTTTTTAATTCAATGACTGTCATTGACTCATTGTCATTTGGAAGTAGCATATGCGTTTTCAAAATATCATTTGGCCAAATAAACAATCACTGTTTCTTCGTGATATATAATTTTTTCGTCTATTTACTTAGAATTCTTATTAATTTAAATGATAAAAAATTACACAAGTAAATATTTATTTTAAAATAATGTTGTAAAGTTTAAAAATTAATTATATATCGCACATAAAATGTTTTTTTGGATAATAGAAATTATCTTTTTGTATAATTATATGATGCATCAATTGATTTTTTTTGTTAAAATAAAAATTAAGATATAGTTAAGTTCAATTGTGAGTCTGTAACCGTTTGGGTGGAACCCACATATTATAAATGTATAGCTCACGTCAAGTGTGCTAGAAGCTGGTTTCTTATTAGAGTGATTGGATCTAAATCAATCTCAGAACTTATCAAGGGTTATAAATGATACTTTGTCTATATATTTAATTGATATGAGCCCAATTAAAATAGACTCTTATATTATATTAAAATAAATAAGCTTAACTCTACTTTAAAAATTCACTCACAAAAAAAAGTTATCCAAATTATAAGTAATAATTTACATAAACACTTAATCAACGTGGGAGTTTAACACTTTGCTCAATCGTCAGTCATTGTGGGTGGAACTCGACACTTGAAGCGGTGATGATGTGCCTGTTATCGCTCATTCAAACTGGTCTAATCAGCCAACAAATGGTAGGCTTTGTATCACGTTTTTCAAGAATGGCGTCAAGATTATATTTGGGAAGACGGAATTGTCAGCGCAGAATAGGTGAAGAGGTACACGGAAGTCATGGTTTGGAGGGACCAAAATGCTGAAGAGACACAGAAGAGAGCAATGGAGTTGAAAGATGCAGCAAAGAAAGCAGTGGCGGATGGTGCTTCCTTTGAAATATCAATCAGTTTGTGCGTGAAAATGTTTGAAAATCCAATTTGAGTCAAACATTAATGCAATATGCATAACTTTCACGTCTTTCATGAAAAAATAAATCATAGTAAATTTTGGAATGTTCGTGTAATTTTTTATATTTTTTCAATTTACACAAATATTTCTTATAAAACAAACAGTGTTGACTTAGATAATTGGTTTGTGTGCTCCTTGAATCCTTGGCTGATCCCCTCAATGTTTCGGGTTGGAATTTTAAGCCAAACACTAAAAAGATTAATTAATTCTCATGAATATATTAAGCTGATATGGAGTGTGTACCTATATATATATATATATATATATATATATATATATATATATATATATATATCACATATCTAATGAGAAGTTTTTATTGTAAGAGAGTGAAAAAAGTAAATTTGACAATATATATAGATGGTCAAAATTAAAAATTATTTAAATATTATATGATTACTTAAAAAATCACATGTATTTATGTTCTAATTTTGATTATTTATGTAAAATTTAATTATTAAGAATTAATCTTCTCACATCTTATAGTAAACACTTATTTCATTAGTTTCACTCTCTATATATATTGTATTAAAAATGTATCGCTTGATAATGTACACATAAAAAGCACTTTTTGGCTT
The DNA here is from genome assembly GCA_029884595.1 of Ormosia semicastrata. Classification (NCBI taxonomy): domain Eukaryota; kingdom Viridiplantae; phylum Streptophyta; class Magnoliopsida; order Fabales; family Fabaceae; genus Ormosia; species Ormosia semicastrata. The sequence continues at coordinate 15,383,093 of JAQQTO010000037.1, forward strand.
TTGTTCATAGTTATTTATGTCTTTGGTAGTATGTTGGAGGCGTAGAAGTGGGACGAAATAAATTTCTTTCTATGAGAGTGAATTAGAAAGGGATAAGAGTGGAGAAAAGGGTAAAACTTAAGGATGTTTATGAGACTCGATATTTTTATTAGGTCAAGTTTTAAGAGTCAGACCCTTTGACTTTATTAGTAATTGTGGTCGTGTTATTCATTCATTTAAAATACTTCAATTTTTCTCCACCGTATGTCTTTGTATGTGTCTATTTGCTTACACTAGTATCTCTCGCGTTATTCATTTCTTTTTTTTTTCTTTATCAAATTTGGAGACTTCTCTCACTCTCACTCTCATCTCTCTCATCTTTTCCTCTTATCATTTGTTTTTTTCTTTATCAAATTTTAAACTTTTCTCACTCTTAGTCTCGTCTCCTTCGTTTTCATCTTCTCTTTATTTCCTCAAAATTTCAATTTTCTTCTCCCTTTACCCATTCTTCCAAACCCTTTACCCATTCCCCAAACTTTGTTTTTCCCTAAATATAATAGAGAAAAGGGACGATTTGATGAACATGCATTCAGACAAGTTTGATACCATCTTGAACGAATTTGAAAAGCTGTACCACTAAGGTATTCTATCAACATATCTGTAAAGTTCATTTCTTTATTTTTTTATTCTGGTTCTTTGCATCAGACATTTTACTTCATTATCTGATTTGAAGGAGTTAAGAGGTGTAATATACTCACAAGGATTTAGGATTTTTCAGTTCAAAAGCCCAAAGAGCAAGTGGTAGTTGCTAAGGCATTGCTTGATTTGATCCACACTCTGGTGGGTAATGGAAGCATGCAAGTTTCTCTCAACTCTTAATTGTAAAAGTTTAAAATACAAATAACTGTCTTGAATGATCTTTTTTTCTAGTTCTTGTTTGTGAGGAGTCTGAGGCTTTGAATAATCATGCTCCCAGTTTGGTAGGATGTTCTGTTAGTAGATTATAACAAGGGTGATGTAGTTGATAATTAGTATTGCAGTAGTTGATAACATCAGACATATGGTGGGAACATAACAATTACTATATTAAATAAAGCATTTAGTAGCTTGTGACATTTTTTTGGTTGTTGGGTGTTTTTCCCCTTCCATAGACTCTAGTATTGTAGTAGGATTAGGATTAGTGGTTGGAGTGACATTTACCGGTACGTGCTTATAACAATGCTGACATTATTGATAATTACCAGTGCATTACTTGATAATAAATGAAATATGCTTGTAACATGACAGTATATAGTTGATAATTTGCAGGTGTGTGCAGCAATCCAAAATCGAATTTGCAGGTGCATGAGATGGGTTGGCTCTTAGGTTATGGTCTCTACTAATGGTGTTGATGAGCTTCACTGTTTATGGAGTTATTGAAATCTGACTTTAATTTGAATTTGTATAGCTCTGATGTCATTCTGTGCCTTTACCACATTTTGCAGAGTGAAGATGATGCTCCCAATCCTGTTGTAAGCTCAGCTGTAAGTGTATCTTTTTAAGGAAATATTTTTACCTTTTATAGACATGTTCTCCATTCTCCATACTTTTTGTCCTGGGTGAACTAGGTCATATTTGAAGCCTCATTTTGTTCTTAGTGCAGTCCTTTATGTCTCTAAGGTTTTCAACATCTAATTTCAATGTAAAATGTTTTTTAGATTAACACTTGCAACGAATTCTATTGTGATTATTTCTCTCCAAATAAGGCTTACAGACCCGAGATAGACAAAAGCTTGGACTGGCTGGTATTGATGCCCTGTTTCTTCTTATGTTTCCTCTGTTGTGTTTCTTTTATATATCTTCTCTATTAAATTTCTTTCTATATTAGAATAAGAATAAGTATTAGAATGGCAATTCAAAGTTTGTTTGGAGGCTTGATATTTGTTTACAATGTGATTGGAGGATTAATAGTGAACAGTTTTTACAACCTTAAGCTTCGCTAATCGGTTCCATTATTTGTTAGGTACAATTCAAGTTTGTTTGTAGATTAAACCGGTAACATAAAGGATAACATGTCCTAGAGCAAATCAAGGATAACAAGGTAAGGCAATGAGCTAGGTATAATTAATTAGTCACTAAAGAAATAAAATTGCTCTGCCAGAGAAAAGTCCAAAAGAAAAATAGTCAGCAAAATGTGTTGTTATATTCTGAACAATCTGTACTAAATGCCTGATAATTTGAGTTATAAGACTCCTAATGACATGAGATTGGCCTCATTTGAAAGCTGAGAAGGGGTATTATATTGTGTTAAAATTTTAGAATTTTTACTCATCTGGTTCACTACCATAAGACATGTATGCATACATATTTTGCTAAATGTGCAGCAATAGAAGCTTGAGGTTGTGAAAGTTGTTAAGAGCAGTGTTCAATTTAAGTTTTTGTTTGGGTGAATATGAGAGTCTATTGCTGAATTTGGTTGGGTTGTTGTGTGTTAGGGTTAGGGCTTCTTAGAATTTGACATTAGGAAGTTTTTGTGTTCTGAAAATATCTTCCAATATTATAGTTGTGACCAATACAGTTGATTAATTTATTCTTCATTTATGCTTTAATCTTGCTATACTTGTGAAATTCAGACTTCGTCTTGTGTATATACAGATTACTTTCATGGACAGGTCACGATCGAGACAGAGGTCTAATTTGTCCAACACCGATCAGGTAACCAACATGGTTAATATATAAAAAATTGTTATAATGAGTGACTTTGCAAATATGTTGAACAATTAGTTCTCATAACGCAGAATTGCAATTAAGGCATGTTTGCAAACTAAAGTTGTTGATTGATGTGAATAACACTTTGATTGATGCGCAGAAGTCCCGAATTGAGTCCACCCCATTGAAGTCATTGTTATATATTCCCAAGAAATTAGAAATCAATTATGTCCTGTTGTGGGAGTTAGCATATAGATGAGTTGAAAGAAGTGGGGGATTTAGAGTTAGAAGTAGGATTATCCCATTTAGTCTGTTAGATATGTGCTTGGCACTTGGATTTCACATTGTAGGGGAAAGAGTGAATGCACATGACAATGGAGTAAGCTATACTTTGTCCTTGTTTCAGGGGGAAGATGTAATCATTGCCACGATTTATCATGAGCTTTATCAGCATCTAGGAAATGAAGATATGAATAATTTTTGTCAACTTTATATCTTACTTGTCTTTGGGGAGTTCTATTTTCCCGTTACAGGTGTCAATGTGCACTCTGCCTCCATTTACCTGTTAGATGACTTGGACTCTCTAGATAATTACAGCTGGGGTTTAGCGATGTATGATTTCTTGGTGGATGACCTGACCCGAGTTGCGTGTATAGTGAATGAATGTAAGAATACGCATCAAATCCATTTAATGGGATGTGCAACACTTTTGCAGGTATATGTTTAATAATTTACTATACATCGTGGTTGTTATAATTGTTTCATATACTCCTGCAACTTTTTCTTTTCTTTTCTTATTGCATCATTTTGATAGTGAACATGTGCTTTTCACCAAGGTTTGGGCTTTTGATCACTTGTCATTGTACCCCATATCAACTGTTATAAATACTCATTCTTTCTCACATTACTTGAAATGACATGTGTTTAGGGTGAAGGAGGAGAAAGTGCACATTGCAATTGAAAAAAAACAAGGTAACATATGTATTTAAATGGTGTGTACACTGCTGAGACATTTGAATGAAAATGATTTTATATAACAAAAATTTATGGTATTTAACCGTAGTAATTCACCTTCACCATGCTCGTTAACTACATATCTATTGGTTATTGACATCTAGGTAACTGAAGATCTGGTTGCATCGAGGGAAGAGTATGAGATTGACATAGTCAGGGATGTAATAGCGGAGGAGCAGCAACATAGTTTTGGATATCGACGGCCGAGGCAATTTGATGTGGAGGACCTTGTGAGTGATATTTCTTGGGTGGTTGCTGTGAACATACAAATGAACAATAGGATTCCTATTTTGGAGACAAAAGTGAGCACACTGAAACAGTTATTATTACACCATTCAATGCCTCCACCTTCAAGTTGTCCTAGTGGCAGTCCAGTGTATGACCAGAGTGTTTAACCATTGAATGCAGGTTGCACGCCTTTCTATAGAGTTAGTCAAGGTGATGAGCCTAGTGGTCAACAACCACCTGCACATGGTAGCCCTTCTATGCCATTCTTGGGACGCAGCTCCGTTGTTGTTCATAGCACAGAGTTGGATGGTGGGGAATCAATGAGACTAAAAGGTGAGAAGTCACATATCCAAACACTTATACAAAAAAAGAAAAAGAAGTAATAAGATTAGTTGGTGAGATGATGAGCGCCGAACTCAATCAAAATTAAAACTGAGTTATACCTATGGCTTGTAGCATAGGAGTCAACACCGAATCATCTCTTAAGGATTTAAGTTACAATTTAACCAGATCAAGCCAAAATTGGGAAGGGTGTTTGAGTATATAGGAAACGTAAATAACAGAATTCAAACAAAAATAGAGAAAACAAAATTAATAAAGCAACCAATCTAAGAGAATTAACCAAACCTGATCTTAATTCATCCTTGATTATTATAGGTCCATTCAATTATCAATCAAGTCCTTGGTCTTATAGCACTTCAAGTCATCTCTCAATGATCCACGGATCTTCTACTAGAAACGCTTCCAGGATTCCATTAATTAAGGTTAGACAAATTAAGCACTCATCCAAACTGAAATTAACTTAAAAATGAAGATCCAACCAAGTTAAACATTTCATCAAACACCTTCAATGCCTTGTTTAATCTCTGAGTCCATCTCTTTGCATATGATAATTAAGTAATTAACATATGAAAATTCTAATCAAACAACCAGAATTAACAAAGAGAAGAAGAAGAAGAGAAACTTGATTAATAGATGAATATAACAATTAAAGCAGAATCTCAAGATTAAGCATCAATTTGTTCAATCTCTTGGATTGATCTAAAGGCCCTACCCCTCAATGAGAAGGGGAGAACTCAGAAAAATAAAAGAAGGGAAAATGAAATTCTAGAGAGGAGGAGGAGGAAGAAGTTCTAGAGAGAAGAAGAGAAAAGTGTAGAATAAGAGAGGTCCCCTCTGCTACCTCAGATTTCTACCTAAAACTGCTAAAACCACTTCTTATTTTGGCCTCACATGATTAGAATCCACTTAGAAACAAAGTTGGGTCTATTATGAGAAATTAGGCCCAAACCCCAAGCAATTTGGAGTTCTACAACTCAAGTTATGGTCAAAACAATATCAAATGGTCACTAAACTCGTATTCTGACTTCCAGGCCCAATTCGGTTCACTAGACATTCGATTGAGACTTCGAGCTCTTCATCAAGGTTGTAGAGCTTCCTCTCAGCTTTCCTACAAGGTAAATGCATAATTACCAGATATCTAGAACTCAATATATGACCAAAATACAGAAATAGTGTAAAACCTCAACAATGCTGGAAATTATCAATTAAGCCCAATTTGAGCCCAAACTTATAAAATATGACCAAGCTCAAATAATTAAGTACATGGAGAGTGTAAATCACTAAAAATGAGAGCTTATTAATGTATAAAATATGTGATTATCATGAGACATCTGTGTCCTAGGTAGATTAAATATGTATTGCATTTTCTCTCTCTTACCACTAAGCTATTTCCTTTTCCTATTTTATTATACCATAATTTTATAATTGTTAAGATTTTATTTAAATATATTTTACTCACTCATAATCACTAATAATATATTTTATTGTGCCAACAAGTTATTCTGTTCTATGTTATATTCCTCATAAACTCTTACATGGGATTAGGGGGTTTATATGTGCAACTGTTGGCTCCTGTGATACACAATCGAACTAAGTCACAGATAACCCTAACTCCAACCTTTGCACTTGGGTTAAAGCTCAGCCCAAGAAGTGTGGTAAGGCAAATGCATCCAAACTCCTTACACCGACGTGCAAAAGAAGAAGAAGACAATGCGTTAGTATTGTAGAAATGGTATAAATATGTGCATGAATTGTAATGTTTTGCTTGTTATAGCTGACCTTTTGTGGGACTACCCTTGTACTCAACCACAAGTTTCGTCGAAGCATATATATGGTCTAGGGTTTTTGTTTAGGGATCATGAAAGGCAATGGTTGGAGCTATATAAATTAAATACTCTATTGTTGGCAATGAGTGTTCAATCAGTCAACAAGTGTCCATTGTGCATCATATATGTTAATGTATGGAAAGTAGTGTATTTGGAATGTGTAGTTTTATGGTTAATACATTAGGAATAAATGGTCAATATGCATGATTATGTGGGGAATGTAAATATGTGTTCCTGGCCATTTAGTGTTGATAACTCTGCCTAGGAAGTAGATAACATGTTACACAATAGTTGGTAACTTGAATAACACTAGAGAAACTTTTTCGCGATATGCAAATTAACTGGTTAATGGATTGGGAACAAGTGCTTAATCTCTATGAGTTTCTGATTAATCCAAAAATGAGTTCCCAATAGTGAGGGGAACTTGTTATAAATAAATTACTAATTGGAGTTGAGATGTGTAGTTTTCTGGTTAACATGTTAGAAATAAATGGTCAATATCCATGATTTTGTGGTGAATCTCATTACTTGGTGAATACAAATTAACTGGTTAATATATTAGGCAAAAATGGTTAATCTCTATAAATTTCTGGTTAATCCAAAAATAAGTTCCTAATAATGGGGAGAAACTAGTTACAAATAAATTATTAGTTGGAGTTGAGATGTATAATTTTATGGTTAACCTGTTACGAATAAATGGTCAATATGCACAGTTTGTGATAAATCTGATTACTTGGTAAATGCAAATTAACTGGTTAATGAAGTAGGAAAGAGTGGTTAATAGACATGTGTTTTTGGTTAATCCAAAAAGGTGTTCCCAAGAGTATGGAGAAAGTTGTTGGAAATCCAAGACTAGTTGAAGTTGATATGTGTAATTTTGAAGTTAACCCATTACGAATAAATGATCAATATGCATAGTTTTGTGATGAATCTCATTACTTGGTGAATACGAATTAACTGGTTAATGAATTGGGAAATAGTAGTTAATATACATGCATTTCTGGTTAATCAAAAATGTGTTCCCAAGAGTGGGGGAAACTTGATAGAAATCTAAGACTAGTTGGAGTTGATATGCGTAATTTTGTAGTTAACCCATTACGAATAAATCGTCAATATACATAGTTTGTGGTGAATCTCATTACTTGGTGATTGCAAATTAACTGGTTAATGAATTGGGAAACAATGGTTAATATACATGTGTTTCTGGTTAATCCAAAAATGTGTTCCCAAGAGTTGGGCGAAACTTGTTACAAATTCATAACTAGTTGGAGTTGAGATATGTAATTTTGTGATTAACAAGTTACGAATAAATGGTCAATCTCCATGCTTTTGTGGTGAAGACGTGTACTGTCAATTAGAAAATGTAGCATTTTAACATTGACACAATTAATGTAGCAAAATTTCTTACATATATATTATACGTTCGATGGACTACGCTATCGTAGCAATAATTGGTTGTCACACAAATCCTATTTTGGTGTGCCCAAAATTTCAAAATATCCATTAAATCATTGACTGCATAATAAATACACAGGAAAGAACAATGCAACCATGCTATGAACGATCATCCTACAAGTTAGGTCAAAATATAAAATATATACACTAATTTCAATATTAATGAGGACATCAGACACAAAATATAAAAATTATAGCATGCTACTTACAAAATGAAACTAGATGGTGGGGATGCAGGGATGTTGGACTTAGTGTTTAATTGAAAATATATTAACATGCATTATTACACCTGTATACATAAGTATACATAGGGCCAAGATAAAGAGTGCAGAATAAAATGCGAAATCAGGACAGCAACTTAATAGCATTTGCAGCTCTCAAAACTTCTTCTCTGCACTCATTGTTTGGATACAAGACCCAGCAACATAATAAGTCACGTCGAATTTGCATAACTTCTCCCTGTTCTAGTATAGTATGAATAAATAGAAATTCTAATAGAATGTAATTGTTAAATCAGAAATCAAAGCAACTCCCTCACTAAAGACCAATCGGGCATAGTCTTCTCTCCAAACATTTTCTATCCATCTCATATCTTTATGTACTTGATCACGTATATTCCGCAATCATCTCTGTTTCAATAACATACAAGCAAGAACCCGTGAAAAAATCAAACACATATGCCTAAACATAACAATTAATATTTTTTTTAAAAAGCAATCGTACTCACGAGTTGCGTTACCGGGCCAAATCAACCTCCACTAGCTCTAAAGGAGTGTGAATCTTCAAGGTTGGACTAAGTAACTTCAAAACTTCTTCAAACTGAAGCTTCAACAAATTGAAAAAGTTCAAAGTCAAATTATACAAAACAACTAATACAATATCATTATAATGGCATTAGAGAATTGTGATACCGTCAAATCGTCCAGCCTAGCTTTTTCAGTATCCTTGTGACTGCCCAATGAATCCAACACATACAACTTTTTATTTCTCAGATCCAATACATAACACCACCAATGCCCTTCGAACACGATTGGAGCGAAAATCTACATGAAGAAATATATCCAAGTTCATTGAATGTGTTCCTTGTAATATCCATAGATAAATAGTATTACTATTCATTGAATCTATATATGATTAACAAACTAATAGAATGAAATATTTTGTACTCTTCTCAAATAAATCAACATGAACCAAAATGTTTAGGTTGTACATACCAGCAGGTTTAGTTGAAGGCATTTGGCCTCGCTTCATAGTTCTAGAACAATTTGGCTTATCCCAAGCTTTTAACTGCTTCAAGGGACATGAACAACCTACTATTGAATCATTATCAGATTAGATGAATTTACATAACCAGTTTAGATGTAAAAAAACTTTTCATTGGAAATCTACCACCTAAACCTTTTCAAATATGCATGTATATAATACTTAACAGGAAAAAGCACTGACAACCAATGAATTGAATATAACTCTAAGTTTCTACCTACTAAATAGGACCCTTAAATGAGCTTTCTGTTAGGAGTTATTAATAAAAATTCATAGAAGTCCTAGAAATCTAATTGAATTTCAATTTCTCACTCCAGAAAATGAAACCCAAAAACAAGTTACACAAATAGAGAAGAACAATAATCCAAGAGAAAAAAAGGTCAAAACCACAAATGCTGTTATCAACCTATTAACATATTTATAGAAATCAGCCATGACTCATAAAGAATTCCTTATGCAGCTTACAAAGTATGCTGACAGAACCCATTATGCTGCTACATACAATATGTTTTTTATATGATTTAGTTTTTTAACAACCTCTTAAAGTACCGTATGAATACTTGAGACTTAGTCCAAAAATTTGAGGATTATTACAGTATTACTGTTATCTAAAATAGTTCCTAATTATTGAAATTCTCCAGTGGGAATGAAATTATCCAAAATTAATCCAACGAAAACCCAAGATGACCTAAATAGTCTATAATCAAATTTGCAGGATCCTTCAAAGAAAAACTTAGTCATTACACAATAGGACTCTGTGCAGTCAATGAAGGTAAAAGGGAAAATGAATAGGCAATGGTTCCAGAGATTTACAGTTCTACTCAATTCCTCTAGTATATTGTTTAGAAGCTCACTAATGAAACTTTTATCTCATTTTGTCCATAGATACAAACAATGCAACATACAGACAAAGACAACATAAAGGAGAGAATCTCCCCCACCCCCATAAACTCCTCCAATTGATAAAGAACCAGAACACAAATTAGACAGGCAAACTTATCAAGTATATCATATGGATTTAAGAATCCAAAATTTTAAAATGAAAATGACAACAGGTACATTAAGTGATATACTAAACTTTTTTGGGGGGGTGGGGAAAAGGATAATTGATCTGACGATTATTTTCATATTTTAATTGCCTTATGATTGATTTAATTGGACTCCATATGTGCTTAATTGTTGATATTTAGCTAAGTTTCTGCTTTAGAGCTTAATTGGATGTTTATTGTGAAACTATACCTAAATGTGGTTATAAACACTCATAAACGTATTGTGATTTTCAGGAGATCTATGAGTGATGGAGTCCATTGGTATTGAGCTATTGAGAAGAGAGTTAAGAGACTTAAGGGAATCAATACCAACTCCTAGAAGCAAAGGAAGAAGGGCATTCATGAAGAATCAAGGCTGGATCTGAAGAAAATGATCAACACGGCCCGTGTCAAATGACACGGGATAGGCCGTGTATCATTCTGACTTTGAAGATTGGAAAGTTTTGATCAACACGGCCTGTGTCAAGTGACACGGGGTAGGCCGTGTACTTCTCTGACTTCACGAGGAAGAGTCAATTTCAAGCCTTGACCGAGAACACGGCCCGTGTCAAGTGACACGGGGTGGGCCGTGTTCTTCTCTGACTTTGGAATAGCTGAGAATCTGTCATCAGAATTGAACACGGGTTGGGCCGTGTAATATGACACGGCCCGTGTTGTCGCATCAGAATATTAATTTCGTGTTTTAATGCTAAATTAGGTTCACAAACCTATAAATAGGGTTGCTTAGAGTCCCTAAAGGAGGTCTTGTCGGGAGCCAAAAGAGGATTCAAGACCAAGGGAAAGGAGATTGGATTGAAGATTGGAGTCTCGGGTTCGAGCAATCGAAGATCGATCATCCCCAACCTTCGGAAACTAGTTTGATCTTCAGTTTTCTTTTGCACTTTTGTTCTGGATAATGTTTTTCTTTAATTCTTCTTCTGTTTTTAACTTTGCCATGTGTGGCTAAACTTCTTGATTGGTTAAGGGAAGATGAAACCCTAGTTTTGATTATGTGAATCTTGCATATTTCTTTATATCAATACAGTTATGTTTTTATTCATATATTTCTGAATCTATTGTTGGTATGAAGGTTTTTATACTTGTTCCCGCTTTCAAAGTGGTAGATCTGGGTTTATTATGCGCGGTTGCGGTAGTAAATCTAGCAGAATGTATGATGTTCATGTGGGTATAATTATCTTTATGCTATTTACCAATTATAAAAGTGGTAGATCTGGATATATTATCTTGTGGTTGCATGTAATAGATCTAGTGAAATATATGTTCTAAGTAATTTAATCCGGTGTGTGATTAGATCTTAGTGTGTTTGGTTTTCTAAATCTTAATGCAATTGTTGGATAGTTGTAAGAGCGGTTGCTTTATAACTAATCAATGATTAGGAGTTGATTTGAGCGGTTGCTAAATTAGCCAACACTTAAGGAAAACAAGAGATTTATCTCACAATCACATAAGAACATAATTGATCATGTTGGTATAAAGAGTATGTAAGTTAGCATAAACATATAAATCTAGTGGTGGATTCCATCTATTAACCAATATCTTTAACTTGATAATTCAATTTGTGTTTACTGTTTTGGTTTAAGTTTAATTTCTCTTTTTAGTTTTAATCAACAAAACCCCCCTTTTACTTTTATTGTTTATTTTTCATCAGAGTTTAATTTAGGAATTGGATTGATAGTGTTAATTGAATTGGTTCTCTGTGGATCGACCATTGCTTACTACAACTGGTTGCAAGGTTTTTATATTTTTGGTGGAACTTGGCAACTATTTTTTATATTTATTTTTAATCACATTCTACACCACACCAATAATATACATTACCTTTCCTCATGGTCAGTGCAACAACAACATCATTTTCAACTTGAACAATAAAAAAATATTTTTTGGTAGGAAATTGTCAACATCTATGACACATAAGTCATATGAGGAGCATGCAGAACTTTTAGGCTAGTTAGAGATTAAGAATAGATGTAATGAAAACATCCAAGAGTTAGACATCTCCTAAATGCTCACATTTTAAAAAAATAATAAACCAAAGAAATAAAAATCAAATAAAGCATAATGTGATAGTACCTTTTGATCTGCCGCAGTCTTAGAGTCCTCTAATACTTCCCCTATACCAGGAAGAACTAACTGTTGATTATTAGTTGGTTGATCAATGAGATCTTGCAACTTATGCTTTATGTCAAGAAATCTATCAGATGGCTTGCATCGAATGAAGTATGTTGTCTTACTACACTTAACACGAATGTACATATCCTAAAATGAAATGATAGTTTAGATACTAAAAATTTCTGATAATGCTAAACAAATACCTAAAAATAATTAGAGTTTCTAAGATAGATTTCAATGTAATACATGACAAAATTGTTCTCATTTCTGACTAAGATCAGCAATCTAGCATTAACATAGCATTGAACGCTTATCATAGCTCAAAGTAGTAATTTTATAATTTAACATGATATGATGTTAATGCACACCAGGCAATTAGATGTCTCTGGAATTGCTAATGAAATCCATATATTAAGCTGACTTTGAAAGATAACAGACAATAATCTTTTTCAGATACAAACCAAAATAACTACTATATAGAAAGATTTCAACCAAACTAATTCAATTCTTATCTTTAAGAAAATGAAATTCAAACAAAACTCAAAACAATCTATAAACATCTTCATGATTGTCTAACATCATTATAAACACCTTCATGATTGCCTAACGTCACTACCATATAAATTGTTAAAATATAAAATTAATTTATATCATGCTCCACTATAAAATCCAAGGCATATCTTAAGGCTCCAGCACTAACACAATGTTTGGGTTTAAAAAGTGTAATTACTAGTTTCACATACATGTTGTTTCCTCTTTTCATTTTTGGGCAAGCACAACAAAGACACTTGTTTTCACTAATTCTTTTTTCAGTTTACTACTCTTCCCAACCTGTTAATATAAAATGAAAAGAACATTTTCCCAGTTAATTGAATGCTGGGAACCCTCTTGAATGCTAGATTTCCCATACTCTTTGACCAAATAGCCAACAAATTCAGGAGTAACACCCTCATTAACCAGAGACTTCACATTATCCACCAGAGTATGGGTCAAATCAAGCAATGCCTAAACATCTGCCACTTGCTCTCTAGGCTTCTGAACTAAAAAATCCTAAATCCTAGTGGGTATGTTACACCTTTTAACCCCTCCAAATCAGATAATGAAGTAAAATGTCAGATGCAAAGAACCAGAAAAAAATAAAGAAATGAACTTTACAGACATGTTAATAATTCACCTTACTTGTGCAGCTTTTTGAACTCATTCAAGATAGGATCAAACGTGTCCGAATGCATGTTCATCAAATCGTCCATTTTCTCTGTTACATTTAGGGAAAAACAAAGTTTGGGGAATGAGTAAAGGGTGTAGGAGAAGGTAAAGGGAGAAAAAATTGAAATTTTGGGGAAAGGAAGAGAAGAGGGAGACAAGGGAGATTACGAGACTAAGAGTGAGAGAAGTTTAAAATTTGATAAAGAAAAAGAGAAATGAGAAGAGGAAGAGACAAGGGAGACGAGACTGAAAGTGAGAAAAGTCTCTAAATTTGATTAAAAAAACAAATGAGAAGTGGGAAATAGGGAGGGCTGACTGGCTGAGTCAGCAAATATACATACGGAGGCATATGCTGGACAAAAGTTGGAATATTTTGGTGAACGAGAAACGTTTTCCATAGTAATTGAGTTGGGAGGGTCAACTCTACATTCAAATAAAATTTATAAATTTGAATATTATATATAACTAATTTATAAAATTTTAAAAGTATGAAATAGAAACTATGAAATTTTTTTCAATATATATTTTGAAATAAATTATATCAATACAAAAAATATAAATTTAAGTCAAGAAATTTTATAATTTGTTACTAATTTTCATAAAATTTTAAATTTTAAAATAATAAATAACATCAAGTTGAGTTGGACCGACCAAAAAATATAACCCAAATACGACTCAAAAGTTTATATCAAATCTAATTTCAAGAATCAAATCCAATCAAATTAGGTTCGAGTCGAAGCGAGCCATGAACACCCTTAATAAAACATATGCATGACCATAAATTCCACTTTTTGTCCCCAAATGGGCAGACGGAATGAGCTGTTTTATTTATTAAAAATTAGTTAACCTTTTGGTTTATTTTTATTTATTTAGGATATAGTTAGTGATATGAAATTAAAAAATTAATTTCTATCAACAAAATTTAAATGCAGTAATAAGCAAGTCACAATTTTATAAAAATAATCAAAGTTTAAACTTTAAAATTAGTATTTGTTAATCACTATAATAGAAGGATTAATGTCACAAGTCACAACAATGCCTATAAAAATATCCTAAAGATGCAAATAAAAGCTAGCTTATGAGTCACGGCGCTGAATGGTCAAAATGCACAACATTCAGAAGATAATTGATTGGAAGGTTGTTTACTTTTAAAGGAATCGTAATTGATGAAGATTAGCCACTCCTTATTCCTTAAGACTTGAATAAATCCGAAGTCCTGATCAATGGTGCCCGTTGCTTATTTATGATTTCCCTTTGTGAATCTCTTATCATTCCCCTCCCCGGGTCAAACTCCGGTTATCTGTGTTATGTCAGTCCCTTCTTTTTTATCATCGGGACATCACTGATCCATGGATTAGCCACAATCAATACATTTAACTTTTTCTGTTCTAAACTTGTAATTTTCTCTTCTCAATCTCACTCAACCCGTACTTCTCTTGAAATGAAGCAGACATAATTTAGATCTTGGCGTTCCTAATTTGATGCACTTAATGATTTAAATTAATAAAATTAAAATTTAAAAAAAGGAGATAACAAATTATATTTTATATAAGCATTAAACCTAAAGTAAGAATGAGAAACACAGTGAACAAGGTTTTATTTTTTATTTGTTTTGTTATGAGGGGAGTAAAAACTACTAAGAAACACTTTCTGACCATTGTATTTACAAGCAGAAGATAGTTTTTGGCAGAAATACATATTCTTTTCATTGCCTTTAAGTTAAAGAAAAACGAGATTCGGTAAGCCCCGGCCCTTTCATTTTTAAAAAAATGATTGGAGACCACCAACTGAGGATTCTAGTTATCTTGAGCTTGGATGCACCATTTTGTCGTCCATCAATTGTGAAAAGTGAAAATGGAATAAATAAGCGTACATACACATACTAGTCATTTTGTGCTATAGTTGAAACCTCTTCATGCTTGTTTTGCCTTTTTAATTAACTCTTCCATACTTGGAAAGCAATAGCTCCTAGAATCCCGTCTGAAATATAAGCCTTGCCAGTTGTCACCATACAAATTTGTTCAACTGTTTTCCTAACCATAGATTTTTTATTTTTTTATCTTTTTGGGTCACATTAGAGGTACAAGCTTTTGAATAGGGGAGGCAGAAAAATGTGGCCTGGTGGTGGGATGAAACCTTCGAGATCACATCAATCCTAAGTATTCAAGACTTGGCCGGTGACAATTGAGCAACAAGCTATTTGGCATCCGCGTACAAGTTAAATAATTGAGAATCTTGCAATCTTTCCTGCAAGTGCAATTTGTGAGGATGTGAATCCAAGTCCAAAAACTCGGGTGGCTAATGACCCTAGCATGTTGTTGATTCCACCGCCACTTTTGCATCTGGTACTCCCTTTCCACCCTAAACATTTGCACCAGAAACTTGGAACGCTTAGATCCTCTTTGTTCCCCAAGCGAGTAGCAATATTCTTGAGTCAAAATTTGGACAGTCTCAAATGGAAAGAGTGGAACTGGCTAGGATAACTGCGCCTGATTATTACCATAAAAAAATTTCAGTCAACTACTACCATTTAATAGGTCCCACCCCCCAAAAAGCCCTTCACCGTTCATTAGTTAATTAGTAAAGGCGGATTTGGCTTGCTCATTGGAGATGCCAAATCAATCTTTTCAGCCCCACCCCTTTATTTGGGTATAAACACTTCCGGTACTTCACTAATAGGGTTGAAGCCAACACATCTTTCAACTCAAGAATGAGGTGCTCTATTTTACTTCTAGGAGTCCTAATGGTGCTGGTTGTGACAAGGCCGAACCTTGTAAATTGTAGAGTTCTTCCATCACAAGAAAAGGCCACTCATGATGAACCTGTCAAAGAGCATAAGTTTCCGAGAAGGACTGCAGTAATGAAAGACAAGGCCAACACTGAGGATAATATAAGCAGCCGGGTTTTGATTGGGAACCAAGTCCACACGATGTCTTCAGGGCCCAGCAGAAGAGGTGCAGGTCACTAACATAATGTTTCAGACTTTCAATTAATGACTCTTGTTGGCTTTTCATTACTATTTTGCATTTGGATTCGTAATAGATCAGCTTTGTATATGAACTATATGGAAAGTGTAATTTTTGTCTATAAGGTATTTAGGTGTTGATTTTTTAGCAGAGCAAAAATATGAAGAAATTTCGAATTTTGCACATTGTATAACCGTTTGTTAGCTTGAAAAATGAAAAATTACAAGCTCTCACACTGGCAGCATATATAAAAATATAGTAACTGGTTAGGTGATCTTAAAATACTGATATTGTAGACTACTAACTTAGGTGCCAGTGCCATCTGCACAATAATTACTAGTTAGACATTTTTGTACGTGAAATGGTTTTCAGCTTCGTTGGCCTTAGGATTGAGAAACCGAGTACGTACATGGATCAATCAAGTGCTTTATGTGACTCATGCCGCATGCACAGTGTAACGGGTTAGCCCAAATGACCATGTAGTAGACTAAGCAAACCGCCAAACCCATCAAACGGCTAACATTTTCTCCCCCAGTTGATAATTAAATTTTCAGGTATATATATACTTCACATGGCCAATTTGCACAGGTTTTTATAGGCAAAATAAGGTACAGCACTAGTAGTTGGTTACCAAAATATGATTAGATAGCTGACTAGTTGTGGTGAGATCCAAACTAAGTCAATAACCAGGTCGCATGGCTGCGGTTCCAAGTCACGGAACAATCGTGCCTTCCCCCTTTCCCGTTTTTTCCTTTTGTGATGTGAGAGAGAGAGAGAGAGTATAAGATTACTTTGCAACCACACGTTTTGCCTTTCAATAACAACGAAAGCTGTCACGCGTAGCTTCGTTGAAATTGTGAGAAATCAGATCCTCTGTAAGTTCAATTCAACGTAAGGAAAACGTTTTTTCTAACTCAAATATGGTATATGTATATTTATCGTATATTTGTGTGAAATAGATATTAAATTAAATTGTATATGATTATAATATTTTTGTGAAATATATAATAAATTTATGAATAAATTAAAAAAATTTAAAATATAAAAATTAGGCGAATAATGCAGCTGTTAAACGTAAACACCACACTACTGCAAGTAAATTTTTGTTTCCTCTAATTTTACCAAAATAAAATTCGTAATTTATCATGCTTGTATGAGTAATGCTAGCTACATAACCAAACAAAATTATACATAGAATTTATTAAAATTCAAAGGTGCTTGTTAAATAAGTTAAAGTGGTGGAATCACCCATTTATTAAATAATTAAAAATAATGTTAACTCATTCTAGTAAAAATTCTGAAAAATGAATTTTGGCTAGTATTTTCCTACTTATAATTCTCATTGCATCAATGGTTTCAATTTTTTGTTTTCTAATTATAGCATTTAAGATTTTCTCTTAACTTTATTTAACAGCCGACAAGAAATAGGGCGGCTTAATGAAATTGGTGGCCTAAAATTAATCTTTAATTTGAGGCCTTTATGAATGAAAAAAAAAATCGTAGTAAAAAACTTGAAAAATAAAAATAAACCTTGAATTTAGAAAGTAAAAATTTTGAACATTACTAACTTGCGTTGCCTTGATGGAAAAGTGAAAAGTGAGAAATATTTTTGATTCACATGAAAATTGGAAATAAAATAGGCAAATGTTGTGTTATTAAAGAGAAGTGTAACTGCATAATTGATTAAAAAAATGGAAAAAAAATAGAGGCAAGGCAATAGATTAGGTTAGTAAGAAAGTGTTTAAATTATAATTAATTAATTAATGTAAAAATATTTGATTAATTAACGTGAGAAAGAATAAAATTTATTGAGTATTAATTAAGAAATTAAGAGGCTTAATTCTTTATAAATAAATAATACTTATATAAATTATATATATAATAAAGGTTTTTTTAATGAGTATCCTAAAGATACTTATTAATTAAATAATTCAAAATAAAAAAATTTGTATAAAAATTATAATTTTTTAATTTCCAATACATTAAATATTCTACTTTTTATAACAAATTTTTTATTTTAGATCCTTAACAAATATCTTTAATACATTTTTTAGTAAAATTCATATAATAATAGTGCTAATTTTAGGAACCTAAAATTTGGGAGTCCTAAAGCTTGAGAGGCCTTAAGCTGCGGCAGGCCCGAACAAGAAATGATGACTTAGTACATACGTGTATCAAATGGGAAAATTCTTACAGAGTCATAATCTATCATATCATCTATTAGGTATTTAATTCATTAATTGACTTGTTTGAAAGTATTTTTCAAATATTGGTGACTTAAATATACCTTTTTGATCCTTTTAAATATATTGATTTTTGATTTTGATTTCTTAAACAAATATTTACAGTTTGTGTCTTTATAATTTTAAAAGTAAATAGAATTAACTTAATTCAATCTCTTTTATATTAAACCTTCACTCATTTAAAGAGTTCATAAAAAATTAATATAAAATAGTTGAATTAAATAAATTCCACTCACTTCTTAAATAAAAGTAAAAACTAAATTCACTTACTTTTAAAATTACAGACATAAATCATAACAAAAATTTTTGAAGTGTCAAAATGACTCTTATATTCTTACATCAAACAGTGTATATACTCTTTTTTACACCTCATTTAATACTATTCATTATACGTATTTTTTTTTATTATTTTCTCTCACTCAATCACATTTCTTAAAAATAGTGTGAACAATCATACACTCCTAAAAAAATGTATGACTAACATTTTTCATTTTATAACCTTACACGTGTTTTATATTAAATGGAATATCAATAATAAATAATGCCTAACAAAGAATTGCTCTATTTAAAGAGGTGGTACACACACTATCATGTTTCATTGAAACTTCTTGAGCAAGTGAGTTCAACACTCATTGGTTTCATGCTTAGCTCATATTTTAAATGAGTCAAATATATATTTTGAATTATTGAGCCTAAAATTGAATCGAGATATGAGCAGCTTTATGCTCGATTCAATTCATTTCTACATATATAACTAAGTTGGGCAGAGTAAATCAATAAACAAATTAATATTTTAAGTTATTTCAATAGTTTGATGGGAGAAATTTTTGTACGGTATCCATATTCACTTTGTGAATTCAATGGTTCTTCCTTGATTTAAAATAATAATAATAATAAACCATGGTGTACTCCAACACAATTGTGCCTAAGATTTTTTCTATTTAATTTAATGATGACACATATATAAACTATCACGTGTCCATCTATGCATGCATTATGTCATAAAAAAATAAGCATTTCACAACTTATAACGGAACAGGAAATTCATGAAAGACCGTGATTTGATCCCCACTCAGCATATATTAAGTTTATTTTTATTTTTTGCTGAATATATTAAGTGTATTTAAAACATAGAAAACAAACCTAATACAGCAAGCAAGCTGAAGAAACTGCAGCAACTTATACCATAGAGACTTCACGAAGGTAATTGTACGTTGAAGGGCTTAATAATCTATCTGCCATCATCAAGTTTCACCTGTGAGAAAACGGAATCCACTGCACTATCTGATTGATCATCCCTCAGAATTGCCATTTCTTCCGTTTCACCTAGTGTGGAGAGTGAAGGAAGACGCCGAACTATTGGCAGCTCAAGTGATGCTGAAACACCACTAGAACTGTCCTGGTGCTGCTCTCTCTGTATAGCCCCTCGTTGAAGCTGCAGGGCATACTCCAAGTCCCACAACACATCACCCATGCTAGGCCTATCGAAACCGTCATCCTGTAAACACTTCTCTACTGTAACACTAAATTTTCTCAGTGAGTTTGGATCTATTTGACCCTTGATGGAAGGGTCTATTATCTCTTCCAACATACCTTTGTTCTTGCAAAGGACTCCCCATTCAGCCAAGTTCACTTGCTCCCTTGGAAGCATAGGATTCGTATCAATGGCTGGTCTTGCACATAACACTTCAAGAAGCAGTACCCCAAATGAATAGACATCAGATTTTTCAGTCAATTGATAGGATCTGAAATACTCGGGATCAAGGTAACCGAAAGTGCCCTTAACACCCGTGATAATATGTGGTTGCTGATCAAGAGGACCTGTTCTTGAAAGGCCAAAGTCAGCAACCTTAGCCACATGGTTTTCATCAAGCAATATATTTGTGGACTTGACATCACGGTGAATGATGCCACCAGAAGACCCTTTATGAAGGTAATTAAGGCCCCTGGCAGCTCCAATGCAAATTTCAAGCCTCTGCGTCCAAGACAAGTTTGGCAAATTTGAATTGTACAAATGATCTCTTAGTGTCCCTTTTTCCATGTACTCATAAACCAGTATCATCTCAGACCTTTCAGCACAATACCCTATCAAGGAAACAAGATGACGATGACGAATTTTGGACAGAACCATGATCTCAGTTTGAAATTCAGGAAGGCCTTGTGCTAAACCTGGCTCACTTCTTTTCACGGCCACGTTCAAGCCATTCTTGAGAACACCTTTATAGACAACACCAAAACCACCCTTTCCAATTACCCGTTTCCTATCAAAGTTGTTGGTTGCAACTTGAATTTCAACAAAAGGGATTTTCAGTTCTAGATTTAAGTAAGGGACAGGGGATCCATGTGAGCTTCCCCATCTGCCGTGGGAACTCCCTCCTCCTTGAAGTGGCAGTGGCAACCAATCAAGAGCTTCAGCAGCCTTCGATTTCCTGAATTTCAGACACACAACGAACCCAACTACTAAAATGCAAATCAGGGTTAAGGCTCCAAGAGCTGACACCAGTCCTACAGGAAAATGCCTTTTCCTTTCGTTTATAGGACCTGGACCTGTTTCGTCTATGATTTCCATCACTTCTAGCCCATTTAGGTAAGCATATTTATTAAGAGACTTCTCATCAGGGCCTATGCTGATATTCATGTGTCCAGAGTCATCAGAATCAACCACAAAATCCAAATAAAAAGGAACATTATTCTCATTAAAGTAGTCGTAGGAACTGATTTTCATACTGAAGTCATTGTAGATGTACAGATTGAAGTGTGAAGTTTGCAAAGTGTCATTAATAATATAACAGAAGTGAGCCCGAACGAGATGTTTAGCTTTCTTTTTCACACCAAGTACCCAGGTTACGTTGGATTGGATGCTGGAGTTTGTATTTTTCATCACTCTAGCATTCTGATAGACAGGATAGGGGGCAATATTTGGAGTAGCTGTAGCTGCTAGGCCAACAAAAGGAACCTCTTCTCCCTTGTAGTCAATCGTATTGGAGACGTGGATTTTGGCTCCGTTTATAGCATAATCATCATCAGTATCCCATTTTCTCCACAAGGTATCACGGTCTTCTGTGACACCAGAGCCTCCAGCACTAAGCCTGTAACTCGTTTGTAACACCCGAGAGAGTATGCCTTTGTAGTCACTGGTGTTTCCTTTGGGAGTAACATGTGAAGCCACATCTGGGGTGAAATTATCAGGCAGAAGGAAGAGTTCTATAGCGTTTACAAATGCAAAAGATGATTCCAGAGGTGTAAAGATTATTTGGAAGGTGTTACTATTGATGCTTAAGAAAAACTCCTTCACTAAAGCAGAGTTGGTGAGGTTTTGAGCACTGAAATTGTGCAACAGCCAGAACCCAGGAACAGAAACATTGAAAAGAGCTGAGGACAAGTTACCTGGGGAGGAGAAAGCAAAGAAATGGAGGCGTAACAGATGATAACCATGTTTTTCGATTCTGAAATCATATGCAGATTGGCTTTGGAAAAGTCTTGCAGTTTGATACAGAGGAGGTGTAGTTGATGATTGATTGCTCTCCTTCTCAGTGCTGCTATGCTTTCGAAACGAGAAGGAGAAAGAAGATTCCCCAAGGAAATTCCGACCACTGTCGTTCACATTGCTATCTGACCCACAGTTGATGAAATACTTTTCTGGGACAGAGTAGGCCAATGAAAGGACCTGGAGTGATGAGTGCTGAAGAAAAAAGAGGAGTATACACAGAGAGATATGGAGTTTATGGTATTTTAGAGTTTCCATGAAAAAGAAAGAAAGTTGCTAGTTTGAAACTCGGTATATTTTTTAAATCTGATTATTGTATGTCAGAAAAAACTATGGAGTGTGGATTTGAATGAGCAATGGAATCAGACAAAAGAAAGACTTGAGGGTAGGTCATGTGGTCAGCTACAAGCGGAGTTAAAATATCTTGCACCGTGTGGAATTTGGCGCTCGGTCCAAAACTATTCCATTTGCCCTCGAGCACTTGGAAGAAAATTAAGCAGAAGTTCCCGTGGAAGAGACGTGTCAATTTCGAATAGTAAGCCGTTGCTACTGTGCTATCAAGCACGACAAGTCGTTTTTTTAAGGTATGTCCACGTGTCAATCCCGTATTCGTATTCGATACAAAATGATATGCATATAACATTCGTATCTTATGTATCTAAATATATTTAATTAAAATAATTATTTTTTAATTTAGATATATTTTAAACATATTTAGACATATCTCAAATATATTTAGATACGCCTAAAACATAATTTAAATATAATTTATTAATATTTTAAAAAAATTAATTTTTATGATTAATATCTAATTAATAATCTCGTAACTCACTTAAACTCAATTATATGATGGTGACATCCTAAATTATTATTTTTTCATAACAATATTTTAAATTGTATCTTTTCACATATCACTATTAAACTTTTAAGTTTTATTTTTCACATATTATTATTTTTATTTGTTCATTTTACCTTTGCTAGTACCAAACTATCCACTTCATCGTCATAAAAACTTATCTCACATCACTATTTCTTTTAATTAATTTTTTAGATGCATATATACTTATATATAGTTAGTTCTATTTGAAAAAATTGATTTAGAAACTTTTTTAAAAAATATCAATAGAAAGTATGTTCTATATTTTTTAAGAGGGAGTTATTGGGTAATAAGTATTGACATATATGATATATATTAAGATATTATATATCTTTAAGATTATAAAAATGATATTAATGAATTATAAATCTTTTTTTAAATTTTGTAAATTATATATATACATAAACTAAGTTCGTTAATTTATTTTAATATTAATATATATATATATATATTATATTATGTTTTATAATTTTTTAAATTTAATATATCTTCATATTCATGTCCATATATACGTCCGTATTCGTGTTTGTGCCTTCATAATTACTGTGTTAAAATAGAAAATAAATTATTAAAGAAATGAATCTGCTTGTAATGATGAAAACAGAAAAATGTTTTCTCTTCCACTTTATTTATCATCATTTTTTTCAAATAAAAAATAATAATCTCATTAATTTTTTATACTATTTTTAATATTAGTTAATAAAATATAAATTTATAGTTAATCATATATATTAATTAATTAAATAAATATATATATATATTAATTAATTAATATGATACTTATTAATCAATTTATATCCATAATTAATTATAAATTTAATTTTATTAATTAATATAAAAAATAATATAAAAAATTAAAATTATTTTCAAATAAAATTATAAATTAGTGAATTGTAGAGTGAGAAGACCAAACATGAACATTTAAAGAGCTTAAAATTAAAAAATAAAAATATTATCATACATTTTTTATAAGTATATGCATTATTAATATTTTTTTAAGAGTATTAAATTTTATAAAAATATAATAAATAATATTAAAAAATATTAAAAAATATATATACTATTAATTGTAAAAATATAATATCTCAAAAGATATAAAGATCATTTGATTTTCTCAAAACTACCTAGTTTTCTGGGATTTTTTAAGAGTATTAAATTTTATGAAAAAAAAATAAAAAATAAAATAAATAATAGTTTTAAAAATATATAAATAAAAAATTGTATATACTATTAATTATCAAAAAATATAATATCTGAAAAAAGATAAGGCCGGTTAAAAAACCTCTAGATGATAAATAATATATCATTTGATAAGCAGTAATTTTCTCAAAACTACCTAGTTTTCTGGGAATTTATTTTATTGAGATTTATGGTATTAATTTTTGATTTTGAAATTTCTGCAGTGATGTCCACCCCTACCCCCAACTCCTTTTTTCTCTTTCCCAAGCCTTTTTTTTTCTCACTAAGTTGATATTTTATATTGATTTCAGTGATGATTTGAATCATATTGGAGATAGTGCAAAATTTTTACCTTTCTAATTATGAAGCATGCTTCGTTTTCTTTCCCTTTTTCGGTTATTAATATGTCCCATATCTGTTTATTGCAATTATGCAAACATATGATAGACCATTCATTAAAAAATGGCTAAATGCTGGAAATCAAAACTTGCCCTTTAACTCAACGAGTCTTCCCACTCCAAATCACTTAGACTATGTTTGAGTTAGTAAAATTGAGTGAAATGAAATAAAATAAGATGAAATTGAGATAAATTATATTGTTTAATTATGTTAAAAATAATAAAATAAAATAAAAATAAGTGAAATGAATTTCATCCCGTTTTATAAAAAATTATTAATTTTTTTTCTCTTCTTAATTTGAAAAGTATGGAATAAAATTTTTTTTTATTATAATTATAATTAGTATTTTATTACATTAAATTCATACTTTAAAATTAATGTATTTACAATAATAATAATTTTAAAAAAATAAAATTATAATTCTTACTGTTTTATCAATTTCCCAAATAATAAAATAATATATTTACTTTATTTTATTTTAAAATATTTAAATAATAAAATAATATTTTTTTATCTTATCTTATTTTTTTATTTTATCTCATTTCATTCGATCAATTACTAAATATTTAAACATAATCATAATATTACTACGGAAAAAGATAGAAATATTGGCGTAAAAACTAACGGATTGAATTGTCCAACCCAATAGCTTAAGCCAGTGCGCGGTACTGATTCTTTTAGCAGTATTTGTCCTGATCTCCAGAAGATGTAATCACAAAACTCCTGAATGTCTCAATTCATGACAAGAAGAAAAAGCTAGTAGCTGAAACTCAAATGGTAATCCCGCTCCATATGAAAGCATTGAGATCAAGAACAATTAAGACAATAAGCAACCTGCAGCAACCCTTTTCACTTTGTCAGCTCTTGACTCAATCACTTAAAACAAGGGACTTAAAGCCATCAATTGACTTTTCAGAAGAAGGGCATCGCTTAGCCTTGTTAGATACTAAGCTGTAGCTTTAGCAATTTTTACTTTATGTGTCATTCATGAGAACAAGGTAATAGCAATAAGGGATAGTGCAGTGACGGTGATTGTGAGGAAGACCGTGAACTGGATTCATGCATGTCTTGTTAATTGTATAACAATTTATTTTTTTGTTTGCAAAATTGCGGGCAATTATAGGCAATATGTACACATGAATAACTAGAATGTGATATTAAATACTCAGGTTGTGATTGAAAATAATATGCTAAATGCCTAAATGACATTAATAAATCACTAGTTAGTTGGTAAGTGTTGTAATAGAAGTCCCACATTGGTGGGTTGTTAGCATATGAGGAGGAGGTTCTCTTATAAATTTTGCTCCTCCATTGTTTTCTACATCCTAAAAATATCTTCTTGTTCATGTATAGCTAGGTTCATATGTGTATTAAAATTGCTAACCATGATGGAAAAACAAAGAGGTAGAGTTTTATGAATAATTAAACGATGATGAACCCTTAAACACAGGGAACAATTTGGGAGAAGCCTCACTCTATTTTAGTGCTCTGTGAATATTTGCATCCGATAAACTCTACTACTAAGAATTACAAGCTATCTAACCACTATTTATACAAGCCAAAAAAGTTTCAAAAAAACTAAGTAGAAACTCTGAAAGGTAACAATTGAGTCAGTGATCTTCCACATCGAGAAAAGAATTATTCTTGAATAATAACTTTGGAAAAAAATGAAAATTAATACAACTAACACCCCCCTCAAGATGGTGAATGTTGAAGACTTGTATTGGAGCGTGTCTCGGAAGTGACCTGATGCTGCTTTTGTGAAATATGCAGTTTGGTCTCACGAGTAGAGACGGGCACTAGATGAAGCATACGACACTTGAATTTTCCTCGTATAGTGATGGCTATTCTATATGTTTGGTTCTCTCATGAATACTCGGATTCACCGTGACTATTCATACGTGCAGATTGATTATACAAGAAAGGTGATTGTTAGTGTGTGACTTTGGATTTGTTCAATAGAATATCAACCACGAGCTTCAATAGTGGTACAAGCTAATGTTATATACCTTGATGATATTTGAGAAATAGTGTTGGCTTACTTTTCCAGTTGAAAATAGACTTGCCAAGATAAAAACAAAATCATGGCATGGATCTATCCGGATCTGAGAGGTTCAATCGAGGAGTAATTTCTCTCAAAGTGAGTGACTCATGGAAAGGAAAGAAAAGGCTAATCCAGGAAGATTGTTTGATATTGGCGAGAATTCTCAAGGCGCGCCCACCGGGTGATGACAAGTGGAAGGGAGATCCAAATATGACAATGAGTTTGCTCACAAAGCATCTAACTTTGGCGGTCTATTTGTCGAGTAAAGTAGTCTCCCAAGTAATCGTCTATAAGGAGAAGAGTTTGGGATGCACTCACCAAGTTTCATATTAGGATCCATGGGAAGTCACTTCAGAGGCAAGCATACCCGGATATTCTCAACAAAAATGAGGCATTTATACTCTACGAATGAGTGAATCCACGCTTTTAGATCAGCTATCAAACCGAGAAACGCTTTATTCACCCAAATCTTTGATACATCGAATTACAATATGGTGGAAAATGATGGAGAAATTTTACTTCAAATCACCCGACTCTTATGATCAACTCATCATCAACATAACAAATAATAATATTGTTGATAGTCTTCACTTTGATGATGTAGAGGATTTATTCTTGAAGAAGAATGAAGAACTGCAGATTAGAAAGCTCAAAACAAGTAGAGGATCGATGAAGGGGAAGATCTCGGAACGTGGCTCTAGTGGGAGCCGAGATCAGTAGATCAAAGTCACGAAGAAGGAAGAACCTCAAATGCTACCATTGTGACTGAGAGGCATTTGAAAAAAGATTGTTGGTACACCGGAAGAGAAAATACGGAAAAGCTCTGGAAGCACAACTCTCAAGGACTGTGTTCATAGTAAGTCTCCGATGATGGAGAAATCCTGTTGACATCCAAAGTAGCAATTGGCCAACCAGGGAAGAAGCGGAAAACAACTCAGCCGATGTTTGGATAATGGATTCGGGAGCAACATGGCACATGACTTCACAATGTAATCTAGGTTTAGCTCTTATGAACCTATCTCCAAGGAGCCTTGTGTTTATGGAAAATGATCATGCCTTGGAGATTCTTTATGAGTTGGTACTATCAAAATAAAATTACACGATGGTACTATTCGCAGATTGGAGGTAAAGATGTGAAAGGTTTAAAGAAGAATTTATTGTTTATTGGGCAATTGGATGACCTCGGATGCAAAACCCATATTGAAGGTGGGATCTTGAAGGTGATTAAAGGTGCTCTTGTGGTGATGAAAAGAAAAAGATCGCGGCAAATCTATACATTTATGGGAGAGACATTATCAAAAGAGTCGGCAGATATAGGATACCGATTTATGTGATGAGCCAAGAAGAATCAACGACAATGTGGCATCGCAAATTAGGCCATATGTCGAACATGGTTTGAAGATTCTTAAGAACGTGATCTCCTTCCAGGGCTCAAATCGGAACTTACCTTTTTGAATTGGAGAAATTTGTGGTGTTGGAAATGGTGATGGTGGGGCATTAGATTAAAGTTTGATAGATCAAGGTGGCTGGAAGAAATGGATGTGGTACTAGACTTGATTCATTCGTGTGACCTGTGGGAGTCACAGAAATATCCTTGGAGGAGCAAAATACTTTGTATCAACGATTGATGATTATGAGTATTGGAAGAATTATGGGTGTACCCAAAAGAAAAGTCGTTCATGTGACAATTTTTAAGGACTTCAAAGCAAGAGTAGAACTTGAATCAAAAAGGATCAAGTACCCCTCGAGGACAGACAATGGAGGAGAATATGAATGACAATTTTCTCACATTTTGCAAGCAAGGATATTCAAAGACAATTAACAAAGTAGTAGCACACATAAACAACCAAATGGTGTAAGTGAGCGGATAAATAGAACTATCCTAAAATTTGGAAAGAGATTTATGCGGACAAATAAGGTCTAGCCAAGTCTTTTTAATGAGATCAAATGGCATGACCGTTACGTGATAAAAGTCCATCAACTTTTAGCAATTGGTTTAAAGACACCAATGGAGATGTGGAATGGCAAGTATATGTTATTCTTATCTTCACTGTGTTCGGATTTTGTATGTGTGATGTACAATTCCCAAGAAAGTTTGGTGAAGGATCCAAAATCTAGAAAATGCATATTTTTGGGAATGCACGATTGATGGTATCAAGGGGTATCCATTGGGATCCGATCTAACCGCAAGGTTAATTGTCGTCACAGAGATGTGATATTTGTAGAAAATGAAATCTGCAAAGTAGTTGTTGTGAAGATGTTAGCATTTTGAAAGAGACTACTACAAGTATGTCTATAGATGGAAATCAACAAGAGAAGAAGATTCCTCCGACCTAGCAAGAACTAGAGGAACGAGGAACAAGTATCATATGAGGCCAATGATAGTAAGTTCGAAGGATTTTTCAACTAGAGACAAATAAGACAACCATCTTTGGCACTTTGACTATGTTATGACATAAGCCACGATGCATATTGTCTTCTAACAAATGTCAATGAAAGGAAAACTTTGTCAACTCTTTCGGGAGTTTGATGTGAGCTCGAGATGCTAGTCTTATGGATGGCATTTATTACAATGCAAGTGTAGAAATGGAGGCCCTACATAGAAATAAGACATATGGAACTTGTTGAACTTGGGATGAAAGCCATTGGTAACAAATAGGTCTATAAGATCAAACGAGATGGCAACGATCAAGTAGCAACGATCCTCGTGCAAAGTAGTTTTGTGGTCATTTGAAAGGTATGTCATCAAAAAAAAAAGGAATTGATTTCTTTGAGATATTCTCTCCGAAAGTCGAATTACCACTATCGGGGTAGGTCTTGGACATGTGTTGCATTTGATTTACATCTAGAACAATTAGATGTGAAAACAGGCTTTTCTTCATGGATCACCTTAGAACCAAGAGATATATATGCTCCAAATAGGCTTAAGGCTTTTTGACAAGAACAAGAAAAAAAAAACTTGATTTGTAGGTTGACCAAATCTCTGCGTATCTAAAACCCAAAGATCAAATGTTGGTAGGCAAGAGATTTGATTCCTTCATTATTAACCTTGGATACAACACTAAGTTCGACCATTGGCGTATTACATGAGGTCCCGAGTAATAATGATTTCATCATCTCAAGCATTGAGAATGGGACGACATGTTGGTGGTAGGCCCTAACAAAGATCGAGTCCAAGAATTGAAGGCCAGTTGGCTAGGGAGTTTGATATGAAGGACTTGGGATCATTGAAACAAGATTTTAGGGATCCTGCAATTTCTCTTCGAGATAAAAAATAGGAAGATTTGGCTTTCTCGAAAGAACTAGGTATCGAAGAAAATCTTGAAGCATGTGCTTCAATATGCAAGATTTTGTCCAATTTCTACCCACTTTTCCGTCAATTATAAATTATCCTCAAGTATGAGTCCTAGCAATGAAGCGGAGAGGATGGAAATGTCTCGAGCCTCCGTATGCATCTCCCATGGGAAGCCTTATGTATGCCATGATATTTGCAAGAAGGACTCCTCCAATCTGGGATTCATCTGTCTTTTTTTGGCGCAGATGTGGTAAAGAAGCATTGCTTTATTTATGGTTAAGAGGATCCTCAAGATACATTAAAGGGACCTTGTTCATTGAGTCCTTTAAGAAATATTTTTGGAGGATCATTATCTCTATAGGTTCTCAAGGGATATGTTGATTCAAATTTTGCGGGTGATTTGATGACAAAGAAAAGGAACTGGTCTAAAGTTTTACATTCTTGCGGGAGGAGCGGTTTCGCCGAGTTATCGAAGTTGAGACCGTTGATAGAATCATCACCTTGTTTAAGCATACAACTCTTCTTGAGATCACCAATTCTAAAAGCATCACCTTGAAGCTATTTGGATTAAAAGGTTAATGGAAGAACCAGGCACAAGCAAAGAAAATACTCGCTTCACATGTATTGTTCCATTGAGTGATAAATGCCATTGCAAAGAATCTGTATTTTCATTCAAGGACAAAGCAATTAGGTATCCAATATCACTTTTGGCAGAAGCCATCTAGAAGAGGGAGTGTGGAGCGCCATAAGATTCACACCAAAGACAACCTGGATGTTATGACAAGAATCGATAAGTTTATTTGGTGTCGATCCTTCTATGGCTATGAAGATAAATTGGAATGGCAAGATAGAAAGAGTGGTGTGAAGATATGATTGACTCAATCAAATTCTCACATGGGAGAATTGTTGTAATAGCTAAGTCCCCATTGATGTGGGTTGATATCATATTGATTGAAATAGGATTCTCCATAAAAAAAGAATTAGTTTTCAAGAATCCAAAATTTCTATGGTTCTTCTATGTAGCCCCTTCCGATACCATAATTACAAGAAAGTTGTAATCTTTCTTGATAAAAAAATCTTATAGAACAAATGCCGTGGTTTTTAAAACACATAATTTGGGAGAAGGTTTTTCACGTTAAATATTGTGTCTCGCTTTATTTTTTTTAAACTCTACTTTTAGTTATGTGTTTATCTATTTCCATAATTGGTACCCAAAAAAGGATCAAGCTAACAAACTTGTAACATTTAATCGAAAGATTTAATTTTTGCTGGCAAAGATGTTCTTTAATTCGAAAAAAGAATAAAATTCATGTATAGCTAGGTTCATATATGCATACTTCAAAATGAGCCTTAAATACCTCACTATAATCATAAATTCGTAGTGTTCTACATTCCTGATTTCTGACAAATTGGCATTTCTAGATAGAAAATGATTCTCATATGCTACTTATACTCAATAAAGGTGAAGAAAGCTGAAGTATAACTTTGCTGGCGGCAGTGTAGAGTAATAATGTATATAAATTGGCCCAAGCATCCATACACGTGGTGTATGTGATTTGTATCTCTGATCCCTTGGAAGCCTCAGGAATAGACTAATTATCATTGATCATAAAAATGCTTCCATAACTTGATTCCTTGTTTATGGCCTGCTGCTTCAGCTATCGTTTAGATGAGTTTTGTCAGCCAATAAGTTCCTTTCTGTATCATAGGCCAACAAGTTTCATCATATTCTTTCACAAAGGCAGCTGGGAATACTAAAAGTCAATTTTTCAGAGGGAGATTTATAAGTACAAAATAAATGATTATTTAACTATTTTATTAATTAAAAACAAACTGGTAATTTAATATCATTTTATAAATAAAAATGTTTTCATATAACTGGTAAGGAAATGCAGTTTTTAAAAAACTGTTGGGAATCTTAGGCGTAAAATATTTTTTTATGATGCAAAATATTAATAAAAAATATAATACAATAAATTTTAACCATTAGGAACTGCAGTTTTGTTTTGATTTTTTTTTTAAACTGTTAGAGAATCCTAAACCAAATTGTAGCTCTCCACTGGAGGACATTATTTGAAGCCCATTTAAACCACAACATCCGTTACCAGTTACCACATAGGAAACATAGGAAACCCGCGGCGAAGCGGTTTCAAGGCCCATTGTTTTATTTTCCTACTCAGCTATGCTATTATTCTGCGTCACCAATTCTGTTTTTTCTATATGTTATATACTGCTACTACTACCTGCCAAGTGCCAAGAATATTGCTGTTCATGTATATCTACATTCATGTATATAAGTTCAGCTCCGTCCTTTACCGGGAGGTCTTCAGAGAATTTCAGGTTGGTAGTCTAACAATAATTCAAGGAAGACGAGGTGGAATACCTACTAAGGTACTTCGACAGATCAATTTTAGAATCAAGATTATGATAAAGACATAGGTAGAGAAAAATAAAAATGTCTAGCCTATGCAGTCAGAACGTTATGTATAGTCAATATGGCGCAAGATCGTTATGTCTGGTTATTATGGCACAAGACGTTATGTATAGTCATTATGGCGTAATATCGTTATGTCTGTTGGTGGGTCGTATTAAGTACGTATTTGTCGAGGCATTACCCATTCAGACATAGACTGGTTGGACCTTGCAGAAATGAGCCTAACTTATAGCCGGATACTAATTGGATTAGGACGATTCACAGTCCCCCAGTTTAGTCATCTATGAAGATGGGTTGAGCTTATGAGTGACCAGATGTCAATTGGGTCAGAACGGTCCACATCCCCCTAGCTTGAGCAATCAATGATGATAGCCCAAGCTTGCATTATTAATGTTTATTATTATTAATTTTTAAGCTTCATCCCTAAGTAACCTTCTAAGGTGAGTGATAAGGTCTTTTGTGCACATATTTTCTCGACCTTAGCTATAAGTTTTCCCGACTTGATTCGATTTTGAGTTTCCTTGATTTGTGAGTGGTCCTAAGTTTTGATAAATTCTATGATGTTTTCTAACTTTCCCAACCTAATCCAATCTAGAGTTGGCGCCATAAATTCTTCAATTTGACTTGATCATATTTCCAGTTGCATTAGACTGGGTTGGTCTTCTATGGCTACACGGTGTGACTTTGTTTTTGAATTTCTCCTAAGCTTTCGAATTTTGACGAGCTGGGCTATCTTCATGACCTCTGTCGAAATTTACCAGGCTGGGCTATCTTCATGACATATGTCGAAATTTACTGAGCTGGATCATCTTTATGACCTCAGCCGAAGTTTATCGAGTTGGTTTTCTTCATGACCTCTGTCGAAATTTACCGAGTTGGGTTGTCTTCATGACCTTGGATCTTTACCGAGCTTGTCTTCAAAGGAATCATGGCATAGCCATGACCTCGGATCTTTATTGAGCTTGTCTTCAAAGGAATCATGGCATTGCCATGACCTCGGATCTTTATCGAGCTTGTCTTCAAAGGAATCATGGCGTAGCTATGACCTCGGATCTTTACTGAGCTTGTCTTCAAAGGAATCATGGCATGACCATAACCTCGAATCTTTACCGAGCTTGTCCATGACCTCGGATCTTTATCGAGCTTGTCTTCAAAGGAATCAAAGTGTAGCCATGACCTCGAATCTTTACCAAGCTTGTCCATGACCTTGGATCTTTACCGAGCTTGTCTTCAAAGGAATCATGGCATAGCCATGACCTCGGATCTTTATTGAGCTTGACTGTCTTCATGACCTCGGCCGAAATTTACTGGGTTGGGTCATCTTCATGACCTTGGCCGGAATTTATCAGGCTGGGCCTTCTTCATGACCTCTGTCGAAATTTTTCGAGTTGGGTTATCTTCATGACCTTGGCTGGAATTTACCGGGTTGGGCCATCTTCATGACCTCTAGATCATGTGCCTTTTCTTTTATTTGATGCAGGAAAAATTAACATTAGACAATGTCTATCCAACTCCATAAGCAGGAAGATCCTTGACCCCCGTATTCAGGCTTGCTAGACACTAGATGAAGCCAAGTCTTCCCGAGTCTAACTCTTCCATGATCCGAGCTACATATTCTACAACCTGCTCCTTCAATTCGGACACAAAATGATAATAGCGAATGCCATGGAAATTACGTGATGCTCCAGTGGAGTGGGAGAGTTTTACCTCTTCTCACAGATAGTGTCAAATGTTCCGTCCTCTATCCGAAATGAGGTCGCCGGAGAACCCCAGGTCGGTCGTCCAACAATTACCCAAGGAAGACGAGGTGGAATACCTGCCAAGGCACTCTGACCAATCAGTCTTGGAGTCAAGACCATGATGAATGTATAGATAGAGAAAAATGAACATGTCTGGCCTAGGTTGTCAGGCCGGTTTATATAGAAATCCAAAGGACTGACTCTCTAAATACATTTCATTCAGGTCATTTAGGATTTTGAACGTTATGTATAGTCATTATGACACAAGGCCGTTATGTTTGATTATTATAGCACAAGACGTTATGTATAGTCATTATAGCGCAAGGCCGTTATATCTATTGGTGGGTCGTATTAAGCACATGTTTGTCGAGTCGTTATCCATTCAGATATAGGCCAGTCAGACCTTGCAGAAATGAACTTAACTTATGACCGGATGCTAATTAGGATAGGACGGTCCAGATTCATATATACATACTTCAAAATGAGCCTAAATACCTCATTATAATCATAAATTCGTAAAGTTCTACATTACTAATTTCTAACAAATTGGCATTTCTAGATAGAAAGTGATTCTCATATGCTACTCATACTAGATAAAGGTAAAGAAAGCTGAAGTATAGGTTTGTTGGCAGCAATGTAGAGTAATGTATATAAATTGGCCCAAGCATCCAAACACGTAAGAACAGAGGGAAGAGGGGCGTGCGCCCCAAAAAAAAAATAGATACCTATAATTTCTATAAAAAATAAAAAATTATTATATATTTATAATGTGAGTAATAAAGTTTATCGATAACAAATGTTAATATCAAAAAATTATTTTGTTAAAAGGCTTAAAAAATAAGTAAGGTCCACTAATCTTATTTTTATATAGGTTTTAACAGCTAAATTATTATTAATATTAAGTAATTAAAGTCTTATAACTAAAAATATATATTTTGAAACTAAAAGAAAAAGAGACTTTTTAGTTTTCAATTTATCTCTGTGATTGACTCTCTATGACTGACGCTCTATGACTCTTTGTGACTGACGCTGACTCTGCTCACAGCTCAACCACTAGCTACGGCAAAGCACTGAAGCAGCAAGTCTGCCCCTTAACCCCCTTCAAGGGATATAATGGTGTGTGTGTGTGTGTGTGTGTGTGTGTGTGTGTGTGTGTGTGTGTGTGTGTGTGTGTGTGTGTGTGTGTAATATGACTTAATATTATTGTCTTCTGTTTTGAGTTTTGACAACATGAAAAAAGGTATGACCGTGTAACTAGAAAAAGGCAATTATAGGGCTATGGACAATAAAAATCATTTGGCAGTTTCTACCTTGGGATTTGGCTGTGTGATTATGACCCACCAATATATATATATATATATATATATATATATATATATATATATATATATATATATATATATATAATATGACTTAATATTATTGTCTTCTGTTTTGAGTTTTGACAGCATGAAAAAATGTATGACCGTGTAACCAGAAAAAGACAACTATGGGGCTATGGACAATAAAAATAATTTGACAGTTTCTACCTTGGGATTTGGCTGTGTGAGTATGACCCACCAACTCAAAGTGGGATTTGTTTCAAACTTTCAATTTATTATTTATCTCATCGTCACCGAGTGGGATTTGGCTATGTAACCAGAAAAAGGCAAGACCTTTTTCACTATGCCTTTTTATTTTTTATTTCTTTAATATTATGTTTATTTATTTATTTTTAGTTAATTTAATTTTTTGTTCATTTGTTCTTTTATGCATATTTAAGTTATTAATATTAATTTTATATTATCATATATGATAATACAATAGAATTAGAAAAAATAAGAGACTTCAATAATAGGAAAACAATCTAAAATAGATGCACTTTTTAAGAGGAAAGCTTCACATAATCTTGAAGTTCAAGTCAGTGAATTCTCCATTTCTGCTTCAAATGCACAATTGATCAATGATGAACAGCAAAAATCTAAAGTCCCAAGAATTAAAAAAGAAGAAATTGATACCTCATTAGTAGAAAAAGATCCAGGAAAGTGATGTCCAATTTGGAAATATCATGTTGATCAATGTGATAAGGTTCGTAAAGCTTATATAAAAGCTGGACTATATCAACCAATAAATATTAAATATCCAGCTTTTGGTAAAGATAATCATAGTCGACATTTTCAATCTTCTTGATCTAAAAAGTTTTCAAGTTGGTTAGAATATTCACTAGAAAAAGATGCTACTTATTGTTTGCCATGTTACTTGTTTAATAAAAATTATGTTGATCGCAATGATGGAAAGAATGCATTTACAGAGTTAGGATTTAGAAATTGGAATAAAGTAAATGATGAGAGAAATTGTGCATTTCTATGTCATGAAGGTGCTAGTCCTAATTCTCCACATAATATTAGTGTGAAATGTTGTGATGATTTAATGGCTCAATCTCATCATATAGATAAAGTTTTTCATAAGCAAAGTGCTGAACTTATTGCAAATTAATCGTTTACGGTTAAAGACTTCCATTGATGCAATTCGATGGCTTACATTTCAAGCATGTGCATTTAGAGGCAATGATGAAAGTCTTCAATCCTTGAATAGGGGAAATTTTATTGAGTTGGTTGAGCTTTTAGCTTCTTATAATCAAAATGATGTCAATGTTGTCCTTAGAAATGCTCTGGTGTGAACATCCAATTTTGTCCAGGGTATTTTTTTTAAAAAAAAGAGAGAAAAAAAAGGCTCATCCTTCACGTAGTGACCCATTAACCCATGAATCTAACCCATTAACCCATAACCCATGATCCAATCCGTTAACCCACAACCTATATACCAGTACTTATCCTTAACAAACTCCATCAATTATCCTAACTCTTAAGTTCATCTTAAACAAATCTATCCTAAACTGACCATAACTTATCCTAACCCTTAAACTTATCTTAAACAAACCTTTCTTAAGCTAACCACAACTCATCCTAAACAAACAACAACTTATCATTTTGAACAAATCCTAATCGCATTCTAACTTAAACACTTAAGCCTAATTCTTCCTATAAAAACACAATTTGCTTCAACTTTAGAGGGCTCACTTTTCAGCCTTGATATAAACAAAGACACTTTTGCCTACAACTAATACATTATCCTTAGTTTTTCCTTTTCCCATACCAATGAGCCTTTGCCAAAATACCCCTGCCAACTCTATTCACATTAGCCTATTCCCTAATCTTCTCCAACCTTCACCCACACTATCAGAACCATCTTCATCATCAAATCATAACCGTCAAACAGCCACTCATTACCATCCAAAACTACCATCGTCAACCTCCATCTTTGTCACCCACACCTCCACGCACCATCATCATTCCACAGCCATTCCACCATTAAACCCATCTCCATTCACCTCCATCATCCCACTGTCTTCACCAAATACCCTTGCTGCAACCCAAACCTTCATCTTCAACCCACAAGAAACACATTATACTGCACCCTCTTCAACCGTAAAGCTGCCCAAGAGCCACTAACAAACACCACTAACAAATCTTCACCACCGTAACCTCCATCTTTGTCACCCACACCTCCATAACCACCCAACTTCACCACCCCAAACCACCATCTTCCCCACCATAATAGCCCTCTAACCTCCATCCCACTGTGACCAAGCCACTACAACACTCCAACCTCATCAAAGAAACCCATTCACCTTCATAACCACCCAAGCCATCATCTTCTCACCACTCCAATCGAGACCCCCCACCAAGCAACCCGAACACAAGCCACCGTCGAACCAGACCTGCATTCACCATCCAACACATGTGCACTATTTCACCTCCGCTCCGCGCAACCTAGCAGTCCCAACAGCTATCACAGCGTCGCCTACCATTTTCGAATCAACCACCGCTCGAATTGGAACACGAACCAAAATCGGTGACTCCTTTATTCGGACTAGATCTGAACTGCTGCCCGATCTGCACCGTGAAGATCTCACCAGCCCACACCGCGTTGTGCTGCTCGCCGCCGTAGCTCCACCTTCACGCACCTTCATCTCTGTTTCTGCACCTCCATACCTCCTTTGCAACTAATCTTCCATAATAAAACCCCATTTTTTTTGTAAGCTTTATCTTTTTTATTTTTAACGTCTGTTAGCTTTTTTTTAAAGATAAAAGTTTAGATAAATAAGCTTATTTGGGGCTAAAAGGGTAAATATATATATAAAAAAAATGAAAAATTAAGAATGATAAATATAAAAAGTATAAAATAATTGAACATTTTTTTAGAAGAACAAAAAATAGGATTAACTGAGTTGTGACAGTTTTTTGATCCTATAATTTTTGTAATCATCTGAGTTGTGACAGTTTGATGATTCAATTTAAAAAAAACATAAAAAGGGTTAAATGAGTTTTAAAAAAAATAAAAATAATTGATTTTTTAGAAGAATAAAATGAGATTAACTGAGTTGTGACAACTTATTAATCCTATAATTTTTATGATCATCTAAGTTGCGACAGCTTGATGATTCATTTTTTAAATTAAAAACAACCAACTTATAATTATTTTTTAAAGAACTACGTGACTTTGATTTCCTCATTGCACCCGGGGATACGTAGGAGCAGAATCTCTATTCTGTTAAGCTAAAAATTAATTTTTCCTAATTTATTTGTTTATTTTGTTTATCTTTTAACGGAGATGGTAAAATAAATATTGTCAAGAGTTATCAAGGATTTGTATAATTAACTTAAGATACCGTCTCAGAAACGAGTGTGATAGGGGTGCTGTGGAATTAAGTTTCCACTCTTCCCTACACATAATCGACTTCCGAATTCAATCTGATTTCAAATACTATTTTTCTTAGGTTTTTCAATTTTTTCTAATAAAAAAATAAAATTAGTGGCAACTCCAAATTAATTTATTTTTAATTTAAGTTGCTATTCCACCGCGATCATCGGTCACGACATCTAGGAAATGCTCAGTATATATCTCCTAGCGTTCAAAAATATATTTTGTATTTTTTTGGTAGAAAATTGCGTGCAGCAATTCGAGAGGAAATTGGTGATTCTAAATTTTGCCTAATTATTGATGAAGCTAGAGATGAGTCTAAACGAGAACAAATGATTGTGGTATTGAGATTTGTGGATAAACATGGTTATGATCAAAAAAGATTCTTTGATCTTGTTCATGTTTCTGATACTTCTTCTTTAACATGAAAAAATAAATTTCATCAGTTATTTCTCGACATAATCTTGATATTCATAATCTTAGAGGTTAGGGGTATGATGGAGCTAGTAATATGCGTGGTGAATGGAATGGATTACAAGCATTGTTTTTGAAAGATTGTC
The DNA here is from genome assembly GCA_029884595.1 of Ormosia semicastrata. Lineage (NCBI taxonomy): Eukaryota > Viridiplantae > Streptophyta > Magnoliopsida > Fabales > Fabaceae > Ormosia > Ormosia semicastrata. The sequence continues at coordinate 15,422,218 of JAQQTO010000037.1, forward strand.
CTTATGCATATTATATCCATTATCTTGCTCATTGATTGCAATTAGCACTTGTAGTAGCAGCTAAAGAAGTTAGTTATGTTCATCAATTTTTCTCAAAACTTGCATTGATTATGAATGTTGTAACTGCTTCTCTTAAACGTCATGATCAATTAAGGGTTGCTCAAGTAACAAATATTGCAAATCTGATAGCTAATGATGAGATTGAGACAAGTAGTGGACTTAATGAGGTAGGTACTTTGTAACGAGCTGGAGATACTAGATGGGGTTCTCACTTGAATTCTATACACAACTTATTATGCATGTTTGATGCCACTTGTGAAGTACTTGAAAAAAACACTGAAAAAGGTAATTACTCTATTCGTGGTAAGGCTACTACTGCTTATGATGTTGTTACATCTTTTGAATTTGTCTTTCTTTTACATTTGACAAGAGACATACTGGAAATTAGTCATGATCTTTGTCAAGCTTTGCAAAGGAAAGATAAAGATATATTGAATGCAATGACTTTCTTGTCTACTACCAAGACTTTGATTCAAAATATGAGGGAATCTGGTTGGGAATTTTTTTTTCGAAGAAGTCATATCATTCTGTGAGAAACATGAAGTTGATGTTCCTGATATAAATGCATTGTATATTCCAAGAAAAGGTCGAACTCGTAAAATTGTTGATCAAATTTCAGTGGAGCATCATTATCGTATTAACTTGTTTCTTGCTATTATAGATACTCAATTGCAAGAGCTTAATAGCAGATTCAATGATAATATGGTGGAGTTGCTTTCTCTAAGTTCGACTTTAGATCCTAGAGATAACTACAAATTTATGGATGTTGATAAAATTTGTGAATTAACAATAAGATTTTATCTTGATGATTTCATTGAACAGGAAAAATTGCACATTAGAATACAAGCTCAATATTATAAAATTGATGTTCCTAATCATTCTGAATTAAGTAGCTTGTCAACAATTTCTGAGTTATGCCAAGGGTTGATGAAAACGGGAAAATCATATCCTTTGATTGATCGTTTGATTCGCTTGGTGTTGACTCTTCCTACTTCAACTGCTACTATTGAGAGATCTTTTTAAGCTATGAATATTGTGAAGAATATGTTCAGAAATAAGATGAAAAATAATTTTCTGACTGATTGTCTAATCACTTATATTGAGAGGATGATTGTTGAGAAGTTTGATATAAAATCTATCATTGATGAGTTTTACGATATGAAAGAACGTCGTGCTCGACTTCGATGAAGCTATTATATATTATTTTTTGTACTATAATATAAATTTTATTAGTAGATACTATAATATAATTTGATAATGTGATTCATAACTTTTGTCCTCTTCACTAAATATTTTCTGGATCTATCCCTATAAACATGTGCTATTACTATATGTAATTTGTATCTCTGATCCTTTGGAAGCCTCAAGAATTGACTAATTATCATTGATCTTAAAAATGCTTCCATAACTTAATGTCTCTAACTATTGTTTTTGTTGTTATATAAAAGAATTAACCTATTATACGAGTTTGTTTAGGCCTACTGCTTCAACTATCATTTAGATGAGTTTTGTCAGCCAACAAGTTCTTTTATGTATCATAGGCCAACAAGTTTAATCACGCTCTTTCACAAAGGGACCCGGGAATGCATAAAAGCCAATTTTTCAGAGGGAGATTTATAAAAAAAAAAATTAAATGATTATTTACCTATTTAATTAATTAAAAGACTGGTAATTTAATATAATTTTATAAATAAAAATATTTTTATATAAATGGTAAGGAAATGGATCTCATGCAGATTTTAAAAAACTGCTGAGAATCTTAGGCGTAAAAGTTTTTGGAGTAAATTATACTCTCGTTACTTAAGAGATACTTAAATTATATTGTCATATTTTTTTATTTTAAAAAATTACACTCATCTCTTATGAGAAATAAACATGTGCTATACTTTAATTCATTTTTATATCTTTTGTTAAAACTCACGTAAGGTTGAAAACTCAAAGTCAAAATAGCCACCCATTAGCGAGGTTAGGTGTTGGCCATTGGGCACATGACAGCACTATCGACACTATCGTCACAAGTCAGGGACGATTAAGAAGGTACTTAAGAATCTTTTAAGGAATACTTCTAATTGTATTTAGTTAACTGGACAAAATTGTATCAATAACATCACCATTGTGCCCAATGGCTAGCATCTATAACTTCAACCCTATTGGCCGGTAGCTATTGTGACTCTAAGTCCTCAACCCTATAGGATTTTTATTGGAAAACATAAAAATAAACTAAAATATAACATATTTTTATCTCTCAAGTGAGTGGAGTATAATTTTTCAAAATAGAAGAGAGCAATATAATTTAAGTATCTTTAGGGAGATGAGTATAGTTTACTCAAAAAAAATTATGATGCAAATTATTAATAAAAAAATATAATGCAATAAATTTTAACTATCAAATTAGGAACTACAGGTTTTATGATTATTATTAATTGTTAGAGAATCTTAAGGTTATGTTTAGATTGGTTAAATTGGAAATGAATAGAATAGAGCGGAATAAAATTGAATGACATTAGTTACGATTATTTGGATTATTTAAATTAGGATGAAATGAAATAGTACTTGGTGAGATTTATTCTATTCAATTCCATCAAATACTTCTTGTTTTTTTCCCCCTAATTTAGGGGAAATGGAATAGAATTAACCTATTGTTTACTTATATGATTATTAAATTACTGTTATGTCCTTACAAATTAAACCTACCAGAGAACGATTTCCTCTTACCTCCTTGGTCACTTGTTCTGACTCCTACTGCTTCTTGCCTCCTTTCATCGTAAATGAGTGTGTTCCTCTTTACTTGTTCCTCGTTTATTACAAAATATACCAGCAGCAGAGTTTTATTTGTTCAGCATTTTAATATTGTGTTTAAGAACCTGTTTGACATGCTATATTAGACCTGATAAGATAAGTTAATACAATATATTATAATCTTATCAGTTATTTGGTGCAAATACTATATTGTATAAACTTATCCATCAAATTTCTCTTATATATTAAAATGATGGATAACTTAATCAAGCCTTGGGGTAGGATTAAGTCTGATTAGGTTTTAATGTATAAACTGTTATAAAGACTTTTTTATTATAATTTTAAATATTTTGATATTCTTAACCATTACGTATTAGGTCTTATATTATCAGATCTTATACTATTATATCTAATACTATCAGGTCTTATACTATCCTTTATACCAAACGGGTCTTAAAAGTATTAGTATGTATGCTAACATCTAATTCTAATCACCCCTCATATCACACCCTCCCGTGAGAACAAAACAAATAAAAAAAGAATGACTTCTAAAAATACCCTATAAGCTAAGGGATTCAACTAACTTGAACAAAATAATCATGAACAACATGCAATTCAACCACTTTGGTCTTAGCTCCAATTCAACAAACGAACACATCTAGTATATGTTCCTATTCATGTTCTTCAGAGTATGTCATATGGGAGGCTTAGAATCCACTTGTTTATTTAAAAAGAAGAAAAACATTATTTAATGAATAAAATGATTAGATAAAATGTGAAAATAATTTAAGAAATTTTTAGTTAAAAATATATTTTTAAAAAAACATTTTAATATCCGAAAGTTAAGTTGAACCTCATTTAATTAAGAGTCGAGTTTGGTCAAATTAATTAAAAATAATTAAAGTTTAGTATCTTTGATATAAGAGTAATATGAAAATAAAAAACTTATAATTCTTATGATTCATTTTTTCCACTAAAATTTTCAAACAATTGAATAAAATCTTTTTTTTTATTTCATTATTAAATATCCACAGAATAATATAAAAACTTTATGTTATCTTATTTGATTGAATCTTATCCCATCTTATTTCATTTCAGCCATGATAACTCAGGTAAACATATCCTAAATTCCTAATCCAAATTATAACTCTCCACAGGAGGACATTTTTTGAAGCCCATCTATACCTCAATATCCCTTACCAGTTACCAGATAGAAAAGCCGCGGCGAAGCGGTTTCAAGGCCCATTGTTTCAATTTCCTACACTGCTATGCTATTATTATTCCGGGTCACCAATTATGTTCCCTCTACATATACTACTCCTACTACTTGCCAAAGTGCCAAGAATTCCACGTTTGGTAGAGAGAAATAAATAGAAATAGAAATAAAGGGAGAGCGAAACAAAGACGATGGTGGGGCAGTGGACGGCGACTAAGCCCAGCCGGAGCGACGAGGTATTGGATGCTGACGAGCAAATCAGGATCGCTAATCAGATCAGAGCTCAATTTGATGCCTTGGCACCCAAGCGACCCATCAAACCCAACAGAAGTGAACCTGACCAAAACACCGTTGACTCCACCCTTTTTGTCCAGAATATACCAGAGCTTGACAAGTTTCAATCTCTTCAATCTCGCTCTCATGTCTGTAACCTCTCTTTCTCTCTCTCAACTACTTTGCCTTTTCTTTTTAACAGAAAATAAAAATAAAATAAAAAATTTGTTATGCAGTGCAGCTATTGGTTTCTCTCATACATAGCCTTCAATTAAATTTGCAGGGTATAGTTTCCGCTGAGGGTTTGGTGGATGTGCAGGATGAGTTTGTGGAGACCCAGTACTATAAAGAGTTGGCATCTATTGACAAACAGCATCACGCGGTTCGTCATAGATCATTTGTTTTTCATTAAATCAAAAATAATTTCGATCATCCATCCATGTTTTAGTTTGTGAATCTTGATTTTCTTTGCCATTCTGGGTTTGGGGTGAACAGACAGGGAGTGGGTTTATAAAGGCGGTGGCGGTGAGAGAAGGAGGTGAAGGTGGGTATGAAATTCAGTTGCCGGGAAGCCATCATGGTGAAACCAAGCTCGGAGGCTATAAAAGCAACCCGGCCACAAACGACTGGGTTCCCAACACTGATCAACATCTGGTATAATTGCTTTCTTTTATTTTTATTTCAACTAAATTTTGGTAGAATATATTATATATGTAATGTTTAACAGCCTCATCTTGTTCTCTTATATTGCAACAGGCCTTCGTCTCGTCGAAGCCGAATCGGAGCGAGAGTTCTTAGATCTGCCCGGAGAAAATCGAATTATCTTCTACCAGCTTTTTCTTATTCTGTATGCCTATTTGGTGTTTTACAATGCTAGAATTTGTCTTGATATCATTGACTTCTGATTCTTGAACACCTAAAGCTCCTTTATTCTACATTGTTCTAATCCATTGTCACTACCTCTTTTATTATTAAATTATTAATGTATAATGTATTGTAGTTAATCTTATCATATCATTACCGGTGCCAATTATATATAAGTGAAGTGGCCCCTCGAAGCAAGAATCCTGTGTTGGGTTTATATTTTATTTGTCTTTTGTCTCCTCCAAAGCGCCGAGTCCAGTTAAGCATAGTGCTATACCTTTTTTTTAAAGTCTGGTTTTTTTATTTTTATTTTTTCTCGTATCAGTTTTTACATCTCCTTCGTATTATTAATCATGTAACTTTTTCTTATTACTTTTTTCACTTAATTACAATTATTAAAAAGGGTATAAATAATAATACACTCTTTTTTTAAAAATGTATACTTTTTAGGGGTGTAATACTAACATTTTTTCTTTCTTTTTTGGTAAGAAAGATGGTGCTATACTGCCTATACAAGGCTCTCTTACTGTAATCCAAGATGGAAATCAAATGTGAATCTGATATGCTTTTTTTTTGGGGGGGGGGGGGGGGGGGGCTACAGTCTGATATGCTTCTATCGAAGAAGCTGTACTACTATTTCGTCATTTCCCTTTTGATTAGCACTTAACAGAGCATTTGGTATTTCCAGTTTCAAAACAAATGCTAGTATTAACGCAACATATACAACCTCGTACAAACTATCACCACTAGTCTAGTTTTAGTGGTTTTATTATAAACCAACTAGTTGCTATGCGTAGACATATGCGCTACAGCCTACAGCACTAGATAATTAACTTCACACATTTCTCTAAATATAAATAAATCAATAAGTGAAAAAGCTATTAATTCAATGTGATATAAATGAACGTCATCTACGATTCAGAGAAAAGCTTGCTGATGATTGGACGCGCTTTGCATTGGGCCTCCAATGGAATGGCCTTGCGCATCACAGTTGCGTGTCCTTCAGTCATGTCAATTTCTTCCTCACCAATCCTTTTCCACTCAAAGCATTGAATCAGCGAACCCAAAGTCAAGCCCACAGTTCTTTGGGCCAAGCCTGAGCCAGGACACGCCCTCCTCCCCAACCCAAAAGGGATAAGTCTATGCGCATCCGCTGCACCATTCTCAAACCTCTCAGGCTTAAAGCTTGTTGGGTCAGTCCACAACTCCGGGTCCCTATGGACGGCCCAGGCATTCACCATTAACATCGTGTTACGTGGCACGTCAAAACCTCCCACGGTACAATCCTCGGACGACAAATGGGGCAGTAGCATTGGCGCTGCTGGATACAATCGCAGAGTCTCGGAGATTATGTTCTGAAGGTACTGTAATTTGGTAACATCCTCTTCCTCCACCAGGCGCTCTTGTCCAATTCGAGTGTCCAACTCAATCCTTGCTTTCTCCAACACCTCTGGATGGTTTAACAGATTGGACATCGCCCACTCTAATGTCACCGCGGAAGTTTCTGTTCCAGCCACTATTAACACCTGCCAAACAAACAAAGAGTTTATAATTATATTTACACGAGAAATACTTGCACAATCGAGTGCCATTAATAATTAAGATAAATTTATGCAATTAAGTATATTTCTTACATATACACATCACTCTTTTTCCACAATAATTTTTGTAAAAATTCTTGGTGTACGCATTAAATCAATTATAACATTAATTAATAAATAATGACTTTTGATACTTGAAATGGACCCTGCAAAGCAATTAATCTTGTGCAAAGAAAATGACTCACCATAATAAGCCCTTTGATAATTTGGTCAGTGTAATACTCAGGCTGTGACTCTTGCAAGGAAAGTAGGTGATCTATCATGGTATTTGAACTTTCCTTCTTATTCCTATGCTCATCAATGATTCCTTGGAAGAGCGCGTCCTCCTTCTCCCCAACCTTTCGTAACTTCTTATGTTCACCACTAAAATCGAACCACCTGTATACAGGCACGAAATCCCCCAAGTTTGATCCCAAACCGGACTCTGACATCTCATTTATGACATCTCTAAACTTCTTCGCCTCCTCCGGGTTCGTCCCATCAGATTCCTCGCCGTAATAGCGTTTACCACATACCATTCTCATGATAGTGTTAAACGTTAGCTCCGCAAACATGGACTTGAGCTCCACCTTTGTGAAGTCTTTATAAGAGTCCCGAGAAAGCTTTCGAAGCAACCTCATGGTCTCGTCCTTTCGTAATCCCAAAAACGAGTTGAGACGGTGAGTGGAGAGGATCTCAAGAGAGCTGATACGACGTAAGTTGCGCCAGTGGTCGCCGTATGATGATGTTATAAGAGTGGTATTGTCAAAGGCAACATACTTGCCTTTGATAGAGCGAAAACGGTTTGCAAAAATTATGTCGTTTTTGGTAAAACATTCTTCTGCAGCGGATGCAGATGAAACGACGACCACGGGCTGGTAACCAAATCGGAGAGAGAAAATAGGGCCATATTTCAGTGAGAGGTCGTGCAGTGCGTGATGAATTGGTTGTTTCAGCTGATGGAGGTTGCCGATTAACGGAAGAGAAGGTGGGCTGGGTGGTAGGTTTTTTAATCTTTTTCTGAAGAACAGCTTGAAAGTGATAAGAAAAAGGAGGAAAAGGATGCAGTACATAAGTTTGTCTTCCATGTTTTGATATGTCTGGTCGTGTTCGATTCGATACAAATCAGACCATGAATACATACGTATATATATGGTTTCAATAAAAAATTAAAGCTAAAGACCAATCTATTTCATTGGCGGCCGCGAATAATATTCTACTTAGAATGGTAAACATTACCATATCTGTTTTGACTCCAACTTTTTAAAGTTGGAGGGTTGGACCTGGCAGAAATAGGATATTTCTTGGAATTATTCTATATATCTCTTAATGAAACTTTGTGATATTTTTCGAATGTTTTAATGTCTTCAATATATTAAATACTCTTGTGGTAAAAAAAAACAATTAAATACTCTTATTTTCTTCATTTACTTTACTTATTACGTACATTTTCTTTTGTCGTTAGATAGATGTATAATAATTAAAAAAAATATTAAAAAGTCTTGATTATAAGTAAAAATAGTAACATTTAACATTACTTTTTATTGAAACATTTAAAATATTGCTATCAATCTATTAATATTCTCTCTCATATATTAATATCAAGAGTAAAGTTAATAAAATATTTAAATAAGATATGAATTCCTATCATCTTCACCTATTTAGGTTTTTGTTCTTATATTTTACTTTTTGTATCAGTCCATATATTTTTCTTATAATTTAAGTTTTAATCCCAACTATTAAAGTATCAATTAATATATTTTTACTCATTTAGAATTTAGTCTTTATAATTTCTATTCATTAAATTATTAGTTTCAATTGTTCATGAAAGAATTCCTTTGTAATTTTTACTTATTGAAGTATTGATTGCTGATAAAATATAACGTTAATGATATGAAATTATAAAGACCTATATATAAGAAAAACTATAAGACCAAAATCTAAATGAATGAAGATTATACAAACTCAAATATCATATAAACTAAAAGAAAATTAATACCACATTAATTTAAAAAAATTTTTTAAAAGGACATATCAATGAGAAATTAAAAAAAAAACAAACAAACAGATGAAATAAAACCTTAAAAAGGATTATTAGCACCTAATTTGTCTGGATCATTAATTTTTTAAAATGAAAAAAATATACATTTTAACAATTAAAAAAAATTAAAAACGTAAAAAAAAAATTAAAAACGTAAACAAAAATAAAAAAGAGATACGAAGAGAATCTTCAAATTGTAATTTTTACTTATTAAAGTATTGATTGCTAATAAAACATAACGTTAATGATATGAAATTATAGAGACCCACACATCTAGAGATGGTACCCATGAGGGGCATGGTCAAGGAGTACCTCTCCACTCTTCTTCCCGGCCTCTCTAATTTCCTCCCATCCTAGCCCCGTTTCTGACGAGAATGTGAGGACTCGTGAGAATCACGAAATTATTTTAAAAACTTAAGAAAAAAATTAGAAAAATGAAAGACATATAGTAAAAAGTTATAAACAGTTTGAATTTAATATACAATATCAACAAATTAAAATAATAAGTTACTATTTAATAATATTTTTTAATTTTTTAATTTTAAAATAATATAAATAAAAATTATTAAAAAAACAAAGTATTAATACGTATATATAATATAATTATTAAAAAAATAATAATTTTCAAAGATAAAAATCTCACGAGATAATAGATATGATTGTCATTCCATTTATGTATCTATCTCAAGGAGATTTTTATCATTACTATCATCTCTACAATTTTTTTTTCTCAAATTTGAAGTCCTTAAATTAGGTAATTACTGTAAGAATCCTCAAATGCAAATTTTTTTGTCATCTTTATATACATAAGAAAAATTATAAGATCAAAATCTAAATGACTAGACTAAATTGAATTATATGAGTTTTAATTAATATTTTATTATCTTAACCCATCTTTATATACTGTTAATGAACAGATTCATTTAGGTTGGATTAATTTAAAATATTTTAATTATATTTATTTTTATTAACTTAATTTATATTTTATTAAGAAAAAATAATTAATTTTCTTAACTTATTCTTTTAATAATCTTAATTATTAAATAAAAAAATATTAAATATTTTTAGATTTTTAAGATATTAAGTATATTTAATTTTTTATTTAATATTTTTTATTAAATAATAATAAAATTATTAAAAATATATATTAAAAAATATAACAAAACTCTTTATTAAGTTATTCACATCATTACTTAACTTATTTTCACGACTTTATCTAAAAGTCAGCAATATCAATTATTATGTCAGCAACACCATTAATATTTCACGCCATCCACCGAGCACCATGAGCGCTATTGCACTAAACAGTCTAACCTTTTCCTCTTATTTAGAACACCAAAGACGAGACGTCACTGATTACGTACTTGTGTTGGGGATTTCTATATGCGAAGCTTCTTCCCTTGAATACCACGTCTAGCATGTGCGTGCGGGATTACAATTACTATTCAGTATTCGGTAATAGTAATTCATAGTTCTCTCTATGGGTGCATACGGGTCGGGTTGGGTCGAGTTTGGGGATAAAAAATGTTCAAACTAATCAAATAAGGTCGGGTCGAGTCGGGTCGAGTTGCAGTGCAACCCGATGATAATCGAGTTGGTTCGGGTCGGATGATCGGGTGGTCGGGTTGATCGGGTTGGTGGTCGGATTGGTCGGGTTAGTGATCGGGTTGGTCGGGTTGGTGGTTGGGTTGGTGTTTTTGGGCCGACCCGTGAATATTTTTCAATAGAAATTACTCAAAACGACGTCGTTTTAGTAATCAGTCATCGGGTCGGATTATCGGGTTGGTTTGGCCGTCACCCGAATAGATGATTTGACGGGTTTATTTTCGATCCGAATCGACCCATCTTGAATATATCTTCGGGTTCGGGGGAAAGTCCATGGTCGGATTGTGCAGCCCTAGTTCTCTCTGATCCTTTTTCATCTCTTGCAGTGCTCTCTTAATTTTTTATGGTGTTTTTTCATTCTTTGTAGTACTCTTTATTATTTGTGATACTTTGTTTTCCTTGGATTCTTCGTTCACGGGGCTGTCGTTGGTATCTCTCGGTATCAAACTCCTCCATTTTTTTTATTCTTTTTATTTTTGTAGTTTTTTTAATAATTTTATCACAATTCAAATCTGTGATTTTTTTATAAATATAAAGATATTAGCTTTGAGTTTGTTTGATCTGCCTTTCTATCACTTTTAAGGTGAGTCTGAATAAGTGTAATAGGAAAAGAAAGTCATTAAAGGCGAAAAAAAAAATTTAAAGTAAGATCAAGACATCTTGACAATGATAAAAAAATTGATGTATCCTAAATTTTTCATATCTTTTCTCTATCTAGTTTTTATTGTTAAGATTTTATGAATATTTTTTTTGTGTTTTTGGTATTTTCTTTTTATGTTATAGTGTGTCAAAGACGCGTTTGAGCCATGGATTTGTTGAAAATGATTTGAGTAATTGTCAGCATTCCTATACCTTGAAACTTATTTTTATTTTATTTTTATTAAAAAATATATCTTAATTTGGAAAAAAAAGGTAATAGTAATTCATGTGTTAGCAATATCTATGATTGGGTATAATAGTACGTAATTTGATTGGCTGCTACGAGCATTAGCAAAGTTAAGAGATCGAATATTTTTTTGATATTTGACCACTTGCTCGATATCGAATATGATTTCCTGTTACTTTTATTTATTTATGCATTTGGATTGGTCCAATGAGATATTCTTATTCGGCTGAGTTTGTTTGGTAGCAGTATCAACATTATAAGAGAAAACATTAAGGAGAAAATTTTTCTTCCAAACTATTTAAGAGATATTGTCTGGAAGCGATTGATCATGAGAGTGACAGCTCTGATTTGAGCCAGAAGGTGAGCGAAGACCTCCGATCGACACCATGGCTCCACCACAAACATAGCAGCAAAGCCATGTGCGAGATTCAAGCTCAGTGCGAAAGTGCGACATTCATCCTCATCAGCACTATGTGCGAGGTTCAAGCCCTTTGTGACGAGATATTCTTCAACATTCCTGAAGTATTACAATACTCTAGTAAAATTGTAACATATAATTATTTATAATCTTATATGTGGTTGAATTAAAATTTAAATATTTTTCATTCAAATTTAAATAATTATAACTTATCTAAAGAATTATTTTAAGAATATTTTAAAATTTTCCCTTAGCCACGGCGCCAGGTGCAAGTGTGTAGATCAGAAGGAATAAAATGTGACGTAGTGGGAAGTGGAGTAAAGATTTACCCCCTGATTTAGGGGCTCCTGTAAATCCATGTCAAAATATGTATGTATATATATTACTCCTGTAAATCTTTACTTTTTTTTTTTTGTTTTCCTCATCAACCAAACACATTTTTATATAAAACATTACCGCCTAAAAATTTGCTCTCTTGTTACACCCGTACCAAACGCAGTCTTGGTATGGGCTTTAGCAATGTAAAACGCGTCTAAAGTTCAATGACAAACAGGTAGATTATATCCACTTAATTCTATCCAGACCAAGTGGTCTGAACTACCTACCCATCATTTTTTACAATAGTTACATCATTAAATAATATGACTTATTCTTTTAGTTAATGTTTCTCAATTTCAGTACACAAAAAAAAAAAGTATTTTTCAATTTTATGAGATATTTGGCCAAAGAGTAAATTCTTTTTCACTGATAGAAGAAATAAAAAAAAAAATCTATTAAAAGAAGGAAGAAATTGGTGCTTCTCCTGTAAAGCAACACAAAGCATTTTGTGTTAGCTAAATTTTGTTTATAATAATACTTTTTACAGATGCGTTTTTTAATAAATCAATTCTCCAAACACACAAATTTCACTGCAAAGCCACACATGTGCTAATTTCTATAAGCATGATCACGGGCTAATCAAATATTTTATTTAATTTATCTGATTAATAGCATAATCGAGTTAAGCTTTGTTTGGCTTGCTCATTAAAATTCATTTATAAGCTGATCATTTAGGTTTGAACCAGCTTATATGGGATTGATATAATAATCTATCAATCCGAACAAGCCTCAGCTTGTTGTATTTCAAATGAATTAATTTTGAGCTCAAATTAAATTTCTCTAATAAATAAGTTAAGCTCAAACTTATTAGTGTTCGATCGGCTCAACTTAATTTGATTTCATCATAATGACAATTCACCGTAGCTATATAACGTAAATGAATTAAGGATTAAAATGGAAAAGGAAAACAACATACGTATATACTAACATTTTTTATTTTAATTAACGATAAATTTTACAGATAATTATAAAGCCTCGGAGAAATAGAAAAACACTGATGAGGATCGAACCTAATTGTACACGGGTGATCCTACTTATTTTAGCACACATATATTACACATTTTATCATACATTGATACTCTCATAACTTTACTTTAAGATGATTATTTCATTTGCACGCATTCGACAGCTCTAAGAAGTTAGAAAGTATCCTTAATTGCCAATGGCTGGCGCACTTTACACATGGCTTCCAAGGAATATTTTTTTGCCACGGTGAGCCCTTTTCCTTCAGTCATATCAATTTCTTCCTCTCTTGTTCGTTTCCACTCAAAACACTGAATCAATAAGCCCAAAGTTAAGCCCACTGTGCGTTGAGCCAAGTTTGCTCCGGGACAAGCCCTTCTCCCTAACCCAAATGAAAGTAACTTGTTTGCTTCACCTTCTTTCTCAAACCTCTCAGGCTTAAAGCATGTAGGGTCACTCCACAACTTGGGATCTCTATGAATGGCCCAAGCATTAACCAATAAAATTGTGTTCTGTGGGATATTATATTCTCCTATGGTGCAATGTACTGAAGACAAATGAGGTACCAATAATGGAGCGGCAGGATGCAACCGAAGTGTCTCATAGACAATGCTTTGGAGGTAAGGGAGTTTTGAAATGTCAGGCTCATCCACTAGGCGATCTTGTCCTATATGAGTGTCTAATTCATCCTTTGCCTTCTTCAATATTTCTGGATGATTTAATAAATTAGACATTGCCCATTCTAAAGTTATAGCTGATGTGTCTGTTCCTGCAAGCAGCATAACCTGTAAAGTCCAACCAAGCCAATATCAATACAGCGAATAAGGAAAACCATATATATTTTACTTGACTATAAAATTAATTACTATATTTTGATGTAGTTGATAATCTACTCCCTGATTAACGCCATGGATCAGGTTATCAACCTTTTGGATAAGTACTTTTTAAACTCCTGTGTATGATAGGAAAATTCTAATATGAAACTCTTTTGAACTATAGTTTTTGAGTCATTAATTTATTGATAAAATAAATCAATAACTTAAATTAAAATATAAATTTTAATTAGTAATATTTAGATTCATATTGAAATTTAATCAAATTACCTCTTTTTTATACAAATAATTATACATATAAAAATTTATAAATTTTAATTAATATTTTTTATATAATTTAAATTTATATATAAATACTAGTAAATAAAAATAATAAAAAATTCATTTATAAACCCAAACTTATTAAGTGAATGATAGACTCCGGTATCACAAGATCTCAATGGGAGTAGTTGCATATGTAAATCATGTATTCTTACATAAAATAATTTAAGGAGAGCCTCTTCGTAGTTTTGCAACTACTTCCCCTTACTCTCAGGCTTAACAGTCAATAATGTAGAGGGCCAGATTCATTATATCTATTTATCAATGCATTAAATGATTCCACCTATCATCGACAGAGATGTTAAAGTGGGCCCGACTCATTATGACTTAGATAAAAATAGAGCGGATTGGCTCCATTTTAAAAAGTAATTCTATATCTCCCTATTCAATCCTTTTAATATTTTTCTTAATATTAAATAAAAAAATATTAAATAAAAAAATAAATATATTTAATATCTTAAAAATATAAAAAATATTTAATATTTTTTTAATTTAATAATTAAAGAATTAGTACAAAAATTGAGTAAGAAAATAAATCATTTCTCATTTTTATTGGTGAGTTAGAAATGTCAATTTATGTAGATTTATGATAATTGAGTAACAAGTCAACTTGTCTATAATTATTTTAAAAGGATGATGGATTGATGGATTAGTGAGTCGACTCCTCTAAAATTGCACGGAAAATATGGATTAGATGGAATCCATTGATTAACCAGCTTAATTTAATTCTAATCTGTCACTCAACAAGTTAAAAAGAAAGGAAAAAAAATTTAACCTTAAGGATAATCGGGCCATCACCAGCGGGTTAAATGGCGCGGGTTATATGACCCGACCTTTGACAGAGCTAATTTAGTTAAGGAGCCTGTGCTTGCCCTCTTATTTGAGTGATCTTTCGATTTCCAGTCCGTCCGACAGGGTATGGACTCGATACGTGTCATACACAAGGCATATGAAGAAATGCGTGATAGTAACGACTAACGAGCCCTCTTGAGTTGATGTTTTCAAAATGTTGTGCTTGCAGTATCCAAGCAACAGTAATAATATTAATATATGCTGTACTTAAGCAAAATAAGGGTAATTAAGTATATTATTTTTTATTTATTAATTTTTAAGTTATAATTAAATATTTAAGTGAAAATTTTTTTAATAATATTATTTTTATACATATAAATTTTAAAATTAAACTCAAAATTACATACTCACAAAATTTAAACTTTTTTTACTTGAATTAACAAACGTTTTTTTTTATTATGTATATAATTTGTTATTTACGTTTTCTTGCATTGGAAATTTCCCCCAAAAAAAGAATATTTATTAGTTTTTTTAATATTTTGGGTTCCACTAATCAAGTAGTCCCCAGTGAGGCCAATAAGAGGGAAGAAGGGGAGAGAGTTGAAAAATGTTAGGGAGAAATTAAAAATTCTTCACTTTTCTTAATGTCCTTACTCTTAACTAACTAAGCTATACCATCTGGACCATTAGTTTTGGTATATATAAGATTTACGTACTCATAATTTTTTGGTATGAAATATACTATTTTTTTATAAATAAAATAGTACAGAAGTAATTAATTTAAACAATAATATACGAAAATCAATATTTGCAATATAAGTGAATAAATATATTTAATAAATTAGTAATTTAATCTCTAAAATTTTTCTTCAATTTTGTCCTTAAATTTAATTATTATATAAGTTAGTTTTTGTATTTATAAAATTCGTATTAAGTTAGTCTTTATTATGACTTAAAATGAGATAAAAAATAAGTAAATTGATAGAATTTTATAAGTTTAAGAATTAATTCATACAATAATTAAATTTAAAGACTAAGTTGTAAATAAAGAATAATTCTCAAAGCTAAATTACTAATTTACTCTAAGTATATTTTTAATAAATAATATTTACGTATTACTCTCTTAGCATTGTATTTATATATCACCTTACACATAAAATTCAATTTTAAAAATCTAATATGTACTAATATAAAAAGCAATAAATTTAACATTGAAGATTCTTTTTTTCTTTTTTAAAAGTTTTGCATTTGCACGACTCCTCTGATCCTCTCCTACTACAATACTAATCTCCGGGCCCAGGCTCAGGCTCACTAGTCAGAACTCTGGGGCCACGCAGACAAATGCCATCCACCTAATAAATGGCATTTTTATCTTCTTTCATATAATATTATTTTATTTATTCTATCATGAACTCATCCTAATTTTGAACATGAGGTTGCCTGCTCACTGTAAAGATAGAAGCTAAAAGATGGGGCAAGATCGACCACAATAATCCCCAATATAAATATATCTAGGAAAAAGCAAACAGCCAGAATCACTAATAAAAGAGAAACGTTAGGTGTACGTTACTAACAGTACACATCATCTAGTCAAATTAAAATGTAAGATGAATACAAATTTAGATGAAATTAATTATAATTAAATAATAAAAAATTATGTATAATTAAGATAATATAATTATAAATGTGTGAATAGCATTATTCTTACCAAAATAAGTCCTTTGATGATTTGATCTGTATAATAATCAGGCTGTGATTGTTGTTGAGTTAGGAGATGATCTATCATGGTATTAGTACACTGCTTCCCATTACGATGCTCATCAATGAGTCCTTGTAAGAACGCATCAGTTCTCTTACTAATCCTCTTTAGCCTCTTCTCCAAATCATCAAAATCAAACCACCTAACTATAGGTAAGAAGTCTCCGGGGTTGTTTGCCCCTCCTAACATCACCAACTCTTTGATGATCTCTCTAAATTGCCTTGCTTCCTCCACATCAGTCACGTCACAATCCTCACCATAGTACCTCTTCCCTGCAACCATTCTCATTATAGTGTTAAACGTCATTTCTGAAAACTTGGATTTAAGCTCCACTTTGGCAAAGTCCTTGCACGAGTCTTCAGCTAGCTTTTGTATTAGCCTCATAATCTCGTCCCTCCGGATTTCCAAAAAAGAGTTGAGACGGTGTGATGAGAGAACCTCAAGTGCTATGATGCGACGAAGATTGCGCCAATGGTCGCCATACGGGGATAACACTACGGTGGTGTTGTTGTAGCCAATATACTTGCCTGTGAGAAAGTGTGGCCGGTTTGCCAGGATAATGTCGTTTTTGGTAAAGCTTTCTTGCAGACCCGAACCAAAGAGAAAAGATTTGGCCATACTTTTGTGATAGGGCCTGGAAGGTGCGGTGAAATGGCTGTTTGAGTTGATGGAGGTTTCCGATTATAGGAAGATAAGGTGGACCTGGAGGAAGGTTTTTAAATCTCCTTGTTTGGAACAAGAGCTTCAAAGTGACAAGAAAAACAAGAGAGACGAGGGAGAAATAGATGAAGGGGGTCATGATTGAATATTGAACCTCACTGGATTGTGTTTTGGTACTAACTAGCTATAGACTGTTACGCGAAAACGATGCTTGGCTTGGTTGATAATAATCACCACTTGCACTTGAGTTTATAAAGGGATGTGACATGTGCTGCCACATACAAACAGTGTCTTGGGTTGCGTTTGAGCTTCCGTAATCAATCCTTCATGCAATTGATCACGGGTGACGGAAATGGAAAAAATCCAAGTATCTCTGCATATGAGAGATTCCACTTTCGTCAGGTTTCACCAATTATTTAAGTTTTAAAACAATTTTAATGGTACTATATTATCTTACAATAAGAGAAAAACCCTTCTCATCTAAGAGGACACAAGAATTTTCCTATTAATAATTGATGATCGCAACTGGATACGACTTTAATTATATAGATTTGCTAACACGTTGCAATTTCTTTTCTGAAGACAATCCACTTTGCAATTCACTTGTGCGTACTTTTCATTTTTCTTTCTTTTGGCCGTAGTTTTTTTTTCCCTGCTTTCTTAGCTTCGCATGTTGATGTTACGTCAGTGAGTATGCAATTTTTTTTTTTGGATAATAGTGAGTATGCAATTTATGGTAGAATATTAATGCAGGGTGCTAATTAGAATAATGTTCGGTGTACATTAATATTAAGTACATTATTTTATATTTATGTGAGGAAAAAGAATTATAATATAAGTGTATAAAAATAAGTTAAAATTAATTATAATAAAATAATAAAAATTATATTTATATATAAAATAATATATCAATAAATATATGTAAATAATATTATTTTATATATATATATATATATGTGTATGTCAGGAGTAATTTCAATCGAAAATGTGATTGTTTTGACTTAAAGGTCCTAAATTAGAAGGTACAGTCCACTTCTACTAATAATTTCCATTTATATTATATTAGCTAATTTTTTTTATATTTTTTGTTTTAATAAGATTTTAGTTCTTAACTTTTTATTCATTTGGGTCTTAATTCTCATAATTTAATTTTTTGATACTAATCTCTTTATTTTCATTTATTTTAGTTTTGATTTTTCAGAGGCTAATACATTAATAAATATAAACCATAAAGATCAATTATTCATAAAAAATATAGATTAATACATTAATAAATATAAATTATAAGGACTAAAATTTAAGAGTATTAAAAATATAAAAACTGATACTTTAATTATAAAAACCAAAACTGAAATGAGAAAAAATATAGGGACCAACACAAAAAAAAATTATAAAGATCAAAATGAATGAAATTATAAGGACTAAAATATTATTTAAACATAGATTTTTTTCTTTTAATTACTCCATATAGTTTTATTTTACAGCAGTGCTATTTCTTACAAATATTTTTTCTACGAAAAAGTACGAAAGATCTTATGACCAATCAGTCAATCACAGGAAAGTAGAGATACAAAAGTGAGATAAGAATGAAAAACGGCCTCCATATAAATGCTGCCACGTTGATTTGTGTGATGTTTCATGTGAAATAGTTGTCGTGATGTTTAGCGTTTTCCTTTATTTTATCAGCAACCTCAATATAGAAAAATAAAAGGAGAAAATCTCGCATTGAAATTATACTTAATTTTTCAAAATTTGGTATACCAAGTTGACAAAAATTTGAAATTATAATTTAATCATAAAACATAGTTTGAGTCTAAAGGTTTTGTATGATTATACTTATATTTTCTCGCTTATTTGTTGTTTACATCCTCCTTCATAATTAATATGCTATACCATTAAAAATGAGAGTGATAAATTTATGGTTCAAGTTTATATGTATAATTTTAATTTTTTAAATCTTATGAGAATTTTTTATATTTTTTAAGTGTGAAACTAATTCTTACTCAAAGTAATGAATCTGTTCTTTCTCATAAGAAATTTTTTGAATATTATAGAAAAACTCCTAAACTACTAAGTTTAAATTTTCTTATTACTTGAGTCACTCTTTATATACATAAGATTATATTAAAAACATATCTCTTAATATTTTTATCCCTAATTTAAAGGGTATACCAAATTTATTATTACTTTATGTTTGGGTGAAAAGTAAGAAGAGGAAAACGATAAAGAAAAGTTTAACTGACATCTACTCTTTTATTTCTTTTCATTAATTTGGTACTTACTAGTTAATACTATTCCTATATATTAATGACAAAACAAACACCAATTTTTAAATTTAGGCATAAAAAATTCTCAAATTTGTAAGAAAGAGTATTTAACTATTTGTCATGGTTTTTCATTTATAAAGGTTCGAAACTATTATATTTATTCATATCTTTCTCATTCTTATTATTTGAATTGTCTAAATAGTAAAATGCCTACTGTTTTTATTTTTTAAATAAATCCTGAGATATTTGTTCATCAGATGTATCTATGCTATTTTTAAAAAAGTGTATTACGGCAACTAATGTTAAAAATTTACACGCTATTATACATTAAAATATTATTAAAAAATTATTTATAATTTTTATCTAAAATTTTAAATACTTTTCATAATTTCTTTTTGTCTTTGATCATGTCTCCACAAAACATTATTACGAGACTAACTCATCAAACATCTTGTGAAATCCTAGGCCAACAATTACCTTAAGATTTGAACTTTGGTACAGTACCCAACCGTTGTTGGTAAATTTTTTTAATAATATAACAACATATAACTTTAACCAAAAAATTTTTTCCCACATTTTAAAATTATATTATATAAGTGTAGTTGAAACTAGCAGTCGTGCCACAATATTAACACAGTACTTCTGCATATGTATTTCTTTATAATTTTTAAAAAATAATATTTTGATTATATTTTAATATATTTAGATGAATTTTTTAAAATAAACTAATAAAGCACAAAAAAATGATTTATACTTTTTTAAAAGCTAGAGTTTTATACTTAAAAAATTTAAACATAAAAGAAATTAAAACATAAAGTAAAAATTATTAAATTTTACATCTAAACATAAAATAATTTTATTTTTTAAAAAAATCCAAATGAGCCATATATATGACATTTATTGATGTACATAATAATAAAAGATTTAAGAAAATAAAAGAATATTTAACAACATCGAAATTACAATTATTTTTTAATAAATGATAATAGGCTTAAATATATCTTTTATTCTTCTAGCAATAGCAGATTTTGGTTTTGATCTCTATAAAAATTTTGTCACAATTTTGGTCCCTCTAAATTTTAAGGTGAGTGAAGTTAATCCATGTCGTTATCTCAGCTTTGTTAAATGCTGATGTGGCAAACGACGCTCCACTTCAACGTTGTCACATGTTCTTCATCAACTAATCTCCTTTGTCACATGACCTTCATTCAACCATTGGATGTGATTCAAACATAAACATAGGGTACATAATTCTTGGAAGGAAAATTCTCACTCTCATACCCTAAACAATAACCCCACTTCTCTGACCCACTCTCATCCCCATTCTCTTCCTCACTTGTGATTGAGATTGTACTGTACCAAAAGCTAGTGTTCAGATCACTCACCTGAGAACCAACTGCATGGTGGAGGATCGTGCCCGTCTGTGATGGGAGAGGATCGAGCGTGTCTACATTTGCGCAACCATAGGTATGACTTCGAATCTTTACTAGTGGTCCTTGTCAGAAAGTGTGGGTTATTGAGATTAAAGTTTTAAATTTCTTTAGTTTACAAATTTCAATTGATATGGGCACCAAAAGGTTAGGGTTGGTTAGTGGATTCCCTAATGATGATGTCAAGTCATGTTATATTGTTTAATTGATGTGGGGACCAAAAGATTATACTTGCCATTTTTGTGACATTGTTTAACTTGATACCCTAATTGTGTGCACATGTAATTTTGATTTTTTTAATTGTTTTCCTTAACTATTTGCACATATAGGAATGAACTTTACTATAGTAATTCATCATAGGGGGTCATTTGTAAATAAACCCCCCATTGAGTTATAAAAGAGGGGAGGTAACTACCCATAATCAAGACATTGACAAATAGTCATATTTTGAAGTCATTGGATTACTTACAAAGTTAGGGTATATATAGTTATATATCTGAGTTATGGTGAAAATTATCTGGTAGAATATTTGAAGATGGGTTAAAATAGATTATGATGGACAATGATGCCTTGAAAATAGGTAATTATGCTATTCAAAATAAGTGTGAAGTAGATGTATACGAAGAACACATTTTGCTACAACCTATAATTATAAAAGATTTGGGGTTTAAGGCAGGGTCTGTTAATGTAGATAATATTGATGGTGAAGGACAGATTGAGAGAATTGGGCTTGGAAATATAGGCCAAAGTGTGGGTGAGGGTCAAGGTGAGGGTTATAGGTTGGGAAACATGGGCCAAGATTTGGGTAGTGAGGGTCCAGTTGAGGGTTCTGGGCTGGGAATCAATGGATAGGGTGAGGGACAAGTTGAGGGCTAGGCCGAAGGTGTAGATGAGGAGTTAGTTTGAGAATAGAAGAGAGAAAAGATCTGAGAGAAAGAACAGGAAGTTTGAGAGTGAAAATTCTTGCATTCATCGATCTTATTGAATCAACGTACAAATGAGTCTATATGCAATGTTCTACACTTCTGAAATGAATTCTAAAATCAGAATTGTAACAGAAAAGTATCTGACAAACTGTTTTAACTAAATTAACTAAATTAGGTGCCAGCAGGATTTTAATGCGAGCTGAGCTTAATGTTAGCTTAATAATGGAAGCTAAAGGATGGGGCATGATCGACCACAATATATAATCATGCATGGGAATATATATAAATAAATATATAGAGGAAAAAGTATGTAGCAACAATTACCAGAATGAGTCCTTTGATGATTTGATCAGTATAGTATTCAGGCTGTGATTGTTGTTGAGTTAGGAGATGGTCTATCATGGTATTGGTATACTGCTTCCCGTTACGATGCTCATCAATGAGTCCTTGTAAGAACGCATCAGTTCTCTTACTAATCCTCTTTAGCCTCTTTTCAATATCATCAAAATCAAACCACCTTAGCATAGCTAAGAAGTCTCCAGCGTTGTTTGCTCCTCCTAACATCACCAACTCTTTGATGATCTCTCTAAATTGCTGTGCTTCCTCCACATTAGTCACGTCACAGTCCTCACCATAGTACCTCTTCCCCGAGACCATTCTCATCATAGTGTTAAACGTCATTTCTGAAAACTTGGATGCAAGCTCCACTTTGGCAAAGCACTTGCACGAGTCCTGAGTTAGCTTTTGTATTAGCCTCATGATCTCGTCCCTTCGGATTTCCAAGAAAGAGTTAAGACGCTGATTTGAGAGAACTTCAAGTGCTATGATGCGGCGGAGATTGCGCCAATGGTCACCATAGGGGGAATGCGCTACGGTGGTATTGTTGTAGCCAATGTACTTGCCTAAGAGAAAGTAAGGCCGGTTTGCTAGGATGATGTCATTTTTGGTAAAACATTCTTGCACTGCAGATGGTGAAGAAACAACAACTACAAGACGGGATCCAAACCAAAGAGAAAATATTTGGCCATAATTTTGTGATAGGCTATGCATGGTGCGGTGGAGTGGCTTTTTGAGTTGATGGAGGTTTCCAATTATAGGAAGACAAGTTGGACCTGGAGGAAGGTTTTTGAATCTTCTTGTTTGGAACAAGATCTTCAAAGTGACAAGAAAAACAATAGAGAGGAGGGAAAAATAGAAGAAGGGGGCCATGATTGATTAATATTGAAGCTCGCTGGATTCTTGTTTAGGCAAATACGATGCTTGGTTGATTCTGATCACTACTTGCACTAGAGTTTATAAAGGCATGTGAGATGTGCTGCACATAGCTTGGTTGCGTTTGAATTACGTAATCATCCTTCATGCAATTTATCACGGGTACGAAAGTGGAAATGGAAACTGGAAAGGCTCTATTTCCACTCTTATCAGTGTGTTAGCACAGCTCTCTATTTTTTTTTAAATACTTTTTTTATTAAATATTTGAGTTAAACTAATAGTCAATTCTTACCACAATTAGGAGAAATTTCAGCACGTTATTTGAATACAATAAATATATGTTTTAGGAAAAATTACAACTATTAATTTTTAAAAAATTTACATAAAATTTAAGTTATTAATTGAAAATCAATAATAAAAATTTATCTTAAAATATATATTTATTTTACTGTAAGAATATACAATAAATTGTCCTCATATTAGTATATCTATCCAAATTTCTGAAAGATCTTAATTAGATTTTCCTCTCTCTTTCTCTCTCTATTACACATCGTCCCTCAACTTTCATTTCCTTCAAAACCAGCAAAATCATGGGTCTTAAATTGGTGCTTACTGCCTCCTGGATTTTGGTTTTACTCGATTGATGAGGAGTTGGTCCTTCATTACCTGGTGGAAATTGACTTGCACATCATGGTAGTTTCCTGGCATATATACCTGTTCCATTTTGTTTACAATATTAAGATTTTCAATATTGTTTCCCATTTGTTGCTTGTCTTTTGTCTGTGTATTCACTGTATTGGTGATAAGAAATAGATATGAGTTACTTCACATTCACAAAAAAAGCTGTTGTCTAATCCTCGTCTGTTGATAAGCATGGTGTCTATAGCTGTTATACTGGCTTCATAAACTTGCTAAACAAAACACGCAAAATAACTTTAGAGTATATTTGGAATGTAAAAAATTAGAAAATGATTTAATTTTTAAATTAAACCTAATTAAATTTTGTGTTTGAAATATTAAAAAATAATAAATAATTTTATTTTTAAAATTTCATAAATTTCATTCTTTTTGTTTTATAAATTTCATCAAATTTGATAAAATTTGTTAAGATTTGATTTAATTTAAAATAAATTAATTATTTTACTTTAATAACTATTTTTTATAAGGATTAAAGTGTAAAATAATAAAATAAAATAAAATTAATTTTAAATTAAATATAATTAAATTTTATGTTTGAAATGTTAAAAAATAATAAATAAATTTATTTTTAAAATTTCATAGATTTTATTCTTTTTATTTTATAAATTTCTATCAAATTTGATAGAATTTGTTAGGATCTGATTTGATTTAAAATAAATTAATTATTTTATCTTTAATAACTACTTCTCATAAGAGTTAAATTGTAAAATAATAAAATAAAATAAAATAAATTATTATTTTAATAAATTTTAAATACAAAATTTAATTTTTAAATTAATTCAAATCCTAATTTTTTAAAAAAATTCTAAATCAATTCAAATCAAATCAAATTAAATTATTTCTCATTTTTATTTATTCCAAATATAACCTTAGAGATTTGGAGCATATATATGTACAAAAATAAGATCTTGTTAATAAGTACAACCATAAAGAAAAAACCAATAATTGATTTATTTTGGTAATAATTTTTATATTTAAAACTAATTATTATAAGCCACCTGATCAGGTTCGCTCGTGGTGGTTATAGGGTGGGAGGGGGTTTGGGTAGATGTTTATAGGTTCATCTTCAAGTACCAAAAACAATTTATTATTATAATTGTTAATAAGAAATTTGAATGTGACAATAAATCGCCAGTTGGACTAAATTATTTAATAAAAAATATTTTAGAAAGTAAAAAAGTAATAATAGAATTGGTAATGTACACTTCTTCTAAGTTTCTCTGCACGTAATTGACTATCGCATTTGGATGAGGATTGTTGTGAGGAGAAATTTCTAGGTACTTTTAGAATAAGTAAAAGTTTTGCTTTGTACCATTAATTCAAGGTGTATTACCTTAATTACGTAAGTTATTTGTAATTAATTTTTCATATTTTAATAACATTTTTAATATTATGGATGAGGTGATGCAATGGCAAATCTTAAGCAACAATTTTGGGGTGACTATAATGCTTTTTTAATAACATATAAGAGGTGGCATATATAATTTTGTTAAGTACTTCTATAGAGTTTTCAAGTCTTTTGGGTTTGCTCGTTCCAATCCCCATTAAGATTCGAGATGAGATGGTGCACATTGAAGTATACATTAAAAAAAATTTATTGCTTCGCACAAAAAGAATTTTACAAATTTGTTATTAAATCTAATTATAAAAATTTTTTGTCATTAATTTGTAACTAATTAGTTACAAATTAAATATGAAATAAATTTTTTAACTAAATTTTGAATACATAAAAAATTTATTAAACAAATAACTATAAAATAACTATAATTTAACTATGAAATTTAGTTACGAAAATATTTTATAGCTAATCCATAGCCAACTCGTTATGGATTAGCTATGAAATAAATTTCTCTATCTAATTTTTGAATGCATAAGGAATTTTTTTATCAAATGAATAATTACAGAATAACTACGATTTAGTTACGAGAATATTTTGTAGCTAATTTAGCTACGAAATAAGTTTCGCTAGCTAAATTTCGAATGCATAAAGAAAAAAAATTATCAAACAAATAGCTATAGAATAACTACAATTTAGCTACGAAAATTTTTGTAGCTAAATAAAATTTTGTAGTTAACTAAGTCAAGCAAGAAGTGGTGTGCTGCAGGCACCATCACAAGGCGACACAGTTGTAGAGCATTATGAAGTTGATGATGATGATGATTGAGTTAACTTGAATTAATTAGTTGTACTTATTGATGATAATGATAATGGAACTAACTTGTTTTGAACTATTTGTATTAACTTAGACTTATTGATTAACTATACTTTCTTTGTATAACATGCTTTGAACTTACTAATACAATTATGATATATTTGTTGCCTTGCACAATTTATTTGCTGAATTTTTCTATTTGAATTGAAATATTTATATAGGTATAATTTTAAAATATACTAAGTGTCATTATAAAATTAATTTGAGTTAGCTTCACAATAACTACGAAATTGCTAATGATTAATTTAGCAATACAATAGTTAAGAAATAGTTACGAAATTGCTAACAATTTAGCAACACAATAATTAAGAAATAGTTAAAGAATTATTAGGGATTTAGCAACACTAATATAGCTAAAAAAATAACTACAGAATTGCTAGCGATTTAGCAAGACAATAGTTACAAATTTATTACAAACTTACTATAAATTATTAAAAATTAGCTTTGAAATTAGCTACAGATATTTCGTAACTAATTAACGATAGAAACGAAAGAAGTTCTAAACGAAAATTAGTTACAAAATTAGCTTTGAATTAACTATTTTAATAATTAGTTATGAATTAATTACAAAAAAATTTCGTAACTAATTAGTGATGAGAATTTGATTATGAACTAATCTGTAACTATTTCATAACTAAATTAATTAGGTAAGAATTAACTACAAATTTGTCCGTAATAAATTCGTTTATTTCTTGTAGTTTCGAGTACTATAGAAATTTCCTTCCATCATGAGCATTAAGCTTAAGCAGCATTTTCTGCCCTCGTTTTTAAGTTGTTTGAACACCAAAGACGTCAGTGAGTACGTACTTGTGGATTTATACGAAGCTTCGTCCTTTATATCACGTCTTGCATGTGCGTAATATGGGATTATGCAATTAATATACGTCCTTAATTCATGTGGTTTGAACACCAATATTTGTGATTGTGTGCTAAAGATCGAATATGAATTCCAGTTACTTCTATTTTTTTATTCATTTGGATTGGTCCAATGGGATATTCTTATCGATATGAGCAGTGACGGAACGTGTTTTAGGGAGAGTATTAATATATTTTTTTAATGTTATCTCTTTCATTTATATGATAGATAAAATTTTAAGACATAAATTAAAATTTATTTGAAGATTTTTAAAGTTTGTCTTAATTTTTATTATTTTAATTGAGAAAAATTTGATATCATGAGAAATTATTTTTTTAAAGAATTTATCTATACCGACATATCTTATTAAAAATATTACAATTAATATCATATTATTTCATTAATTTATCTAAATAATTATAACTATAGTATTTAAAGTATTCAATAAAATTATATTACACAAATTTAAATTCTAAATATTAATAAACTCAAATAATGAAAACAATTATTAAAAGCACTAAAGATATATAAGGAGAACAAATTATAAATTTATAACATCAATTTTACAAAAGAGATCATAGAAGAAAAAATAAGAAATTAAAAATTTAAACAAAAAATATGCTACCTAAAGTAAAAAAAAAGGTAATATAGATACAAATAAAATGAACAATAATTACATAACAAATCAAAAGGCTCTACTATTTGTTTGCAATAAAAATAGAAATTTAATACTTGAAAAATTTCAAAAAGTGAAAAATTAATGAGTATAAAGTATTTATGACCTAAGAAAAAAGAGAGTTTGATCAATTAAAAAAAATAAGCTAAGTAATATTTTCTCTTCAATAATACTAAAGTTTTTTAAATTTTTATAATAATTTTTTTTTTAAAAAAGAAATGTTCCCGCTTGACCTAAACGTGGCTGCGCCCCTAGATAAGAGCTCTAGCAATCCATCCATCCATGTCCATATCCATATCCACTCATACACGACACATTTGATCAAAAAGAATCCTACTGTTTCAGCACTATTTATTACACGTGGCACTTTCTCAATTATCCCTTTATATGGTTTGTTTCACGTGGTTAAATTTTTTGAAGAGCTATCACCATGTTCACGAACGATTTTTTTCTGTTGTTTGGTAAAAAAGTTATTGTAAGAGTAATTATATATGTTTAGTAAATTTATTTTTAATTTTTGCATGAAATTTAATATATTTTAAAAATATTTTTTTTCATAATATGAAAATTTTAATTTATAATTTTAAATTATAGATTATTCTTTACACTTGAAATATAAATATTATTTTATCTTCAAATAAATAAATTTTTTAATCAATCAAATAATTTTTTTAATTATTTTATACTTATTTTATTTATTTAATGCATAAAAGTGATTATTTTTTATATCATTTAAACGAAACAGATTAACTTAAAATCACTTTTTAACTAATATATTCAAACATAAAATTAATTATATTATAATCGATTATAACAAAAAAAAATTATACAATAATCGATTATTAAAATAATCAAATTTTTACGATTATCTCAAACATGTACTATAAATGTGTGTGTTTGTATTAATTGTGAAAATAAAATTATTTTAATAATTAATTATATGCATAACATATAATTGATTATTATTATAATTAATTATAATAGAATTATTTTTATATTTAAATATGTTAATTAAAATTAATTTTAAGATAATATGTTTTATTTGAATTATTAAATTTTTTTATAATAAATTATTAAAAATATAAAATAATTTATTTATATAATATAATATTTTATATTTTAAGGTTATTTTAATAAAAACATAATGTAATCAGTTTTTGAAGGAAAAAATTTTCAAAAAATATTTAAGGGTATTGATTATGAAAAAAAAAATTTAACTCATAAAAAAACTTTTTACACAAAAAATGTTTAAGTGCAAATCATGAGGATATCGAGTTACCAAAAGAAAGTGACTCAAATGATGATGATGAGAAGGTTGAAATTACACAAAAAGATGTCCCTTCTGCTGTTTTTGGTGGTTTGATTCGAAAGAGAGACGAGAATGAAGATAATGGAGAAGTGGATGGTGCTAAAGATAAGGATAATGAGAATCGGCTTGGTGCCCTTGAGAGAATAAAGAGGCTCAAACGAAATTAAATGTTGGATCAGAGTAGTCCGGTGAAATTTTGATAGCAGTGAAATTTTTTTTGATGGACCACAGTTGTTTGCTGTATTTTAGACGTCTGTATCTTACAGTAAAATTGTAGTAGTTAAGTGGTACCTCTGTATTCCTTTTTCAAGCTTAGGGCTACGAAAGTGGTAGCAACATTGTTTGTCTTTCGGCCTGAGAACCACAGCATGCTATTGAGAGTTATATCAAATTTTAAATATAAAAAATGGGGAAAGACGTTTATACAATTTTATCAAAAGAAGATAAGAAAATTACTAAGCAGAAATTCGAAACGATGGATCTTGGTGGAAGAGCCTCTACAATTTGCTACCAAGTGGCAATTCGCCTCCAAAATGCATCGAGTATACCATTTTTTTATATATCATTATTATTATTATTATTATTATTTTGGAGAATTTGAAATTTTTGGAAACAAAATTTAATCTGCTTCTCAAACCATTGCTAAGAAAAGGATCAATGTATGAGGTTTTGTAAGATAAAGTTGTGATTTTGTTGAGCTTCTCTCTTTGTTTGCGTCATTGCTCGGGATGTTCGCTTGGGTGTAATTACCCAATTTTGCAATGAATTTTCTCTGGCGTGGTCTCGAGAGTTATCTAAAATAAATTATGAGCTTGGTTAATATGTGTTCTAAGATATATGTTAAAAACTAGTTAAAGTATCCGTGCAATGCACGGGTAACTCGACACTCTCCAATGAGTATGGAGTATATTAACATCACAAATAATATAGCAGATATTCACTTAACAAAACAGATGGTTTAGCTTCTTATTAAGCATTTAAAGCTAATACAAAAGCACTGGCATGGTTTAAAAATCAATAGTGTGATTACAGGTAATATTGATTGAATAAGCAAATTGTCAATTAAGAACTCTTAATTTAGAATACTTGTTTGTATAAGTCAAGTGGTGAATAAGCTGCATCCAAATCATTAATCATTTTTCAACTAAGGGCAATGGCTAGGGGCCTAGCAACATCATACATAGGTTTCATCCAAACCACTTAACATCAATTGTTAATGTGGGTAGCATATAAAACATTATATCATAAGATTGCCAACAATGTCAAAGGATTATTAGAATATTTAAGTCTAAGAGTTACTTCACCATTAAACTAATTATACAAAAAGGTAGGCTACCATAAGTTTATACAAACATTTGGTTACATCTGCCAAATACATTAATCAAAATAACATTAAAATGGGTATCCCCACACATGCATTGGTAGCTTCCAGGTAGATAGATATGCTAAAAAAAAATCATAAAATAAGGTCAAAATAAAATCAATAACAGATAATACAAAAGCATCAAATTAATTTTTGGTATAACATGAAGAAGGAAACTCCTCCTATTCAAAAAAACAAAAGAAAACTCCAAATTCTGCCACCTCTTAAGTATCTCAAGGTAACCAACATTTGACCTAAATCCAACAGGAAAAGTCATTTTTAATACATAAGAACCAAAAAGGGTTCCCATCTATAGATATATTCACCTTCCTTTGAAACACATATATGGCTACTTCAGGTTCACAGTCTCTCAGTGATTTTAAGATCCCAATCTGTTTTTAAACATATAAGAATCATTAATTACAAACTTAAATTTCTTAATTTAGATTATGGATCAAAATCACACATATAATGATCTAACCCCTCTTTTGGGAATCCAAGGTCCAATTCTTACTTCTAATCATCTAAAATTAGTCTCTTAGTGATTTCTAACACTCATCCATGCCCTTAAATTTGTTGCAACTCAATTACAACCTATAGATTCTCTTAGATACAGATTTAGGTCCAAAATCACAAAACTCCAACCATTGTCCAATTCTTAAATCTATGGATCCTAATGGTTGATCTTGAGCTATAAGTGACTATCTTACATTCACTAAGCTCAAATTAACTTAACCTAATCCTTGGAATCAAGAACTAAGCTAAGAACATGGATTTGACCCTCTAAATCCCTATTTCCATTCAAAACCCCAAAACTCATTCAATGAGAATCAAAAGGAGATTGATGAATAGAAACCCATTACCTCTTGATTGGATGATCAATCTTCAAGTTCTATGCTTTGATCTTGATCTTCCCTTGGTCTTCCTCTCATTCTTCTCCTTTTTCTTCTTCTTTTTTCTCTTCTGTTCCTTCATTTCTTTCTTTCTCTATTTTGTTCTATTTTTACAGCTTCTGCTGCTTATTTTGCTCGAGGACTAGCAAAATATTGCCCATTTGCTAAACGCAAGTACACGGATCGCTCAAGTAATACAGATATAGAGTAAAAGTTCGTTCCCACGAGGATAATTGTTTATAAAGTTAAGTACCAACCAATAGCTTAATCAATTCTATTCAAGGACCTAAAAATAGATAAAAATACAGAAAGTAAATACAGAAAGCAATAAAGATAAACGGTTAGGTTTCAGGGAATCCTTCTTCACCCTCCACATCTACCAACAACATACAATCCTCCTCATTAACATAAATGCACTGATTAGGTTAGCTTGAGAATCTGATTTAGCTGAAAGCCTATGTCTAGGTCAATCAATCATAGTTTAATTCACCTAACTCCTTAGTTAGAACTAAAATCTACTCATGAACGATCTATTCTCAATCACACACTATACATGGCCAATAGGTATATTTCTATCCCATTAACGAATCAACTCATCTAAGCCAATTGAACTCGTCGAACATGCATCAACCATACCATATTCATATTAACAAATTCCTATGTCTAGTTCATTTGTAATATTAGGATCATGTAATTGATGACCAACCAACAACAAGCATTAAGCATAGATTATGATTGAACAATAACCAAACACCCACACAAACTCAGAGAAGAACACATCATTAATATATATAGAAAAGGATCCAAAATCATCCTTAAATACAGCTTAGCTATACAATAAAAGATAAGGAAGAGAAGAGAGAAAGAGAAAAAGAGAAAGAAAGCTCATTGATTTGTCTCTGAAGCTTGAATCCTCTTTCATCCTTGTTCCTAGCCTCCAATCCACCATCAATGGATGTTTAGGCAAAGCTTTCTAACCTAAAACTAACTAAAACTAAGAAAACTACAAAGGAAATGGCTAAGGCAGCCAAGACCTAAAGAAAAACCAACCTAGACCTGAAGAAAACAGACTTAGACACTGAGAAAAACATGAAAAATCTATTTATAAGCTCAGCTTACCGTACCACGCCGCGGCGCTCACTATCTTCCGCCACGGCCCCCACAGGGTCGGTCTCTTTACGCCGCGGTGCACCCATCTTCTGGGCTGCAGCGCTGAACTCTCGGGTTCAAGTATGAAATGACTGAGATGCCTCTCTGCGCCGTGGTGTACACAACATTGCGCCGCGACGTTGACTACTGAAATGCAGATTTGGCTTCCTCTTCCAGTTTAAGCTCAAATGCGCCATATTTAACCTTGTTTGGAGCCCTTCCTACCATAGAGAAAACACCAAATAAGTAACATATACAAGTTTACTTAATCAATAACAATTAAAGCTCAATTTGCTCAATAACACATAGAAAGACATAAGAATCAGAATATGACAAATATAAGCACAAAACACTCCAAATATGTATTATTAACAAGGACTAAGCATTTATTCTAGCACAAAGATAGGACACAAATAACTACATTTTATGGAGTTATCAGCTTATACATGAGAGAGAGAAACGAGAGAGAGAAATGAGAATGACCATCAAGTTCCTTAGGATATTTTGCTGAAACTTCATTATCTGCTAAGAATACTCGAATTATGCTAATTCAAGTTTTGCAGCTTCTAACAACTTTATAATAAATCATAAGATTCATCTAAATTATTGTTTCACCATTTTTATGATTTTTCATATTTGTTAGTAGTCAATCTAACATTAAATAGACAACCAATATGCCTAAAAATACTAAACTAACTCAGATTCTTTTGAAACTTTAACTACATCTTATTTTACTTATTTGTGACATAGAAACAAACCCTCTATGTTTATTTCCCTCAACTTAACCTTATAAGCCATTATCTGAGTCATTTTAAGCTACTTTTCAACTTCTGTGTTGTAACTAAGTACCTAAATGAACTCAGCTTGTCACAAAACTTCACTGACATGTTAAGCAAGTCATATGTTATCTTTTGTAACCATATACAAGTCTAACATGTTACTAAGGGTATTACACCATTTGTAAAAAAATAAAAAAAAGAAGAATAAATCAAAAAGAAAAATAAAAGGGAGCAAAGAAGTAATCATTTGGTGTGCATTATCCTTTTGTTTCTAAATTAAAATTTTTGAAAATGAGCAATCAAGATTTGAAATAAAGATTGACCATATTTATCAATCCTTCACAAGAATTCATTTTTTCATTATCTCTCGATGTCCCTTTTTGAGCTTGAAAGTTTTCTTCAATAAACTCTGGACAAGGATCACCCCTACACTAGAGGATACCACAAAACAAAGGTTAATTACCATGGTGACTATTTTGAAGCATAATGGAAAAAAAGAAAAAAAGAAGAAAAGGTGAAAGGAATAGGAAGTAAAAAAAAACAACGATGAAAAACTAAAAAAAAATGAAAAAAAAAGGAAAGGAATAAGGAAGAAAATGAAATGAAATGGGTCACGACAAAGGTGAATGGTTGGAGTGAAAAGAAAAAGGGGAAGAAATAGAGAATAATAAGAGAAGAGTGTGCTTGAAAGCACAAAGGTAGTTGACAAAGTTTAATTTTGAATAAGGATCCTTGGTCTTATTCAACTCTTAAACACTTATTTGAACCTTATATCTTTTATTTCATAACCATTAACCTTGGTCAGGTTACAATTCTTAAAAAGTCCATTATGATCAATAAATGATTGCTCTTATTTTCATAAACTTTAATTTTGAGACAAAATGTTATGTTCATCCAAGTATCTAGTTCATTGCTCCTTGAAAAAAAAAGAACAAAAAGAAATAAAAAACTTACACAAGGGCAAGTTTCTACCCTGTTTGAGCTAGCCCTACACTGGGGCAATTCTTTTCTCTAGCTCAGTTTGGCCTACACTGGGGCAAATCTTCAGTTCAATTTGGCCTTACACTAGGACAAGTTTCTACCCTATTTGATTCAACTCTAAACTAGGACAATTCTTCTTTTTCCTGGTTCATTTTGACTAACACTGGGGCAAATATTTTGGTCACTATGGAGAGTTTCTGCCTTATTCAATTCAGTCATAGACTGGAGCAAATTTCTCTTTAGTTCAATTTGACTTGATGTAGATGCTCAGTAAAAGGAAATCATTGGCCGTAATATCTAGTAGGCAACTGAATATCGTTTTCATGAAGATCAAACCAATCCATATTAGGGCAACACCACTTTGAATCCCATACTATTATTTTTGTCTTTTTCCATATATTCATCCTTCGTAAATGCTCTTTGTATAGTTAAACTTCCAAGACCAATCTGGAAGTTGTTCACTTCTTTTCTGTTGTACTTTTGAATCCATGCGTGTCTGTTACGTCATACTTCAGGTAAAGTGAACATGAGTACAATACTATGATTTTACCATCTAATGGTAAAAGAACTTAGAAGTTCCAATTAAAGGGGAAAATGATATCTCAAGGGATAATCCAAGTCAGGAGGGTTCCAAGCTAATAAAAGGGCCTGATGAAGAAAAGCAGGTGAACAAGGGTTTGATTGGTCAAAACTTTTCAGAGTTGTCGTTAGTTCAAATGTTTTGTTAGTCTATGTCTATCTGGCACAGTTGTTTTCATGTCATTCTTTTGAGCGCATCGACTCCATGCATTTTATATTTCTATCAATTCTTTTGAGCGCATCGGTTCTATGCATTTTGAATTCTTGTCATTTACCTTTGAGCACATCGGCTCCATGCATTTTAAATTTCTATCATTTACTTTTGAGTGCATCGATTTCCTGCATTTTAATTTATTGTCATTTATTTTGAATGCATCAGCTCCTGTCATTTACCTTTGAGCACATCAGCTCCATGCATTTTAAATTCATGTCATTTACTTTTGGGTGCATCAGCTCCTGTCATTTACTTTTGAGTACATCGGCTCTATGCATTTTAAATTTCTATCATTTACCTTTGAGCACATCGGCTCCATACATTTTTAACTCCTATCATTTACTTTTGAGCACATTAGCTCCCTACATTTTAATTTCTTGTCATTTATTTTGAGCACATCGGCTCCATGCATTTTAAATTCTTGTCATTTACTTTTGAGCACATCGGCCTCATGCATTTTAAAATTCCTGTCATTTACTTTTGAGCACATCAGCTTTATGCATTTTAAGTTCCTGTCATTTGCTTTTGAGCACATCGGCTCCTTGTATTTTAAATTATTGTCATTATTCTTGCTTTGTTTTGCATTTATCATCTTATGCATTACCGAAAAAAATTGAAACTCATGTCTTTACTCATTTTTTACGACGATAATGTGAAAAATTATGATTTTTTCTTATTATCTAGTAAGAAACAAGTAAAGAGGGGCAACTGTGAACACTCAATTTTGACCAAACTAAACAATGAAAATTAAAAAAATTAAAGAAAAAAAAAAAAAAAAAGAAAAAAAAATAAAAATTCAGTTTATTACATTAATAAAAGGTCCATATTCTTGACCCTTTTTCTCAGCCCAAATGTAAGCCCACTTTAGCCAAGTTTAAAAAAAGAAAAAAAAGATGATATCGGTTTAAAAAAGAGGGTTCAACCAAAAATAAGTTCTTTGTTACATTTTGCAATTATGTTCATGTCTCTTTTGCTTATTGGATCCATCTGTTTCATTCACCATAACCAAGGTTTTAACTATTAGTTAAAATGCAATTGAACCCATGTCAACATCCCCTACCCATTGCCAAATTTGTCATATAATCATATTGCTGCAAGCCTGCAAACCCAGGGCTTAAGGAGAAGCACAAAAATGGTAATTTTGCAAAGATGTGAAAGTTGTAGAAAGTCACAACTCAAAGAAAATTCATGAAAATAAAAGCACTTACATCTGCAATGAGCCACTCTATCTGCTACCTAAGCTAATTTCCATGGGGTTGCAGAAATTTTTTTCTACTTACAAGAGGGGAAAACGTGAAAACGGAAGGAGGGACCTCAGAATTAGGGGGAGAACCATTTTAGAGAGTTAAGAATTTTGGGACCATCACATTGCTGCCACCACCCAAAACTACAACATTTATCTTCAACCTTTTACCATCAACTTCCATCAAAACCATTACCTTGCTGCCACCACCATAAAACCACCTTCAATCCCACCAATAACCCATAACCACCACCTTCATCTTTAACCTTTCACCACCATCACATCACCACCTTCACCACCTACCATCAACCAAACAACCACTCACAACCACCATCAACAAACATTTCATCTTCAACCAACCACTCACCATCCACCATTAACAACCACCATCTTCAACCCATCAACCAAAACACCATAACACTTCATTCGCAACCTTTCACTACCCAACAAAAAAAAAAGCAACCCATCACCTTTAACTCCGACTAACCAGCACCACGCCTGACTCTCGAACTGTCGTAGCCCGAACCAAAATTCCCAGCCTCACCGTCGAAACCTCACCCACTGGAACTGTGACCCGCACTGGACAACTTGAACTAGATACACGATGTCGTATCGTGCAACTTTCACGCCTAACAGCCGGCTATGCGACCCAACACTGCAAACCCTGCCACCGCGCATCGTGCTTTCCATATCTGGACGTTCACGCAACTGTGCGCCGCCGAACAGTGCCCAAGCTCTGATCCGCACCACCACTTCTGTAACTACGCCTCACCATACCAGATCTGTCTAGCAGCTCTGATAGGGCCACTGTTTCGCCTCACTGCTGAACTTGTAATATCTCCACCCTCAAACGTCCCTTGGTGTGTGTTCTGGAGCATTCCTTGCCTTTCTTTTCTTTTATTTGTATTGTTGTTTTTTTTTCTTTTTGGGTTAAGGCTGAAGCACATGGGCTAGTGGCCTATTCCAATTTAAGGTCACTTTGTCTTTTGGTTTAAAAAAGAGGAGGAAAAATATGAAAATATCAAAAGAAAAAAAAATTAGAAAGTAAAAAAAAAGAAAAAAATAAATATATATATACTTTGAGCTTAATTGTTTATTCTTTTAGGATTGGTTCTCGTTTGATGGTGTTTAATTTTTTTAATGGTATGTTTTATATTATGTCTTTTGACTAATGGGAATTCAAAAATGAAAAAAAAATGAAGAAAATTTAAAAAGAAATTTAAAAAATAAAAAAATGGTGAAAATCTAAAAATTGTTAAAAAAAATAATATTTGTTTTGAGTTGTCTGATTTGTAATGCTTATATTTTATTTTGTTTGTTTTTGTATTTACTTGGCTCATGGAAAATTATGTTTACTTATCTGTCATTGTGCATTCCTCCTTTTTTTAAAAAAAATAAAAAATATTTTAATCAATGCAATGACCAATGATGATGATTAAATAGCGAATGTTATTTTCAATGTTGTTTGGATCATAAAAGTTTATTGAGTAATCTAGTCTAACTTGAACCTTGTGCAAGAATGGATTTGTTTCCAAGCAAAATCCCTTTTCAAAAATATTTTTCTTGATTAAAATCAACCAATCCACACTTATTTTCTAAAAAACTACGTGACTTTGAGTTCTTCATTACACCCGGGGATACGTAGGAGTGGAATCTTTATTCTGTCAAGCCAAAAATTAAATTTCACAATTTGGTTGTTTCTTTTCTTTCTTCTCTTTAAAAAAATTAAAAAATTATAATGTTTTGTAAGAGGAGTAAAATAAATAGATTTGAGATTATCAAGTTTTGCACAACTGACTTAAGGTACCGTCTCAAGATGGATGTGTTAGGGGTGCTGTGGGATTAAGTTTCCACCATCCCTTATTCATAAGCAACTCCCAAATCTAATATGGTTTCAAAGATTGCTTTCTAATAAAGGTTTTCCAATTTTCACTAGTTCAAATATAATTGGTGGCGACTCTATTTTCATTTTTAAAATCTCGTGAGTTGCTATTTTGCCGCGATCTAGGTCGCGACACTGGGGCTTCACAATTTTCTGAATTTTCATTAGAGCAAGTTAATGCAGCCCAATGATTCATTTCAACAACTCATATTTTAACACTTATAATCCTGCTTAGAGGAATCATCTTAACTTCTCTTGGAAGCTATAAAGTGTTGAAGCACAACAAGGGCAGCAACCTAATCAAGCAGATCAAATTAGTATGACACCATCCTCTGGCTTTCAACCACAAAGGTATGCACCTAATCCACCTCAAGCACCTAGCAGTAGTTCTAACTTGGAGAACAAAATAGATAATGTATTATCTTGTGTGACAAACTTAGACTCTATGATGCAATTCATGGAATTTAAGATGCTACTTTTAAACTCTCACACTCAATCTATAGCAAAATTAAAAACTCAAATTGGACAGTTAGTCATTGCTATAGAAAATAGAAAGGAAGGTAAGCTTCCAAGTCATTCCATGGAGAACTCAAGAAGTCAAACCCATGATCATGTTACGGATGTAATGATTCTTAGGAATAAGAAAAAAGTGAAAAATTGGGTGAATGAGGAGAGAGTGCATAGTGATGGGGACGAAGATAATCATAAAGAAAATATAGAAGAAACTAAATCTCCTTCCTCTAATATGACTAATTCTTCTATTTCAGATTCATATGAGTCAAAGGTTCCTTGCCCCTCAAGCCTTAGAAGCACCTTCACATTTTAAGAAAGATAAGTAGAAGGAGGATATTCTTGAGACCTTTAAGCAAATGAAGATTAATATTCCCTTTTTGCATTTTAACACACCACCTTAGTTGAATGATCATGATATTCCTACTATTTTTTGTTATATTGGTGATCATAGGATTAATAAAATCATTTTTGGTTCTAGGTTCTAGTGTTAATCTGATGTCATATTCTGTTTATGAAGAGTTTAGCTTAGGTGATTTGAAGCCATTAAATTGTTCTCTATAATTAGATGATAGGTCAGTTAGGATCCTTAAAGGAATAATTGATGATGTCTTAGTAAAAATTGACAAGAGATTCTTTTCTGTTAATTTCATAGAACTTGATATGAAACCCTCTTACTCATCAAAAAAGAAAATTCCTATCATTTTGGGGAGATTTTTCTTAGTCACTGCTGATGCTAACATTAGTTGTAGGCCTGGGGTAATGGATGTTTCGGTTATGAATATAAGAGAATTAAACTTAATATCTTCAAGCCTACTATACAACCTGTAATGGAATATGAATCTTGTTACCTAAGTGGCTTCTATACTCAAGAGGGGGGTGAATTGAGTAATTAAAAAAATTTTTGAAAACTTTTCACAAACATTTTAAAAATAATTTTTGTTAAAGCTATTTATCGATTGAAATGAACGAACAAGGAAGATAGAAAAATTCTCACAAATTTAATAAGCCAATAAGAACAATTTAATCAACTGAATAACATTAAAATACAAATATAAAGAGAAGAGTTCAGAAAAGTAAACACTGGAATTTATCCTGATTCAGCCACCAAGCACTTGTGACATCTAGTCCTCGAGCAACCACTTGAGATTTTTCCACTATCAATGCAAGATTTCAATAGGTGCTTGTTACCGTTACAAACTTGAGCACTCCTCACACCTTGGAATACTTCACTCTTGTACTTGAGTCTCGACAGCAGGGATACCTCACCCTCATTACAATCAAACAAGAATAGGAAAGGAAGAAACTTTCTCAAAAAGTATGTATTACAACTTTAAGCACTATGAAGTTCTCTCAAGAATATCCCAACAATTTCAAAATTAGAGCAAAAGATGAGAAAAATATGAAAATCAGATTAAGAGTAATAGAATGATGTTTCTCAGTATGTGTTCTTATGAAAAGATGACCCAATAGTATCTATTTATAGTGTTCTGAAGAAAGAGTCGTTGAAGCAATTTATGGTCGTATTAAAAGCTGAGAAAAAGATTGTTGCATACTTTTAGCTGCGATGTAATCGATTAAAAGGTTGATGTAATTGATTACATTGTTCTTGAAACCATTTATGGGTTTTCTAGGTTAATTGTAATTGATTACATACCTCATGTAATCGATTACCAAGCCTCTGGAAGCAGTGTAATCAATTACAAGCCTTATGTAATCGATTACAAGACTTCTGAATTTTAAAAAATGGTTTCCCGCATATCTGTAATAGATTACCAAGCCTTTGTAATCAATTACAAGCTTCTAAGAAGTTTTAAATAGATTACTAAGCCTTATAATAAACTTACAAACATCCAAAGAAGTTTTAAATAGATTACTAAGCCTTATAATAAACTTACAAACATCCTTGAACTTATTCTTAAGCCCAATTTAGCTTTGTAAATATTGAGATTTTAGAAAACTTGGATTGTTAAAGAAATAAGCTTGTTTTCATAATCCAAGGCTTAGAAAATCATTTGATTAAAAGGAGTTCTTTTTAGAAAAACATTGAGATATTAAGAGAGCTTTTTACATTAAGATCCTAAGTCCTAAAATGTTATACCAACTTTGCTTCCTTTGAACTTGGTCTTCGACTTGGCTTTGTTATTATCAAAATTCGCATGATCTTTATGACATAAACATTCACATTCTCTCCTTTTTTTGATGATGACAAACTAACAAACAGAAAAAGAGCAATATATGTATATATATAAGTTAGAAAATAAAATACCGTTCTCCCCCTGAGTTTATGCATGAAGTTCAAAGGGATATTAATTAAATTTTTTTTGGTCAAAACATTGTCATGCACTCCCCCTTACTCATGCAATCATGCAGTATCTCTCCCCCTTTTGGCATTATCCAAAAGTTATAAGCATCAAAAGAATAAGCGACATAAGCATTCAAAAAAAAAATTAGGCAGAGTTTCAACAGCGCGATAGCATAACTAGGATTACCAGCCAGAATTATAGATCATCAAAATAATATAGATAATAATCAGTAAATCAGAGTATATGAACAACAGAAGCATCAAGAGTATATACAGAATAAAAAAGCTAAAGGGGTCAGACAAAATATAATAAGTCAAAAGATAAATATCATGACTAAGTTTCTCCACAGTCACTGTGTAGCCTTGCTATCCTCTCCAGCAACAAAGGTATCATTAGGATTAGTGCCAACAGTAGCAGCAAGATCACCAGCTACATCACTAGCTGAGTAGGGAGGTGGTGGAGCATAGGAGGTGGAAGCTCGCATCGGCTAAAGACTCAGATCACTCTCAATCAAGGCACGAATAATGGCGACCTCCTTATCAGTGTGAGTCACGTGCTCCTCAAGGTGGTGAACAGAAGTGCGTAGCTAGCTGAACTGATCATCAACGTGAGAGCGAAGGTTGCGAATCTCCTGAAGTAAAAGCTACATTAGAGGCTCAGCTGGACCAGCATGTGGAGGTGCATCCTCATCGTCCTCGTCATCTCCCCGGGGTATGTTCCCATTAGCCCCATGATGCAGATAGTACCATATGTCATTATATTTCTTTAGTTATAATTTTGTTAGAGTGTGTGTGCCAATGGATTCTCTGGCCCATCAGAACTCTTATCTTTTGCCTCCCCAGACAAAGAAATGTGGAAGTACTCCGAGATATCAGTGATAAACATAGCATATGGTAGAGGATGATGAGTCTTCCTCACTTTCAGCATGTGCTGAATGACATAATAGGCCTAGTTGATAGGTCGGTCTGTGTTCATAGCCCATAAAGTGAGAACATCATCATATAAGACTTGTGAGTAATTGTATCCTCTAACAATCAAGGCCCTAGCTACAATGTAGTGCAGGACTCTATTTTCCATTGTAAGCCCTATAACCTTAACCCTCTGATCGGGTGTGTGATCTGTCCTTAATAACGAGTTCAAAGCATTCTTGTAATTATACTCATCTCCCCATTTATTAGCCTTAGTAAAGTTGGTACCATCAAAAGATAACCCAGTCAGTCTGTACCAAAGGTCATGATTTATGACTATATTTTTCTTTTTCACTTCATACACCAAACATGTATTCTGATAACTCCATAAAATGTAATTATTTATGCCCCATATTTGTGCTTCATGGCATGCTTAGTCCTTGTTCTTATGTATATTTAGAATGTTTTATGCTTATATTTATGGAATTCTATTTTGAGATATTCCTTATGTTTTTGAGTAATTTGTGCATATTTGTTAATTGATTAAGTAGATTTGCAATTATATTTAACTTGGTGCTTTCTCTAATGTAGGAAGGGCTCAAAAGAGATAAATTGATGCAAGCCAAGGCCCAGCATTGGAGGAAAGAAGCCAATGAGACATTCTGGAGCTCCACATCACGGTGCAAACATGTGCACGCCGCGGCGTGATGATCTCAGCCAGCGCACACTGACAAGATAGAGAGCTCCACACTGAGGCGTGGGCTTGTCCACTCTGTGGCGCACGTCGGCGAGCTGAGCCTATATATTCTATTTTTTACGCTGTTTCTCTCTCTCTCTCTCTCAGTTTTCTCTTTTAGTTTTTAGGTTTTAGGTAGTTTAGGGTTAGAGGCTGCGGCTGGGATCTCTATTGGACGTGGAGATGGAGCTTGGGGAGCTAAGGATGGAAGCACTCTTTCCATTGGAGGAGGATCTGAGCTTCAATGGCGAAATTCATAAGCTTTCTTTTTTCCCCTATGCTGTTTTCTCTTCCTCATTTCTTGAACATGTATTTTGATTTGTATTTTTGTGTTCAATAATGTAGCAGTTGCATTTAGGGATGGCTTTGAATCTTTTTTTTAAATATTAATGATTTGTTCTTCTCTGAGTTTGTGTGGATCTTTGATTTTATTCAATCATATTGTTCTTAATGCTCTTGAGTGTTTGACTAACATTTAAGTTGATTTGATAAAGTCCAATGAACCTAAACATAAGGATTTGGGTTTGAGATCCTATGTTTGATTGATGCATGTTTAATTCTATTCCAATGGCAAGATGAGTTGATTTGCTAATGGGATGAAAATATACCTCTTAGCCATGCATAGCACGTGTTTGAGAATAGACCTTAAAGAGTAGATTTTGTGTTAGCTCTCAATGACACTTAGTGAGTTGGGCAATTTAAACCATGGTTAGATAACCTAGACATAGGCGTTTAACTAATGTAGATTCTCAGGCTAACTTAATCATTCCATTCATATTTATGAAGAGGTTTGCATATTGTTGGTTGAAGTAAAGGATGAAGAAGGATTTCCTTAATCTCTAACCATTATCTTTACTGCTTTTTAGTCTTTAGTTTAATTACTTTCCCCTATTTTTATGTTCTTGAATAGAATTAGGTAAGCTATTAGTTAATACTTAGCATTTAAAATAAACTTATCCTCATGGGAACGATATCTATACTCATCATTTTATTACTTGCGTGACCCGTGCACTTGTGGTTAGCAAATGGACAAACAAGTTGTTTTGGCCCTATCACATTCTGATATTATAAATTTGTATAAAATACTCGAACCAAATCAGGATAAATATCATTCTCAATACTCAGAAATTTAATCAAGTCTAGATGCTTAATTAACCTAAAAGACTGTAAAGGCTCATCAGAGTAAAACTTTGTAGGGAGATACTTGGGCTGGATGATTTTTCATAGATGACACTCTTTACAAAAAAAAATTTGCTTGTTTGGAGGTCCTGAAGTGTGCAGAAAGATCAAGTCTTAGAATGGTAAGAGGAAGATCCTGCGAAGATGAAGCACCAGCAGCCCATGTTCGTGGCCTTTTGATGCGCCTTGAAGATTCTGCCATTTGGTTGAAATGTGGTGAAAAGGATGAAAGAAAAGTGAGGGGAATGGTGTTTAAGAGTGTTTGGGTTAAGAAAAATGGTGGAAAAAGAGGAGAAAATAGTGGAAAATGCGAAGAAAGGGATATGGGTGAAGAGGGAGAAAGAACGTGAACGAGTGAGGGATCTGAGTAGTGATTTTTGTGGTTTTTGGTGAGATTTGATCAAGGGGTTTTGTTGGGAGGAGGATTTTGAATGAATGAGAGGTGGTATGGTGTGACTTGGTTAAGAAATGAGAGAGAAATTAAGAGTTTTAGGTGAAATTGGTCGTGGTTGAAGAGAGAGAAAGCTAAAGAACAGGGTAAAAATGGTGTTCACGAGCGTCAAGACCCTTTTAAAACCTCTTTGTAATCGATTACAAGGGGGTTGTAATTGATTACATTTCTGAGAATTTTGTAACCGATTACATAGTGGATGTAATCGATTACAGGCATTCTAACTTTTCATTTTGCGCCTTCCAGAACCTTTGTAATTAATTACAGAGAATCTCTAATCGATTACAAGCCTTCTGAACTTTTATTTTGCACTTCAAACAGGAGAAGACTGATCCCAAACTCCTTAATATACTTCCAAACCTTTCTTAAACTGATTCCAAATCATCTTGTAAACTAGAAATTTGTCCAAAACCAATTTAACACTTGTTCTTGCCGATTTTAAACATGTACCAAGGATCAAACCATTGTGATTGAGTTTCTCCAAACTTTAAGAATTTGACTTTAGCATAGAGCAGAGAGTATCTTGAGCTGGTGGATGACTTATTCATGATGGGGTACCTGCAAAACAAACTACTACTTGGTCAAGCGGATGGTATCTTGAGGTCTGCCACTCAGTGGGAAAATCCATGACTTGT
Organism: Ormosia semicastrata; assembly: GCA_029884595.1. NCBI lineage: Eukaryota > Viridiplantae > Streptophyta > Magnoliopsida > Fabales > Fabaceae > Ormosia > Ormosia semicastrata. The sequence continues at coordinate 15,467,002 of JAQQTO010000037.1, forward strand.
GAATCCACTTATTTTGGAAGATCCTCTTGACTTTCTTTTTGCTTCCTCTTTTCTTTCTCCTTATTGTCTAAATGTGTTTTTGCCAAAATCTCTGCAACATCATCAACAACAAAATCCTTTCTCAGTCCATTTAGGTTAGTTTCACCAAATGCAACACGAATGAACTCTTTAATAGTCATTGTTCTTTTATTGTAAATTCTAAAAGTCTTACTATGATTTGAATAGTCGAGAAATAAACATTTATCAGACTTAGCATTAAACTTCCTCAAGTTATCCTTTCTATTATTTAAACCAAAACATTTACATCTAAAAATATGAAAATGTGAGACATTTGACTTCCTTCCTTTGTATAATTTATAAGGGATTTTCTTTAAAATTAGCTTAATTAGGGCCTTGTTCATTAAGTAACAAGATACTTATTGCATATGTCCAAAAATACTTAGGAAGTGTAGCTTCATTGAGCATAGTTCTCGCCATTTCTTCTAAAGATCGATTTTTCCTTTCTACAACTCCATGTTGTTGTGGAGTTCTAGGGACAAAAAAATTATGATCAATGCCATATTCATCACAAAAAGATTCAAACTCATAATTTTCAAACTCACCACCATGATCACTTCTTATGAATGTAATACAAAAGTCTTTTTCATTTTGGATAACTTTGGCAAGTTTCTTAAAGGTTAGAAATGCATCATTTTTATGAGAAAGAAATAAGGTCAATATAAATCTAGAAAAATCATCTACAATCACTAATGCATAGTAATTTTCACCAAAACTCATTGTTCTAGAGGGACCAAAAAGATCCATGTGCAAAAGTTATAAAAGTCTAGAAGTTGAAACAACATTTTTGGCTTTAAAAGAGACCTTTACTTGTTTTCTTTTTTGACATGCATTACAAAATTTATCCTTTTCAAATTTAAGCTTTGGTAATCTAATTACTAGTTCTTTAGAGACCAACTTATTTAAGTAATCCATGTGAATGTGTACAATTCTTCTATGTCATAACCATGAATTATCTTCTTTACTTATAAAACATTTCACTTCATTTGAAGATATATTATCAAGGTTAATCATATTTATATATAATTTACTCTATGACCAACAAATTTCACTTGTTTATCATCTTTTCCTTCAATTATGCAATAATAAAAATCAAATATAACTCTATTACCTTTATCACATAATTGACTAATGTCGCGACTGGGATCGCGGCAAAATAGTAACTTATAGGATTTAAAAAAATGAAAATTGAGTCGCTACCAATTTTATTTGAACTGGGAAAATTGGAAAATCTTTATTAGAAAATAGTCTTTGAAATCAGATTGGATTCGGGAGTCGAATATGTATAGGGATGGTGAACACTTAATCCCACAGCACTCCTAACACATCCGTTCTAAGACAGTACCTTAAGTCAATTGTGCAAAACTTAATAATCTCAAAATATATTTATTTTAATTCTCTTAAAAACATTGTATATATATTTTTAAATAATAAAAAACCAAATTGTGAAAATTTAATTTTTGGCTTGACAGAATAGAGATTCTGCTTATATGTATCCCTGGATGCAATGAGGAACTCAAAGTCACATAGTTCTCTAGAAAATGATTGTGAGTTGGTTAATTTTAATTATGAAAAAGGTTTTTATTTTGAAAATTCAATTAATTTCTTTTTATGTTTTAAAAAAAATGAATCCTCAAATTGTCACAACTTAGATGATTCTAAAATTACAGGATTAATAAGCTGCACAACTCAGTTAATCTCGTTTTATTTTTCTTAACAAAGCTAAATTATTTTACTTTATTTTTGTATTTTTTACTCATTTTTAATTTTCACTTTTCATTTTTTGTTACTTTCCCTTAAAAAAAGTAAAAAATACTAACACAAAAAAAGTTGAAAAAGAAGAAGAAAGAAAATAGAAAAATACATAAAAGAACGAAGAAACAAGAAACGAACAAGAGACTTTGGGCTCAACGTGAAGCTATAATGGTTGTTTCATGGATCTGGGTGGAAGCACGCCAGGCTTTGGTGGTGGAGGCGTGACCTGGTGGCTACGTTGTTTCTGCGGCAGATCTGGACGATGGTGGGAGTTTTCTATGGTGTGGTTGGCTTCACGGATCTGGGCAGAAACAAAGGAGAGGACAGTGGTGGCTAGTTAGGCGCTGGCTGCTACAACGGTGCGGCTACGAATTCATGCGTGGAGGAGCGAGGCAGAGATGGTTGGATCTGGTTCGGAAGACGGTGGTGACTGGGATGTGGGCAGCGGCAGCTTAGGTGCTCTGGTGTTGGTTGTGGGCCACTTTGGCTCACTATTCTGGTGCGTGGAGGACGACTTGTCACAGATCTGAGTTGCAGGGCAAGGTGGCCTCGGGTAGAGGACAGTGGAGAACGTGGTGCTGCTGTGTTGAGACATGGATGAGTGAGGCACAGTAGTTCGGATCTGGCAGTTGGTCACGGTTGGGTATGGATGGAGGGGGGCTGTTTGGTGAAGGTTGTGTTTGGTTTTATGTGAGTGGTGAGCTGTGCGACGCGCGACTATTGCTACGGAGGAATGATGGTGCAACGAGGGGGCTGTGGCTAGGAGAGCTCAATGGTGAGATGGGATTGATGGGTAAGAAGTGATGATGAAGTGGTGGTGTGGGTGAAGGTTGGTGATAAAGATAAAGTGATGGAGTGGTGATGAATGTGAGGGTGGATATGGAAGAGTTTGGTTATGGAGGTGATGAACGTGGGGATGTTTAGTTTATGGGTGATGGCTGTGTTGGTGTTGTAGTTATGATGAATGATGAAGGTTAAAGATAGTGTGAGTGATAATGGGTGGCTATAATGAGGTGAGATAGTAAGGAGTTTTGGTGGAATGGGGTGGTTGGATGAAGATGAAGGAAAGATTATGCAAGGAGGAAGAATGGTGAGATGAGGTTAAAGATGAAAGCGGTTAGGTTTGGTGTTTATAGGTCTATGGTGATGAATGTTGAAGATGGTTGGTCATTAGGTTTCAAGGACAGATCCTGGTGGTGTGGGTGGTTGATTTCTGGGTTTGGTCTTGATTTATAGAGGCTTGAAGTTGTGTAGGTTCATGGTGGATATCCAGAGACCAATATCGAGAGGCCAATCTTGAAGCTTGAATCTGGGACCTTAAATAAGTGGTCCCTGAAAAATTGTTCTCCCCTTTTTTTTTCTCTGTTATGTTTCCTCTTCTTGTAGGCAGAGATGGCTCTTCTGCAACCCCAAAGAAGTTAGCTTAGGTGCAGATAGAGTGGCAATTGTTTTCTAGCTCAGTTTCCATTTCCATGAATTTTCTTTATAACTGTGACCTTATCCAACTTCACATCTCTGCAATTTTACCATTTTTGTATTGCATTGAACCTTGAGTTTGCATGAAGTTGGCAGATAACGTAACAAGCTCTGTTTCATTTTTTCTTTCTTTTTTTAAAAACGAAATCAATTTTTTTACCTTTTTTTATTTCTTTCGTTATTATTTTTTTTTTTGGGCCCCAGGCAAAATTTGGTGTTCACAACTAATACTAAGTTATATTTAAGTCCTTTAACTAATAATACATTATCAATAGAGGTAGAAGAAATTTTACCGACTTTGCTGGCTTCAAGAATCTTCTCTTTGTTGTTATCTCCATAAGTTACATGTCCATGTGTCTTGGGAACAAGGAAAGAAAAACTTGGATTCATCTCCGGTCATGTGCTTAGAGCAACCACTATCGAGATACCAATTTGAGTTCTTGACCTTCAAGCACACCTACAACATAAATTCAGTTTTTAACTTTTGGCACCTAAAATTTCTTAGGTCCTTGTGTGTTAGCTTGTGACATTGTGCCTTTGGGAACCCAAACCATTTTAGTCCCCACTTTAGTGTTAATATTCTTTCTCACATTGTATGTTGAGGCATTATGTCCTTTCTAGGGGTAGGCATGGTTCAGTTCGGCATGAAAAATCAAACCAAATTGGTAAAACGATTTGGTTTGAAAATCGAACTAGTTTTCTTCTAGGGCCGAATCGATTTGGGTTTGGTAAACCAGTTTTGAACCGGTTCAGAACCTGTTTGGGTTTGGAACCGGTTCAATAACCAGTTCAGAACTGGTTTTTCATGAAACTAGTTCAGAAAACTAGTTTTTCTATGAAACTAATTCATAAAACTAGTTCAAAAACCAGTTCAGAAACCAGTTCAAAACTAGTTTTTTCATGAAACCAGTTCAGTTCAGAACTGGCTAATTTAGTCTTAAGCTGATTTAGCATCAGACCCATGAAACTGCATCAGTCCAGTTCTTTAGCAATCAAGGACTCCATTTTCATATCACTATAGCAGACATTTTAAGCTAGACCATGTCTATAGAAGTAAAGACAAGTATTAATATGATAAAAGAGAGAACACAACGCAATTAAGTATAATAACCACATCACAATAAGCAAACTTCTTGCCATCGTGGTGCCAAAATAAGGAAGCTGAAGAGAAAGGTCAGTAAATACCATAACAGAGCTAAACCATACTAATAAAGCTCAAAAGAAAGAAGAATTTAAAGAGCAATTATCTAACGATCATTCCTGGCCCAAAATTGCATGAGGAACTACTATGTACCAAAAAACTTGGCTCTGGATTCTCGTACATCTAGCTTTCCTTCTTATGTCCAAAATCAATCCTACTTTTAGATTTTTATTTTGGTTTATCATAAATAGAAACACATAGGGAAGTTATTAAAATCATTCATAATATTACCCTAATTTTATTAACTAAAAGTAAGAATTTGATTTTCTTAGCAAAGAAAGAAAGAGAGGTAAATTTTGATGAACTGTCAACCTATAATGCACATTGCCATCGCCGATTCCATTCTTAAAACAATTAACACAACTATAGTAGTATCTTTGTTTGACATCTTATTAGCACAAGTAACATATAATACAAGAAAATTAAGAAAAAAGTAGTAGTGTAAATCAGGACTCTGAAGTTGAACCAAATGTATCATAGCCGAAGATCTAAGTCAAGATTATTTATATTGTTACCAAGTGGCCTTAAACTCAAGAGGGAGTGAATTGAGTTTATGAAATATTTTAGAAAATCTTTCGTAAAACGTTCGTTTATCAATTTTCGTTGAAGCTATTGGATAATTGAAGTGAATAAATAAATGAGATTGAATACTTCACTCACAAATTAAACAAGCCAAGATGAATAACATTCAAGCAAGCATATAAAATAAATGCACAAATGTAAAGAGATAGGGTTGAGAGAATCAAACACAAGGATTTATCCTGACTCAGCCACCCCTTGTGACCTAAGTCCAGTCCTCAAGTGAACCACTCGAGATTTTCCACTAAACTTCAAGCTTGAATGGGTGCTTGAAAACCTTTACAGATTGGAGCACTCAACAACACCTTGGGATACCTCACTCTTGTGCTTTGAGTATCAAAACAGGGATGTCTCACCCTTTACAACCTTTAAGGGATACCTCACCCTCTTTACACCTTTGAAGGATACCTCACTTCCTATTCAACAAGGAATACCTCACCCTTTTTCACTAGAGGGATACCTCACCCTCTTTACAGAATAAACAAAGTGTTTAAATGATAGAAACTCTCTCAAAGAGTAGATTGATACAAATTGAAGCTCTAGTAATGCCCCTTTTGAATATCTCAAGTTTTCTCACAAAAACAGGGCAAAAACATTTTCAGAATTTGATTCTCGTATATGAGTGTTAGATTGATGTTCTAAATTGAAGTTCAACCCTTAATGAAGCCCCAAGGCAAGTATTTATAAGTTGTTGGAAGAAAGGAGCCGTTGGGTCATTTTTAGCCAAGCATTAAATGCCATTAATATAGTCGTTGGACTGTGTCAGATTGCTTGTAATCGATTACACAACAAATGTAATCAATTACATTGTTGTTCCAACGTGTTCTTGGCTTTCTGGGCTCTGTGTAATCGATTACATTCTTGGTGTAATCAATTACAAGGCCTCTGACTTGCGTTGTAATCGATTACTATTTCTATGTAATTGGTTACATACCTTCTTGAACGTGTTCTTGCTTTTCTGGGTTCAATGTAATTGATTACATTACTGGTGTAATCGATTACAAGACCTATGTTTGCTGTGTAATTAATTACAAACATCATGTAATCGATTACTTTGGCCTTTGAACACATTTTTCAAGTCCAATTGAGTATGTAAGTCATTTCTAACACTTAGATCATTTGATTAAACATAAATACTTTTATGAATATTGAATCCAAGATTAAAAACAACATTTCTTGAAAAACATGTTTAACTTTGAATTTATAAGCTGATTTTGAAAACGATATTTGGAAAATCATTTGAGAATCATTGAGATACTTAAAGGGTATTTTACATTGATATTCTAAGACTTATATCTATATACCTCTTGGTTTCCTTCTTTTGATATTGGTCTTTTCTTTTGCTCTTGATCTTCTCTTTTTGATCTTGATCTTCTCTTTTTACTTTTGTTATCATCAAAAACTCATTTGACATGCTTCAAGACATAAGCATTCACATATATCTGATTCTTGCTTTGGCAAGTCCGCCACCTGAAAGCTTCCTGGCCATATTAAATCCACAACTTGTTCAAGCATAAAGGGTGTCCATGCCATTCCAATCTCAGAATTGGCATCACTGAATCGAGCCACCTTAGCAGACCTTTCTCAGCTAAGCTTGTGCACAAGTGAGTGGGGTTAGATTCCAAGTGATTGAGCTACCAAAGAAGAGTAAGCAAGCCCCATTGATGTGGTCATCATCCTACGAGATTGTAAACTTCTAGCTGCTCCTCTTTCCTTTTTGTGTGCATTCTGGTGACCACCCAAGGCTTTCACCTTATGAGAAAATCTATTAGTCTTTTTGTGGAACACCTAGATATCGCCAATCATAAATAACCATACAGCTCAAACACTCAAGTTCCACTATTTTCTTACTTTTCAAATGTCTGAACTCCAGTTAACAAAAATATCTATACCAAAACTTCACGGCTTTACTTTTAATGTATAAAAGATGTAGATATTCGATACATCTTATCAAAGAAACATCCAACATAGCATATCATGTGCAATGTACACCTACAACACTAATTCCTATGTTCTACTTCAGAATAAATTTCATAGTGCCTAAAGACAAGGGATACACCATATGATAAGAAGCAAGGAAAAGAACATATGCATTTTAAACTGTAAAATAGGCCTATGATTGCGACCAAACATTAAGGCTTAATAACTCAACTGTTGATCATTATTAGGCCTTAGAAACCACAAGTTTATTGTTTCATATCTCCCTGCATAATTTGCCACAAGAGAGGGCATTTAACAGAATAACTTTTTCTTAAAGCATTAGTGACTTGACAAACAAATATTTCTAATTGAATGAAAACTATCAAACAATTTTGTTCCAATTTTTGCTCAATACTTGAAAGTATGGTGCTTGCAGAAAGTTGGAAGCATGAGCATATCCATTAAAATTGAGCCAACCACGTGGAATTCATCAATCCAATGATGTTGAGATGATGACAGTATTAGAAGCTTAATTATAATATAAAGTCAAACCAAAATAATTGTTGACCGAAAGTGGGTGGATGGCCAAGTGTTCTAAGTACATAAGCATAGTGCATTATCCACTCTAAATCATTTTGAAATTGAACATGGAAAAGGGCCATATATAATTTCACACAAACAAAGTAACATTTTAAACAGGTAGACTGTAAGGTATAAGATTCTTTTCTGGGCTTGTTAAGCGATTCCGATGAGGCAACTTGGATTTAATTCAAATAGGATTACAGCCAAGCTAAATGAGATTGGGAAAATACAGGGAATGAAAATAGATGTAACCTATGATTTAACTACGTCAGTGAATGTTAGCAATGGAGATAGCGAGAATATAAGTACATTACAAATGTCAATTAAGAGTGACTTTATCAATGTACCAAAAAATAAAGAAGAGTGACTTTATCACCCAAGTTGAAGATATACTTATTTTCATTAAGAATGTTAGGTATGCTAACAAGCATACTTTTTTAAGTCATAGACAACAAAAAGGTAATGCACACGACTAGGTATTTTATTAATGACAACGCCTTAGTTAATCCAAGGTTAGACTTTCCATGCACATAAGATGGTTTAATAACTTAAACAAAGTTAAGAAAATGAATCTTCTAAAGCATAAAAAAAAGTTCTCAGTTATCACGCTACTTACGTCCATAAGCAAAAAAGACTTATTCTACTTGTTATCCACCACAGCAGTAGAAATAGCAAAGCAACAATAAGCCACCTAATGGCCAAAACTTATCAAGAAACTACTTGCATCTAATTAATATATTAGGATCTTCCATAACATATGCTTAATTCATGGCATATCATGTAAATTCATGAACAGAGTTTACCATAATCAGAAAGTGAGCATATATATAAATATGGGAAATGCATGAGTATATATACAATCAAATTGCCTATAAAAAATATCTCAATTGCTCCAAATTGTTAAAATAAAATAACACATCAAATTGTTAATTAGGTTCTTTTGAATTTTATGCTCACCTCTAGTTTGAGTTAGGTGGGCTATACAAGTTAATCTCATCTAACCTGCCATGTTTCTTTAAGATTGACCCGTATAACTTACCAAATTTTATTCACTTTTAGATGGGTTGATTTATTTTTTTTTATTTTTTTATTGAAAAAAACAAAAGAGAAGCAAAAAAGAAAAAGAAAAAGAAAAGAAGGTTAAATATTGAATATAGCCTCAAACAAGAGCACTTTTACACCCACTACACATCCTCAAAAATCTTAGGTGAGACAAGCCTAAGGGGGTGCATTATCATGATCATCCGAGTATCCCAACCTCCCCTACTCTACTATACCTGCCCTTTTTTGAGATCAATCCCTCTTCGTCTCATCTCTAGCCCTTTGAACTTAGATCACTGACCACCCACTTCTTCTATCTTTCTAAAAATTCATCATTCATCATAAACCAATCACATTTAGCCATGTCACCACCCATCAGTAAGATATAAGTACAAAAGATCGATAAGTAACATATCACATTAAGAAAGGCTATAGGGTTTTATGGTACCACAAAATTAAGGTGTTGATTCATTTCTTAAATAAAATAAACAAAATAAACAAACAGAGTTTATTTAAGTTAAAAGAAATGAATTAAATATGTTTGGCCTTCAATTTTGCTTCAACAAGTTCAGGAAGATCAACAACAAAAGAAAAGCATATATAATATGTGTCACAAATTTATTTGCAGAACAAATTAACACACAAAAGACTTTCACAAGTAGAAACCAAGAATAGAGAAACCACCTATAACAGAACCCACACTCAGAGTCAGAGGTTACAATCATATAAGCACACCACAGAATTCCAAACCCATGAACTACCTTCTTGGACAATAACTAAAGAACCACATATACAGAAAACTCAAGAAAACTTTAAAAAACTAACATCATATTCTTCTAGCACCAAGCATAATCATAAGCCTAGTAATGTATGAAGTCTTACCTAGGTTAGGAAATTGAATTCAACTGAGAAAACCCACAATTTAGCAAGCAGTAGCAATAACCTGGTAGTAAGACAAAAAACACCTTAGCAACTGGAATTGAAGGGAAGTATAAGGAGAAACTAAGAGTATCTTACTAAAATGTTGTACGCACAGACCAAAGAGAAAAGAATGGAGGAGCTAATTCAATGAGTGTGAGATACCTCAAGCCTCAAACGATCTTCAAACAAAATACAAAAATCGAGGTGAGAGTCCACAATCGCGAACGAGAATCCGCAATTGTGAACAAGAAGCCATAATCGCGAAAATAAGAAGCACAAACTACACAAATCGTGATTGGGGTTCATCGATGGGATTCGTTGCAGAATCAATTGGCGGATTGGGATTCTAGGGTTCGTATAGTGGCAGAAATTAGGGGTTAGGGTTCAATTGGGTTTGGTCGAAAGTGGAATGGATTTTGATTTTTTGATTCTCTAAAAGAATATTTTAGTATTTCACTGTGGAAATGAATGTGGATTTGGATCATTGGATGTTTAATTTCATATCCAAATTAGTTTGATTATTTTACTGAATCAAACCTTTTTGTTTTATCAATTAACTGAACCGTTTATAAAAGTAAGATTTGATTCAGTTATATAAACTAGTTTTAATGAAATGGATTTTTACAATCCGGTTCGGTTCAATTTATGGTACAATTTGGTTCATTTGATTATTTTGCATACCCCTAGTCCTTTCTTCCTACAATTAAAACATTTAATAAAAGAACTACTTGAAGTGCTTATTGGAACAAATAATTTTTTATAAAATTTTTGTTTATTTTTGGGGTTATATCCTAAACCCACTTTTTGAAGAAAGCACTTTTATTTTCCAAGCAAACTATTTAAATTGTCTCTACCAAAAGTGAATTTTGCAAAAGTGTTCTTTTAAATCTTCAATTTCTTTTTCAAGAGCTTGACATGATGGACAAGATGAAGATGCTGATGCATGTGAATAATAAATTGTGTAAAAAGAATTAGCATCAATTAATCCTAATGTCTCATTTTTTATTTTTAGTTCTTCAATTTCTTTGTTTAAAATAAAAATTTATTTTTCCAAAGTAGAAATTATTTTCTTAGATGTAGAAACTAATTTTGTGAGCCTTAGTGATTAATCATGCAATTCTTCAAAAGCATATTGTAATTCATTATAAGAAGGAGATGAGTCAAGGTTAGAAATTACCTCCATGTCACTTTCATCTTCTTCTTCTCCTCTAGCTATAAGACACAGCTTAGCTTCTTCATTATCCGAGCTATCCATGGAGTCCATGTCATTGTCATCCCATGCTATGTAGACTCACCTTCCTTTCTTCTCCTTGGAAGGTCTCTTTTCAAATTTCTCCATCTTCTTTTGATAGATGACACATTCCATCTTCATATGTCCCGATTTTCTGCATTTGTAACATGTGGGTGAGGACGAGGTACATTTCCCTTTGTGATAAGTCTTCTTTGGTGGAAAAGACAGCCTTCTTTGAGTTACTTTCTTTTTGAGGAATCTTTCAAATTTCTTCACTAGGAGACTGAGGTTTTCTTCATTTAACTCAAAGTTCTCTACGCCATCTCCATCTTCATCGTCAATAGTGGAGGAAGTGGCTTTAAGTGCAATCCCCTTTTTCTTTTTATCATGTTCCTCACATTGGTCAAGCCTGTTTAGTTCTAATTCGTGCTCTTGAAGTTTCTCAAAAAGAGTCGCAAGAGTCATAGTTGCTAAATTTCTTGACTCTAGAATAGCTATCACATTAGGTTGTCAAATCCTGCCCAAACATCTTAACACATTGCTAATAAGATCTTCGTTAGAAATTTTTTTACCTAATGAAGCAAGATAATTAATAATGTAAGTGAACCTCTTTTGCATTTCTTCAATGCTTTCCCATGGGTTCATTCTAAATAATTCATATTCATGGGGTGAGAGTGTTTATTCTTGACCTCTTTACTTCACTAGTACCTTCATGGGTAACTTGTAAAGTGTCCCACATTTCTTGGGCAGTTTTACAGTTTAATATTCTAAAAAATTCATCATACTCCAAAGCTATGGTAATGATGTTCTTAGCTTTTAAATTATATTGAACTTTTTTCTTGTCTTCGTCAATCCATTCATTCCTTGGTTTTCAACTTTTACACCATCAACAACATGTGTGGGAACAAAATGGCCATTTTCAACAGCATCCCATACGTTTAGATCAATAGCTTCAATGAAAATTTTTATGTATTCTTTCCAATAAGCATATTTATCCCCATTAAAAAAGGGTGGTATGTTATTGAAGATCATTCTAAAGAAAAACCGTTTAAAGAAGCCATTTTCTCTTGAAGCTGCTAAGCTCTTTATACAAGAGCTTAGATCTAATACCACTTGTTACCCAAGTGACTTCTACACTCAAGAGGGGGGGTGAATTAAGTAATTAAAAAATTCTTTAAAAACTTTTCACAAACACTTTAAAAACAATTTTCGTTAAAGTTACTTATCGATTGAAATGAATGAACAAAGAAGATAGAAAAGTTCTCACAAATTTAATAAGCCAATAAAAACAATTTAATCAACTGAATAAAATTAAAAAGTGAATATAAAGAGAAGAGTTTAGAAAAGTAAACACTGGGATTTATCCTGATTTAGTCATCAATCACTTGTGACCTACCTCCAGTCCTCGAGCAACCACCCAAGATTTTTTCACTATCAATACAAGCTTTCAACAGGTGCTTGCCACCGTTATAAACTTGAACACTCCTCACACCTTGAGATACCTCACCCTTGTGCTTGAGTCTTGACAGTAGGGATACCTCACTCTTACAAATTTCTTGAGAGATACCTCACCCTTATTACAATCAAACAAGAATAGGAAAGGAAGAAACTCTCTCAAAGAGTGTGTATTACAACTTGAAGCACTATGAAGCTCTCTCAAGAATATCTTAAGAATTTCAAAAATAGAGCAAAAGATGAGAAAATATGAAACTCGGATTAAGAACAATAGAATGATGTTTTTTAGTATGTGTTCTTGTGAAAAGATGACCCAATAGTATCTATTTATAGTGTTCTGAAGAAAAAAATTCGTTGAGGCAATTTATGGTCATATTAAAAGCTGAGAAAAAGACTGTTGCGCATTTTCAACCGCAATGTAATCAATTACAAAGTTGATGTAATCGATTACATTGTTCTTGAAACTATTTCTGGGTTTTCTGGGCTAATTGTAATTGATTACATACCTCATGTAATCAATTGTCAAGCCTCTAGAAGCAGTGTAATTGATTACAAGCCTCATGTAATCGATTACAAGACTTCTGACTTTAAAAAAATAGTTTCTCGTATGTCTATAATTGATTACCAAGCCTTTGTAATCGATTATAAGCTTCTAAAGAAGCTGTAAATAGATTACTAAGCCTTATAATAAACTTACAAAAATCCTTGAACCCATTCTTAAGCCCAATTTAGCTTTGTAAATATTGAGATTTTAGAAAACTCGGATTGTTAAATAAATGAGCTTGTCTTTCATAATCCAAGGCTTATAAAATCATTCGATTAAAAAGGAGCTCTTTTTAGAAAAACATTGAGATATTAAGAGAGTTTATTATATTAAGATCCTAAGTTTTAAAAAGCTATACCAGCTTTACTTCCTTTGGACTTGATCTTCGACTTGACTTTGTTATCATCAAAATTCGCATGATCTTCATGACATAAGCATTCATATTCTCTCTCTTTTTGATGATGACAAACTAACAAACAGAAAAAGAGCAATATATGTATATATATAAGTTAGAAAATAAAATATCGCTCTCCCCCTGTGTGAATACTTATGTCTTGAAGCATGTCAAATGAGTTTTTGATGATAACAAAAGTAAAAAAAGAAGATCAAGATTAAAAGAGAAGATCAAAAGAAGGAAACCAAGAGGTATATAGATATAAGTTTTAAAATATTAATGTAAAATGCCCTTTAAGTATCTCAATGATTCTCAAATGTTTTTCCAAATATCATTTCCAAAATAAGTGTGAAAATTCAAAGTTAAACATGTTTTTCAAAGAAACGTTATTTTCAATCTTAGATTTAACACTCATGAAAGGATTTATATTTAATCAAATGTCTTGAAGTGTTAGAAATGACTTACAAACTTAATTGGACTTGAAAAATGTGTTTAAGGGCCAAGGTAATCGATTACAAATGTTTTGTAATCGATTACAAGCTAAACAAAGAGTTGCTAATCGATTACATGGAGCATGTAATCGATTACAAGCAAGTCAGAGGCATTGTAATCGATTACACCAGTAATGTAATCGATTACATTGAACCCAGAAAAGGCAAGAACACGTTCAAGAAGGTATGTAATCGATTACATGGAAATGGTAATCGATTACAATGCAAGTCAAAGGCCTTGTAATCGATTACACCAAGAATATAATCGATTACACAGAGCCCAGATAGCCAAGAACACGTTGGAATAACAATGTAATCAATTACATTTGCTGTGTAATCGATTACAAGCAATCTGACAGAGTCCAACGGCTATATTAATGACATTTAATGCTTGGCTAAAAATAACCCAACGACTCATTTCTTCTAACAACTTATAAATACTTGCCTTGGGTCTTCATTAATGGCTAACCTTCAATTCAGAACATCAATCTAACACTTATATACGAGAATCAAATTTTGAAAATGTTTTTGCCCTGTTTTTGTGAGAAAACTTGAGATGTTCAAAAGGGGCATTCTAGAGCTTCAATTTGTATCAATCTACTCTTTGAGAGAGTTTCTATCATTCAAACACTTTGTTTATTCTGTAAAGAGGGTGAGGTATCCCTCTAGTGAAAAAGGGTGAGGTATCCCTCAAAGGTTGTATAGGGTGAGGCATCCCTGTTTTGAGGCTCAAAGCACAAGGGTGAGGTATCCCAAGGTGTTGTTGAGTTCTCTAATCTATAAAGGTTTTCAAGCACCCGTTCAAGCTTGAAGTTTAGTGAAAAATCTCGAGTGGTTCGCTTGAGGACTGGATGTAGGTCACAAAGGGTGGCTGAACTAAGATAAATCCTTGTATTTGATTCTCTCAACCCTATCTCTTTACATTTGTGCATTTATTTTATATGCTTACTTGAATGTTATTCATCTTGGCTTATTTAATTTGTGAATAAAGTATTCAATCTCATTTATCTATTCACTCCAATTATCCAATAGCTTCAACGAAAATTGATAAACAAATATTTTACTAAATATTTGCGAAGATATTTCATAAACTCAATTCACTCCCTCTTGAGTTTGAGGCCACTTGGTAACAAGTGGTATCAGAGTTAGGCTCTTGTGTAAAGGGCTTAGCAGCTTCAAGAGAAAGTGATGGCCTCCTCAAATGAATTTTCAGAAAGTTCTTCCATCTATAGACCTCTATTTTTCAATGGGGATGGGTAAGCTTACTGGAAAGAAAGAATAAAAAATTTTATTAAAGCTATTGACCTAGATATATGAGATGCTATTGAAAATGGTCCTTTTATCCCTACAAAAGTTGTTAATGGTGTAAGGGTTAATACATCAAGAAGTGAATAGACTAATGATGATAAGAAAAATGTCTAATATAATTTGAGTGCCAAAAACATCATTACCACATCCTTGGGGTATGATGAATTCTTTAAGGTGTCAAATTATAAAACTACCCAAGAAATGTGGGACACCTTACAAGTAACCCATGAGGGTACTAATGAAGTGAAAGGATCAAGGATCAATACTCTCACTCATGAGTATGAGCTTTTTAGAATGAACCAAAATGAAAGCATTCAAGAAATGCAAAAACGTTTTACACATATTGTAAATCATATTACTTCATTGGGAAAGACTTTTCCTAATAAAGATCTTATTAACAAAGTGTTGAGATGTTTGAGCAGGCATTGGCAACCTAAAGTGACAATTATTGCGGAGTCAAGAAATCTCTCAACCATGACCTTAGCCACACTTTTTGGCAAGTTCCAAGAACATGAATTGGAATTGAATAGACTCAACCAAAGTGAGAAGATTGACAAGAAAAAGAAAGGAATAGTTCTCAAGGCTACTTCCTCCATGATTAATGATGATGATGATGATGATGATGGAAATGACTTGGAAATAGATGAGGAGAATCTTGTTCTACTAGTAAAGAAATTTAGAAGATTCTTCAAGAAAAGTGAAACTCAAAGAAGACCTCCATTCCCCCAAAAGAATGTCTATCACAAAGGGGAAGGAACCTCATCCACTCCTAAATGCTATGAATGTGAAGAATTGGGTTACATGAAGATGAAGTGCCCATTGTATCAAAGTAAAGTAGAAAAATATCACAAAAGATCCTCAAGGGAGAAGAAAGAAAGAAGAGCCTACATAGCTTGGGATGACAATGACATGGATTCAATCGTTAGCTCAGACAATGAGAAAGCCAATCTATGTTTCATGACTAGAGGAGAAGAGGAAAATGAAGATGACATGGAGGTTGATGTGTGAAATCCGCAAGTGTACGGTTTCATCGTCAAGTAATAAAAAGATCAAATCCACAGGGACTGTGTCTATGAATACCAATTAATTAATTAATTCAATTCAATTAAACAGAGAGGATAAAATTATTGATTGACAAGAACATAGTAACAAAGCAATTATATAAATAAATATCAAAGTGCAAAATTTGAGATAAAAAATAGTAAGTTGTTGAGAAAGGTTTTTCAGATTCAAGAAAGCTTCCAAGATTGGGGTAACCACAATGATACAAGACAAATCCTAATTGACAACCCTTTTATTAAAATTAAAATTCAATTGAAGGTGAATTACCCTAAATTAGTTAATGTTCTTTCTCAAGAGATAAGAACTGTGCCTAATTAAACTAATTCCTACTCTCGTGGTAATTGAATTTAAATTAAACTCATTACGCTTTATGGTAATTCATTGAATCCTCGAAAGGCTAAACCTACTCTCGTGATTTAGACCTTAAGTTCAATTCTTTATAATTCCAACACCTAGGTTTACCTCTTAGTACATCCCTAGATATCTATGAGATACAAATATGTGGCCAGTAAATTCACATTAATAAGCACAATAAGAATTGAATCAAAGAATATTCAAGATTAATAAAAGGAAAAACAAAGTCAATTAATCATCATGAATGTATCAAAGGGCATTGCCCAATCTTAGAAATAAAAGAAACTACTTAGACATGGAGAAGAAGAAACAAGAAATTAAATTCAAGAACACCCAAACCTATAATTAAAGAGAGAAGAGGGAAGAAAGATCAAGATCCAGAGCCTCCAAGTGTGCCTCCTTCAAACTAAATTGGAACCCCCAAAACTGTATTCAGAAAATGTATTTATACCCCTAGGGATTTAACTCTCTAAAAGGCCCAAAAAAATAAAAAATAAAACTTAAAAACTGATGCGTACTGCGATCCACGGCCATGGATCTCTCTACCATAAGACACTTTTTCTTCAGCTTGAATTCCACGGCCGTGGATCATTCCACGGCCTGGCCGTGGAACTCTCTGGAGTTTCTCTTTTACTTCTTCAAGTTGCTACTCGATCCATGGCCGTGGAAAATTCCACAAGCAGGCCGTGGATCTCTCTAAAGTGAGCTTTTTGACCCTGTTTGCTATCTATAAAGCTCCAACTTCAATCATGCAATCTTTCCATTCATTTTAAGGCCAATTTAGCACCAATCCTGCACAACAACACAAAAAACACAGCAGTTATCCGAACTAAAGGAAAAATAAATAAAAAGAAAAACTAAAATGCCTAAAATACCTAAAAATGCATGTAAAATAAGACTAAAATATGATGTTATTTCACACACATCAGAGGTAACATCCTCAAATTCTGAATCAAACTATTCACCTTCCTATGATGAATTGCAAGATGCATTTGAAGAATTATATAATGAATCTATAAGGCTTGCAAAACTTGTTTCATCATCTATGAAAATAATTTGCTCATTTGAAAATCAAATTTCTATTTTAAATAAAGAAATTAAGGAATTGAAATTAGAAAATGAAACTCTTGGATTGATTGATGCAAATTCTTCATGCATGACATGTTTATCACTTGATAATGCATCTACACTCTTATCTTGCTCATCATGCAAAGCATTTGAAATTGAGATTGAGGATTTGAAAAACACTTTTTCAAAATTTACCTTTGGAAGAGATAATTTGAACATATTGCTTGGGAACCAAAGATGTGTTTTTCAAAAGGCTGGTTTGGGGTATAATCCAAATAAACAACAAAAGCTTCTCAAGAATTTCTTTGTTTCATCAAGTACATCAAGTAGTCCCTTTATTAAATGCTTTTATTGTAGTAGGAAAGGATATATTGCATCAACTTGCAATGTAAAGAAGAATATCAATAATAAGTTAGGAACTAAAATGGTTTGGGTTCCCAAAGGCCCTTTGCCAAAAACTAACATACAAGGACCCAAGAAAATTTGGGTACCAAAAGTCAAAAATTGAAGTATGTTGTAGGTGTACTTGAAGACCAAGAATTGACTTTGGATATCTTAAAAAGTGGCTGCTCCAAGCACAAAACTAGAAAAATTCTTCAAGCTATCCTCCTTGTCTCCTAGAAGCTTGAACTTGCATCCTTTGGTTAAGTGAAAACTTGCTCTATGCTTTACTAGTTTAATATCTTGAATATGCTAAATGAATATGCTTTTTATGTGAAATGACATGTATAATATCAATATCTTTGAACTTGTCATATTGGATCAATCATACATCTAATTCTGCCGTACAATACATTAACTTGCTGTATAATATGCTATTTTGATGCATAATATATTGCTTTGTTGTATAATGTGACATCTTGATGCATAATATGTCATTTTGCTGTACAATTATGTGTTTTGGATCAAAAATTGGTTAGTTTTTATGTTTACATGTTGCTTGGATTTGATTTGGGATGTTTTGGAACTAATTTGAAGGCTCTGAGATTGATCAATTACTATTTAAAATGCAAAAACTGATTTCAGCAAGCTTGTAATCGATTACAGGATCCTTGTAATCAATTACAAAGGCTCTGTCAAGCGTTCCAAGCCAAGTCAGAAAGCATGTAATCGATTACATAAATTTTGTAATCGATTACAAGGAAAACATAACGCGTGTAATCAATTACAATAAAAGTGTAATCGATTACAAAACCTTATTTTTCATAATTTTGCTTAATCTTGATGTTCTGTTCCTTCATGATGCTTTCCTTATGCTTAATCTTTATCTAACCCCATATTGCTCTTGTATATGACTCTGTTTTCTATTGGCATAAATGATAAATACTATCTAAGTTTCTCTTCATATGCATTTGCTATTGGTATCACATCTTGATGTGCTAAACGATTTATACTCTGATATTGATCCTGCTAAGGTGAAATGATTATATCCAATCTCAATGCTTATGTCTTTTTTTTTATAATGCCAATGGGGGAGAGATTAGTGAAATATTGCATGTGTACGGGGGAGTTTTATGCTTTCACATATTCTATCTCATGCATACATTACGGGGGAGAGTTGTGCTTAAATATCTAATATTCAAATAAATGCAAATATTTCTCCTTTTGTTGAATGTTTAGTTTGTCATCATCAAAAAGGGGGAGAATGTGAATGCTTATGTCTTGAAGCATGTCAAATGAGTTTTTGATGATAACAAAAGCAAAAAGAGAAGATCAAAAGAAGGAAACCAAGAGGTATATAGATATAAGTCTTAGAATATCAATGTAAAATGCCCTTTAAGTATCTCAATGATTCTTAAATGTTTTTCCAAATATCATTTCTAAAATAAGTTTAAAAATTCAAAGCTAAACATGTTTTTCAAAGAAACGTATTTTCAATCTTAGATTTAACACTCATGAAAGGATTTATGTTTAATCAAATGTCTCGAAGTGTTAGAAATGGCTTACTGATAACACTGTATTTTATACATTTTGTAATTCTCTCACTAGGCTTCTTAAGGTTCAATTAGGCTTAATTAAGTTAGTTTTGACACATTTTATGATTTTGAGCCGAATTAGACAATTAAATAAATTATTGCATAAATTAACCTTAATTATCTCTTTAGAAATGTTTAGTAAACTGGCTATAATTTGAGTTGCAAATATCTGATTGATGTGGTTTTGATCTTGTAGGAAAGCTTAGACAATTCCCTACAACTTTGATGTTGAACACTTTTCCAGAATCGGACTCTTTGGAGGTGATATTGGGCTTTGAAGTCAAAATAGAGGAGTTGAAATTGGATCTAAACACTCTACAGTAATTGGACCATATCTTGAGTTCTAGGCATGATTTTGGACTCAAACTAAAGCCATTTTAAAGCAAATATCCAGGCCTATAACTTTCATGAAGACCACTTCTCTCAAAAATGAAAAAATGACTGGACGCATGGTTGTGCATTTACTCAATTATTATTTTAAAAAAATTAAAAAATGAAAAAATATGTCATTGATTACGTAACAGACTTAATCACTAAGTTTGGTTACTGTGCAATTGCATAGTAACCAAATTTTGCCTATAAATAGGCATTTGCATTTCAAATGGAGATACACAATTCATTCGAGGAGGACGCTGGGGAGAGGCTTTTGGGCAGTGCCCAGCCTATCTCCTCAGTCTCCCTTCACTTTTCTTTTTCTCTTTTTCTCTTTTTTAGTTTATGTGTAAATAAGTTTCAGTCTATTTGGGTCAAAGTGTGAAGCTCTTGGTAATAAAATAAGGTTAGATTTATTCCTCTCTTGTACTTTAATGATTTATATTTTCAAGTAATTATTATGCGTGTTATATTTTATTTTTGATAATTTAGAAACTACCCTTGTAAAAAGGAGTTCTTGATTTATTGTAGACAAAATATTGACACAGTAAATACTTTAACCCATTTACAAGTGGTGGTAATAATTAAAGGAAACATAACATAATTACGTATATTATTTTATTTCGTATTATATTTTGTTTCCAATCAATTTAGAAACCCTCCTTGTAAAGTGGAGTTCTTGATTTGTTGTAGACAAGAGATTGGCACAATGAATGCTTTAACCCATTTACAAGTAGTGGTGTTAGAAACTCTCCTTATAAAGTGGAGATCTTGATTTGTTGTAGACAATATTTTGGCATAGTGAATACTTGATCCCATTTATAAGCGATGATATTAATAGATGATTAAAGGAAATATAATATAATTACGTATATTATTTTAATGGACTTTTAACGTTGTATTTTCCGATTGGAACCTCCATGTTGCGAGGATTCTAATTGAGTTATAAAAGGAATTAATCTTACCTTTACTTTATTTACCAAGAGTGGATCTTTTTACCCAAGTAAATAATTCTTATCGTAGTAACAAAATATTTACTTCACTTTAATCTTCAACAATTCCCTGTGGATCGACCTCGGACTCACCGAGAAATTTATTACTTGAGACAACCTGCACTTAAGTTTGCAAATGTGACAATTAAAAAGTGTGCATCACTTACAAACTTAATTGGACTTGAAAAATGTGTTCAAAGGTCAAGGTAATCGATTACACATGTTTTGCAATCAATTACAAGCTAAACAAAGAGCTGGTAATCGATTACATGGAGCATGTAATCGATTACAAGCAAGTCAGAGGCCTTGTAATCGATGACACCAGTAATGTAATCGATTACATTGAACTTAGAAAAGGCAAGAATATGTTCAAGAAGGTATGTAATCGATTACATGGAAATGGTAATCGATTACAACGCAAGTTAGAAGCCTTGTAATCGATTACACCAAGAATATAATCGATTACACAGAGCCCAGATAGCCAAGAACACGTTGGAACAACAATGTAATCGATTACATTTGCTGTGTAATCGATTACAAGCAATCTGACAGAGTCCAACGGCTATATCAATGACATTTAATGCTTGGCTAAAAATGACCCAACGGCTCCTTTCTTCCAACAACTTATAAATACTTGCCTTAGGTCTTCATTAATGGCTAACCTTCAATTCAGAACATTAATCTAACACTTATATATGAGAATTAAATTCTGAAAATGTTTTTACCTTGTTTTTATGAGAAAACTTGAGATATTCAAAAGGGACATTCTAGAGCTTCAATTTGTATTAATCTACTCTTTGAGAGAGTTTTTATCATTCAAACACTTTGTTTATTGTGTAAAGAGGGTGATGTATCCCTCTAGTGAAAAAGGGTGAGGTATCCCTTGTTGAGAAGAAGGTGAAGTATCCTTCAAAGGTGTAAAGAGAGTGAGGTATCCCTCAAGATTGTATAGGGTGAGGCATCCCTGTTTTGAGGCTCAAAGCACAAAGGTGAGGTATCCCAAGGTGTTGTTGAGTGCTTTAATCTGTAAAGGTTTTCAAGCACTCATTTAAGCTTGAAGTTTAGTGGAAAATCTCGAGTGGTTCACTTGAGGACTGGATATAGGTCACAAGGGGTAGCTGAACCAAGATAAATCCTTGTATTTGATTCTCTCAACCCTATCTCTTTACATTTGTGCATTTATTTTATATGCTTGCTTGAATGTTATTCATCTTGGCTTGTTTAATTTGTGAGTGAAGTATTCAATCTCATTTATCTATTCACTTCAATTATCCAATAGTTTCAACGAAAATTAATAAATAAAAATTTTACCAAAGATTTGCGAAAATATTTCATAAACTCAATTCACCCCCTTCTCTTGAGTTTGAGGCCACTTGGTAACACCCTGAGTTTATGCATGAAGTTCAAAGGGATTTTAATTAAATTTTTTTTGTCAAAACTCTGTCATGCACTCCCCTTACTCATGCAATCATGCAGTATCTCTCCCTCTTTTGACATTATCAAAAAGCTATAAGCATCAAAAGAATAAGCGACATAAGCATTCAAAAAAAAATCAAGCAGAGTTTTAGCAGCGTGATAGCATAACCAGGATTACTAGTCATATTTACAAATCATCAAAACAATATAGATAATAATAAGTAGATCAAAGTATACGAACAGCAAAAGCATCAAGAATATATATAGAAGAAAAAAGCTAAGGGGTTAGACAAAATATAATAAGTCAAAAGATAAATATCATGACTAAGTCTCTCCATGGTCACTGTGTAGCCTCGCCATCCTCTCCAGCAACAAAGGTATCATCAGGATCAATGCCAGTAGTAGTAGCTGGATCACTAGCTACATCACCAGCTGAGTAGGGAGGTAGTGGAGCATAGGAGGAGGAAGCTCGCCTCGACTGAAGACTCGAATCACTCTCAATCAAGGCACGAATAATGGCGACCTCCTTATCATTGTGAGTCATGCGCTCCTCAAGGCAGTGAACAAAAGTGCGCAGCTCGCTGAACTGATCATCAACGTGAGAGTGAAGTTGTGGATCTCCTTCAATGCAAGTAGTTTTGGTGATTTTGTAACTTGTTAATTAATTTCTTTAAGCAGATTAATTATTGAAATTTTTATTTTGTGATACATTTTAGGCAACACAACAAAATGACTAGTATTGCTAGTCAAGGAAGAATATGCTCAAGGAATAACTAAATGGAGGCAGTTGAGGAGTGGTCACATTGGATTTCAATTTGGAACACTTTGAGACTAGTTTAATTATCTTGTGTTAGAAGTTTGGCCAAATATCTTATTGAGCCATTATGTGAGTGGACCCATAGCAAATAAATGAAATTAAAAAATATAATCTATTTAAATAGAACACACAGTAAAATAGAGGGCTCAGAAAAATTGAAAGGAAGGCAAATTGAAGAACACGTTGTTCAAGGACTCCAAATTGAGAAAGAAAAGAGGTCAGCACCGCAACACATCTGGAGGGAGCAAGAGCGTAGCATAGTGTTGAAGCATTAAGAGGGAGACGACATACAAGAGCCAAATTGTTTCATCTTTTATGGATTTTTCTTCCCTCTTTATGTTTGATATTTTTATTATGAGTAACTAATTTTATTTTTTAGGATTAAGATGAAATATTAATCTTTGTTTTAGATAATTTAACTTTGTTTGAAATATTTTTCTTTATTCTATAATTACACAATATTAATGATTATTGATCTTTAATTATCATTCAATTTAATTTTTATTGACTATCTTGTAGTTAATTAGTAAATTTAAATTAATATCTTTTAATCCATGCCTAATTCTTGTAGTCTTAGGATATGAGTTGTGTAATAGTATTCATTACTTTTATGATCAAAGAATTGAATAGTTCATGTTATGTTAAATAGTTTATGTTATAATTTGAATAGCTCATATTATTTTAAATGAATTATGTCATTAATTAAATTTTAATAATATTTAGTAGTGATCAAAGTTTGTAATCGTAAACACTTCATAGAACAAGATTAGTTCTCATTCAAGTTAAATTCATTTTTGAATTATTAGTGGTGGATTCGAAATCTTATAATTGTTCTTTAATTGCTTTTACATTTTAATTTAAGTTGTTTTAATTAGATTTATTATTTAATTTTAGTTTTAGTTTAACACGTAATTTATATTCTCAATTTAATTAAATAAAATAAAAACGTCTTTTTTTTCTTTTAAATTAATTCAGAAAGATATTATATTTTAGTTAATCATGTCACTCTTTGTAGTACAACACCTTTATATTTGTAAAATATTACATTGATCTTATGCACTTGTAAGTAAAGATTAATTTTTATTACTTGAAAATTCTTTATCAGTCTCATAAACATCCCTAACACTTGATAATTGTAGTTAGGGGTGTTCAGATCCAAACAAAAAAAAATTAAAAACCGACAAAAACTGAAATGGACTGGATTGATTTCTATTATATTCGTAAAAAACCAATCAATTCAGTTCAATTTTCAGTTCAATTTTATAGAACCAATCCAAACCGAACCTAATCGATTACTATATTTTATACACCTAAAATTACCTAAATATCCCTAAGTCACTTACCTTAACTTATCCCCTCTTCCCCCCACTTCCCTTGAATCACCATCTCAGCTAAATCATTTGTTCATTTTTGAACCCACCATAACCATCGTGCACCTGAGCCACCGATAGCCTCTACCATACAACCTCCACCGCGAGCCACCATCAACCAGTAACTCTAACCACCACCCTTCCTATTACCATATTCCTTCTCTAGATCTTCCGCAATCCTCACCTCTAGAACCCAAGATTGCTGCCGCTCACTGTTGTACCTCGTCACCCATGACCCTGTCACGCTACCACGCCCTCTCTCCGTAACCCAGATTCGCCACCCACGCGCCAGCCTTGCACCCACCTCACGAACCCACCAGAGCCTAGATTCGTCACGGTGTGCTCGTGTTCAGATCCACCTAGCCCAACTAGTGGGTAGGGGTGTTCAGACCTCACCAGACTACCATGTAGCCTGCCAGCCTTGAACCCACCTCACATCCCTGTCACGTCACCGTCAACCAGCAACTTTGGCCACCACCCTTCCTACTGCCATCTTCCTTCTCTAGATCTACCACAATCCTCAACACTAGAACCCAAGACTGCTGCCACTTGCTGTTGTACCTCGTCCACCAAGCCAATAGCCACCCATACCCATAAATAACCGCAGATCCCATTTCCCCACTTTCCCTTCCCCTACCGCATGAGCACACTGTGACCACCCTACGAGCAGTCGAGCACAATCCATGGGCACCACCATATCTAAGATGCAGTCCCTATTTCCTTTCAATATTTATCTAATAATGATCTATATAATCATGTAGATTGGCTGATGGTCAAGAATCAAATCTGTTACACTTTCTTTTATGAGGGATAAATATTGCTTTACTTTCTTTTAAATATACTAAATGTTTGGAGATAAGTGTAATAGGAACTCTTAGTTGTTTTGTAGAACTACTATTTTGTAGGCTCTGTCTTTGTCTTTGTTTTATAGGTCTTCACCTACTGTCTTTGTCTATATTGTGCAAGCTGAAAATACTATAAGTAGTGAGACAATGATCATTGTAAATGTTGAATCCATGAAGTTTACAACTGAACCAAATTGTAAGGAGCAAAATAATTTGAACAAAGAGGAAGGTTCCAAAGTTTCTAAGATTTATAAGAAGAGAAAAGCTGTAGAAGGGTCCAGTGATGCTAATGCTGATGCTGAATATGTAGGGAAAAGAAAACCTTCTAAGCCTAGATCTTGGACTGGAGATCATTTTACAAAAGATGATTCAACTAATCCTAGAGCTAAATGTAAATAGTGTGGGGCAACCTATGCATGTGAATCACATAGGAATGTTACAAGCAATCTTAAAAACCATTTGTTGAGTTAGTGTAAAAAGTTTCCCAAAGAGATGCTTGATCTTACTCAAACAAATCTTTCTCTTCAACAATTGAAAAAAGAAGATGGGAAAAGGACTGGTAGTGCTTTTGCTAGTGGTGCTTTTGATATTAATGCATGTAGACAAGCTCTAGCTAGGATGATAATTGTGGAATAGTTGCCCTTTAAGTTTATTGAGGGAGAGGAATTCCATTATTTTATGAGTACTGTGCAACCTAAACTATCAATTCCAGGAATGATTACCATTACTAGGGATTGTTGGAATCTTTACATGAATGAGAAAAATAAGCTAAAATGTATATTTCGTCAATCAAATCAAAGTGTGTCTAACAACTGATTGTTGGACTTATGTGCAAAACCTGAATTATCTTTGTCTTACTACGCATTTTATTGATAAAGATTGGAAATTGCATAAAATGATTCTTAACTTTTGTCTAATCAAGAATCATAAGGGAGAAACAATTAGTAGAAAAATTGAGAAATGCTTGGAGGGTTGGCTAATTGGTAGAGTTTTCATTATCACGGTTGACAATGCTAATTCAAATGACCTTGCCATCTCTTACTTAAAAAGTAGAATGGAGGATTGGAATTCACATCCATTAAAAGGAGAACATATACATGTTAAATATTGTACACATGTTTTAAATCTTGTGGTCAATGATGGATTAAAGGATATGCATTCTTCAATTACCAAAATTAGGAATGTTGCTAGATATGTTCGTGCATCTCCTGGTCGCATGGATAGGTTTAGAACTTGTATCAAGGAAGTTAGGGTACAAGAAAAGTGTTCTGTGCAATTGGATGTTCCTACTAGGTGGAATTCCACCTACATTATGCTTGAAAGTGCATTGAAGTTTCAAAAGGGATTTAAGAGGTTGGGAGAGAGAGATGTTGAATTTATGATGATGCAAGGTGGTATCCCAAAGAATGATGATTGGGATAATGTAAAATGTTTTGTTAAGTTCTTGAAAAAATTTATGATGTCACTAAGAAGGTGTCAGGTTCAAATTTTGTGACTTATTCTCAATATTTCCATGAGTTTTGTGTGATAATGACTACATTTAATAAATGGATTGGGAGTCATGACCCATTGCTTGCAAGCATGGCTGAAAAAATGAAAGCTAAGCATAATAAATATTGGGGGAACATTAAAATTAGGAAAAACTTTAAAAAACTCTTTTGTACTATACGTGATGTGTACTTTGGTCCTGTTACTTTAAAAATGTGCAAAAAAGACCCATTACTTTGTGTTTTGTGCAAAGAAGTACAAAATGGTAACAGATGTTACTTTTTGGATAGAAACGCGCATGTGCAACACACGTGCACATCTCATATGCAGTTTGTCAAATGCTGTGCAATAGTTGATAGGGGTAATTCGGGGAAGAAACTTGCACATGACGTACACGTAGAGGAGAAAGTGTTATTCTTTCTGATTTTCCTAATTATGAACACTAAAACTCCATTACTGCTCTGCAATAATTGACCTAAGTGAGGGAGCAGCGATTGAGGTCAAACCTGGTAGAGAAAATGCCACAGAGCCAGTCTTCAGAGAGTTCAACATGTTTCGGTGACCATACTCGAAGTTACAAATATGACCTTCCTTGTCAGCTGCAAACGTCGTGGATTAAAAAGAACCCAGGAATAAGATTCTTTGGTTGTAGCAAGTATGGTACCAAAGATGACTGCCACTTCTTTGCCTGGTACGATCCACCTACAGAGAGAAGAGTTGAAAAAATCTTCAACAGTTTGCTCAAAAGGAACAATGAATTAAATGTGGAACTAGAAGCAAAGAATGCTTAATTGTGTGTGTTATGTGCTAAGGTTGAATCACAAAAGGCTAATCTGAAGTCACAGAAGTATCAGTTGTATATGATGCATGGGATGATGCTTGCTATAGTCATTTTGTGTGTCAGTTTATTGGTCTCTGGCAATGGAAATATTTGATGAATGCTACAATGTATTTTGGAATGTTTAGCATAGAATTGGATGGATGTTTAATGTAAGTAAGATTGAGTTAGTAGATGCTAGATTTAATGAATTTGAATGTAAGGAGTTAGTGTGTTACGCAATGTAATTTACCTTAATCAATGAAATTATTACAGCATTTCTCAATTGACAATGAGTTTGTGCAATTAATATGAACAATCACCGTAACAATACAATAACACAATTTCAATCAGTTCAATTGACCACCAAATTTTCATTATAACAGAATTCTAATAGCAGGAAACAAGAACTAAGTAATTAGAACTAATGGAAGCACAATTTCAATATACTAGAATTCATTGGTAAACCCGTGAGGAACATACCATTGCCACTATCAATGTTGGCACAATCACAATCACAAACATTCAACATTTAACAATAATTATAAAAACAATACAGAAAAATATTCCAAAACTAATGGACCATGTGGGGAGTATATAAACTTATATTAATTAGTAAATAAGATTTGAGTACAAAATAAGATCTTAGTCAACATTCACAAAATAAGATCTTAGTACAAAAAAATACCAACAGTGTCCATACAACCCACTAGCCTTGATATATCCAAAAAATGGCATATGACAAGGCATAATTGTCTTAGCCCAATACTAGCCAAAAGAAAAAAAAAACCTAAGGCCCCATGCAAAAAGTTACTGTGTAAGTCGTGCCCCACTCCTCCTCATCTTCATTCTTGCTGAGTCATTGACAGTCTTGTCAAAGCACGTGTGTGTATCCTAAATAGGGGGATTGAGCTTTGGGAACTAGGTTGGCTGGGACCACAACTCCCATGTGCCCCTGGGTCACTCACAACAGATATAGGATCACTTCAACTTGTAGCGCTCGGACCAATTGATGCATATGCACTTGGAGCCTTAGATGGAGCAGTCTTAAATCTAGTATCAGATAGAACATATCTACTACCTGCACTTGTTTTCTTCTTTTATCTTAGGGGTCTTGGGCACTCACGAACATTGTGACCCCACATGCCATAATTCCCACATTGGCATTGATTTCCTTCTCTGGATACTCTGTTTAGGTTTTAAGGTTATTTATCAGTGGCCCTCTTCCTAGCTTTCTTTGGTCTGCCAATAGAAGTCCTAACCAAAGGAGGGATGATTAGATCATAGTCAAGATGTGGTCACTCTTCTTGTGAAGGTACAAGGTTAATAATCACTTCATAGCATTTCAAGAAAGTTTCCTTCTTGTAACAATCATCAATGTAGTTCTCAGGTTGATCCATTTGTGCATAAATGGCACTCACAATATGTGCACAAGGGATGCCTGTAGGAGATACAAAAAAACCAGTCAAATTTCATATTAGGAGATACCAATAACATTTATTTCATATCAGTTTTATACTAGTTATGTCTTAGCTTTTGCAAGAAACAAATCCTGCTCACAAAATCTATTACCTTCTTGCTTCCTTGCCATGTGTCAATTTTAAATTTTCCATTGCCATTCATTTGGGCAATACACAATACGGCTTCTTTCTTTGACCTTTCAAGCTTCTGTTAAATTCATAGGCAGATCTGACCTTCATACTTGAGCATCTCATCTCTCTTTGTAGCAAACCTCTTCATTAACATCCTCCTTATGGTTTCCATCATTGTGATTATGGGCTTTTCTCTAGCAGGCAATATTGCAGAGTTGAATGACTCTACAATGTTGTTTAATAGACTACTTGATTTAGCCCTTGGAGTGAATAAATGTCTTGATCATATGCTTGCATCTCTTGCAGCTAACCAATTGGCTGCTCCCTCATTCAGCTTTCTTATTTCTTGCATGTGAAAGTCAAATTTAGGCTTGGTAATGGTCCTTGCAGCATTCCATAGCAGATCTTTTAGCACTTGTCCCTTATATATGAGGTTGAAGTTGGCATATAGATGCCTAACATAGAATCTGTGTTCAACCCCCATGCCCTCAAGTATAGAGTTCAAACCCTGCAAGCACATCAAGTAAGAAATCAGAAAATAAGTATAGAGTTCAAACTTATGCAACACAAAATCACATAAAGTAATATGCATTCTTTTAGTTACCTTTTGCTTATCTAACATGAGCACCCAGTCATTCTCCTCAATTAAGCCAATATCCTTAAGTAACCTGTCCAAAAATCACATCCAACTATCTTTCAACTCAGCCTCAATTACTGCATAGGCAACAAGGAACATGTTCTCATTAGCATCCCTTGCCACTGCCACTAGCAAATGACCCTCAAAGCCAACCTTCAAGAAGCACCTAACCAATGAGATTATAGGCCTACAAAACTTCAGACCTCTTTTGGAAGCATCCAAACATATATAGAGTCTCAGAAAATAGCCATTGTTGTCCTTCATTATCAGTATTATTGAGCCAGGGTTGTATTGCAAGACTGCTACAACATAATTCTATAGTAAAGAATATTAAGTTGCTGCACTGCCTTGAAGCTACTTCATGGCCATCTTGTTTACCCTATACACTTGGAACATTGACACAAAAATCTTATGTTCTCTAGCCACTTGATTAATGAAAGCTTCATTTTCCCATCTCCCCTTGTGGTCTCGGATATGGTCTTGGTACTTTGTAGCTAACCACCTTGAATTAGCCTTGGTATTTTTGTTACTCTATCCATAACTTGCATGCTCATGGTTATACCATGACTTAAGTTAGAAAACATCTCCTTGATGAGTCTTGGAGGCATGCATTTTCCATCAACAATCTCTCTTGCACTGTATTAGTATTCGAGTACTCTCATTCCTCAAGAATTCAAAATCAATCCTATTCTCAATACACAACTATCTTATAACCCTCCTAAAAACTTTATGACTTACAAATTTCATTCCCACTTGTAACTTTATATTCCTTATCATGTCAATGTATTGGTTGAACTCTGAAAACCTCCTCTTCCCTATTACCTCTGGTTATTCTATATCAGAACCAAGGGGAATAATTAAAGTATCACTGTCCTCATACTCAGACTGATACTCCTCATCCCAATGAGGTCCAGTATCAGGACTTGCAATTAGAGGTGGAAACAGGCTAGACCAGGTCAGGCTTTGCCTTAAACAGGTCAGGCTTTGCCTTAAACAAGCCTAGCTTTGCCTTAAACAAGCCTGGCTTTGCCTTAAACAGACCTGACTTATATCCCAATTATAAGGTTTGAGTCTGGCTTGTGAGCCTGTAATAGGCCGATTTTTAAGGCCTAATTTGACATTTTTAAAAGTTTGGCCTAACCTGAAAGCCTATTTAAAGGCCTACTTTGCAATGAGGCCTTTAAATAGACTAACTGACCTACCTTTAAATAGGCCAACAGGCCTTTACATAGGCTAACAAACCTACCTTTAAATAGGTTAACATGCCTTACATAAGCTAACAGACCTACCTTTAAATAAGTCAATATGCATTTACATAGGTTAAAAAGTCTAAGCCTTGAAATAAGCTAACGAGCCTACTCAAAGCCAATAGGCATTTGTTATAATTTAACATTCACCTTTTAATTTTATAGACGTTCACCACTTTCTTACTCTAGTCTTTGGTCAATATAGGACTTGGAGATATACCAAGTTGCTCATTTTCTTACTCTAGTCTTTCAAGTCTCATATCGACCAAAGATCAAAGTAAGAAAGTAGTGAGCATATATAAAGGTAGGGGTGAGTGTTAACTTATTATTTTCATTCTAATAAATATATTACATTAAATATATTAATAAATATGTTATTTCTATTCTAACTTATGAACTTAAGTTTTAGTTATTGACTTTTATTAACATTTAATTAAAAAATATATTATAATAAATTAATAATTATAATTATAATTTATAATTATTATAATAATATATATTATATTATATATAATTAAATAGGTCAAGCCGGCTTGCCAGGCTTAAAAGGCCTATTAGATGGCCTGAGGCCTAGCCTTTTTAGTTAAACAAACTTTTAAAAAAGTCTTGGCCTAACTTGTTTAGGAAACAGGTTAGATCAGGCCATAAGCCCCTGACTGGTTGCTTGACCTATTTCCACCTCTCATTGCAACATTATTGCCATTGTTGGCCTGTCCTGCCTCACCATTATCTTCATGTTCCTGACATTATCATTCACTTCATCATTAACACCCATACAGTCTCTCATTTCTTCCTCAACGTCCCTTGCATGGTCCTCAAAAAATAGTTCAGGAATCTCCTCATCACTGTCCTCAAAATCACAACCAGTTAAGTCAACATCACCATCTTCTTCAAGGTTTACAGGTCTGGTTTTTCTCTTAGGGGTCAATTTTTGCTTCTTTTTTCCCTTTTGTAGTTGCTTCCCTTTTCTTTTCTCCTTTTCTTTCCCTTTTTGCCTAACAGGATGGTCAACATGGTGTGGTTCATTCTCATTTGCAGGATCAATCAGAATTGCAATTGGGTTAGGTTCTAACTCACATGTAGGTTTGGGGTTAAGCTCTAAGTGGGTTGGGTCTATTTTGTGGTCATTCTTATGCTCAACATATACTTGAAAGGTTGGGTTCGATTTTTTCTCCAAAATATTACATATCTTTCTAATATCATCGTCATCAAATATTTTTATTAGTTTATGGGTAAAAGACTGACTAAGAAACTTATACTACAAATATTTAGGCTCTCCCATCCTAATCCCATTCTTTCTTACACTATCAAAGTTGTAAACCCTATGACACTTACCCCTTACATACCCCATAGGTGAGTGAAATTACAATTTCCCTCCATAATGTAACAGAATTGTTATCAAAGTCATCTGTAAAGTGTAAAAAAAATGTTATTATTACAAGCATGTTTTACTGCTCATTCATAAAGCTTACAAGCATGTTATGCTTCTCATTCATAAAGCATACAAACATGTTATACAAAGTGCATATCACATGTATATTTTAGGGTTTTTTTTAAGTTTCCACATAAAAAATCAGACATTTAGGACTGCACACAGTAACATTTGTAAGTTCATACACAAATGGGACAACAATTGGGACCACAAACAGTAACAAAGAACACTGATAACAAAAATATTTGGGGACCATAGACACAAATGGGACCATATACATCTCCTACTAATCGATCAAACCCAAAACCACCAATAAACAGGAAATAACCCTAACTTAAAAAAATAATTTCAACATAGTGAGCTTCAAGTCTGACTAATATTTGCCTTAGTTGGACTCACTATAAAAAGCCCTTACTCCACGATTTGGTCGCACGATGTGATAGCTACATAGAATGCAGTTATTTGTGCCCTATCCTTGTGCTAGAATGAATGCTTAGTCCTTGTTTTAAATGCATATTTGGAGGGTTTTGTGTTATTATTTGTCATATTCTGAATTTAATCCTTTCTGATATGTTATTATGCAAAACTGAGTTTAATTGTTATGAATTGAGTAGATTTATATATGTTATTGATTTGGTGTTTTCTCTATGATAGGAGGGTCTCCAAAGAAGGTTAAATATGGAGCAATTGAGCTTAAAGAGGAAGAGGAAGCCAAATTGACATTCCAGCAAGCAACGTCGCGGCGCAAAGAGAATTTTCAGCCTGGTCATACTTGGACCCGGGGCAAGAACGCCGCGGCGTAATGAAGTGAACGTTGCGGCGGTACATAGACCGACCCATTGGGCGTCGCGGCGCGCATATATGGGCGCCGCGGTGTGAAGGCGGCTGCTGAGCCTATAAATAGATTTTTACACGTTTTTCTCATAACCTCTCCCATAATCTCTCCCATTCTCTCTGTTTTTCCGAGTTTTGGTCATTTGGCCATCTCTCTCTTTTTAGGTTTTGTTAGTTTAGTTAGTTTAGGTTAGTTTTAGGTTAGATAGCTTGGCTAGATCTTCATGGATGGTGGATTGGAGGCCAGGATCAAAGGATTGAAGGAGGATTCAAGCTTTAGAGACAAATCTAATGAGCTTCTTTCTCTCTTTTCCCTTTCTCTCTTCTCTTCCTTATCTTTTGTATAGCTAAGTTATGTTTTAAGAATATTTTGGATCCTTTTATATATATTAATGATGTGTTTCTCTCTAAGTTTGTGTGGATGTTTGATTATGGTTCAATCATTATCTGTATTTAATGCTTGTTCTTGGTTGGCCTCAATTGCATGATCTTAATATTAGCAAATGAACTAGACATGGGGATTTGTTGATATGGATATGGTGTGGTTGATACATGTTCGGCGAGTTCAATTGGCTTGGATGAGCTGATTCGCTAACTGGATAGAAATATACCTTTTAGCCATGTATAGCGGGAGATTGAGAATAGATCGTTCATGAGTGGAAGTTGCGTTGGTTCTTAAGGAAACTTAGTAAGTTGGGCAATTGAAACCAGGGTTGATTGACCTAGACATAGGCTTTTGACTAATGAAGATTCTCAAGCTAACCTAATCAATGCATTTATGTTTATGAGGGGAATTGCATGTTATTGATAGATATAAGGGGTGAAGGAGGATTTCCTGAAACCTAACCGCTTTTAGGTTTATTGCTTTTGTAGGTTAGATAGTTTTTAATATTATTTTCCTATTTTTATGTCCTTGTCTAGAATTGATTAAGCTATTGGTTGGTATTTAGCGTTATAACATAATAATATCCTCGTGGGAACGAACTTTTACTTCGTATGTGTATTACTTGTGCGACCCGTGCACTTGCGATTAGCAAAAAGGGCAACACGTTTGACCCTCAACAATGAACATGGGCGTTCCTTCAAGCTTTGATGGTACGAACAAAGGTGCTCCTTCACAGTTCGATGGCACGCATTCTCCCTCAATGGCAGCAAATCAGATTGCAAAATTAAGGAAATGATGGAAATTAGGGTAGGTTTGGGGGCAAAATTAGGGTGGAGGGAATTGGGAAAATAAGGTAGGTTTGAAGATGAAATTAGGGGTTCATAATTGGGAAATTCTGAAAGAGTGCAACCTTACTTCCCAAATTACCACCATCAGCTATTGCACAAAGTTTGGCAAACTGCACATGACATGTGCACGTGCATTGCACGTACGCGTTTCCATCCAAAATGTAACATTCGTTACCATTTTGTACTTCTTTGCACAAAAAGCAAAGTAGGTCATTTTTGCATATTTTTGAAGTAATAGGACCAAAGTGCACATCACGTATAGTACAAAGAGTTTTTTGAAGTTTTTCCTTAAAAATATGAACATGATGATTTATATTGTTGTGATACTTGATCCTCGAAGCAAGTTTCATTTTGTTAAGTGGAGCTTAGAAATTTTTTTTTAAAAGGATGATGCTGAAATTTTGAGTGAAAAGGTAAATGAGACATTATACAAAATGTTTGATAGCTATAGGTTTTTCCTTAATCAAGGCCAAACTAAAAATTTTGCACAATCCTCTCATGAAGTGGAAATGACTGATCTTGAACCAATTAATGACATTTCATTTGCTATGGAATTCGAGAAGGACATGAATCTTAATGAGAGTATAAATAAAAATGAAGTGGACTTGTATCTCATGGAGACCTTAGAGAAGACAAGTAGCCCTAACTTTGACATCTTGAACTGGTGGAAGGTGAATTCCCCTGAATATCCTGTTCTTGGTCATATAGCTAGGGATGTATTGGCCATGCCTGTCTCTATAGTTGCTTCAGAGTTTGCATTCAACATTGGAGGTAGAGTGCTTAATTGTTATAGGAGCTCTCTTACTCCAAAGATAGTTGAAGCTTTAATTTGTACACAAAATCGGTTCCACTCCACCTTAATGTCAATGGATGTTAAAGAGCCTGTGGAGGACTTAGAAAGGCTCGAGTTAGGTAATTTTGTTGTTGATGTTGTATTTTATTTATTAAACTCTATTTCACTTGTTTATTTTTGTATAATTTTGTCATTTATATTGATTATTGTATTTTATATATTTTTTAGAACTTGCCCCAATCCCACAACCAAATGAAGATGATTCTGGTGCTGAGTCTGATTAGCTTTGGATTGTTTAGATGTATTGTGTTATTGTTTTCTTGTTGACTTTGCTAGATGTTGTTGCTGGGTTGCTGACTTACTGCCATTGTTGCCTTGATATGTTGCAATTGTTGACCCTCAATTCCGAGAAAGATTATAATTGCTGAGTTGCCATTTTGATTTTCTTTGTTTGAATTATGAACTTTGAAATTACTATCTGATTTTATTTGTTTGTATGATTTGTGTGACTTTATGAATAAGTTGGAGTTGGAATTTTAATTATATTGTTGTTCATGTGTATTGCTATCATTCAGATTGCATTTTCATTATGTTATTGGTTAAAAACTGAATCATCTAATCCAATCTGAACCGATTAAAATCAGTTTGAATTGGATCGGTTTAGTTATTGGAATTCATCCAATCCAAACTAAACCGATGATACTTACCTTATTTGGATCAGACGATTTTTTGCCTCAAAACTGATCCAAACTGATCCAAGAATACCCTTAATTGTAGTATTGTTATCGTTGCATTTCTAAGATAAAATTACTATAATTTTAATTGGATTTCTATTGTACTATTACTTCGAAGTAATACAAGTTTATAAATTTTTTGTCTTTGTTATCTTCTAAATAAAAATTGATTCTTTTGATAGTGTTAAATTTTTAAATTTTTTTAACATTGAATAAAACATAGGACTATATAGAGTCATACATTGTTAAGAATTTAATTCTTTGTATTGTTGAAGTTATTGAATGCATGTTTCATGATGATAATTGTCTCTTCAATTAAATAAAAATTATAATTTCTTATTAAAAGTGATTTTATTATTTTATATTTAAATATTTCTTATTTACGTTGTACTATATTAATAATTTTACATAAAAAGTATTAATATATACATTAGTTTAAATATTTTATAAGAAATTATAATAAAATTAATTCAAGTAATTTTTTAAAAATTAATTAATTGTATTTTCAAATTATCATATTTATTCATATATATATATATATATATTCTATAATATTTAAAAAAATTCAATATTTACATTTCATAGAGTGAAAATTTTCATAAAAATATAATAAAATTAATTGAATATAATTTATTACGAAAAAACTTAAAATTTATTAAGTTTATTTTTTGAAATATTTTTGTTCATATATATACATATATATAATATTTAGACCAGATTTGATGCCGTTTTCATTAAAGGAGATGATATTTTGGGCTGATTCCATAGTATGCTATCTCTGTTTGAAGTCAAGCTCTTTTCTCCCCTTGCACCATTATTTTTCTCCAGCCATTTCAAGTTTTTGTTCACATTTTCGGCCATGGAACCTTGTTTGGAAGTGATTTTCGCACGTTTTCCGGCCAACACTTCCATGAGTTCTGGTGACGCTAACAACGACAGCCATCTTGATGCTCTACCAGCGGGTCTTCACGATCTTAGACACCCAAAGTGATGGTTATCTCATTTTTTGTCTTCAAGCCACGATCACATCGCCAACAAGAAGGGAGTGAGATGTGGAGGAGTTGTTTTAACATGAGCCCTTTGGTCAAAGGTTCATCACTGAACCTTTGACTTTACCAATAATAATAAGTTTATAATATTTATAATAAAGGACAAATTATATATTATTATTAAACCCTTATACTTTTTGTATTTTCATATTTAGATTAATCAAATTTTAATTATGAATCTAGCAAAGGAGCAAAACCCAAACATGAATTAATCAATGAAATGGAAGCTCCTCAGTTCGGACCAACCATCACCTACAAATTGATTCTAACCTCTGAAACATAATATCCACGAGCACCATCCCATACCTCCACCGCCCAGCTACCTTAAACCCCTTGCCGTGGAACCCAATTGATGTTTGGGATGCGCCTTCGCCAGCCGCGACCTAGTTGATGTTTGGGATCCGAACCCAGACACCTTCAGGCGATGCGTCGAAGAAATGAATCTGGATTTGACAGTGTCGATGTAACTCTGAGTTTCACCATTTGTTTTCTGAATTGACAGTAACGTGAGTTTCGATTCCATGTTTGGCGAACTAAATACAGTATTTGTTAAGCTTGTTTGGTTTAAGGATTTAGACATTTAAAAGCATTTGTTGATGGAATTCTTGAATTGGTATAACGATTTGATGATAAAAAAACTACCTTTCAGGATTCGTGGTTTTAAATCCTTATATCAAATGCATTTATATGGAAATTTTACATGGGTTTTTTTAGTTAGGGGAACTTACATGATTAAGACTCAATATGAAGTGAACTAGGACCAATTAATTTTATATGGGGTTCGTATTTTGATCAGAGTCGTGGTGCATTTGGGGTTACTGTGTGATTTCCTTTAGCGGATTATTTTGTCCCGACTATTTGAAGAACAAAGTCAGCGTGCTTTCGGGGCTGTTGCTTCATCTCTGATCTGCACCAACTGATTTGTCTAGGATGTTGTTGTGGTCAATTATGTGATGTCAATATAATAGTAGATGTGGAGAATTTGGTTATTCAATGAAGATGTTCGATAAAATGCTTGAATGTGGATTCATTCAATGTAATATATACGTGACTTTTGGATAAATATTTTCTTATTTTAAAGGTTTAATCAAATGTGGTTTTGAAATGTCACAGGTTAAGTAATCATTGGGTTATGTAAGTGCAGCTTGAAGAAGTATAAATGGAATATAATTAGGAAAAAAATGAAAATATGGTTTAATAGTTGTCATTATGTTGCTTGTGATAAATGAAGATCATTATAGATTGATATATTGATTTAGTGCAGTTAGATTCTTGATAAATAAGGATTTTATACGTGATCAAGTGGTGTATCAAGTGTTATGATTTTGGATTGATTTGAGTTATTGCTTTTACCTTTGACAGATGAACCATCAGTGTTGATATTTGTACTTTGAATATGTTTGTTGTTCAGCTGAATTGAAGTTTGAGTTCTCCAAGGTTTGAAGATAAAGTTTAACTCATATGAATAAGGTGGTAGTGTGGTACAGCTTAATGATAAGCATTAATGAGATAAAATGATGGAAAAGAAATATAAAATGATAGACGAAACCTACTTAGAAAGGCTAAATTTGAAAATAAATTTTTCTTTTGTGGTTACATTATCATAGTCTTGTTTAACTAGGAATGGTCCATGTTAATCCTAGGACCTACGATGGTTCAGAATTAGATTAAGTAACATAGTAGTCTAGTTGAGAAATTCTAAATGTGGATTTTGCTTTGAGTTCCAGAGGCTGTCTAATGGGAATGTAAATGATTAGTATTTAAGGTTGTCAGGAAAAGAAAAATATAGCTATGCTGTTAGTTATATTCAGTGAGAAAACTTGCTAATCCTACACATACATAGTGAAAGACTCAACCACTTGGAAGGAAGGCTACTGTGGATTTATTGGGAGAAACCCACTTGGAGGTTAGTGTCTATTACAACTGCAGATACATTCCCTCATATTGTGGTTGCAACGGTAGCATAACCACTGCATTAAATAAAGTAGGCTACTTGGAAACTCAATGTCCATTAAGTATTTGGTCCTGCAAGGATGCTAAAATAATTTACTATTTGGTAGCAGGTCTCCAGGTTAATGAACCAATTCAAACAACCACTTCTTTTTCTTATCAAACTGATGCCTTCATTCAAGACTTTTCAATTGTTATTTAATTTTTAATTTTTCCATCCTTTGCCAACTGGGAGATTTTACTCACTTTTGTTTTTTTTTTAATGTACATAGCTAATAAGTTTATTTATTACAATAGAATTAAATTTGTTTATTAAATGAGGGAAGCTAGGACTTATAATGTTGAAGCTTTCTTTCTATGTTATTATTCACAGTAC
Source organism: Ormosia semicastrata (assembly GCA_029884595.1). Taxonomy (NCBI): domain Eukaryota; kingdom Viridiplantae; phylum Streptophyta; class Magnoliopsida; order Fabales; family Fabaceae; genus Ormosia; species Ormosia semicastrata. Next base: position 15,506,411 of record JAQQTO010000037.1, read on the forward strand.
TTTTGGGGGAAATCCATTGGCCGGTGCAGTTGCAATTGCCTCATTAAATGTGATCAGAGATGAGGGACTTACTGAGAGGTATCAAATGCACTGCAAAATTTTATATTGTCAATATATATTTAATATAATACAGACTTGAGTACAAGTCTTGACAAGTATGCTTTTTCTTGACTCGATTCATGTTGACAAATTGGACTTACATTTGATTTATTAAAGGTTTTTTTTTTGACAAAGGAAGAAATTCATTATGATGGCAAGCAGATAATTACAGAGTTTGTAGGATAAGGGGTCCTCCTCAACATCAAAAGAAACTGCAGAGGAAATTTACATTTTTTATCTTGCTTCCACTCTTAGAAACTGCAGGAGTTGAGTTTACAGAACTGTTCTCTCTCATATCCATTGGTTTCCTCTTTTTACCTTCATGGATTTCATTTTCTGCTAAAGACATGGGAAGCGAAACTAGAACTGCATTGTGATTGACATAATGGACAAGGCCTGGAAAATTTTCTTCCAAGTTTCCCGGAAATTCAGGTTCTGTAGAGCCCAAGAAGCTATCACTGGAGAAAGGCATCAAGTTCTGCTTGTTCATATTTGAGTGGTCCAGGACATGTGGGTTCACCCCTTTGAATTGATTTAACAGTTGGGAGTTAAAGCAAAAACTTCAACACATTTAAAAAAGAAACTGTTATGAATTAGAAAGGCAGTTCATGGTTATTTGAGTATTGAAGTGTTCTAAGTATGCAAATTAAGCTACTCCTCCTATAAAGCACAAAATAAAACCACATGGCTGAATCTGGGTATCATTATATATAGCATGATTACACATTTATTGTTATTTTAATTTTAAAATTATATCAAGTAAAATAAATCTCAAACTATACAAATGCTATATCTCTAGATTTTTCCAGTTCTGTTTATTCAGTATTGATCAATAGTAGTATAATAATAGTTCAACTTACCATACTCCATAATGCACATCACGATGATTACAATGACCTGAGACACCATAGTTGTCAAAAGTAATAATATGGGGAAAAAGGATAAGTGACAAGGGGGCCTTAAAAGAGATCATTTGAATAGAAAGTACTAGTCCCACGAAAAGATGCTTATGGTGGCACAAATGGAAGCTGCATGACTCTAAAACTATGTTTACAATCCAAAAAATGATAACAGTAGTACAGAGGCACGATCTTACCATATCAATGCAGTGACTGATTATTTCTCGCTCAATAATCTTTGCTAAAAGCTATGGTTCCAAACTTTACCAAAACCATGGTTAAACAATAGCAATATAAGGAGCTAACAATAAGATTTGAAGTAATACTAAATTTTAGAACTTCCAGAGACCTATTGGATCAAAAACTGCAGATGTGGATGGTTGACAATCTTCACTTGTTGCATTGGAACTTGTGTACAAAATTTCCAATGTCATACAAACGATAACCTTATTAAATTTTTAGACAGAGTCTGTCAGCTTCAATTTATAAAGAACATTATGAAGGAAAGGCTCCCTAGGTTACCAAAGAAATTTTTGTTCTCAGATTGGAAAGCTATGACCACTAAATGATCTAATGAAAAAAATATTAAATAATTTCACACCGGGGCGATATTTAATATTTAAAGATAAGCTCCCCTATAACCCATAACTCAAACGCCAAACTACAAGCTCACTCTTCTGCAAGAAAACTTAAACTCTAAATCATGAGGGTCATAATATGTTCATATCATGAACACCATAATCAGTCATAATTTAAAGACACGCATTTAGTTTTATGTGAAATCCTAGTTCAGATATAAATCATTTCCTAATCAGGAAACTGAGGCCTTTAAGGTATTATTCTATATATTTAAAGCGTACATCTATAGAATTTATAGAACTCAGCAAGGATGAAACAATCACTGATTATGCACCACACCTGGCCAGCATTCCGGGAATCAGGATCAATCTTGAGACATTGCTCATAAGCATTAATTGCTTGAGCGATATCACCAGCATCCCTATAAAGAACTCCTGCACAACAAGAATACAAAAGATAAGCATATGATGAAAGATGTGCTCAAGAGTTTCACTGCCTTGTGCCCCTTGTAATAAATTATATTTTGTAATTAAATTAAATACACAGAAAATGAAAATGAAAAGAAAAATCCATAAAACCTTTTGGGAAGTGAGGGGAGAACTTGTATAATTCTCCATGCAAAGAATACAAACACAATCAGTTGCAATTTTTCAAAACTCCTACATGGAACATTTTATAGCTCAAAATGAAGTTTCACAGCAATTTTAGATATCATATCCTTGTTTTAGCAGTACTAATATCATTTCAAAATAAGCTTTATAACTAGTTGTTTGGTTAATCTCTTGGAATATATACATTTATAAAACTATTCAACTACCACACAAAAAAAAGACCTAACCAACAAGAACACAAACATGATTTACTTATATTTGAGTATTCTTTGTTCATCATCTTTTTTTACCATGTTGATAAGTCTAGAATGTTACTCAGTCACTAAAATGTTTTCAGGTTACATTAGTGAGAAATCTGATGGTTAAACTGATTCTTTGCAACCAGGAAGCTTGGAAAAGTCCAAATAAAAAAACCATTCATACATTAATCATACAATCCACATTTGATCAAAGCAACATAACCTAATCTAAAATTATGCTGGTAGCATGTCAAACATAAAGCAGCACAATCTTGACTAAGATAATCACTTCAAAGTGTGGTAAAACCACAATGACCAAACAAATAAATAATTAGAGAAAGGATAAAAAGACCTCGGTTATTGTATGCTTCAACATATGTTGGAATTGCAATGATAGCTTTCTCAATCATACTTGCAGCAGAATCCATTTTACCCTGGAGAAGGAGGAGAAGATGATCACTCACTAATTATTTAATGACTGCAAAAAGTTAGGTTTGCAATGATCACTCCAAAATTCAGGAATAGGGGAGAAGCAGAAACACTCTAAATAGGCAAAAGGGAAGAACTTGCATATTGTACTCAGAAAAAAGACAACAAACGAAGCAAAGCATTCCAATGAATCACACACTCAAAGCAGGATTGGAAAAATTCATACCCTTTTGAGAGTAGATCCAGTGGGCGATATCGCCAAGGACGTGGATGAAATTCACAAGCTATACAAAATCGCTGCTGGTCGAGCTTGACATCTTGGACCCATTCTTCACATCGTTAACTGACGAGCTATTCATCTTCTTCTCGTCCACTCAGAACCACGACAGCGAATGGGTATTGGGTAGAGGAATTAGATAAATGGGTGTTGTTAGCAAAAATTTCGAAGAGCAACTACCACAACTTCGTTTCCTTAGCGATTGGGAAGCGATGTAAAGCTCTGAATCGGAATAACGAACCAACGTCTTGATGGCCTTGAGAAGGCGGAGATTAACCTCTGATCTGGTGTTGTGGTGACCAACAATCTAGCTTGTTATTGTTGCTAAACCCTACTGCTGGAGGTCGCCTTTGGATCGTCTACACTGCACCATGACCAGGACCTAACAAAGATTGAGTTTTTTCTTTTCTTTTGAATCTCGTGTTTATTGCAATAATTTAGCATAATTTTGTTGAGGGTCATTTAGAAATTTATCACTTCTTTTTAAACCTGATTAACAGGTAACTAGTAATGTTTGACAACCGTCCATTTAAATTTCATTACATCCAACGATTCAAAATACAAAGCCCATCAATGGACACTAAATGAAAGGGTCCATATTAAAACGACCCGATATGGAGGAAGGAATTGTGGAAGGAGTGAGAGGAGGGAGGAAGGAAGTTTTTGTTCTAAACAAATTTTTAATTTTTTGTTTTTAAAAATTGTTTTAAAAACAAAATATCCAAACAATTTTTTTTAATCTATTGTTTATGAAATAAATTTTGAATAATATTTTTTAAAAACTTAGTTTATGATAAAATATAATAACATCATTTAATTCATATAACCGATTTCATCACCTAGAAAAAAAATTGATTATTGTTGTTGATTTTGAAATAAGTCCTAAAATCTATTTTAAAAATAAATTTTAAAACAAGTTCTAAAACTAAAAACCAAAGATCAATCCAAACAGGCCCCTATTCTCCGCGTTTTTTGGGTCAACCTCCGTTTAGGTTTTTATTTTTGAGTCTAAACCTCCGTTTAGCTATAATGTAGCTTTGTTACTTTCTTTTGGGCTTCGGCCCCTTTCCTTTAAAGAAAAGGAAATAAAAAGATAACTGAATCTTCTTTTGCCCAAGAGCACAAAGGTCCCATCAAAATGAACCCCGTTCTTGTACTTTGACCCACTGCAGTTAAGTATTTTGCAAATTTGACACTAGATTTCCCATTTCTAACAAATTCCTTCAAGAGAGAATAATTTAAAAATATTATTATTATATTTAATAAAATTGTTTCGGAAAAAAATTTGTGAAACCGAATGTTATATGGCTGAGTTTCGCCGTCGTCACCACATTGATTCTTAGTCTAACATGGTGGCTTCGCTTCAATAGCAAGGGCGGTCGTCGTGTGTTGTGTGTGTTTTCTCATTTGACCGCTCCTGACTCTACTCCTCCCTCGCCATCTTTCTGAACCTTGTTTTCATCGAATATACAATGCTGTTTTGTCGGGGACTTTCTCGGATTTCAAGAAATCTCAGAGGCAACTTGAACCGATGTCGCTGGTTTCTGTCCATTCGAGACCAGAATCACCAATTCCTTTTCTCGCATAATTATCAGTCACCTAGAGCCGGAGGCTCTACTGAAATGGTATTATTTGTCTCTTCACAGCTTCCACTTTTGTTTTTATGACTTAAAATATGCATTTCTGGTCCGCCAATGTATCCCGATCTAAAGTCTCATAGTTTATTATTCATTCTATTCCACTCATTTTCTGTCAGTTGGAACGATTTGTGTCATTTGGGATCAATAGATCATTGCTTTCTAGATTCTATTAAATGTCCTGATTCCCTGACGGATGAGATAGTCAATAAGGCATAATTATGGTGCTTCCCAAATGTTTGGACTTGAAAAGTAATAGAACCCATGTTTACTTGTTTAGTTCTAACTTCTAAGTATTAATCACTCCCGGTCTTGGTTTCTTATGGTACTTCCTTTCTATAAAATTGACCAGTGGCAAATCAATAATGACTATTGGGGCACTTATAAATAGATGGTTGTTGTTGCTGTTGTAGTTTGGAATTGGTATGAATCTGCAGTGGCGAATCATGAATAGTGCTACAGGAATCAGGGTTCAGTCGAGGGTTAGACCAGGACATCTTTCTTGTGCTTATTTTAATTGTGAAGTCATGGAAAATCATATTGATGTAAACAATGAGTCAATTAATAATTGACTGAAACTTTATTAAGTCCACATTTTAGATCATGAATTCATGATAACAAGAAGAAGAAATTATGAAGTATAGAACAATGAGTAAGTGCCGAAATAAATTTTGTAAACTTGAAATATAGTATATTTGGCCATGAATCTGCTTTGGCAAATAGTTTCTGTGATATCTGACTGGAGGAATGGTCATATAAGATTATGATTCACATGCTCTTTCTATTGCATATGCCCCCTACTATAGAGCTGCTTCTATTTTTTATATGCGTTTGCTTTGAAGCTGTCTTTGTGATCGCTGAGCCATGCTTGTCCTGAAAACTTTATTTTAGTGATGAAGATTTATGCTTGTTTTGAATATTATGATTGGTGAAGATTGATGCTCAGTAAATGGTTTTTTTCAAGGAGTCTCTGGTAGATTTACAGAGGGACTGGATAGCTCTATTTTATTAATGGTTTAATTGTTCTTTGTTGTTCCTGTTGTTAGTTCTTTTTCCTTTTAGTTTGGTTGAGGAGAATCTTTTTTCTTTTCTTTTTGGATAGTAAACAGAAATTTTATTATACCAAAAAAAGTTAAAATACAACTAATCATTAGTATTAATCATATTGAGTACCATTGTCCAAACAAAAGATTTCTCTAATAATTTTTTTTATCTAAAATTTTTCTTGCTACATTGAATTCCACTTGTACATGCTTCTTGTGAGATGCAGGTTATGAGAAGTTTAGTTTTTTCAAAGGGTCTGCCAGCATTGCATAGTAGTAGATATCAAATCCATCATCAAAGCAGCTCCATTTCTGAGGTTAGTTTCTTTATGTTCTTTCTCCTCTTTTTTCTGTATGCTGGTCTGAATCCCACTTCTTAGAGGATTTGTTATTTCTATAGCTTTATTCATTAACATTCTCAGGATCAACTTGAACTTTTTTTTATTAGTACAGATAAATTTACTCATATTAAAAATATTTAGAATTTAATTGGGAATGTTCTCATCTGCAATTTTACATTTCTCAATTATTTACTCATTCAAAATCTTCTACTGAGATACATATACCGTTGTTAGGATGAACTTGATCCATTTTCACTGGTTGCTGATGAACTATCACTTGTTGCTAACAAATTGCGAGCAATGGTAGTTGCTGAGGTATCAGACTGTTATTTATTTACTTTTAATGCAAGTATGCTTGGAAGCAATAAAAAAGTTCAGACTTATTTGCTATGTAGAAGTCAGGTCTAATTCATGGTGAAAATTGGGTATTATATGACAGGTTCCTAAGCTTGCCTCAGGTGCTGAATACTTATTCAAAATGGGGGTGGAAGGAAAAAGATTTCGTCCCACAGTAAGAATATTCTTAATCATAAGCTGATCTTGTTATTGCTTCAGTATGGATTGATATTTGCATAACATTGTGGGAGGAACTTAACCTCCATTAAATTTATGCTTGGAAAAGTTATGAATTTATTGACCATTCACCTGCCTTTGAAGTTTCCTTTTGATATTACTAACTCCCAGTAGAGGTTAACACATTAGCATGCCTTTCTATTCTCTCACATACTCATGTTTACACAATTCTGTTAAATATGATCATTGACAATTGACACATACAGTTAGGTCAACACATTGTAAAAATGGAAATTCATGGGAATCCTAGTAGTTTGGACTATGTCGTGGACAAGGGGTTTATTTATCTATAGCTACAATTCTAACTTATGTTTTTCCTGTTTTAGAATTTCTAGGACCAAGATGCCTTCCTGCCATACTATTTAGATTTTCTTATTTACATGAATGTTGAAAGTAAATTGCAGCACTAGGTTAAATTATTGTTTCCATTTTCATATTGTTCTAAACCTTATCTTTCCTTTAAAATGTACTCTGTCGAGATGTTGTATGTGTTTTATTCATTCTTCTCTTATTTGGTCAGCCATGTGTTCTGGTGTCAATGTTTGACCTATAAAATACACCCCAATTTTTTTTCAAACATAGCTTCAGGATTAATGTAACCTGGTTTCTGTAGTGAAATTTGAGCCCTAAAATGCGCCCTTTTTTTTATTTTTTGCTTGTTTTGCTGCTTAGTTATTTCGTGTTTATTCATTGGTTATTCTTACTTCACTTTTTAGTGGCAATTAACTCTTTATAGTTTTAGTGTTACTATCTATCTATCTGTCTGTCTGTCTGTCTGTCTGAGTAGTGTGTGTACTGTGTAGATATACAGTGATAAGATGTATAATTTATGAGTATATTCTGATGTATTACTCATGATTTGACTTGCTTGATGCTTTCATATACAGGATATGGGTTAATGGATGGTTATTTATGCAGGTTTTATTGTTAATGTCAACAGCATTAAATCTACCAATACCCAAACCATCTCGTCCTAATGACCTAGGAGGTACTTTGACAACTGATCTACGCTCAAGACAGCAATGCATAGCTGAAATAACCGAGATGATCCATGTCAGTCCTTCAGAAATTTTCCTTTATTAAGTAAATAATGCTTTGATGATACTGTTGATTATCTTAAGAAGAATAAATACAAATTAACTTTTCTTGTGTGACACTCATTTAGGCTGTGTCTTATGTTTATATACCTTGGTTAATAATACCACTACAAATATCTTCACACGATAAAGTGCAGAGTCAAATTTGTGAAAGGAGATTCTGAAAATATTGATTTGCATTTTTCTGGTTCATATCGTTTCCATCACCTACCATGCTTTAGCTTTTGTCTATGTAGTGTGATTTTGTTGATTCTTTTCAAGCTATGTCATCAATGACTCATAAATGTCACTGTTTTCTTGTTTACTTGATTGTACTGGTTCCTTTCTGTCAACCCTTTCTTACTTGTACCATGACCCACTGTTATTCAATCTTAGACTTGCTTGGTATTCAGTTATTTATCTATAATTCTTAGGCTCATGATTATATGATGAAATTCCGAAGAAATACAAAATATATAGTGAATCAGAACTTACTAAGTTCATTAAGTGGTAGTTAGAGTTGGAAGGAAGGGCTTGTACATGTCGTAAGTCTGGAGAAAGCATAGGATTGTGTTTATGGTATCTATCTGGTGCTCTCTGCTTATGGTTGTTTTAAGGGAATATCCATTTCTGCCAGGCTGGCTGAGAGATTAGACAACTTTGTTGCAGTTTTTAGACTTTGTCTCTGTCTTTTCCTTTTGGTTTTTCTGCTAAGGAGGATATCCTATTGTGCCCCTTAGTTGTAGTTTCCTCTTTTCCCTCTAATAAAAATTATTCTTTATAAAAATTATTTATATCAACTCTGGTAGCTGCTGTGTCTAACACTAAGATTTTGGAAGATGATTTTATGAAGCAAGTCTGAGTTTCCCCCTGCTGACTCAATGACAAAGATCCTTCTGAAGCAGAGACTGATCTGTAGACATGTTATATTTTTATTACTCCAGTTTTCTTATGTTATTATCTTCCCAATTAGATTAAGAGGTGTAAATTTGCTGTTGATCCCTGAGGAGACCATTATTTAGGATTTAGGTTTAGTCATGTGAGAAAAAAAAATTGAAAGATAACCCAACAGTAAGAGCTTGCATACGAGAAAAAATAACTACAATCTTATCAAATTCACTGAGCTGTTCATTTTATCAGTCTAAGATTGTTTCTCGGGCAGATGTAATCCAGTTTGCATTATTTAGGTCCACCATCAAGTTCACATTGAAATTCTGTGCTTGGCAGGAATTGCTGCTTCTTACCGATAATAGTAACAAACAATTTCAAATCTCATGCATTTGAACCAAGCAACAATACCTCTACAATATAGTTTGTCCATTAAAATGGTTTAGGAGAGTCATTGAATCTGTTCATTACTTTACCTTTACTCCTTAAAGACTTCAGAAACCTTGCATTCAAGTAATATATTGACTATTTCCTTTCCGGTATCTTTCTTTTGTACCCCTTAATAAGATAATGAAATTAGTATTTTGTGGACTTTTCTCTATTAAAATAGCTGCCCCCTGCCCCTCTCCTCTGAAAGAATTGCTGGTTGTTTAAGTCATTGTGCACTGGGAAAGTACCCAATAATGTTGAAGTACCTTTTTTTGTGCACACTTTCACTCGGTCTTATGCTTGTTTTCATGTTGAACCCCCACCCAGCCAGAAAATGGACAAAAAAAAAACTCCCTCAAACTAATGGTGTCATAATTTTGCCACAGGTGGCTAGCCTTCTTCACGATGATGTTTTGGATGATGCAGAAACCAGACGTGGTATTGGTTCATTAAATTTTGTAATGGGCAATAAGGTATGTATATAAAGTTGTGTTCGTTTTTCCTGCATATTATTTGCCATTTGTTCATAATTGTTCAATGATATTTTGTACAGTGGGTGTCGCTTGCCTGAGGTGGTTGTTTTTCTATGTTCTGTATCACTTTTGATGCAGTTGGCAGTGTTGGCTGGAGATTTTTTGCTTTCTAAGGCTTGTGTTGCTCTGGCTTCTTTGAAAAACACGGAGGTAAGGTAAATGGGTGATATTTTTTATATGTAAAATTCTAAAGATGTATCCTAGTTTCCTTCATGATGAAATAATTGTGTGTAAAACCTTTTATTTGCCTAAGGACTGTATCTCTGTAGGTTGTATCTTTGTTGGCAACAGTTGTAGAGCATCTTGTAACAGGGGAGACCATGCAAATGACTACTACATCAGATCAACGATGTTGGTATGCTTTGTGTTTGTGACATGTATGCATCTATGTTCTCTGTACACAGGAAGTTAACTTTTATTTTACATAATTTTTATCACTATAAGTGATTTATGGTTTCTCTACAAAATTCCCAGTTTACTCAGTCACTATATAACTATTAGTTAATTAATTACAAAAGTTCATTTGATTTTCTCTTGCACAAACACATATTTATAGGTAAGTCTTAAGAATGCATTGAATCCAGAGAGACATATGGGGCACTTAATGTATGTTTGATTTCTAACAATTGTTTATTTTTTCAGCATGGAATATTATATGCAAAAGACATATTACAAGACTGCATCATTGATTTCAAATAGTTGCAAGGCAATAGCCATCCTTGGGGGCCAAACAGCAGAAGTTGCAATGCTTGCTTTTGACTATGGAAAAAATCTGGTTTGTATATTCTTAGATTTTTACTTTTATGGATGTTGTTGCACTTCTGTTGTAAATAGTATGCATTATACTGAGATTCTTTGCACAAAGAAGAAATGAAACTAAGCCTTCAAGATGTGTCCCCCATTTTATCTGGCAATATTTTTGTTGATATCTTGCTACCTATCTGTGCTTGTTATATATGTGCCTGTTTGTGAATTTTTCTGGATAGCATAATTTAATTCCCTCTCCTCTTTCTTGCAGGGATTGGCGTTTCAATTGATAGATGATGTGCTTGATTTCACAGGCACGTCAGCTTCCCTTGGAAAGGCTTCTTTGTCAGACATTCGCCATGTAATTTCATAATTTTTTCTGATTCTAAATTTCACCAGTCTTGAGTTTGACTTTTCAATATAATTTAAAATATTTTAATGAAAGCCTATGAATCCTTGATGGTCAATTTAGTCAAATGTGTGATACAAGCTTTGTCATAAGAACCATAATTCTTCATTTGTGTTGCTGGCTAGCTGCATTGCATGAATGCTATGTCTGTCCATGTTGACATGTTGCGTCTACTCTTTTTGATAGAAATTATCTATGAATAGGTTTGAAGAAATAACAATCTTTATCATTAAGCCTTGCCGAAAGACTTCCATAATGCATCCATTGGTGAATGATTAGGGCCCACCTGGTATCTATACTGGCCCCTCCACATTTAGTTAACCTGAAAGATATAAACCCAAATACACAGTTTGTGTGACCAGCTTGTGTTTTTATTGACTAGATACTGACAGTCCAAGTACTAAGGTTCATTCTTGGTCACATCATGTGCTTTGCATGTGATGTTTAATGATGTCAAGTAAACGCTTATATGCAGTGTTATAGGATGGAAAGGATAGAAAAAATAGGAGTAGCTGTGACAACAGTAGCTTGTAAGGCTTCTACATTGGCCTTGCATCAAAACTGAACTATATTATCAAACATTTATCTCTCATAATTACATTTATTAAATGGTGACAAAAAGCAGATAACATTAAGTGTCACTAGTGTCAAATTGTTAGCATCTATATTCTAAAGTTTGAACTCGGGAGTTATCCAAGACTGAGAGGTTGGTTAACTACATTATTGTTTTGGGTTTTAGGTTTATGTAATTTATCTTGTGGAAATGCTACTAAAAGCTGGTGTGTGAAACACTCTTGCAGCTATTGGCTGCTAAAATAAATTTTGTATGTTAGCACTTTAAAACCAAACAAGTGGACCTTTGAAATTTTTGTTTTGAACCAATAGATGGGTAGTGCATACAAGCACTCGAGCACTCTGTAGCCCTAAACCCTTTTCTTGACCATGTTTTTGGCATAATTTATAATGTTATTATTGCATTGATATTAATGTCTATGCTGAAAACCTTTTTTGTGGTCAATTTCGTTTTTACAAAAATTATTTTTGCTTTTATGTGCATTTTGCTTTGCCTTTATTTTTTCTTAGGGACCGGATTTCCACCTATGCTTACCTTTTACTCTTATTATTGGCCTTCCTTTAGTTTTGTGATTGGGGGTTTTCTATAGTTTCATCATTAAACAGTTTGTTGTGTTTACAATTACATCTGAATTTTCTTCCTTCCCATGTCCTGATTTTTGTCTTTCTTTAATACTGAGTTTGTATGAGACCTACTGTTGTTCCAAAAAATTATTGCAGGGAATTGTAACAGCTCCAATATTGTTTGCGATGGAGGAGTTCCCTCAGTTGCGTGCAGTTGTTGATGAGGGCTTTGACAACCCTGAGAATGTTGATCTTGTAAGTTAATACGATGTGCTTGCCTCAGTTGCCTGCATGTATCTTCTCCCAGTAAACAAAAGTAATAACTACTACCCTGAGATGAGATATATGGCTTTGGCGAGTCTGCCTGACAAGGACCACTTCTCCTAAAAGCTTAAGCTGTTAGGTGAAGGCCTAAGAATGATTTTATTATTCCAACACACCTCCTTACACAAGAAAAATCCTTTGAGCTTGAAGCGTGGACAATGCTCATGCCCACTCTACCTTATGCTAAAATTTTAACTTAATTTAATTAATGAATAATGGGGCTGGCAAGGATTGAACTCCTTAGTACTTGATCATAGAAGTTGTGATACCATGTCAAGGACCAATTCTCGTAAAACTTAAGGTGTTAGATCTTAGGTTGAGGCCCAAAAATGATTTTATATCTGTGACATTTAAGGGGTGATAATCTATTATGGTTAATCCAATCTTTTGCTCATTTAACTTACGGTTTTAGGTTGAGTAGATTATTGGTAAGTGTTAGGGCCTCTCTTATAAAGTGGTTCAGAATATAATCCCTGTAGTTCCATGAGGCTGATATTTTCCCTGTTTGGGGATTCTGAAGTGTCTCTCTGGTCCTGCACTAATAGCTAAGCCTTTTAGGTGTTGTGATCTTTCACATGGTTGATAATAAGTTTAAGCCTTTTCAAAATTGTTATTTACTTCACATGAATGCTGCACTTCGTCTTTTAATTGGGTGGGATAACAGAAAGCAATAGAAAATTAAAATTTTCTAATGTTTTCTGTATCATCTACATTCTTTTTTTCACTTGGCCTCTTGGAAAACTATAGTTTCCACCAACAACCAAACTAAATTATGAAGAATTCAGATGTGTTGCTTGAGCAGCCCAACTTCTGGTATGACAATTAAGCTGATTAACATCATTTGTTGCGGTTGATTTGATGTTTATTTCATCTGTTTTTTTATCATGATATTGAGTATTGTTTTACTGTATAACATAAACACATAAGTTCAGGAATGCAAACAAATGAGGATCTTATATTGGGGCATCAACATGACTACGGGTGAACTATAGCCTTGAGATCAGTCCTTTAAATTAAACATGCAATTTCATCATACAAGCTTGTTACAGAGATCACATATTTATTTATTTATTTATTTTGTAAAACATATTTATGTATTTCTATTTTTGCCAAATGTAGGCTCTGGAATATCTTGAAAAGAGCGGAGGTATACAAAGGACAAGGGAGCTAGCCATAAAGCATGCTAACCTTGCAGCAGCGGCAATTGATTCCTTGCCTGAGAGTGATGATGAGGAAGTAAGAAAGTCGAGGAGAGCCCTAGTAGATCTTACTCAGAGAGTCATTACAAGAATAAAATGAAAATGAAGGCTTAGTAAAATTAACAATTGTTCTGTTGCCATTTTTCAATTTTTCTGCAATTGGTCCCCGAAAATGAGGGGAAATATGTTGTTTCTAGGATTAATTTCGTTATTCATTTTCTTAATTATTTTTTTAGATTAATTCTTTCTCCTCTCTCCAATCTTTCCCTCTGCGTTCATTTGTTTCTATAATGACTCACAGTAAGTTCTGCTAGTGCCCACTGATTTTCTTCCTCATCATCACTCGTGGTATATCATAAAAGAAACATCAGAGTTATTCTTCTGACATTTTGCAAATTTTCTTTCATTGTTCCTACGGGGTGAAGACTGAAGGAAGATTTTGAATACTGCGAAGTATATAACTTTTGGGAGGCCAAATTAAACGTTACTTTGTGGTAATCTAATATATAATTAGAGTCTACCTTGTTTTATAGTAACCTTTATAAGGAGATAACCTAGGTAAACTACCATATGTGATTGTGGTACTGTTCTTCTATTATAACACAACATGTGGTTTTTTTTTTTCATGTCATTACCACTTAATTACTCATTTATCAGCCTTTTTCATGTCACAACATGAGCACGGCGGAGTAGCATGGTGGCGTGAAGCTAGGCAGCGGCCTGGGGTGTTGGGTAGATGGTGGTGATGAGGTGTTGTGACGAAAAGGCCTGTGTTGAGGACGATGATAGTGAAGGTGTGAGGAAAGCTCGATGGTCATGGCGACGAGGTGGGTATGTTGGGTTGTTGGGAAGCTTTGACAGTAGTGCGAGACTCGTGGTTGTTGTGAATTGTAGGTGATAGAGACACGGTTGAGTGCGGTCACGATTGGAGCGTCGCAGCGGTGGTGGGATGATGGAGTACATGTGCTTGATGGCTGGGTGATTGTTAGACGTTGGTTTGGTTGTGTTTGGTGATGACAGAAGTCATGGTTATAGTGGCGTTTAGTGTTTGAGTTTGGCTGGACGTGGCGAATGGGTCTTGGTGTTGGTTGGAGAAGACGACAGCAATTGGGTCGCTGAGCAGCTTGGTGGTGGTGCGAGGTTGGTTGCTGGCCTCAATGGCGTTTTGATGGTGGCAGGATTGTGTTGTGGGGAATGTTGGTTTGGGTGTAGTGATGAGGTAGTGAGGAAGGATGGCGTTGGGTGGTGGTCGTTGATTAGGTGGTAATGATATGGAAAAAATAATTCATATGTTGTGTTATAATAGAAGAACAGTACTACGAGCACGTATGATACTTTACGCACATATGATACTTTACCTAAGTTTTCTCCTATTTATAATTGTTTCATTGGCAAATTACTAGGCCTTCTTATTCCAGCATAGGTGTTTCCCCTTTCATTTTGCTTTTTCAATTTTCATTTTAAGGAGCTAAGAATAGATAACTCAAGGCAAGTTTGTTAATATGCCTTATCACCTCGGATGTTATGACTATTCTAACCTTTATTGTGAATTTGAGCCACAACGCAATCTTAAGCAATGTTTAAAAATCAAAACTAATGTGCGTTGGTCTGAGTGGAAGAAACTCAGGTCTCTTAAGCATGAAGTTCTGAATTTAATTTTAATATTTATGTGTATAAAAATAATACTGTTGGGAGGAATTCTTACTTAAGTATCTGTCCGTATTCTAAGAGATTAGTATCTCATATATCGAATGAGAGAATACTTAAAAAAACAAACAAACTTGACATTGAACCAACAAGAATTTTGTATCATGATTTGATTAGTTTAACAAGTGAAATTGGGTAGCATAATAAAAAATGGTTGAACTCCAAATATGGTTGGCTCACAATCTAACTAGTTGAACTAATTGGTTCACTCAAATTTTTAAAACATTGATCCTAAGCATAACAAAATCATAAAAAAATACTTTTTTAATATTTTCATTTTTCCACAATCTAACTTTTAAGTGATTTTTTCATATTTCGTTATTTTGTACTCGAGTTGAATTTCTAAAATAATCTTGTTACAATTAAAGTACATAATTAGAGAAGGTTCTCAAGTTTTTTTTTTGTGTATGAACTTCTCGGTATTCAAAAACTGCATTAAATTTCGACTAATTTAGAGTCGAGTCGAGTCGAATTATAAATGTGTAAAATTTTTTAAATGTTAATTTTTTTTATTTACAATACTCGAACTCGAGATATTACTTAAGGAAAACAAGTGTCGAATTACTTGAACCAACTAAACGTTAATATTCTCAAGTTTATATAAGAAAATAATTTTAGTTCATTTAAGTTGTGCTTGGAATCATTAAAATTTGAAAATGGTTTAATTTGAATTGCTCTAGAAATTAATTCTCTTGTTTGAAATTTATTATTTAAAAAAAATTAAATTGATTTACAAATCAAATTTCATATTTGAAACACATTAAAGATTAAATATTTGAATTAATTTTATATGACAAATTTACTTTATTACCTTTACTCAAAATATAAATGACTTAAATAATAAAGGTAAAAATGTTAATTTAAACAATTAAGACAAAATCAAATCAAATCCATTTAAATTTAACAAAACTCGAGTAATACTCATGTGATGCACAAGATTATTACAAAAATTAGAATAAAATATTTAAAAATAATATTATAATTATTTATTACTATAAAAAATATTTATACTATTTTAATAAATGATTAGCATAATCAGACATTTTGAGAAATGCTAATTCCTACAAAAAGATGTGCTACGAAGTAATTCACGAATGACTTCATCAAACATGAGTGGCTGAATTTTGTTACGAGAGTGATTCAAATATTTAAGTTAATCTTTATTGTGTGATGTCATGTTATTGTAAATCTATTCGGAGAAATTGTTTTGTGTTAAATAGCATGTTCATAAATTTTATATTAGAATTCAAAGATTAATTTTTTCTTTTCGAAATCGTCAAATATTAATTTTAAATATAAAGTTTTTAAAATATTTGAAAAAAATTTCAAAGATTAATGAAAGAGTGTTGAGTTTAAAAAATACTAAAGTTGTTGTTTTGAATGGGATGAGTTTAACTTGAAAGCTTTTTGATAGATTGGTGTTGGTGTGGTATTTTTACAAAAGATATTTTGATATTCAAATTAAATTATGTACTGAAAAAAAGTGTTTTAAGGTTCAAAAAGTTACATGTATAATTGAGTTATTATTTATAGAGGAGTGCTGCTTAGGGCTTAAGCAGTATAAGAAGAAAATTCTAATTTAAATTATCATGGATGAGCTAATAAAGATATATGCAATTGTTCCTATTTTCGTGAAATTTGTTAGCAGTGATTACCTATAAATTGAGTAAGAAAAATGATCATTTTATATCTCAAAAAAAGGATGTAAATATTGTTTCATGATTTTGAATCTGAGAGAAAGTGATAAAAAAAATTGTATAATAACCGATATTGATGATGTAGCAATATAGCTGCGCTCGGTGATGTGAGAATATAAGGCTCGCGTTGCCAGTGATGATGTAGCACTCAAGCTGGCATCGGTGATGGATTTTAGGACTAGGACTGTTATGAATAATGTTTCAATTTTTGAAAAATTATTTTAAAAATATCTTTTATATATTATATTGAATTAATTTTATATGACCAATTTATTTTATTATCTTTATTAAAAAATATGTGTTAATTTGAGTGAAAAAGATTTAAATTTTTTAAGTATGTGATTTTAGATTTTATCTTAAAATTTATTTGTATAAAAATAATACGATTCAAAAAAATTTTTACTTAAACACTTGATTGTATTTTAAAAAATTAATTTTTTATCTATTGATTAAAAAATATTCTAAAAAATTTATTTATAAAATATATTTGGTTTAAATTATTTTAAAAAATAATAATTACTTATTTTTTAAAAACTCTCTCACAACTTTTAATTATAAAATATTTTAAATACAAAATAAATTAATCTAAATATATTAAATATTTAGCAAGTATGCCAATAAACATTGGCAGGATAATTTAATTATTAGTTAATTAAAATAAATAAATCTTTTTTATTGAACCTAAAAAGAACGGTCGTTATCGTTATATATAGTCAGAGATACGGCCATTTATTTAAATATTCAATTAATATTAAAAAAATGAAAACAAACTCCGCATCAACGGAAAGGCTTAACGTATGGATAAAGAGCTCGTTTGGAGATAATATATTTATTTTAAAAAATAAATACTTTTATTTATTTTTAATATATTTAAATGAACATTTTAATAAAAGAAAAAGTATTAAAAAAATAACTTATATATATTTTTAAGATAAATTTTGATTTTTTTAAGGAAGATATTTTTATAACATAAACAAATTGTTTAAACATTAAAAAATTATTTTTTAATATTATATTTAAATATAAATAATTTTACTTTTTAAAAAATTCTTTAATAAAAAATCATTTAAAAAATCTTATTTTAAAAGTTAATTCAAGCGAGTACAGAATAACAGGATTAAACGGAACGAACGGGCAGGGAGAGTGGCAGTTTTATTGTAATCCCCTGTGCTGTGCTGTGGTAGCAGCTATAGCTAACGACGGCTGGCGAGGCTCCTCCACCTCCACGTTCGCGAATCAGAAGCTGCCCCTTCCTTCACTTCTCCTCGTGCCCTCACGCACGCACCACTGCCTTTCTCTTCCTCTACCTCTCTCACTCATGGTCGCTTAAGCGTTCTCGAAGGCTGTCAAACCCGCTTGCTCTGTGAACATGACTTCCATCACCTCCGTCGAGCTCAACTATCTCGTGTTTCGCTTCCTTCAAGAATCAGGTTTCTTTGATTTCCCTCCTCCTCTTTTTTTTTTTTTTGTCTATTACGAAATTACTTATTCTGCTTGTCCTTCTCGCTCCTTTTTTTTCTTGTTTTCCATGAGACGTCAGGGATTTTGAGTTTGGACGAATTTCGAGCTGGTTCGAGCGCTTAAAATACTGTTACAACCAGATTATTAGGTTTAGCTACTGCTCAGAAACGGAACCTTATTTACGGAGGGAAATTTCTAGCTCGAATTGTAGTTCCGAAAATGTGCCTTTTAGTTCTATGGTTTAAGGTAGAAGGAGGAATGAAAGTTGTTAGATCTGTTACTGAAAAAATGGATTTGGTGCTGAGACTTGAATCTTGTAGTTCTGAAATCTCAGTTTATTTTCTAGTTTTGAATTATGATTATCTATTAATATAAATTTGAGTCCTCAACTATTTGTTGAGATATGCTCCATTTGGAGGAGAATGCGACAAGTTTATAAATTGATGGTGCAAAGTATGTTGAAGTTAAGCTGAACATTTAATATATGTAGAAATGTTGACTAAGATTTCTGTAGAAATATGTATTTTATTGTCTAAACCAGTGGAGGAGGTAACATGTATCGTTTCTCATATTTATGATCTTCCATATTGTAATTGTATATCATATTCTTCATTGTTCATTCATCTTTTTATTTTAAAATTAGTTGGATATTTTCAGTTATATTGTGATAGTATTTTAGCTTATGTGGCCACTCTGAGATGATAATGTTCGTTGGATGCTTTTCACTTTATACCAAGATGTATAAGATAGATCAGAATGATGCATATTAGGTGCTTAATAATTTCTTATTCGCTTTTAGGAGGTCACTTCTTAAACATGACTTTGATTGTATTGATGTAAGTTGGGAGAAAGGCTTCTTGAGGTTGATTTTATAATATATATTTTTTTGCTGAACAAGAAAAGGTGTTTTTTTCCATTTTAATGAAACTTTTCGTATTTATGAGAATGCCATACCGTTCAACTTAATTGGCTTACTGGTTGCTTATGTTATGACTGCAGGTTTCGCACATTCTGCTTTTGTTTTTGGAAATGAGGCTGGTATTAACAAATGCCCCATTGATGGAAATTTGGTACCACCAGGTGTTCTTGTTACATTTGTTCAGAAGGGGCTACAATACTTGGAGATGGAAGCCAACTTGAGTAATGTTAGCATTCTTTATTTTATGTACTCTAGTTTTCACTATCATCATTACATTCATCTGTTTGAGTAATGTTTGTTTTAAGCCTGCCAGTGTGATGCAGACCTGGATGAAGATTTTTCATTCTTACAACCATTGGATCTTATCACAAAAGATGTGCATGAACTTAGGAAAATGATAAATGAAAGAAGGAAAAAACCACAGAAGGATAGATATAAGGAATCTGAAACGGAGCATGAAGGCGAACGTGGATGGGTAAGAGAAAAGGAAAGACTTGAAAGGGAGAAAGAACGTGAAAATGATAGAGAGAAGGTAGAAAATCATAAAGAGCAAGAACAGCAGCATGAAAATCAGACTAATAGAGAAATGGTCACAGATCAAGAAGATAAGGTTACTGTAAAGCATGAAGAGAACGGGGCATTTGGAGGTAATCATCTGTTCAATGGAATTGATTGGTTTGCATTGTCTTATATCAAAGTGTTCTCTGTTGCTTGTTTGGCATTTCATGTGGAATAGCTGCATTATTTTTATTTTTATTAATAATTTCCCCTAAATGTCAATCTCATATTATCCTATGTTCCTCTGTTATTGTTGATCAATTTCTATTCATCCTTACATTTTTTTGCTAGTGTTAACTTTTTATAAAATTTATATTTGCATGCATGTTGTGATTGGGTTATGAAGATTGAGTGGTGTAATGACTGATGAGTAAAAAAATGATTCCCTGATATTGTAGTTAGCTAGCAAATCTGAATTTTTTTCATCAAATACTTGATTTGTATATTCTCTACCAACCATACTTTTCAGAAAATTGGATTGTTAAATCAATATAGTTCCACTAAAAGCTGTGTATCTGGACTGCTGCCCTGGTGAATTTCAATGAATTATTACTAGCCACTTCTGCGGGCTTAAGATTATCATGTTTTTCTAGCAGTATGTCCTAATTCAATATCCCGATTATTTCTAGTAGAAATTTCTTACATTTTAATTTGTTTTCTTTATTTTTCTTTGGGACTTGGGAAATCTCTAATTTAGTTGCAAGTGTTTATAGCACTAGATCCCCCCCCCCCCCCCAAACCTGCTGTCTGTGAGAGTATGTAAAAAATGCAAACTAGTTGTCTGTGTCTATTAATATTCTTCCTTCAAATGAGGAATGAAAAGTTTTCATTCATTTTAATAGGACCAGAACCAATGGACATCTCTATGACATCAACATCTCAGTCATGTGAAATTCCTAGGTCAGATGCAACAATTTTGGAAGGGCATACTTCAGAGGTGAAGTATTTCATCAATGCTTCTTTTATTTGTAAACTTAGATTTGCTTTCATCTACTGTTTTATCTGTAAAACTCTATGCTAATAGGCCTGTTTCCCATCCACTTAGGTGTGTGCTTGTACATGGAGTCCTAAAGGATCTCTTCTTGCATCAGGGTATGTGTCTCTTTCATAAATGATTTATTTTTGCATAAAATTTTTATTCATGTATGTGTATTTTATAGTTGATGTACACAATATTGCGCATCTTGCATTTCCATATACTTCCAATTTTGTTTGACTTCCTTTTTGATGAAGAGATGCTAAGTGCTAACTAATTCAGTATCTTATGCTTGTTCGTCTTTAATTTGAGGATGTTGGCAAGAGTGATTGTTATTTGTTTAGTTAGAATCCTTTCACTCTTTACTTCAGCTTTTGCATTTGTTATATCACTGCTTATACTTTTGGGAATTAAAGGCCTGTAGGTTCCTGTTCCTAAAAGCAATTATAATTTAAAAAATAAAAATAAAAATAAAAGAAATGTTTGAAACATGTTTTTGGTATTCAGTTTCTGCAATTGTAACTTGGATTTTTGTTTATAAAACAGAAAATGAAAACATTTTTTGAATGTTTTCAAAAGCTTATGTTTCTTGAACAACTGCTTTCACAGTGCCACCATGGTGATTATAATTCATAAATAGCAATTTCATAGATAATGGCCACTGCTAATTTGTCTTCCTCCTTTGCTGGACGGTGGAGAAGAATCTTTGAAATGATTTGGGCTTTAGTAGTATCTAACACATTTCAGAATGTCCAAATTCCCATGTTTCACTGGAGTATAAACAAACAACGAAGGGAATCTCTCTCTGAAGTTCCCCATCTTTCCTCAGATTTTCATCTTCCTAGTCTCTGTTTTTGCCATTTGACCATTTCTTTAAAAAGCTGTAAATACAAAAGAAGGTTGAGAAGGTGGGTTATGTGTGCTATATATTGGATATGGTTGAGAAGTTGGTTAAATCGTGACACATATTGGGTATCAAGAGTGACATAAATCATGCAATTTATTCTGTTATGGGAAACTAATGGAAATTTACAATAGATGGAGGCATGTGTCCCCCCCCCCCTTTTCGTGAATTGATTGCTTTATGATATTTATAATGATATGGTTTTGTTTTACCAAACAAAATTTGTCCTTTGTTTTCTAAAACTCTTTCAAAAATAATTTAATTCTAAACATTTTTGTTTTTAAATAACTTTTTTTTTACTCCTGTGCTTAAAAACTGTTTCATTGAAACAAATGAACTAGAATAGGATCAAAAGGCCTTAAATTTTGTTAGTAATAAATTTCTAAGAAGCATATGATGTTAGGTGGTGGACATGATAGTTTATCTTTATGGTAATGAATTCTGATTCCACATATCCTTTTTATCTATTTCATCTTTAGAAAATGGAAAGTGAATAGATTTATGGTTTTCTTTTGTTCTGAAACACTTTTTAAAGAATGCTTTTATTGTCTTCTCTTGCAATTTTGAAGACAGTAAACTGTTGTGGAAACTGGAACCAATAGATAGCTCTTATAATATTATTTCATTTTACTATCATCATCTCTGCTTTTAGGTCTGGGGATTCGACAGCTCGTATTTGGACGATAGCAGAAGGGAGATGTAAATCTGGTTCTCATAGTGGCCCTTCAAGTGTGTTGGTGTTGAAGCATGTTAGGGGTAGAACAAATGAAAAGAGTAAAGATGTCACTACACTTGATTGGAATGTGAGTTTGATTGCATATTCTGATTTGAATCCAAGATGACTACTGATAGTTACTTCAACCTCCTCTCTAGTTTTCTGATTTTCCACATACATCTCTATATTTCTCAGACCCACGCTAACCTCCCTTGAACAGGGTAAGTTTGTGACAAGGAGAATTGTGAGGTTTTTAGGGCAGATTTTGTACATTTCAATGGAGGTTTGTGACTTTGTGTAGGTTTTGAAAAATGAAACAGAAGGAATCTATGTGAAAATCAATAAAATAGATGGGAGGTTTATCATTTTCGTACTAAAATTGCTTTTTCTGAGCTTTTGGCTGAAATACATTTTAGGTATGATTCTTATTTTTATTTTTTACCCTTTTGATATGCTTAGGTATTTCTTCTAACCGTAAGATATATAAATTCATGGTTACTGTTTGTAATATTTAATCGTAATTATTTATATCTTATGGAGAGCTTGACCTCTGGTGGCTGTTGTGCAGGGGGAGGGGACACTACTTGCAACTGGTTCATGTGATGGGCAAGCAAGAATTTGGACCACTAACGGTAGGCCATCTTTCCTATAATTAGACTCTGCAATAATGCCTTTTGGGAGTTATATGTGATGAAATGAAAAGAGCTCAAAGGTGCCATGATCCATAATCTTGCTTTTTGATATGATGTTTCTGTTTGTTAGCTATCTTAGACAGTGGTTGATGGAGAACCAAGGATATATACACCACTTATATGTGTATGTCTGTCTATCTGTCTTGTGTGAATACCCTCCTCAATGATTATCTTAGGCTATGTTTGGATTGGTGGGATTGAGTGGAATGGAATGGGATGGGATGGGATGGAGATAAGTTCCATTGTTTAGTTATGTTAAAAAATAGTGGAATGGGATGGAAGTGAGTGGGATGGATCCCATCCCATCCCACCACAAACCATTAATTTTCTTCTCCCCCAGTTTGGGAGGTATGGGATGGAATCAATTTTTTTATAATAATTATAATTAGGATTTTACTACATTAACCTCATATCCTAAAATTAGTATGTTTGCAATAAGGGTAATTTAGTTATAACTCTTATCATTCCATCTACTTCCTAAACAATGGAATGGTATCTTTACTCCATTCCATCCTAAAATATCCAAACAATAGAATGATACTTTTATCCCAATCCCATTCCATCCCATCCTATCCCATCCCATTCCATTCCATCAATTACTAAATATCCAAACATACCCTTAGTGTCTGATATCTTTAATTGCATTCATGCTATAGGTAAAATCATTGAATCTATGCACCAGACAAAAAAAAAATCATTGAATCTATGTTGTAGATTTCTTTAAGCAGGTAACTCTGTGTGTCTTTGACCAGGTGAACTGAGGACTACATTAAGCAAACACGAGGGACCCATATTCTCTTTGAAGTGGAATAAGAAAGGTGATTATCTTCTTACTGGAAGTTGTGATAAAACTGCAATTGTATGGGATGTGAAAGCAGAGGAATGGAAACAACAATTTGAATTTCATTCAGGTATAAATTTTGATTATACTTTTCTATGGAAGGGAGAATTCTATGAAAAGAATTCTTGGTGAGAATATTTTAAACCGTGCTTATGAATGATTTTTTTATTTTGGGCTTGATATGTTGTTTAGGTCCAACACTTGATGTTGACTGGCGCAACAATGTGTCATTTGCAACAAGCTCCACTGACAATATGATATATGTTTGCAAGATTGGTGAAAACCGCCCCATAAAAGCTTTTGCTGGGCACCAAGTTTGTACACCTGACCTTATTTTGAAGTGTTATGCTATATACTGATACTTACAACATTGAGATTATACCTTCTTGGGAGGGAGAGGGATTCATCCCCTACTTTATTGATAACAAGTTAAAAATGGCTGGCGAGGTTAACTATACAGATTGGTGGATAACCCTGGGATGGTGCTTTCAAGATGAATCCTGACTTTCTGAGGTGTCTGACTACTTAGGTGGATTTCTTATAAAAATTACCAGCACTATAGATTGGGTAGCAAAGTCAGTAGTTAGTAACCTGCTTATAGGTCCTGCATGTTTGATATTTGTTATCATAGTTGGCTGAGGTTGAAGGGTCAGAAATCTGAAATGGCTGCTAAGTGTTTGGAAAGCAATAAGTTGAGATATTTCATGAAATGCAATATAGTGATTGGATAATGACCTTTGTGCAATTTCAGGGTGAAGTTAATTCTGTCAAATGGGATCCCACAGGTTCATTGCTGGCCTCATGTTCTGACGATATCACTGCAAAGGTAATATTAGTAACTGATCTTATCTAATTTATCATTCCATAATAGCGTGTTTTTGGCTGGTACTGGATTGTGCAATCAAACATTTATTTTATAAAATATTTTTTATCAGATAAATATGTCATTAAGTATTTGTGAAATTAGTCCGTGTTTGTACTATTTGTGTTTGTCATTTCTTGTTTTGTAGATATGGAGTATGAAGCAAGATAAGTACCTTCATGATTTAAGGGAGCATTCTAAGGTACCAATTTTGAAGATATTTCAATGTCAGAGTTTGTATTTATGTTTGCATTTGAATTTCTTACACGTTATGCAGGTTGTTGGGAAAACTAAATAATTGTTTTGTAGGAGATATATACTATCAGATGGAGCCCCACTGGTCCCGGTACAAATAACCCCAATAAAAAATTGGTGTTGGCTAGGTATGTTAGTTGCTTGGTGAAGTTCGGTTCATTGCACTGGATTTACTTACCCTGTATTGCCTGACACCTGAATTTGGACTATTAAGTGACCACTGCATTTGTTCAACTGAAATTGGTAGAGCTCTGAATGGCCTTGCACGGTGCTAACTGTGCTATAGATTGATGTGCTTGCTACCTTTGCCATGTTACCGATTCCAATTGATTATAACTGCCTGCACAATGTTCTCTGTTGTTAGGCTTCTTAATTGACTACCCCTCAGCATGTTAATTCTCTAAACCCATTTTACATACTGTATATCTGGTGCAGCAGAGTTTCTATTAAATTGCTGCTGGTTAGTTTTCATAAAATATGGTCATCTTATAGTTTGATTATGGTGACCAATGCCTGCCTGCACAGATGCATTTATGCTTGTTTATTCTTTTTTTCCCCCTTAATACTATACGAAAAGTCTGTTTCATTTTAAAACTATGTCGTAATCTTTTTTGAGCAGTGCATCATTTGACTCAACTGTAAAGCTATGGGATGTGGAACTTGGGAAACTTATCTACAGCTTGAATGGACACAGGTATTGTCTTTTTTAAGCTTTCCTTTATTTATATATGGAGGGTAGCATGGAATACCCCCTACCAGCCTCTTTCCTTTCTGTTTCAAAGTAATAGACAGTGAGACGAGGTGGTCAACTTGAAGCCATAACCTTCATTTCGTGTTTCACAAATGCTGTAGAGACCTTTATTGAATTGTGTTACGTTCCAAACTTATAGTTTATCTGGTAATAATTGTAATATACCCCTGGAAAATGGATTCTTTGCGAGGAAAATATTTCAAGCATAGTAAAGGAGGCTGGTATCTTGTTTCTTTGAATTTAGCTAATTCCTTTGATTCCGACTTGTTTATTTGGTCCTACAGGGATCGTGTATATTCTGTTGCATTCAGTCCCAATGGTGAGTATTTAGCCAGTGGATCTCCTGACAAATCCATGCACATATGGTCCTTGAAGGAAGGCAAGATCGTTAAAACATACACTGGCAATGGAGGCATTTTCGAGGTCTGTTGGAATAAGGAGGGTGACAAGATCGCTGCCTGTTTTGCTAATAATACAGTTTGCGTTTTGGATTTTAGAATGTAAGATCCTGAGAAGCACCAAGTTAATTGGGCTAGTTAAATTCTTTATTTTCCCTCCTTTGGATGAGATCGGTGGAAGCGTATTTTGGGTGGGTAGCTTTCCATTTTAACCATAGTTGTAGGCATAACACTGTTCTTAGATCTTCTTGTAATTTGTTGCTATAAATCATTAGTAAGTAACTTGTAGGTGTAGATTCTTAATTTAAAATTGTATAGATTTAGTTGGACAGGATCATGTATGGTCATCGCACTTCTCTGTGTATAATAATTTTTAAAAATTTAAAACATATCGCTGCCTGCATCCCCTGCTAGGCTGCCCCTTTATTTTCTCTTTGCGTGACAAGCTATTTTGTAACGTGATCAATGCTATTCAGCCTTTTGCGTGAAAGCATTACAGGTTTAGCTTGACATCTGGCATTTAGTAGAACGAGAGTCTATCTATTTGATACACCCTGTAGTCTCAGGTTTCAACCTAACGGAATGATAATTCTCTCCCTTGGTATGGCAGTGAATTACACACTGCGTATTTCTTCTTTATAGACTACATAAAATTTCGTAAAATTATATCAACTTTATTTTTATTTTAGATATTTATCTTATATTATATTATATATATATTCACTTTTTTTATTAATATCATTTATGTCTGACATCGTATATTTACACAGTATAAATAAAACAAATTTCATAAACATTTCACATCAAACTTCAGAATTGTTGTTTTTGTAATATCAAATATTGTATTTTGATTTTTTTGTGAATTTCATGTAAAAAATGGGGCAATTAGACCACTGGATACTAAAATAATATGTACATTATGAATTCTTGTGAACATTATAGTTCTAGTAAAGAAGATTTGACTTTGATTAGACTGAGGAGATGAATTAGTCGATGAATGAGTAAGTTGATTTAGATATCACCTGAACACAATACAAGGAAAAAAAACTAATATGTATTTGTTTATTTTTCAAGAATTTTTAATATCTGATACTTTACATAAAAATAAAGTATAAAAACCTTTTTCAAGTAAAAAATCTAAATATTGATTGCAAGTTATAAATAAGATACGAACAACATATATATATATATATATATATATATATATATATATATATATATATATATATATATATATATGTGTGTGTGTGTGTGTGTATATATATGTTGTAAATAGAGAAAAAAAATATAGAAAGATCAAAATAAGAAAATATGGACTCAAAATCTTATTCTGTATATCAGATGAGATATATATTTTTGAGATCTGACAGGATATTTATAAGAGCGTTTTAGGTTTTATGTAATACAGTTATTTAAGATTAATATCTATTAGGAATTGTGATATATTTTAACTAATTTTTCTGTTAATGTGGAATAATTAATGTGCATATTATAACCACTAATCCTTTAAAATCAAATTAAAGTAGTCATCCACCACATGTTAAATGTGCATGCTTTATAATTTTCCTTTGGATGACTATACACTATGAATATGTCTCGTTAAAACCTTGTTAAAAAAGCTTAATGAGATAAAAACTTAGCGAAAGAAAAAGAGTACTATATTCATAGGCAACTTCCCCTCAAAATATAACCAATTATGAAAGGTCCTTAAGTTGACGCATTTCAATATTATACACATGTTTCTTAAAAAAAGAAATTGGTAATGCTTTTGTGAATAGATCACTTGAGTTGTCACTTGAGCGAATTTTGCAAAACATGTTGCATTATCCTTATACAATATTGTTAACTCATCATTTTCCTTCAATAATCCACATGTTCCTTTAATGTGTTAGATCATAGTTTTCAATAGGGGTGTAAATTGGTTCAGATAACCCGACTAATACGACCAACCCGAACCGAATCAATTAAGTTGGTTTGGTTTGATTTGAGTATTTTAATTGGTTCGGATAAAATCTAAACCAATGAGAACTTAATTGGTTCGGTTCTCAGATTTAGAATTTTAAATCTAAAGAACCACCCGAACCAACCACTACAGTGTACAGTACAGAGACATTTTACACAGACATAGTTATAATAGTGGATTTGAATGGTGGAAATAGAAGATTTGGAGGGGGAAGTGGTGGAGGAGGATGGGGGCTGTGTTAGAGAAGAGAGAGAAATGGGGGAAGAAGGGAAGAAGAAGCCCTAAAAGAAAATGGGAAAATGGCTGTTGTCATAAGTACACGACCGTGGCATGTTACTCGGCATAGGCCGTGTACTCTACTGAATTTGAGGTGTCTGCCACATACATGATTACACGGCCGTGTAATGATATACGGCCTAGACCGTGTACTACACTGTTTTCCTTTTTTTTTTAATAACCTCACGATTACACTACCCAAAAGGTCAATTTTTGTGTTAAAAAAATAATAGTCAACCTGATCACCCGAACCAAACCAAATCATAGATGTTTGGTTCTGTTTGGTTCAGATTTGGCTATCAAAAAATAAGAAAATCGAACCAAACTGAACTAATTAATTTTGATTGGTTCGAATTTATTTTTTCCCAAAATCCAAACCAAACCACTCAGTTATACCCCTAGTTTTCAACCATATACACTCACGACTTGCTTCATGAATGACCAATATTTCTGAATAGGTCGATGAGGTAGCAGTTAGGGGTGAAAACAGATCAGGTTAGACTTTGCCTTAAATAGGTCTGGCCTAAACCTAGCATGTGAGCCTGTAATAAGCCAATTTTTAAGGTCTGACCTAACTTTTTTAAAAGTCTGGCCTGACTTGAAAGCCTATTTAAAGGCCTATTTTGCAATGAGGCTTTTAAATAGTCTAACAGACCTACCTTTAAATATGTCAATATGTCTTTATATAGGCTAACAGACCTACTTTTAAATAGGTCAACATGTCTTTATATAAGCTAACAAACCTAAGCCTTGAAATAAGTCAGTGGCCTACTTAAGGTCAATGTGCCTTTGTTATAACTTAACACTCACATTCTAATTTTATAAATGTTCATCACTTTCTTACTCTAGTCTTTGATCGATGTGAGACTTAGAGATATACCAAGTTGTAAAATTATTAGAGGCATATATCTCTAAATCCTACATCAATCAAAGATTAAAGTAAAAAAGTAGTGAGCATCTATAAAAGTATGAGGTGAGTGTTAACTTATTATTTTCATTCTAATAAATATATTATATTAAATATATTAATAAATATATTATTTCTATTTTAACTTACTAACTTAGGTTTTAGTTTATGACTTTTATTAAATTTTAATTAAAAAATATATTAATATATTATAATATAATTAATAATTATAATTATTATAATAATATATATTATATTACATATAGTTAAACAGGTTAGGTCGGCTTGCCAGACTTAAAAAGATCTATTAAATAGTTTGAGGTCTGGCCTTTTTAGTTAAACAGACTTTTAAAAAAATTTTGGCCTAACTTGTTTAGTAAACGGGTCAGACCTCTAGCAGGCCAGGCCAAGTCATAAGCTCCTGACGGGTAGCCTGACCTATTTCCACCCTTAGTAGCAATAATTGTTTGCTTTATAGACCTCCATGAGATAGCAGTATTTTCATATGTGAACACATAACCTGTTTGTGACCGAGCTTTATGTGGATCAGAAAGATAACCAGCATCAACATATCTTACCAATTTTGACTTTTCTCTCTCTGGGTAAAACAAACTCATATCAGATGTGCCACGGAGATAACGAATAACATGTTTTACTTCATTCCAATGTCTTCCAATTGGTGCAGAACTAAACATTGCTAGCAAATTGACTGCAAAAACTATATTTGGTCTAGTGCTGTTTATAAGATACAAAAGTGCTCATATTGCACTAAGATATGATACTTTAGGACCAAGAATTTCATCATCATCTTCTCGTGGGCGAAAAGGATCTCTTTTTACATTAAGTGAACGAACAACCATTTGGGAGCTTAATGGATAAGATTTATCCATATAAAATTGTTTTAAGATTCTTTCTATATAAGATGATTGATGCACAAGAATTTCACTTGCCATACAAGGAAAACACAAGGACGTATGTGATTATTTTCATATCTATTTTTTAATAAATATTTACTTAAACGATTATACCACATGCGTCTAGATTACTTTAACCCATACAAAGATCTTTAAAATCTAATAGAGTACATATGCCGATGTTTTGAATTATATGCTTCAGGCATCTTAAGTCCTTATGGGATTTTCATATATGTGACATTATCTAACGATCCATATAAGTAAGTTGTCACAACGTCCATTAGACGTATGTCAATTCCTTCAGAGACTACCAAACAAATCAAAAATTTGAAAGTAATTGCTTCCATAACAGGGGAATAAGTTTCTTCATAATCTATATCAGGCCTTTGTGAGAAATTCTGTGCTATAAGTCGTGCCTTGTATCTCACAATTTCATTTAGTTCATTTCTTTTTCGTACAAAGGCCCATTTATACCCAACGGATTTGACATCTTCAGGTGTCTGGACTATTGGTCCAAATACATTACGTTTGGCTAAAAAATCTAACTCAGCTTATATTACTTTTTTCTATTTTGGCCAATCACTTTGATGTCGACATTCTTCTACATTTTGAGGCTCAAGCTCAATATTATTGATAATTTTAGAAGTAATTGCATATGCAAAAATATTATCAACAACGACTCCATCTCTTCCCCTTATATTTCTATATTTTAATGAGATCTCGTAATTTGTTGATACCAGAACCACTTTTGGGGTTACTTTCCTAGAAATGTGGAATTGTTTACCTATATTGTTTTTGAACTCTTCAGAAGTGTCAATGACCTCTTCTAGAGTGTCATTTTGAAGTTTTTTCATTTCTTTTTTTTCGAGGAACAATATCATTTGCATCAATAGGTCTACCATACTTCTGGCTTGCTTTAGATTCATTGGCTTTCATATCCACAGGATGTCCTGTAGGGACAACTAATAGTGCAAGAGTATTTGTAGCTGACACATGTGATTTAATAACTTTTTGGGTGTCAACAAAAATATTTAGCAATTAATTTACGCATTTTGCAAATGAATTATTCTTTGTACTTCAAGTTCACATTGATTTGAGCGTGCTTCAAGATTGGACAATGTTAGTGTATTTCAACAAATTTCTTGTGCTTTAGACCATTTACCTTTTTCTTCCCCTAATGATTGGAAAGTTAACTCATCAAATTGACAATCTAAGAATATTGCTCTAAAAAGATCACCAGCTAAATGTTCAAGATATCTAATGATAGATGGGGAGTCAAAACTAACATGAATATCAAGGCGACGTTAAGGGCCTATCTTAGTTCGTTAAAGGGGTGCAATAGGAACATAAACAGCACAACTAAAAAATTCTAAGATGAAATATATTAGGTTGTTAATCAAACACAAGTTGTAAAGATGAAAACTTGTGATATGCAGATGGTTGGATGCAAACCAAAGATGCAATATTAATTATAGCATGTCCCCAAGCAGATGCAGGAAGCTTTGATTTCATAAGCATAGGTCTAGTAATAAATTGCAACGCTTAATAAAAGATTCAGCTAATCCATTTTGAGTATGAACATGTGCAATGAAATGCTCAACACTAATTCCTATGACATGCAATAATCAGAAAAGACTTTTGAAGTAAACTCACATGCATTATCTAAACGAACTGACTTGATAAGATGGTCAAGAAAACTTGATCTTAACTTTATAACTTGGGCAAGAAAATTAGCAAAAGCAACATTACGAGTTGAAAGCAAACAAACATGTGACCATCAAGTGAAAGCATTAATTAAACCATGAAATATTGAAATGGTCCACAAGATGGATAGATTGGGTCACAAATGTCACCTTGTATTCTTTGTAGAAAATCAAGAGACTCCAAAGATAATTTAGATGAGAAATGTCTAACAATTAATTTACCTTGAGCACAAGAAGTACAAAAATAATGATTAGGCAGAAGAATTTTTTGATCCTTTGAATGATGTTCATATGTATTTTCAATAATAAGTCACATCATAGTTAAACCTGGATGACCAAGACGATCATGCTAGAGCATATAAGTTTTAGGATTTGAGCACTTTTGGTGCATATAATTTGACTCAATCACCCTTATTTTTTTTAAATATAATCCAGATGAGAAACTTGGAAGTTTCTCTAATATAAACTTCTATTTCGACATTATAGAGGTAACATATAGGTATTCTGCATGTCCCTCATTTTTTGTTTCAACATGATACCCATTGCGACGTATATATTTGAAACTTAATAAATTTCTTCAAGATCTACTATAATACAACGTATCATCAATATACAATTTTGTATCATTTGGGAACATAATTTTGACTATTCCAGAGCCTTCAATTACATTTACAGAACTAGATATGGTATTAATATTAATTTCAGCTAATGTCAATTGTAAGAAATATTTTTATCATGAAGAATTATGAGTTGTGGCACTCTCCACTAAACATATGTCATCCTTCATCATATCAAGTTTATTTTGCAATATCTAGTAACACAAAAATACATTTGTAAGAATTAGAAAGAGACAATAAACAAGAAATATGCAAATCATTGATATTCATGTTATAAATATAACTTTAATGAAAAATTACAAATAATAAACTTCAAAATAACATAAACATAAACATATTTTAATAGTAGACATTTTCATTCCAGTCCCGTTGTTTGTCCAATTTTTATATGTCCAACTTTTTCCAACCCACTCACAACTCATTCTGTATCCCGCGGGAATGCTACAGTCGCATACAAGATGATTTGACATATCTCTCGCATTAACATATGATATAAATACGGTGTGCGTATAAAAGTTGGACACAAAACATTTTCCTTTTCATCCCCAATCAAATGATCAATCTTGCCACTATTGTCTTAAAAAAAAATTAGAAAGATCAAAATCAACATTCATAAAAGACTCATCATCATGAGTAGTGTAACGACCCGGGACTGCCTGCAGGATTGATGAGTGTCTCCACAAACCAACACGAGTCTTTTCAACGTGCTTTGTCCTTACTCACACGCATCCTAGGAAACTTCCCAGGAGGTCACCCATCCCATAATTGCTCTAGGTCAAGCACGCTTAACCATGGAGTTCTTATGTTCTAGGCTCCCGAAAAGAAGTTGCAACTTGTTGATATGGTTACACCAAATCAATTCCTTTAAGCCATCCTCAACTATGCAGTCCCATACCTGCACAGTCTCTGAATCCCTCTCATTCCGGTGCGTATTCAGTTCATTCATGCTTACCCTAAAGAGCCGCTCCTTGTCCGTGCTTCATTGCACCGCGATCACTCCCCGCCCTCGTCGGCCCCCGGGATGTCACATGCCCACTGGGCTTCCGCTTGGTTCGTCCCCGAACCACACCGTCTTGGGAGAGGTCCCGCCTCTCGATACCATTTGTAACGACCGGGGACCGCACCGGGATTGATGAGTGTCTCCACAAACCAACACGAGTCTTTTCAACGTGCTTTGTCCTTACTCACACGCATCCTGAGAAACTTCCCGGGAGGTCACCCATCCCATAATTGCTCTAGGTCAAGCACGCTTAACCATGGAGTTCTTATGTTCTAGGCTCCCGAAAAGAAGTTGCAACTTGTTGATATGGTTACACCAAATCAATTCCTTTAAGCCATCCTCAACTATGTGATGTCTACGAATCCCTCTCATTTCGGTGCGTATTCGGTTCATTCATGCTTACCCTATGCCTAGAAGCCTGCCAGGAGCCGCTCCTTGTCCGTGCTTCATTGCACCGGCGATCACTCCCCGCCCTCGTCGGCCCCTGGGATGTCACAAGTAGGACCAACATGTTCAGAAAAGTTCACTTTAACATTTTTTTTCCTTTTCTTTTAGTGATGCCCTGTAAAGTTCAACTAAGTGTTTTGGAGTACGATATATGCGAGACCAATGACCTTTTGTTCCACATTTTTAACAAATATTATCATTATTTTGCTCTTTTCCAATATTTTCCTCATTTTGACCCATTTCTTTTGGTTCTTTTCAGCACCTTTGCTTTCAAAACTTTGAAGATGATTAGCACGAGTCCAATAATTTTCCCTACCATGACCCTTTTACTACCACAGCCTCATCCATGATCTTGAGAAAATGTCACATTCACTTCAGGGAATGGTGCTGAGCCAGTTGGACGAGATTGATGATTTTTCATCAAGAATTCATTGTTTTGTTTAGCCACAAGTAAACAAGAAATTAGCTCAAAATATTTTGTGAATCTACACTCTCGATACTGCTGCTGCAGGAGCACATTCAAGGCATAAAAAGTGGAATATGTTTTTTCTAACATATACTTATTAATAATTTTTTCTCCACATAATTTTAATTGAAAGCTAATCTTAAATAAAGCTAAATTATATTCACTTACGATTTTAAAATCTTACAAATGTAAGTGGATCTAATCATAGCGAGCTTTTAGAAGAATCACCATTTTTTGGTGTTCATATCTCTCCTTCAAATTATTTCAATGGGCTAATGGGTCCTTAATAGTAAGGTACTCTATTTTTAATTTTTCGTGCAAATGATGTCGAAGGAAAATCATTGCTTTTACGCGATCTTGTAGGGATGCTTAGTTTTCTTCTTTTATAATATCTCCAAGATTCATAGTATTAAGATGAATCTTAGCATCAAGTACCCATGATAAATAGTTTCTTCCAGAAATATCAAAGGCAACGAATTCAAGTTTCGTGAGATTTGACATTCTAAAGACACTTAAAAAAAAGAATAAAAATTAGATGGATAACTAAGAATTTAAACAATAAAAATACTTTGATTATTCAACAAAGAACATATGCATAACACATGTTAAAGGAAACAAATTCTTACCTTGATATATAAAAAAAGAAACTTGGAGGATTTAGCTACATCATAGAAACTTGATCGTGTTGATAATGCGTTGTAAATAGAGAAAAAAATATAGAAAGATCAGATATGATATACATATCTTTGAGATTTGACAGAATATTTATAAGAGCATTTTAAGGTTTATACAATGCAGTTATTTATAATTAGTATCTGTTAGAAATTATGATCTATTATAACAAATTTTCTTATTTATGTGAGATAATTAGTGTACATATTATAATCGTCAATCATTTAAAATCAAATTAAAGTAATTATCCACCACATGTTAAATATGCATATTATATATATATATAGTCTTTGAATTTATGCTCATCATTGGGTCTGGGTAATAGTCCACAGTCTAATGTGGGCCGGACTTTACTCTATAAAGCACACTAGGGTTTAGCTTCTTTTCGACTCCTTAGTCTAAGCCTCAACCTAACGGAATGATAATTCTCTTCCATGACATGGCCAGTAGTGAATAACATGACATATTCGCTGTCAAAAAAAAAAACATATGACGTATTTCTTCTTTAGAGACTATATAAAATTTCATAAAATTATGTCAACTTTAGTATTTTTATTATATATATTTTATCTTACATTTTTTTATATATATTCATTATTTTTTATAAATATATCATTCATGTCTGACATTGCATACTTACTCATATATTATAAATAAAACACATTTCATAAACATTTCACATCAAACTTTAGAATTGTATTTTTTTTGTAATATCAAGTATTATATTTTAATTTTTTTTGTGAATTTCAAGTAAAAAATGGGGCAATTCAAACACGGGATACTAAACTAATATGCACATTGTTTATTTTTCAGGAATTTTAAGTATCCGGTATTTTGCATAAAAAAATATAAAAACTATATTTTTTTCAGGAAAAAAAATCTAAATATTGATTGTAAGTTTTAAATAAGATACGAACAGCACTATACATATATATATATATATATATAGCTCAGTTCTTGTGAAAGCATTCTCTGCTTGGGTCTGGGTCATAGTCCACTGTCTAAAATGGGCCGGACTGACCCAAACTGTGTATTGTGTAAACCACACTAGGGTTTAGCTTCTTCGCCACTCGCTGACTAAACCCCTACTTCTGGGTTCCAGTTCCACAGTGACAGAGTCACAGCAAAGAGATGGCGTGGCGCTGCGGATCACTATCGAGATCGTTGCACTCCGCCGCGAGAACCATACCAAGTCGTTCCTCTAACTCTCGCCTTCACCGCCCTTCTTCGCCTTCGCTTCGCTCTCTCCTTCTCCACTCTCGCCGCCCCCTCGTTACGGTCCCTAGGTAATGTATGTAACTAACTAACTTGTTTTTATTTTCTTTCTTACCTATTTTTCATAATTATTCATTTTTGTTTTTCAAGGACTATGGGACTACTGGGATGCACGCAGTCGCTGATGCCGCTACACAGCGCCGAAGCCGCCGCTCGTCTCACCTCACACATTTCCGTCGAATCGCGCGCTTGCTGCGAATTGTCTCAGGGTACTTGAATAGACTTTACAATCAGCACCACTTGTGCTTACGTGTAAGGCTGGAAGAATTAAAAATGATAGCTAATGCTTTGTAGCAGGAAGCTTGTTGGTCCGGATCTTCTAATCTATTGATCTCTCTTTTCAAAACTGTTTATGCCCTTGATGACAGAGGTTTAGGTAGTACGTTTGAGAAACATTTTTAAGTACATCATTTTATCGAAAATAATTAAGTATTATCTTTTCTTCTATTAAGATTTACGAAACTTTTGATGCTAATTGAAGGTCATAGACTTGCACTTGCTTTCCTTTGTATCAGAAAATTAGCTCTTCATCGTTTGAGTTGTTTCAAATTATTATTTTTTATTTGCTCTCGCTCAAAATTCAAGAGTTTTGTAAGGTATGGTTGAATCAGTGATCTAATTGAGATCAGGTGGTCACCGACTTACAAGTCCATTCAAAGTTGAGCGATTGTGCACCATATATTTTTTGAGCACATGCCATTGTTAAACTCTGCTCGGCGTTTTGCCTCGCTCCAGGTAAGCCTCTGCAAAGTTTTGTCCCTTTTCTGTAACACCTTCTAGTTGTGGTCCTGTTTTGATGCTAGGACTGATCTCACAATTTGTTCGTTGAAGTTGAGCGATTTCGAGGCACATAGCTTTATGTTGATCTTGGGTAGTTTGCACGCTTTCTGTAAATGATTAGATAGTAGAAGGCACTTTCGGTTTGCATTACTCCCCCATTAGCATGTTTGGATTATAGTTTTGCAAATCATGGTTTGACTCACTCAATGAAAAAGTAATTTTTTTTTACCACCATTCAAATCATGATTTGAAACCTAAAATCTTGTTCAAACACAACCCAACCATGGTTTTGCCAAACATGCATGTACTCCCTCGACTTAGGTGTGACAGGCTGTCAATTTGGTCTTGCCTTGTATCAGAGTTGATAATAATGGTCATAACATATTGGAGGGTTGTAACAGATATTTGATGTTGGAGCTTCCCGTAAACTTACCATATATCTTCGACTGCGAGGGTTAGGACTTCTTATGCTTTCATTTCTTTGTACTACCTGAGAGAACAGTGCACTAGCGTGTAATTTCAGCTGAGCAAAAGAGCTGAAGAAAACTTTTGAACAGAGGACTACACTTTATTAGCATCTGCTTCGTAGTGAGAAGTTCTGAAGTTGATCCACGGGAACAAAAATAAAAAATGATAAAAGTAGTACTGGGGCTTATCTTGACATGGAAGTCACATGAGGAGGGTGCCTCATATTCCTTCAGTTTTTGGTTTCCTTTTTTCCCCTTTCTTTGTATTCTTTAGTTTTAATAAAGGACTAAATCAAACAGACACAAGCACTCCGAAGAGTGTATCAAAATAAGCATACCCTGGTTCACTAGGGAGATTCCTCATAACTGATTCAGAACCAGTGATTGTTGCTTGCTTGCTTGGATCTTCAACAGAAAATGCTGTTAGTTGATACCTGGATGAGATTCTGTCTCAATATGCACATTAATGATTCCTGACTACCTACTAGGTTGGCTTACTGGTTTGAATCTTTGAAGTTTTAAGTTTGGACAAATAATGGATGTTGTAGGGCTTTGGGACTTTAATTAGCATTCAATCAATTTAAATTTAAAATCTCATTATTTCTCAACTTCATCCCCTTAACGTTTGGATTGTTTCTAAATGGCTAAAGGACAGCTGATTATATATTATGCTTGTGGTATGTCAAGACAGATGATTATATATTATGCTTGTGGTATGTCAAGACAGACAAAAGGAAGTGATGAAAATATTTTGTATGTGCTGGTTTCTTCCCCCTAACATTGTTGAATCATTAAGCAGATATTAAGTAAAGAAATTGTAGATATTGCATCTTGCGCTCATGATGATTTCATCATTGTATAGATAATTGACACAACCTTTCGGCTTCCAATCCTAATATTTTTTAATTTCTGTGATATTCCAGTTAGATAAGACATGTCTAATTTGTAACTACCGACCGACTCATCAATCCGATACCTCAATTATTTTATCGTAATAAAGCTTCCTTTACTGGGGAAATTATAAACTCTTTTAAGAACAGAATTACAGGAAGATTCTGATTTCTAAGAATAAGCACAAGTGGCTCTTTTTTTTTTGGGGTTAACAGCACAAGTAGCCCTTTTTTTTTGGGTCAACAGCTCAAGTGGCTGTAAATGGAGTTCTACTGTACATAGCGTAGCCCACTAACATCAAGAGGAGCCCACAACCATCTTGTTTAGAGAGAAACTGATTTAAAAACTCAATCTCCTTCATTTCTCCTTAACTTTTTCTCACCATTATTGACAGCATCTGG
Organism: Ormosia semicastrata; assembly: GCA_029884595.1. NCBI lineage: Eukaryota > Viridiplantae > Streptophyta > Magnoliopsida > Fabales > Fabaceae > Ormosia > Ormosia semicastrata. The sequence continues at coordinate 15,545,395 of JAQQTO010000037.1, forward strand.
GAACCCTTTAACTTCCAGAATAGGAGTATTGCATTATAATAATCATTAAAAATAAAGATTGTCCAAAACTAGCGACCTTTCTATCCATTATGATCTTTACTGTACTTGGTCATTTTATAATATATATGGAGCTTAGAATTGCTTCGTTGTATACTGAAAATGTGCCGTCTATCTATTGCTTGTCATGCATTATTTGCCGATATCTAATGAATAAAATTAAAAACAAATCTGGACTATACCTTGCAATCAACATTTAATGTCCCAGTATGCTAATGTTCTTTAGTATATGTGCTTGCATTTAAAACCAATGTCTGTTTGTGTATAACTTGTGGCCTATAAAAACTTGATCTTTTCCGCATCAAATCTGTGGCTTCTAAACGACCAAGACCAATTAATGTAGTAATTTAGCAGTGATCCATAGTTTGCAGAGTCCAGTGTGGGAACAAGTAACTCCAGAACGGGTTAAAATCCTCCTCTTGATTGGGAATTGGGACCAAGAACTCCGAATGTGGAAGTACTTCTATCTATTACTGTACAGAGGCATTATCTTTTACCCACAACGATTCCGACACAAGTTGCTCCTTCGTTTTCGTGACACGTGAAGTTCAAAATGTAATATAACTAAACTAACAATAGATGACACTTTTAATAGTCAAGGGTATATTCATAATTCATCTGGTGAGAACCTATTTAGATGCTATAAGAAGTGTACGGTTTAAGACAATCAGGAATCTGAAGCCATAAATTGGCAACACCACCAGATAACATTAGAAAAATGATGTTCTTACATCATTTTTATTGATACACCACTTTTTATATTATTTTTTAATAATTATGATTAAATAAAAAAAAATTAAAAAAATGATATAATCAATAGTATAAAGAGTGGTATAAAAAATGATATAAAAAAATCATGGTTGATAACGTTATCATTGTCCCCTTCAGAAGTACACGCATCACGGTGTGAACACAGGATAAAGCTGTGATAATAACAAATAACATTTTATCAAATATTATTCAGCTCCCACTTCCTATCCCTTGCACTCTATCATTTCTCAGCTTGTTTATCCTTATTTAAGATCAAGCACTCAAATTGCTATATCCCTCTACCTCAAACGACTCATTATGATCTAATAGAGGCGATGCCATGACTTTCAGCAAGGAGGAGGAAGCAGATGAGGTATAGAATATCGGTCATCAAACAAGATGTAGACGGTGGATCACAGACTGTTGGCAACTTTGAAATTGTGACTCGTGAAGAAGACAACTTAAGAGAATGGTTGAGTTTAGGACTCAAAGTAGACATGCCTCTGGCAGCTTAACAAAACCCAGATTCCCATTTGAAACCTCTCCACGATAAGGTAATCTCACATGCAATTTCTGCAAGAGAAAGTTTTACAGTTCACAAGCCTTGGGTGGTCACCAGAATGCACACAAAAGGGAAAGAGGAGAAGCCACAAGGTACCAAATCTCATAGGATGATGATGACACCAATGGGGATTGCTTACTCTTCTTTAGCAGCCCGGTCACTGGGTATCCAGCCCCACTCGCTTGTGCACAAGCCAAGCAGACAAAGGTGTGCAATGCTGGCTCGATTTAGTGAGGCAAATTCTGGGATTGGAATGGCATGGACACCCTCTATGCATGAACAAGGTGTGGATTCAGTTTGGCCAGGAAGCTTTCGGGTGAACTTACCAAGGCAAGGATCCGATGTAAATAAGCTCCTTGATTTAAATCGTCGGCTCTGATACTGATACATTTTGTCCCACTATACATTCCTGCTTTCTTCTTAATTTTCCTTTTTTGTGTTACATGTGCTATGTCAAACAAAGATTCTAATGTAGTTGTATTATATTATTCTGAGAATGGAAACGGGGATGACGATGTTTTATAGACTTTTCTGTAGGTCAAATTTTACGTACCTTTCTTTCTTTTTGTCCTTTTTTTTAGAAGATCAAATTTTTACTTGAAGTTCATAAAATCACAGCAAGTTATGTACGAATTTAATAACTTCCCTATGTGTTTCTATAGATGGTAAACCAACATAAAAATCTAATAGTTGGATTGATTTTGGACATACAAAGGAAAATTTGAGGTACAAGAATACGGAACCGTGTTGATTTCTCTATACTCTGTACCCCTTCTCAGAGTACAAGTATTTTTCCTTCGCCTTTTTGGGAGTGGAAGAACCTTCTTTCTTAAAGGGTAACCTTACTTACACAAACATTTTCTGTCACATACCTCAGAAATTTTTTCCTTTCTTTTTCTTTCTCATTCTCTCTCACTTTTTCTCTCCACTATCACGTCTCCCCTTGCTTTTACTGTGTTATGTGAATTTTATCTGTTTCTTGATATTGTCCAACACTTAAGTGACAATATTACACTATAATATAATTATCAAATTCGCTGAACAACCTTACGAATTGCGTACCAGATTCGTTATAAATAAAGTCTTATCGCGTATCTGATAACTATGCACTAGAATATAGAATAAACATAACTATAAGAAAAATGTTTAAAAAAAATCCTCACAAATTTTTTTAAGAAAGAGAGAAACACTAAAAAATAAAGTAAAAAAATAGGTCGCGAGAATTTTTTTTTGTTTGTTTTAGTAACATTTCTCTAACTACAAATTTAACATAAAAATAACTGCAATAAAAAACAGCTAAAGCTTTATTGACCGAGTATTAGTTGTAAACAATCTTAAATTTCATAACGCGCAGAAACAGAGTCTCTAGCCCCCTTTGAGAAACTTCTTTGGAGAACTATTGAAGTTGAAGCTAATGCTCTCACCTCCATAATTTTTGAAGCGCCCTACCAAAACAAATGCATTTCATCAGTACAGAAACATGTAGCAGGATTCCTCTTAATTCATTTTTTATGCATAGAGGCAACTCATGGCTCATAAACTCTTCTTTTCATCAGGGTAATCTAGCCGATAGAAACTGCAAGGTTTCAATTAAAACTTTCAGGAAAATCCTAGTACAAAGTTATAATAAACTAAATTTTATTACCAAGAGTATGGGGGGGGGGGGGGGGACGTGTAATCAATGATTTTAAGCTAATTAATTTTTTTTTTAACATTTCACTAAACCTCTCTGGTTTCTTGTTTGGTGCTTGCCCCCAAACTTCAGTCTATGGCTATATGCCATCCTGTAGCATAACGTCATTTGGAATTGAAAAAAATTTGGTTCTAACTACTAAAATTAATCTATGGTCATGTATCTATTAATTTAATTAAATAATATAAATAAATAATAAAATAGACATATAATAACAAATTAAAAAAATTAAAAAAAAATAGTTCCAACCTTAATTAGACCCAAGTTTTGTCTTTTGGAATTTGGAACCCAACTATACATGTCATCTCCCACTTCATTGGGCTCTCGTCATAAAGTCAATGGCACTCGACTTCCCCAACTTGGGTTGGTATTTAGATCGATTTTGATATATGCTTCTGTAATTGGGCTTAGGCATATGCATGTCCAGCTGGTTCAAAACCCGTTTTGCTCTTGAACTTTTGTTTTGCTATCACTTTTTGCTCCTACAGTTAGTTCATACTACATATACAACATAAGGGTAGAAATGCAACTATGGGCTCCGGTATACATTCTAATTTTCCTTACCGGTAACAAGTTGGAATTAGTTACTATTTCAAGGAAAAAATGTTTCCTTATCAATAAGCATTTTATTTGCTAAAACAAATGTTTACATTTTACAAGCGTTAGTAACCAAAATCGATCTAGAAATAGTTTTAAAAAAGGGAGAGTGAGAGCCCAAGCACCATGACATTCAAGTAGGGGTGTAAATTAGTTCAGATAATTCAATCAACTCGATCAATCATAATCAAACTAATTAAATTAATTTAGTTTAATTTTGGTATATTGATTAGTTCAGGTAAAATTTAAACTAATTAAATTTTAATTGGTTCAGTTCTCATATTTAAAATTTTAAAACCAAACCAAGTCAAATTATATATTTATATATTTTATTATTATTATTATTTTAATTTATGCTACAATCCTTTTTAGCTACTACTTATTGTTTTAACTTTTTGTAATATTTTCTCAGTTCTCAATCCCTAAAACGTCATCTTCAACCAATGCAAAAGGCAAAAAAACTATTCTGCCAAAATGTGCAAAAAAACTCTTCTGCAAAAATGTTCAATTTTGCTCACCGGCACCGTAGCTCATCATAGGTTCTGCTCTATCACAGCTCATGTCAGATCTGTTCCGCCACAACTCGGGCCACGTCATTCGTCTAACGCAAAAAGAGACACTAGTGTTTTAACTCTATTAATAATAATTAGTCATAATCTGCATAATTACTAATTTTTTAACTTTTTTCATCATCAGTTTCTGAAATAAATTAGTTGGATTATAAAATTAACTCTAATTAATATTAGGCATAGTATATATTGAAAAATTAAAAAATTAACAATTATTTAGTGACATCCCCAACTCATTCAATAATTGTCTGAGCTTGAAAATTTTATTTTTGATCAAGAATATGCTATCAGGTGTTATTCCAAAAACTCTTAGAGAAGTAAAAGGCTTAGAAACTTTGGATCTTTCTTCTAACCAACTCTCTGAATTCATTCCTATTGAACTTCAAAATCTACATATCATTCAGCTTTTGAACCTCTCTTATAATGATTTAAAAAGAACCATTCCTAGTGGTAGAGTTTTCCAAAATCTCTCTATTATCTATTTATAAGGCAATAAAAAACTTTACTTGCATTTTGCAAGTGAGCCTCTTGGCCATGAAAGAAGCATGTTAGATATTACATCATCATAGTCACAGTAGTAACACTGATATTATGTCTGACAATTTGCTTGCTACTATACATAAAGAACAGAAAAGTGAAGGTAACAATAACAACATCATCTGAACTTGGAAGCTTGGAAATGATGAATTGACTTTAAATAGTTTAGTATTGACTTCAAAAATAATGAATTTTTGACTCTGGTTTATGAGTACTTAAGTAACGGGAGCTTGGAAAATTGGATTAAAGGGAAGAGAAAACATGCAAATGAAAATGAGTTGAACTTTATGGAGAGACTAAATATAGATATTGATGTTACTTGTGCATTGGATTACTTGTAAAATGATAATGAAGTTCCTATTGTGCATTATGATTTGAAGCCTAACAACATTCTCTTAGATAAAGATATGACTACAAAGGTTGTAGACTTCGGATTTGCTAGGTTGCTGATTCAAAATTCAACTAATCAAGTCTCTATTAGCTTCACTCATGTCCTTAGAGATTCAACTGATTACATATATACCTTCAGATTAATAATCTCACAACTTCCTCTTTAATTGAATAGTAGTAGTATACAACTTATCAAGTTAAATCTCTTTTGAAATTTTTTTTAACTTATTCAAAATTTCTTAATACAAATATCAATATGTTTTTTAATTCTCTCTTTATGAATATTTTAATATACATTTTAAAATATAAAATAATTATTAGTGTTCAAATTAATATATTTCATTATATTTTTAGAAATTTTGGTTTTTTATTTATTTATTTTTTATGAAAAATTAATTATTTAATTAATTTTTGTATTAAAAAATAACTAATCCAATCATCTGAATTAAATTAATCTGTAAATATTCAATTCAATTTAATTCAAATTTAACTATCTAAAAATATAAAAATTAAACCACATTAAATTAATTAAATTTAATTAATTCAAATTTATTTTCTTTTATAAACTAAATCAAATGACTCACTAACATCTCTACACTCAAGTGTAAGACGAAGACTTTAAACTCACAAAACAGCTAGCCATTAGGAGTTGCTGACAATAAATCTTTCTTTGCCTTGACCCAAACCCACTTGTCATTTCCAGATGATATGAAACATCAATAACCTATGAATCGAATATGTATGCCCCTAAAATATCAGCATTGTGATAGGATTTTATGTACAAATTAATCGGTATATAGCCATCGAATATACTTGTCTGTGTCCTACATCAATCATATCAGTCATGTAATACTCAAAAAAGGTGTCAAATTTCAAAGTTTGACATACACAATACTGCAGAGAGAATACTTAACGTAAAGGCAGCAAATATTATGTCTCTTTTCCTTTATTCCCTTAATTAAATGTAGATAATTTAGTTAAAAAAACTATTTTCCTCTCAATTGATAATAACTTTTTTTCTTTCTTAATTGTCGGTTTTTTATTGATTTTTCAATATTTAATTAAAGAAACAATAATTTATCTCTTAATTATAATTTTTTATTGAATTATCAGTATTTAATTGAAAAGGCAAAAAAAATGAGATAGAAAAATAAAACAAAATATTTGAATCCGCTAACTAATTAGTTTAGCACCACTCACCCACCATCCCTCAAGAACATCAACTCGCCTGCCACATGAAGTTATGAACTAGGAGATTGAATCACTTTGATTTTGAGAAAATATTATCCCTTAACGTAGGACGTAACAAATTAAAATAATTTTTAATTATGAGTAAAAACAAAATACATTTGATTTGCCATTTTTTCATATTTTGATATAAAAAAATTATTTTTATTTTTTTGTATTTCTATTTTTTATCTACTTAATTAGGTATACATCTTTGCATTAGGGAGCAAAAGCAAATTGTTGGAGGATTTAGCCTGCCCAACTGGTCATTTTTATTTGACCTCCCTGCTGCACTTCGATCGGATTCCTTATATGCTTTTTTACCATAATACATTCCCCCGTGTTAGTCCCCTTAGAGGAATCCTCTCCCTCTCTCTCTTATGATTTGCTATAACATTGTTATATTAGTCGCCATCACGCCACACTACCCTGGATTACATTATGCTAGAAAATTCTAATTTTTTTCATTTTGAATGACTACTCATCATTAATTTTTTGATTAATTACATTTCATTAAATAGTGATTCCGGATAAGCTCATATCCAATTCACCTAAGATTAAGAAAGTGCCACCCTTGAAATGTGTTCCATTATAATTTCCGAACATAATTTAAATGAAAGAGACACGTAATTATATTTTATCCCCTTATAATTAAGGGCATGTTTTCTATATATCCTTTGCTTATATTCCTTTTCATTGTTTTCAACAAAATTTGACAGTTCATACGAGAAAATTTAAAGGGGACAAAGTGACGCATTTTAAATCCTAGGGGCCAACAAGAATTTATCCTAACCTCGATGCGAATGAAATGTAATTTGTCTTTTTAAGGCTAATAATTTATGAAGTGACCTAGTGATACGTATTTTAATGGAATAATAGAATCTTAGCTGAATTTTATAAATATATAATCAAATGTAAATTGTATTGTTGTTGTTGTGAATAGGTTTGGAACGCTATTGATCGCTATCCATACAATTAATTAATGCTAACTAATTTAAATGTTTTCAAAACCAGACATACATTTTCAAGCTATCCTCCCCCCCCCCCCAAAAAAAGGAATGAATAATGGAGAGGGAGTGTCTTGTTGGCAATAGCATTGAAAAATTTGTGAATTCCATAATTCATATTCTGAGAAGATTTAATTGACATTAGAAAATGTATTTGGGATGCGGGAGGAAGAAAATATAACATATTTTACGAATGATAGTGTTTTTTTAAAATATAAAAATTGAATGCTCAATTAAAATAATATTTTATTTAAGATGACATATGTCATTTTTTGGAAAACTAGATGACTACTTAGAAATGATAGATAAAAGTAGTAAGTAACTTCAACTTTTTGAGACTGGAAGTGTAAATTAAAATCTTAATAAAACAGTTCTTGAAATGTAATCATATAATCCTAGTGTTCTCACATTTAAATAAGAATTAGTTCCATAAGAAATTTAAATGAGTTGAATATATAAAAATAACTCGTGGTCTAAAAAAAATTAGATGATTACTAACAATAAGGTTGATTTTAAAATTGCATAATCTGTTGAAAATATTTTTTTATTTATTTTTAATTAAAAAGATTTCAAATGAATCTAGTGCAATTTTGATTTCAAACTAGCCAGTGAATGGTTAAATAAAGAGTATTAACGTGTGTTGATTTGAGTGGAAGGGATTCAAATCTCTTAAGTATATAATCTTGGATTTGATCTCGAGATTCATATGTATAGAAATAACACCATTAGAAGAAATTATCGCTTAAACGTTTGACCGTATTCCAAGAGATTAGTTTCTCACCTATCGAGTGAGCGGACATTCTAAGAAACTAAAAATAAAGAGTTTTTTTATAATCTTTCACTTTCTCGATCCCTTTTTATTTTATTTGAAAATTTTAAATGTATATATACCAATATTTTTAATGAATAGATTTAAAATCAAAATAATTTAAAAATAAAAACTCCCAAATAAACTATGTATATTTTAAAACTAATTAAATTTTATATAAATACTTTTAAAAAACTAGTCATGTTTTGCTATATTGCGTGAATACTGCCAGTTCATTTGGCATGAGTGCTTTTTGATTGGTGGAAAGTAAAATACTTGTAGGACCACTAGAATAATGCATGAAATTTTTAGATGCGATTTTTTTTTTATTCTATACTATTAAATATGTATTATATTATTTTATGGGTCATTATTATATTTTATTTAAATTATATTTTTAATATATTGTTACTAATTTGTCACACATTTAATAAAGTTGAACAAGAAAAATTTTACTTTAAAAACACCTAAAAATATCTCAAATAGCATGAATGAACATAATTTTATTTGGGTAGGGACTAGGGAGCACCTACTGGATAATATAGAATTTTTGAAATTTCGTCGAAATGCAAAAGGATGCAAAAGTGGCAGGTTTTATTGTTAAAATGTAATAATAAATTTCACTTTTATTTTCTTTTTTTACTTGCACTTCTCTTTTTGATTATAGAAAATTAGAATATTTAAATTTTAGAAAACATAACAAAAGTGGTAATTACTAATTATACTAATTACTTTTAAAGTTAGTGTTTATTATATTAACATTTTTTTTGTTTTAAAAATTACATATATGTTTCTTATGTTATGTATTATTCTTACATTTCACACCCTTTTTTATTAAAGAAATTACACATCTCTCTCCCGCACTTTATGTTCAGTCCCTACACAAAGTAGATATAATTTTTCAAATGAAAATGGTGTCGATTGTAATAAGCACTTACCTTAAAAGAGGTATGTGTGATTATCACTAAAATAAATATCAAACAAAACTTTTATTCCTATAATCATGCAGATGAGGTTAGTAATATCTCACGAGTAGAGATGGGTATACGGGCTTTGGTTCATAAATCGGTCCGCGTAACCCACATTCTGTGTAGGTTAGGATTAAAGCAAAATGCTGATCCATTTAGACAATGACTTATTGGTTAGGTTCGTTTTAACACACAGTTAAGTAGATTTTGATCTGCGAGCCCACATAATATATATATATTATGGCAGCTTGCTGTTATAGTGTTAGGCTTTGAGCCTTTGATGAAAGTCGGATGGCCCAAGAAATTTTGGCCCATCATTTTACTTACATGGTTGGATGACTCATAAAATTACAAACATTAAAATTAAAAAAAAAACAATGAGATAATCAGATAAAGATAGAAAATTAGAATTTAAAAACCCTGTCTTCTCTCATTTGAGTCTCATCTCATTTCTTCTTCAACCTAACTCAATCACTCTCCGTTGACCCCTTCCTTTGTTTGTGTTGCTAGCCCTATGCTTGCGAGCTGCAACCACTATATGTGGTTGCGAAGACGCCACTGCCATTGTGACGACGCCTATGGTTGGTGTGCACTTGCAAAGACTATGCGGTTATCAAGACGACAAAGACGCGGTTGCCCTATGTGCATGCGATTGCGACGCCACTGCCCCTCACTCTTAGTTAATTAGTGATCTCTCAGGAGCTTGCTTTGAGAGAGTCACCACTTTGCTTAATTTTTCTAATTCTTTCATCTTGATCTTTTTTTTATTCTTTTGATCATCTCTTCAAGTTCTTGGAAGCTACCTTGATTCTAGATTCCTTATTCTTCAAGATTTGCTCCATATATTTTATGTGTTTTTTTTGTAGTTTTTGGATCTTGCCCTTTACCTCACAAAAAATAAGTTAGCCATTTTAAAAGTAAAAAAAAAAAAAAAATTGTAGGTCGTGGACCAACCAATAAACCTACGATCTAAAGCGATACAAACGTGAATTGACATTATGCTGGCTTACTCAAGTTACGGACCAACCCACACCGATCTATTTAATTTGTGGTCTGTCATGGACTAAATTGGTGTAGACCAAGCTAGCCCGCATACCCATCTCTGCTCAAAAGTATAACAAGCTTCACTTCCATTTCCTTAGGGCATGTTGTATGTTAGTATGTGTAAGTCATTTTGGTCACGTGGAATTAATACAATAAATAACTTGTAATTATAATTAAGTTAGTGGAATTCATTTACAGTGTAGACCACTTCAAAAAGAATGAATGAAAGTGGAGTAAAAAAAAAGCAAGAATGAATTAAACATCGATTATATTTTACTAATTAGAGTACCTCTATATGCCAGGTGGCAATTTTTAGTTGTAATTGAGATAAAATTATTCCCGCCATTTTTTGTTTCTCCCTCTCAATTGCAAAATTCTATTTGTTAAGCATTGTTTTTGTTTCATTTTACAAAACCACCCACTTAGAAAATTCTTCTTAAAAAATCGACTTCTTCATTTGCCCTAAATATTTTTTTTAAAAAAAATTATTCTCTGTAATTTTCTCATATTTTTCTTCATTTTATTTTTCAATTTTCCTTTCTCTAAAAATCGATCCCAAATTTTCTTAAATTTTCCCTCATTTTCTCATTATCTCAGAATAGGGACGACTACATTCAGTTGACCGAGCTCCACTGCACCCACCTACCCATCTCTACTCGCGAGTATAACAAGCTTCACTTCCATTTCCTTAAGGCGTGTTGTATGTTAGTACGTGTAAATCATTTTGGTCACGTGAAATTAATACAATAAATAGCTTGTAGTTATAATTAATAGCTTGTAGTCATAATTAAATTAGTGGAATTCACTTCAAAAAGAACGAATGAAGCTGGGGTTAAAAAAGAAAATAGAATGAATTAAACATCGATTATACTATCTCTATGTGCCACATGACAATTTTTAGTTGTAATTGAGAGAAAATTATTCCCGCCATATTTTGTTTCTCCCTCTCAATTGCAAATTTCTATTTGTTAAGCATTGTTTTTGTTTCATTTTACAAAACCACCCACTTAAAAAATTCTTTTAAAAAAATTAACTCTTTCACTTGCCCTATATATATATATATATATATATATAAAAGTTCTTCTCTTTAATTTTCTCACATTTTCCTTCATTTTCTTTCTCAATTTTCCTTTCCCTGAAAATCAATCCCAAATTTTCTTACATTTTCCCTCATTTTCTCAATATCTCAGAACAGGGACGACTACATCAGTTCACCGACTTCCACTGCACCGACGCCGCCGACGAGTCCAAGTAGCTCTACGACCCCTTCAACCTCTACGACCTCCACAAGAACGGCCTCATCTCCGCGAGTGAGCTGGACGCGGCGCTCAGGAAGCTTGGTGAGAAGTACTCCGTCGCCGTTGTGGTCTCCTCTCCGTCGTTGTCATCCCTCAGATCCAAAACGGTTCCTAGATCATCGTTTCTAATAGATCGTTCAACGATCTCGCAAGAAAACACCAAACCGCTGAATCTGGAAGCCAAGTTAATCCGGCCGGAGAGTCGCTGACGGTGGCCGGCATTTTGATAAGAAGTGCGGAGAGCAAGACAAACCGATTCAGAGATGGGGTTGGTTTCTTCGGTCTCTTAATCATTTCGTTTCGCTATCGATTGTGTGCTTCTCTGTATCTCGCAGATGGGGGAGCCTGCCGAACGTGGAGGAGGTGATGTTGCTGTGCAATCTGTGTTACAAGAGGTGGAGTTTGATGGTGTTTGGGGTGATTTTGTAAAATGATTAAATATTCTGGAATTTGGTTAATTTGGTGTTTGGGATGATTTTGTAACATTAATAAAAATTTGGAGATCAATTACAAAATTTTAAAGATTATCTATTATATTATATTTATATTTATTATATTATGATAAATGAACTATTTCTCATATCAAGTGATAATTTTTACTTTTAATTCATTTAAAAAATTTCATCAATCTGAATTTCTCATAAACTTAAAATTTAATCTAAATAAAATGGAGAGAAATTAAATTTTAATTTATAGGGTCATGTTTATTTGTTTTGTAGCAATTCTTTACCTTTCTTTAATGAGCATAATAAATAAAATTAAAGAATGATTGTGTTTAAAAAAATCATGACATAAATAAATATACACAAAATAATATTAAGTTAAAATTATTTTGATAATATTATTTTTATAAACAATTATTTTGATAATTATAAAAAACAATAGAGAAGAAAACATATGAAATAAAATTAAAACAAAAAATTAATATATATTCGTGAATCTCTGATGGGTTATACTAGGAAATATATAATTGCAACTCCAATCAATAACACAAATAATTATATGCAAAAAAGACAATGAAAAAAGTTACGGATGGAGCATACATGTGTTAAGTGGCCAACAGATATAGCCAATAAGAAAATGGGTGACAGACAAATAAGGAAAAGAGAGAGGTTAGAATTAGTTATGGATGAGGGACAGGTGGCAATGGATCCCAAAATCAAGGGGGGTGAGGAAAAGTGGGAGAGTGAGAGAACCCAATAGAATGATGAAGGATTTCGTAATATAGAGAAAGAGGAGAATGATGTGAAGGGTGTGAATTGTGTGACCTCATTCTCGATTTCCCCCTTTATCCTTCTTGGTTTTCCCTCTCAGATTTCTCTTCTGTTTCACTGTTTTATTGCTCTCTGTACTTCTTTTATTGGTTTAGTTGAATTTTTCATTGTACTTCTCTTTCACATGCTTAATACAAGTTTCTCGAAGTATTTTCAACATTTGTTTCTAGTTGTGATAATTGTTCCTTACATTTAGTGTTTTCATTGACTCCACCATGGCTGAAAACATTAGACTTAAGGACCTACAATCTAATATGAAGAGGCTATTAGACGTCATGGTGACGAGGCACTGTGACTACGTTAAGCAATGGGCAGAAGATTTGGATCATTTGAATATAATCAAAGCAACTCTGGATTCATTGAAGCAGAACAAGCATCTGGGTGGCTCGAGCTCAAGTACGGACAACATGAGTTTCCAACCATTTCAGGTAAGGAACATCAAATTAAACTTTCCACGTTTTGATGGATCTGAGGTTCTGCAGTGGATTTTCAAAGCAGAGCAGTTCTTTGATTATTATAAGACGTATGATGAGCAGCATATAACTATAGCTGCAGTCCATATGGAAATTGGTTAGGATTCACTAGAGCTCTAGAAATGGAGTTTGGCCCTTCACCGTATGAGTGTCCTAAGTCCAATTTATTCAAATTAACTCAAAATGACATTGTCAATGATTATTATATGGAATTCACATTCTTACCTAATAGAGTTTTTGGACTCAATTCTGATGCACTATTAGACTGTTTTCTCAGTGGCCTGAAACCAAATATTCGTCGGGATGTTCTAGCCCAAAGTTCCAATTCATTATTAAAAGTTGTTTCTTTAGCCAAGCTATTTGAAGAAAAATACACCCCTACATCACGACCATACTACACTGCCACCACTAATAGGTTCAACAGCCAAATTTTCCAAACACAAACTAGAAACACTAGCCTACCTCCTTTATTACCCACCCCACCTCAGAAACCTTACAACCAGCTAACCAAATTAACCAATGTCAAAAAAATGACCTCAGCTGAAATGCAGCTAAGGAGGGAAAAGGGCCTTTGCTATACATGTGATGAAAATTTTTCCTTGAATCATAGATGCCTAAACAAATGGTACCTGCTCCTATATTCTGAAGATGAAGACCACACTCCACCAGACCTAGACCTTCCTGATTCAGAATTCCATGACAGCCTTCAATCTACCCTTGAGCACCACCTCTTTTTCAATGCACTTAAGGGTTCCAATGGCTTAGGCACTGTGAAATTCCAAGGTTTAGTTCAAGGATTAAAATAGTAAATTTTATTGGACAGTGGGAGCTCGGATAATTTTTTATAGTCGAGGTTGGCTCACTTCTTGAAGTTACTCGTGGAGCTAGATCCTAAATTTCAAGTCCTAGTGGGAAATGGTAATAGCTTGACAGCCGAGGGTGTTATCCGAGATCTGTAAGTTCAGATACAAGGATATGTCTTGTCAGTACCTGTCTACTTGTTACCTGTAGCAGGTGCTGATCTGGTTCTCGTAGCTTCTTGGCTAGCTACATTGGGACCCCATATTGCTTATTATAGTGCCATGACATTTAAATTTTATTTGGGGGATAAATTTGTAACATTGTAGGGTGATCAACAGCAACTACCAAGTCATGCCCAATTCCATCACATAAAAAGGCTGCACAATACTCATTCTATTGCTGAATTCTGTGTGTTACAAATTCAGCTAACAGAATCTCTCTTGGATAATGGGTTGGGCCTGGCCTCTAACTTGGAACCCAAATTCGCATTGCTATTACTAGGGGTGAAAATAGGCTAGGCTGCCTGTCAGGGGCCTATTACTAAACAAGTTAAGCCAAGACTTTTTTAAAAGTTTGTTTAACTAAAAGGGTCAGGTTTCAGGCCATCTAATAGGCCTTTTAAGTTTGGTAGGCCGATTTGGCCTATTTAATTATATCTAATATAATATATATTATTATAATAATTATAAATTATAATTATAATTATTAATTTATTATAATATATTAATATTTTTTAATTAAATAAAAATTAATAACTAAAACTTAAGTTAGTAAATTAGAATAAAAATAATATATTTATTAATATATTTAATGTAATATATTTATTAGAATGAAAATAATAAGTTAACACTCACCTCTTACTTTTATAAATGTTCACTACTTTCTTACTCTGATCTTTGGTCGATATGAGACTTGAAAAATTAGAGTAAGAAAGTGAGCAATTTGGTATATCTCCAAGTTCCACATCGACCAAATACTAGAGTAAGAAAGTGGTGAACATCTATAAAATTAGAAGGTGAGTGTTAAATTATAACAAATGCCTATTTGCTTTGAGTAGGCCCATTGACTTATTTCAAGGCTTAGGTCTGTTAGCCTATGTAAATGTATATTGACTTATTTAAAGGAAGATCTATTAGTTTATGTAAGGCATGTTGACTAGAGCTGGAAAATGGGTTAACCCGTTGGGTTAACCTGTCATTTTTTTGCGGGTTGGGTTCAGGGATTGAACCCATATATTTTTTTAACCCGCATAACCCGCCCCGCTTAACCCGTGGATTAAGTGGGGCGAGAGCGGGTTGGCTCGGCGGATTGACTCTTTTTTATTTTAAATAATAAGTAATACTATAAATGAAAAACTCTTTGATGTTATATAATTTATATTTGAATATTTAATTAGATTATTTTAAAAATTATATTTTAGATATGTAATTTATAAATTTTTACCATTATTTTTATGGTATTTATTGATTTTTTATATATTTTTTTTTTTTTTATTTTTTAGACGAAGTTAAGCTAGGTTGACCCGCCAACTCATATACTTTTTTTCATTTTATCTTTTATGCGAGCCAACCCGCCTTAAAGCGGGGTGAGTTAGCTCTTCTAGCCCATTTCTTAAAACGGGTCAACCCACCCCGCTCCGCATTTTAGCGGGTTAAGGCGGGTCGGGACGGGTTGACCCATTTTGCCAACTCTAATGTTGAACTATTTAAAGGTAAGTCTGTTAGCCTATATAAAGGTCTGTTGGTCTATTTAAAAGTAAGTCTGTTTAGCTTATTTAAAGACCTCATTGCAAAGTAGGCCTTTACATAGGTTTTCAGGTCAGATCAAGCTTTTAAAAAGACTAGGTCAGACCTTAAAAATTAGCCTATCATAGGCTAACAGGCCAGACTCAGGCCTTATAATTGGGATACATGTCAGGCCTATTTAAGTCAAAGCCTAACCTGGCCTAACCTGTTTCCACCCCTAGCTGTTACACACCTACAGAAATGTGTTTGACAAACCAACACGATTACCACCCTGCAGAAAACAAACTCATACTATTCCATTGAAGGAGGGAAGCAATCCTTTTAAAGTCAAGCCCTACAGATACCCTCACAGTCAAAAGGATCAAATTGAAAGCATGGTGTTGGACATGCTGGCGGAAGGGATCATATAACCTAGTACTAGCCCTTTCTCTTCTCCTATTATTTTGGTAAGGAAAAAGGATGGATATTGACGTTTTTGCACTGATTATAGGGCTTTAAATGCTATTACAGTTAAAGATAGCTTTCCAATTCCCACAGTTGATGAATTACTAGATGAGTTATTTGGTGCTACATACTTTTCTAAACTTGATTTGAGGTCCGGCTATTACCAAATCTTTGTTCAGCCCGAGGATAGGCATAAGACAGCCTTTAGAGCACACTAAGGGCTATATGAGTGGCTAGTCATGTCGTTTGGGCTGATTAATGCACTTGCCACTTTTCAAAGCCTTATGAACCACATTTTCAGAAGCAATTGTGGAAGTCAGCTCTAGTTTTTTATTTATGGTATATTGGTATACAGCCCCTCTTGGTCCATTTATTTGATACATTTGGAAGAGGTTTTGCAAATTCTTCAACAACACACCTTATTTGCCAAATTATCAAAATGCAATTTTGACTTGAGAAATGTGGCTTACCTTGGACATACAGTTTCTGGTCAAGGGGTGGAAATGGACAAAACCAAGGTCTAAGCAGTTTTGGACTGGCCTGAACCTACTTCTCTCAAGTAACTTCATGGATTTCTAGGCCTCACAGGTTACTATAGGAGATTCATCAAAGGCTATGTTACTATAGCATTTCCCTTAACCAATCTCCTTAAGAAAGACGTATTCCAGTGAGATTCCCAGACTATTTTAGCCTTCAATAGCTTGAAGGACACCATAACTTAAGTTCTTGTCTTAACTCTTCCTAATTTCAACCATCCCTTCATATTAGAAACAGACACGTCTGGCACTGGAATTGGGGCTGTTTTGAGCCAACCTAACCACCATATTGCCTATTTCTCTAAGAAACTCACCCCTCGAATGCAGAGGCAATCAACTTATACCAAGGAATTTTTCACTATCACTGAGGCCATTGCCAAGTTCTGACACTACTTTTTAGGCCGCAAGTTTGTCATTTTAACTGACAAGAAAATCCTTAAGTCCCTCACTGAGCAAGCTATTCAAACTCCAGAACAGCAGGCCTAGTTGCACAAATTTTTGGGCTAAGACTTTACTATTGAATATAAACTAGGTAAAGACAATGTTGCTGCATATGCCCTATTTCGTTCATTTTATATGGCATGGTTAGCTCCTATACAGGGATTCTTATAGCATATTAGGGAAGCAATCTTGGTGGATCCTCACCTTGCTGACATCAAAACAAAATGTTTGCAAGGAAATTTTAATAATCCTAATTATACAGTGGTAGATAATATGTTGTATTGGAAGTTAAGGTTGGTTTTGCCACAAAACAAGGAGTTAATAGATCAGGTTCTCAAGGAGTACCACTTTTCACCTTTGGGAGGCTAACCTAAAGGAGTTGTTTTCAGCTAATCTAACCACCCTATTACCTATTTCTCCAAGAAACTCACCCCTCGAATGCAGAGGCAATTAGCTTATACCAAGGAATTTTTCGCTATCACTTAGGCCATTGGCAAGTTCTGACACTACCTTTTGGGCCACAAGTTTGTCATTCGAACTGACCAGAAAAGCCTTAAGTCCCTCACCGAACAAGCTATTCAAACTCCAGAATAGCAGGCCTGGTTACACAAATTTTTGGACTATGACTTTACTATTGAATATAAACCAGGTAAGGACAATGTTGCTGCATATACACTATCTCGTTCATTTTATATGGCATGGTCAACTCCTATACAAGGACTCTTATAGTAGATTAGGGAAGCAATCTCGGTGGATCCTCACCTTGCTGACATCAAAACAAAATGTTTGCAAGGAAATTCTACTGATCCTAATTATACAGTGGTAGATAATATGCTGCATTGGAAGTGAAGGTTGGTTTTGCCACAAAACAAGGAGTTAATAGATTAGGTTCTCAAGGAATACCACTCTTCACCTTTGGAGGGACATTCAGGTGTTGCAAGGACTAAAGCCCAAATCAACAATTAGTTCTATTGGCCATACATGAACAAATATATCAGGTAGTTTGTTCAACACTGCCTTATTTGCCAACAAGCAAAGTCAGCTACTACACTACCTGCAGGCCTATTACAGCCACTGCCAATTCCAAACCAAGTGTGGGAGGATTTGGCTATGGATTTCATTACGGGGTTACCTACATCTAATGGGTATATGATTATTTTAGTAGTGGTTGATAGACTCTCTAAATATGGTCACTTTGCACCTTTGAAAGCTGACTACTCAAGTATGCAAGTTGCCAACACTTTTATGCATGTGGTTGTTAAGCTGCATGAGTTTCCAAAAACCATTGTTTCTGTGAAGGACAATGTATTTCTCAGTAAATTCTGGCAATAATTTTTCAAATTGAGTGCTACCACCTTGGCTATGAGTTCCACATATCACCCTCAGACAAATGAGCAGTCTGAAGTTTTAAATAAATGCCTAGAACTATATTTGAGGTGCTTCACTTTTGAGAATCCTAAATCATGGTCAAAACTTCTGCCATGGGCTAAATTTTGGTATAATATTGCCTATCACAACAGCATTGCTATGACCCCCTTTAAGGCTGTTCATGGCCAAGATCCACCTGGCTTAATGAAGTATGTAGTGGATACTAACGATCCCCCCTCCTTGCAAGAGTTACTTATTCAGAGGGATATGGTCTTACAGTAACTAAAAGCTAATTTGCTGAAGGCACAATAGTTCATGAAGAAGTATACAGATAAAGGAAGGAGGAGGGTGGAATTTCACATTGGAGACATGGTGTTGGTCAAGCTACAGCCCTATAGACAGCATTCTGTGGCATTAAGAAGATCTAACAAGTCGAGTTTACAGTATTTTGGACCATTTCCTGTGGTGGAAAGAATCGGAGCAATAGCTTACAAACTACTTTTGCCACCTTCAACCAAAATTTCATCCTGTGTTTTATGTGTCTCTACTGAAACTATGCTATGGGAATCACCAGTAGCAGTATATGTCATTGCCACTACTGACTAATGAGTAAGGTCTAATACTATTACCTACTACTTTACTGAAATATAGAGTGATTATGAAGGATAATCTCTAAGTTCCCCAAGTCTTAGTGCAGTGGGAAGGATCATCAATTAATGAAGCCACTTGGGAGGAGTGGCAGTGGTTGCTAACTAGGTATCTCTATTTGAACCTTGAGGACAAGGTTTCTTTCAATGAGGGATGTATCGTTACGTGGCCAATAGACATAGCCAATAAAGAAATGGGTGACAAACAAATAAGGAAAGGAGAGAGGTCAGAGTTAGTTATGGATGAGGGACAAGTAGCAATGGACCTGGAAATCAATGGGGTGAGGAAAAGTAGGAGAGTGAGAGAACCCAACAGAATGATGAAGGATTTCATAATATAGAGAGAGAGGAGAATGATGTGAGGGGTGTGAATTGTGTGACCTCATTCTTGATTTCCCCCTTTCCTCCTTCTTGGTTTTCCATCTCAGACTTCTCCTCTGTTTCACTGTTCTATTGCTCTCTATACTTTTTTTACTAGTCTAGTTAAATTTTCCATTGTACTTCTCTTTCTCGTACTTAATACAAGTTTCTCGATGTATTTTCAACATTTGTTTCTAGTTGTGATAATTGTTCCTTACAACATGTTCCACACAATTTATTTTTCAGGAAACGTTTCTCATGCTCCTACAAAATTTATGGAGTATCAATGGCTCATGATCTTATATATATTATTAAAATAAATAAATAGTTGTGATTAATTATATGTTACTTGATTAATAGATAATAGATATGATCTATATTGTACATATAATTTTTTTTATAACTTTTAGTTGTTAATATTTATACGCATGCAGACTCATATACAAAAAACTTAGATCAACTTTTTTTATTGTAAATAATTATGCATATAATTTTTTTTACAAATTTTAATTAATAATATTTACGCACACAATAATAAAATTTAAAAAAAAACTAATTTACCAACTATAATAGATAAAAATCCTTAGAATAGCAGTATTCTAAAATATTTTAAGAGCAGCATAAACATCGTCTATGTTTCAAAGTGATTATGTCTTCCAAACAAATTTTCTTGCTTTACTCTTTTATCAATTTTTTTAATAAATATTATAAAGACATTTATTAAAAAATAAAGATAATTTTTTTATTAAAAGTGATACATTTAATATATTAAAAATTTAAGAATTTTACTTTCTAATAAAAAAAATTCATCTTTAATTCTAACAACTATCAAGTGACCTAAGCCACTTGTTAGAAAAATTCATCTTTTATTAGCATAGACCAAATTTTTATCCGATCCAAACGAACTAAGCACAAGGATTTGATTCTTTCACGGAATTTCTTCCGGATATTTGATAAGATCGAGGGCAATGATAATTAAAATTCTTGCTTGAAAGTGACCTTAATTAATTTTTTATCCTTTTAAAAAATTAATGAAAGTGACATTGATAAATTTAATCTAATAATGAATCATCCTCAAACATTGCAAGCAATGTTATATATTGCAACTATGAGGTGTGGCTGAATTGACTATTTAAATTAGAGTTTTGTGTATTTGTTAAGAACGTTAAAAGAGAAAATTTTTAAAATAAATAAGGTATTAAATATATTAAAAAAATTATTATTTATTTTATTTGTATTTAAAAATTTCTATTTAATTTTTTTAATAAGTACTCTTAAAACACTTATTAACAAAATTCTTTAAATTTTATGGAAACGAATTATATTAAGAGTTCAAATATTTCAAATTTTCCACCCTTCATGAAACACCCGAGTGGATATTAGTTACTGAAGCACTTTTCATACCCTATAGATTAACCAGCAACTGTTCCTAGCGAATGTAATATTTTCTTCTTCTTTTTTCATTATAAAATATTTTATTCACCGAACCATTTAACACTTGTAAAAGAACTCTTGTTTTAATATATAAAACTGAAAATCAAAAGTAGGGGTCATTTTATATTAAGCCCCTCTTTATTAAAAAGTAACTGATTTGCTTATGTCTTTTTATTTTTTGGTGTCTTTTTACACGGATAAGGAGGGAAGAAAACCATTATTTGAAAAAGGAAGCAAATGGATTATAGTCGGATACTTAAACATATATGCATTATAAATTATGATTAAATAGTAAAAATTATATATATATAGTGGAAGAAGTGTTTATTGTAAAAAGTAAGAGAAATGAATTTTGATTACTATATCTTATATGAATGATCAAAATTAGAATATAAATATATGTGACTTTTTTAAATAGTTACATGAATGTTAATATAAATTTTAACGTTGAGAGAGAGATAATTTATTCTTCTCATTAAATAAAAAATTAAAAAATAACAAATGATAAATTTAATTATTTTATTAAAAAATATACATAAAAAAATTATAAAGTGCATAATAATAATAATAAAACCTAAGTTACTAGGAGTCAAAAGATGAAGACTACATAATAAAAGGGCACCTGAATTAATACGCAGTAGAACTAAAAGCCTGCATCTTTTTATGATGTACCGAATTAATTTTTTAATTATTTTATATTTTACATCTTTTTTATTTTTTTATTTAATGAATAAATTTGTATGCATATTAAATATTTTAACACATTCTAATATATAATTTAATCGTTAAAAATTAATGAAAAGAGTTTTAATAATAAAGTCAAATTCTCTCTCTTTGTTAAAACATATAATTCAAGTGTTCTCTCTCATTATTAAAATTCATGTTAGTATTTTTTTCTTCATTTAATTTAATAATACTAAATTACTAAAATATTCTTAAGATTAAGTTATCTTATAAATAATGATTGAAAAAAACTTAGATTAAATTTCTTATATTCTTTTTATCAAGTTTTCAGATTAAACAATGATATGTGATTTTTTTTCAACTTAGTAATATACACTTAATACTATTAAATGGTGGTTAATTAAAAAAATCATATATTATTATTTGATTTAAGAACTAAATAAAAAGAATATTAGAAACTTGAACTAAGTTTTATCCATAATAATTTTAGTTTTTTTGTTTAAAATAAAATGTGAAAGTTGCTAACCCATTATATATATATATATATATATATATATATATATATATATAGTATTATTAAGGCTACCATTTTTTTATTTTTTATATTATTATGAACAAAATGCTAATTTTTTCCATCATTGATAAACAAAATAATTTAAAAAAAACGCGTACGTACTTCATAAAATTTGAAATATATTACATTAAAAATATAGTGCCTTTTAAAAAACATATAAAAATGTGAGTGTGAATATTATTCATTTTATTGCTTATAAGGAGTTGGAACTGTGACTTTTACTCAAATTCCACCCTTACCACTTCTCCATATGATTAAAGAAATAATAAAACCATCAATAAGCCAGTTGGTACCTTCCCAAAGCTCAGTCAAATATGGAAGAATCATTATTTAAAGACAAATGCACTTCATAACATTTTTTCCCGTGTACTATATATATTTAACTTATGCTTACTGATCCACTCTGCCTTACGATCATCCAATCACAATCTTATCCGAGCTACGTTTTCATTCAACACGCAAAAGTTGTGAAAAGCCAATTCCTATGACTGATAGACAAAAATTATTTAGCTAACGTGTGTTGATTTAAAAGAAAGAGTAATTATGGTTTATTATAGATATTTAAATTATTATTTAACATATATAATATAGTGAAAATTATCATAAAATTATATTAATTTTTAATAATATTTTTATATATATTAAATAATAATTTGAATACTTAAAAAATAACATGTTAAATTATATTTATTTAAGAATTTTTTTTTTAAAAAAGGGTTCAGAACTTTTATGTTTGTGATATTAAATTGATCTTAAAATTTAATGTATAAAAATAATATTATTAAGAAATATTTTAGTTTAAATGTCTATTCATATACCAAAAAATTAATTTCTCAACTGCACGTAAAAAATACTCTAAAAAATAAAAAAAACAATCGCTGTATCTTTTGTGGTACTAGTTCTTCTTGTTGATAAAACTAATAATATACCCAACTATGATTAGGCGTGATATCTGTCCCTCTCTTTGTTTTGGCTAAGTTGTTTGGTCCGTCAATTCAAAATCCTAGTCTTTTAACTAGACGTAAAGCTTTAAAGATTTGACAAATTTAGCAAAACATATATTAATTATCACGGACGTAAATATGTTTTAAGTTATCATTCCCATCAATTTATAGCAGGACCACGCCAGTATCATATTTGTAGACAAGGCAATTATATTTAGGCCAAATCACGAAGGTACAATTTTGTGCCTCATATAACCCATATAATATAGCTTATAATTATTAACTGCTCGTTGATTCTAGTTATTGATATATTTTTTTAACATAATTAATGATTAAGATTATCAAAATGTACCATATATCTTTTAAAGGAGAATGTATATTAGAATTTGCCCACGACTTCATCTCACTTTAGTTCTTCCTTTTTTGTTTTTAAACTTATTATTTATATATTTTCATCTGTTCAATGCATGTGAGGTTTCTGCCTTTCTGGTAATTGATGACCTTCCACGTACTTGGGTATGCTGAAGCTTCCATGCAAGATATATTTGTGCTTTCTCACTTATTTAACTGCATGGGCAACCACTGTCTCACCACTTTTAACATATAGCTACATATGGTTCGCTTCCAAAATTACAAGACTGAACTGCAAATGGATGGCGGTGGCTAAGAAGTGTATAATTCATCCACATAGAATTTGTGAGTGAAGTTTGAATGAGCGTAACAACTCAGGTTTGACAAAATGCATGCGTCAAAGACAGACACAACCAGATCATCGTGTGGAAGAAGAACAGTTGGTCCAATTAATATATATTATATAATATAGCAGTTTATTCAAACTGGGTTTCTTAACGGCACCACACTCTATAATGTTCACGTAAAATCTAGTCAATAATATTCTAGTAGCCAACCAGGCTCGTTGAGTTTGACAATGTTTCTTTTGTTGCACAAAGGGATGTTTAGTCAGGTTAATGTTGTACCATTACACGACAGGAGGTTTCCCCTGGTGGAAACTTGGGGGGATTAATTAATTAATTATTCTTTCACTAATGTTGATTTTATAACTAGGTGTACTGGTAAGCTTAATAATTAATAGGTGCTGGTTACTGCACCCTGCATCCCAAATTCTTTCCTGCTCTCAAAATTTCTCTGATTTGGACTGCAACTTGCTACACGAGGTTATGTGAATTCTATACTTACGTATCAGGGATATTCTATGAAAGTTTCCTAATCAACATATATAAGAAATTAATTGCACCATATGTAGTATATTATCTTTTTACCTTCCCTAATTTTTCTTTTTTCTTATACTCTCCTAGATCCTAATTAATTGCTTGTCCCTCTAAAACTTTTTTTTATGTTTGGATATTTTTTCATTAATGAAATAGAACTGAATAAGTGGGGATGGACAAAAAAAGAAAAGAAAAAGAATGGAATATAGTTATCATTCTCTTTATTTAGAAGTTTCATTAACGGAACGAACAAAATTTCATTACTCATGTGTTCCTCCTATTCTAACTCAATTTTGAAGGGAACAAAAGTTAGACATTTGAGGAGAAAAGAGGATAAATGGTTTCTTATATGTTTCATTCCATTTTCATGTATTTTAAAACTTCCAAACAATGAAAGTTATTTTTCTTCTCCTTATTTTATTTTCCTTCCCTTCATTATTTATCATCCAAACATAGTATTCATCAGGTTCCCACTGATAGATGAAATGTTAATTATTAGATCACACCATGGTCAATTTGATCCGTTGATTATGCCTTCCATGGGAAAAAAATGTTGAACATGTCAAAGCTTCTGTGTAACCTCCTACAGTTTCCGTTAGGATTAGTATAAGAATGTTGGTGATGGTTATAGGTCATAACTGGGGAAAAAATGTAACCGGTTTTTCGCATTTCAGCGTGTAAACACTCAACATCTGTGAATTACAAAGTGTAGTTGGGCAGTCAATGTCCAAGAAATTTTCTTTCTATTAATGCGTAATCATTATGGCATGCAGCATGAGATTATTTTGATCAGAAAACGTAGGTCAATGTTCTAATTTCGTTTCATGTATACTCTCCTTGCTCTCGGATCTGATATTGACGTTTCGGTGCCTTGACTCAACAAAGCATTAGAAATCATGTTTGGAATAAAAGCACAGATAATGCTCAAAACACTTAAACATTAGATAGTTTGAAAAGGCCCTTGATCTCAGCCAAAAAGGCCAACGAAAGGTAAAATTTGATTAAGCTCTGTACAAAGTGGTAATCTCCAACCATTTTTTTTTTGTGTCTTTCGTTGGTCATATATGATTTAACGTTAGAGAATTGTTGTTTTACTTTCAAAGTTTTTGTACGCAAATTATTTCATCTGCTATTTGATTTGCAAACATTCATTGTTAGACAAAATAACAGTGCTATGCCATGCCTGAAACCAACAGGATAAATATGAAAGTATAAAACTGGCAGTATCAAAGTTAATACCATTTCCTTTTGCTTGCTTCAATTGGGAGAATGTTTGTGCTTTTTATCAACCTTTCACGTTCAATTCAATGTTTTAACTTTTAAGTCCTAATAGCAACTGCAATAATGACGGCATTGCTTTTGCCTATGATGTATATTCTGCAGGGAATAATACCTTGTAGGTACTATCATAATCGCAAAAGCATCTTTTCCACAAATATATAAGCAATGACTTAGAATTTTTCATTACCTTACCCCCAATATATATATATATATAAATTATGAGAGTTTTTGTTGGCAAGCAATGCTATACTGTCCGATTTCACAAGATTGAAATAGTAAGATGAATAGACATAATGACACAACTTGCAATATTTTATATGTTCAATAATAATAATAATAATTTCATGTTTTGTTCTCATAGATGAACATCAAAAGAAATCAATTTATTGTATTGTCACAATGCCATTGTTCTTTTGGGCCAACAAAACACAATGCAATTTGCCTCAAGAAGAAAACTAGCTATTAACTTGCTAGTGTTGAGTACAACAGGCACCGATTGCCTTTTTGTGTTTTATATAAGATATAGTATACACGTATGGAATTTAATTTTGATTCGGTGAAAATGACAATGTAAATTCTTTTTTTCGGTAAATATGTCGATGAAATTTTTATTATTACCCAGTAATGTATTCTCGCATATTAAAAGAGCTTAATCTTTTGCATAGTTTTGTTATCGTATTTACAATATAATATATCAACATACGATAGAAATATAGTGTTTCTTAATTTAGGGTTACATTCATGAGTTTAAAATAGTAAAAAATGCATTCAGATTAGGGAAGAGGAACACCACCTAGGCGGGCTAACACTTGGTCATCTCGGCCTGGTGGCGACCCCCTGTAGTTGTGTGTAAGCAGCTAGCTTTGCCTTTAACAATAAAAATGGGATCTTGCTTCCAATAATTTCATGCAGTAGGTGACCACAGAGGACGGCTGTCTTCACACTTGACAGCACAGCCTGAAACGAACCAACAGCTACGTATCATGTCAAAGTGAGTTCGTGCTAATAGAAAATGATCATCAAACACTACTTTTCTTTACACTATTTTATATTTTATTTATTTTAATAAAAAAGAGAGAGAGAAAATATATGTATTAAGAAGTATTTATTTTTTTATTTTTTTATTAAAAAAATAATATAAAAAATATGAAATAAAAATATATCGTGTGTGGATATTATTGTTTCGTGCCAATTCGATTCCAAGCAATATTTACAGTAATGAAACATTAAATTATTTTCGCTAGCTACTCGTGCTTCTTAAATGCCTAATTTGAAGAAATTATCACATGATATTTCATTCATGTTCAACTACATGGATGTATAACAAACATGAGGAAAACTATAAAGTATTGCAAGTAACGTGTTATTTTTTTAATTTTAAACAAAAGGGACAACTTATGGCGTAAGGTTTTTGGTTGAATTGATCTCAAGTGTGAAGCAAGCTAGGCCGAAAGAGTTCTGAAGATTAAAAATGGAACAAATTATTGGCCAACGTATGATTTGACAGATATTTTAATTTGTTGATGCCTTGTTAATTTATTGTATTTTCATATTCATTTTAAGCATGGTTTAGAAAGGCTATTTAACTATAAAATGTAATTTTTTTAAGAGATTTAAATTATCTTATTTTACTCCATAATATAATTGTCATTTTAAAAGAAAAATACATACAGATAACAATGTGGGATCGACTTTAGCGTAAGAAGCGTAAAGAATTGGATGCCCTCTATACCTTGTGTTTACTTTTATTCTTTTTTTTTTTTGGTCAGAGTGTTTACTTTATTCTGAATGATAAGGACATACATATATTCAATACGGAAGCAAGAGAGGTCAAGTGCCATGGTACATTCCTACGTCATGTAAATTTTCTTTTTAAGTTTTGAGAATCTCTCATTGTAACTTGTAAGTATAACTTTATATTTAGTCCCCAAAAAATAAATAAGATTTTATCAATTTCAAAATTTATTTAACTTTTTTTGATTTTTTAGAGTGTTTTCCACTTCAATGTAAGAGATTAATCTTTCAAGTCGAACAGGACTTTATAGTACGGTAAAATTCTCTTAATCTAATTTTAATGCAGCTACATATTCAAAATTTATTTGACTATTAATTAACCTTTAATTTTCTAAGATAACATTAATGTCTCCACTCTTAATTAAATTGAAAAAACTCAAATCTACTTTTTTTATTCTTTTAGAAGTTTTGACGATACTCCTGCATATAAAATTTTAAAAAATGCTAGCCATAGCTGCTTATGATTTCTCAAGAGCATCTTAGGATTCCTTCAATAACATCGTAAACAATATTAGA
This sequence comes from Ormosia semicastrata, assembly GCA_029884595.1. Classification (NCBI taxonomy): domain Eukaryota; kingdom Viridiplantae; phylum Streptophyta; class Magnoliopsida; order Fabales; family Fabaceae; genus Ormosia; species Ormosia semicastrata. The sequence continues at coordinate 15,573,447 of JAQQTO010000037.1, forward strand.
TTGCCTTCATTTTATAATCCCTCTTCATTATAAGTAATATATAATACTATGATAATTACCCAATGATTCCCCGAAGATGGTGAAGAAAACAATGTCATCATAATGCAACTGTCAAGACATGAAAAAAGAATGAATAATGTTACCCGTTTTTACATACAGTACTTTATATTTATATAATTTTTAATATTTAATTACAATTAATTTAACTTTATTTTTTTATGCTTTTATTTTAATTCTATCACCTATCTTAAATGCAAGGAGATATGCTCTTAGAAATGTGAAAGAAGCATCTTCCAAAAATAATTCAACCATTCACCTACCTTTTGGATATAAAATTGTCACCAGTGGCCTAGGTATGAAGAACCATGCAAAATCTTTTTTTTATGTCACGTCCATGTGAAAACTGCAACGAGATACTATCCTAAGGTGATTGTGACCTTAATTATATCTTCATATATATATATATATATATATATATATATATATATATATATATACACACACAGTTTTATTAGTCTTCGGTGCATTATACAGATTATTTTATATATTATTTTTTACTTGTAAAAAAATATACTATTAGTATTTTTATATTCAATATTTTTTATTAAAAATTATTTTAACTTTACAAGACAATTATTTTTATAGAGTAAAAGTCACTTTTAATCCTTCAAATATATAAGTGTCATCACTTTAATCCTCTAAAAATTTTGACATCAATTTAGTTCACCAATTATAAAAAGTAATATCAAAATCATCCTTATGTGAATGGACCATAAGACTTAAAGACTATATAAATTGACATAATTTTGTATGATTGATCAATTGAATTGATGCCAATTTGGTATAAGTGAGGGATTAAATTGATAGCATTTTTTATGATTAAAGAACTAAGTTGATATTATTTTTCTTATAAGAAGTTGATGTAATTTTCAATGATTTTGAAGCTAAATTGATGTCAAAAAATTTTAAAATGCCAAAGTGATAACACTTGTATCCTTCAAAGACTAAAAAGGAGGATTTTTTTTTTATCTTCTATACATTATCACTACTACTTGATTTTTTTATCAACACTTACTTTATAATATTATTATCTTTTCTATTTCACTGTCCTATTATATTTTTTAAAAATTAAAATAAATTTATTAAATTTTATATTTATTATACATAATTTTTACTTCTCAAAATAAATTTATTATAAGCTATTAATTTTTTTCTTATCAGCACTTGTATTCTAATATTGTTGTTGTACCAATTAATTCCATTTTTTTTAAAGAATCGACATAATATTATTGTAAATTTTAATTTTATCATTTCATTTTTTTTCTAAAATTAACATCTTTTTTTTTCAGAGTATCTCCTTACCCGATAAGTGAAAACTAATTTCTTAAAATACTGTTAGACTTTAAGTAGAGATTCCTTCCAACAATGTTATTTACATATACATGAATCCTGATATCGAACATAGGACCACATACTTAACGGACTTGAACCATTCTACTCAGGCCAACACACGTTAGTAAATTAATATCTATTTAATGATTATTTTAATAATTCATTGACAATTTTATTATAAAATATAGATAAGTTAAGATATTATTACATAGTTTTGTGTAATTAATTTCTTTTAATATAATAAAGTTCAACAAGAAATACTTTAATAATTGAGTGTTAAATATTGCATTTAAAAATTTCAAGACCTGGATAATGAGCAAGTCCAAAAGGAAAGAACTTGATTGAGATTTAATCGCAGAATCAAATAATCTAAAAAAAAAATTAATGCCACCTAAGGCTATTTGACGTTACTCGTAGTTCTTATTACTCAACGCTTTAGGTTTCTATCACGTAATCTTAGGCTATAGCCAATTAATAAAGCGGAATTTGTAAGGTGTATTTTTAATCTATCAAGTAATCGTAGGTAAGATGGTGACTGCTACATATCCTCTCTCTATATATAAAACTCGACAGGTGTCACTTTACAAGTGATTATTGGATAATCATGATAGATTTTGCTAGTGTATATTTTTTTTTTAACTGAATGCTCGAGCATTTGTTATAAAGCCAATGAAAATATGAAATAATGCTTTTTTTTTTTTAAAATACACATCTTTATTGTTTTTCAAGTAATGGCCATAGGATGCACAAGCGTTTGTACGTTCGTGCGTTTTATAACATCTCCCATCATCAATGAATAAAACTTTAATGAGAAAATGGTGATGAAATACATAACATTAATTAGTATTAAATGATAAAATATATTTTAAAGTAATAGAGGTGTCTCTTAGAAAATATTAAAGCACTTATGCATTGAAGAAAGATTAATGCATCAAAGAAAGATGAGTAGTTGTATAATATAAGAGCAAATTATGTTCAACTTAAATTGTTTTAAATATTGTATCAATAAAACTCAATCGAGTGTGAGAATTATAAGGCCAAACATCATGAAAACCCCAAATGACTCGGTAAGTGATGTGAGACTTTTAACATATCATCTACAGATATCTGAACAAAATAAATGGAAACAAGCCTAATGAAATAGGGGAAAATAAAGATGGCATATAAACTCTGATACTATATGAGATTTTAATTTAAAATTAATTGACATTAAGGAGAGTAACTTAACAAATATATAAACCGCATCTAAAATATTGAGATAGACAATATGAGACTCTTAATAGTGTAAAATTCAATATTGGTGATTCTTTGTTTATATAAAAAAAGTTTATAAAAAAAATTATTGGTGATTCTCGCTCTAAAAATATATCAATTGTCAAGACTCTCCAATATCTTTTCTTGATGGTAGGAATGCTCATAGGTTAGGGTTAATTTAGCCATTTTCAAACCAATATTTTGATTGGAAATTTTTTTAAAGCTAATCATGATCCAATTAATAATTAGGTCGAAATCGAACCAACCCAAAATCTGAAGAAAAAAATATACAAATTATCATGCCCATTTTTTTAGACTTAGTCATTGCCCAATTAATAACCAAGTCAAGATCGAGTCAACTAGAAATTTAAATAAAATATAAAAATTTAAATATTATTATACTTAATTATGTCATAAAATTGTATAAGTACAAAATACATAAGGATATTTTATAATATATTTTCAAGCTACTTATACCAAAATTAAAATAATGCATAAAATATTATTTTAAGTCAAAAAATTTAATGATTTACTCTTAATTTTCAATAAAGTTATAAGTAAGGAAATATTATGAAACATTTGGTCGAATAACCAACATAAAATGTGACACAAATTTGGCTAAATTGGCTTTGGATCAGGAGGAGTTAGGCCTTGAGCACTCCTACATACTTTGGTTTCTTAGCTTCAAGTTCTATCAAGATTCAAGAAATAGTAGCATTTCGAAGGACTTCAGTTGGTTCATTATAGTTTTGTTTCTTTGATGTGGTCATGGTGATAGATTTGCAATCTTCAAATCATGAGGGAATTTTTTATATATGAAAAAAAATGTTGAAAAGTGTCACTTAGATATGATTATATATTTATTGAAAATGTATGTTAAATACTAATTTGTAATTATATGCAAGCGTATTGAACATTAATTGTGATTATATTCATATGTGTTAAACTTTAATATATGTTTACATGCAAGCATGTTAAACATTAATTTGTGAAAAAAAATTAAGAAAGTTGTAAGAAACTTTTGACATGTGTCACTTAAAAAGGAGAAATTATTACATGCGAAATATCAATAAATGTTTGTTTCAGGAAGATAGTTATCATTAATTTTAAACACAATAACATAATTTTTTTTTAAAAATAACTTAAATCAATGGTACAGAAATATGCATTTATTGTTGATTCAAGAGTACGGTATAATTTCTCCTTAGTAAGAGAAAAAATGTTGACAAATATCACTTAGAAATTTTGATAAATGTCAATTAGATATAACTGTGCATTTAATGAAAATGCATGTTAAACTTAAATTTATGCATGCATGTCAAATAAAAATTTTGTGATTATAGTCATGCAAGTTAAACATTAATAAGTTTGATTATTTTGGATTAAATGGAGGGTTGTGGTCATTCCCTTTACATATGACATATTTGACTATTTAATATTTATATTCTATGGCCATTTGCAATGTATTGGAGTATATACAACAATTTCTCATCCTATTCAAAATATGACCCATGTTATCTTTCAGTATTATGACTTTATGGTTGTATCGTACGAAAATCTTTTTCTTATAATTATAACATATATTTTCTAAATCAAAATTTCACATTCCAAAATCCTTCAGCATAAGTTTCCTATATTCTACATAATTTTTTTAAAAAAATACAGATAAATTTATATATACATAAATAAAAATAATAATAATTAGTAAGTTTAGTTTTATAATGATACATTTTTTATGATCTGAACAATACTTGGATTCTATACTAGTTCGTACTAATTATAAAGGGAAAAGTTTAAAAAATTCTCTTTTAACTTTATCTCATGTGCAATTTAATTTTGTAATTCTTAAAATATGCAATGTGATCATACAACTCTTAAAATTGTACACTTGAGTCAAAATTGTGGCGAATGTTAATTTATGAACAAAAAAGACTCTTTTAACTTTTTTTAATACTTTAATGTACACTTTAGTCATGTAATTCTAAAAAATTGTACATTTTAATTTTACAACTCTCAAAGTTGTGCATAAATTGTGATGATTTTTATCCGTAAATTATTGACCCTCACAATTTTAGACTCAAATACATAATTTTGAGAATTACAGGATCATATTGCACATTTTGAGAATTATAGGACTAAAATGCACATCAAGTAATGCAATGAGCTTTTTTAGTCTTTTCCCAATTATAAACCCCACCTGCATAGTAGTCATTCTGTTATTGGTCAAGAAATACGGTCAAGTGATAAATCAGGATTCAATTACTTAAACAAAAATAAAATCATGGGACTAATTCTACGAAATTGTTAAATTCTTTCACTATAAATACACATTAAAATCAACAGTTTTATTTTTTAATTTTTAATTAAACTAATAAAACTAGTTATGAAATTAATTTCATTAACAAAAAATTCAATCTTTTTATTTCAAATTTACAACTCTTAACTTACTCAACCAATTACGTTTGGGCTGTCTCTTCCTGGACCAAATGGGCTACCTACACGGTGTTCCAGCCGGCACCTATCGCTTTCGGAGACCAGCAAAGTGAACAAACCCTGCAAGGAAATGGTCGCATGGTTCTGCTGACGAAGCTTGGGCAACTTAGTGCTGACCTGGCGAAACATTGGGCCCTACCTGTCTGCCATAATGCCCCCATCTCTACGTGTTCCGTGGCCCACATGTCACCCAGCGAAGTTTACAACAACAAATAAATTAATCTTTTGTACTATCGACCCAATATGAGTTCCTCAGTGTTCTTCCAAAAGTACTATTTGGTCCGGCTCGTCAAGGTGCTTGCGCATGACCTGGACTATGACATTGCACAAAAAATTGAAAAAATATCATCTTACATTTTTTTAAAAGATGTATTATTATTTGTATATTTTTAAAAAAAATTATAATTAAGTGAAAAAGTTAATGTAAAAAATATGCATAATTAATAATATAAAAAAAATATAAAAATTAATGTGAAAAAATATAAAAAATAGAGTTGCAAAACAATTTTGGCCTTCAACATAGCGAGAAGTTTTGTCCATTCCCATAATATTACACCTATATAATAAAAAAGGAATAAGTATATTTCATAATAGTATATGCTATCAGATTGAAAAATAAATTATTATTTAAATAAATATTAAAAATTATAAAATTATCTAAAGTAATATTTTGAGAATAAGTTAAAATTTCTCTAACATAACTATAAATATCTAAAAATTATACCATACTTGTGTAGTAAAGATTTTTAATCATTAATTTAAGTTATTTTATTTAAAATTTATGTAAATATGGTTAAAAATTTATAACAAATACATCCTGGAGCATTATTCAGAAGAAAAATATTTTCTTAAAGCATGTATTGCTTCACGTCATACAATAATTTATCTATAAATACCTATCACCGTTTCACTCCCATTCGACCCATCCAATCCATTTCCCTCCAGTGTTCCTCATCTGCTCTATCTGCCACAAACCCTTCTATTAAGTTGATTCCTTCAGCTTTCTCTTTTTGTCTCTCTTCTCGTGTGATTAGAATACTGAGAACCCATCATGGCCGTTGAGACTGAGTTGTTGTCATCTCCTATTAGACCTCCTTCTGCTTGTGAGGAGAAGAGCGCAAAGGCTCTGCAGTTCATTGAAGAAATGACCCGAAACACTGACGCTGTCCAAGAGAGGGTCCTGGCCGAGATTCTGAGTCAAAACGCCGAGACAGAGTACCTGAAACGGTTTGGGCTCAACAGAGCCACTGTCCGTGACACTTTCAAGTCCAAGGTTCCTGTCGTTACTTACGAGGATCTGCAGCCTGATATCCAACGCATTGCTAATGGTGACCGCTCTCCTATCCTCTGCGCTCACCCAATCTCTGAGTTTCTCACCAGGTAACACGGGCATATGCATAAATATTTATCATAAGTTCTTTATTTTATTTTATATTTTAATTAAATCATGCTTAAATGAATGTGAATTACATGCTGTGAAAAATAAACTGCAGTTCTGGAACATCTGCTGGCGAAAGAAAATTGATGCCAACCATTCATGAAGAGCTGAACCGTCGTCAGTTACTGTACAGCCTTCTCATGCCTGTGATGAACCAGTACTTTTCTGTTCCTTCATTGATTGCAGAGATATATTCATTCATTGTAATAATTATACTAGTAACTTTTAATTTATTCACCCTTAATCTGCTTTGCACAGATACGTGCCTGATTTGGACAAAGGGAAGGCGCTCCACTTCCTGTTCACTAAGGCAGAGACCAAAACTCCCGGTGGGTTAGTGGCACGTCCAGTACTCACAAGCTATTACAAGAGTGAGCACTTTAAGAATAGACCATTTGACCCATACAATGTGTACACAAGCCCAAACGAAGCCATCCTTTGCCCTGATTCCTTTCAAAGCATGTACACTCAGATGCTATGTGGCCTCATCATGCGCCACCAAGTCCTCAGAGTCGGAGCTGTTTTTGCCTCTGGCCTTCTCAGAGCCATTCGGTTCCTTCAACTTAACTGGAAAGAATTAGCCCATGACATCTCCACCGGAACCCTAAACCCCAAAATCACGGATCCTTCCATCAAGGAATGCATGGCTAACATCTTGAAACCTGACCCGGAACTTGCAGATTTCATCACAAATGAATGCTCGGGAGAAAACTGGGAACGCATAATCACCAGGATTTGGCCTAACACAAAGTACCTTGACGTGATTGTCACTGGTGCTATGGCTCAGTATATTCCCACCCTTGATTATTACAGTGGTGGCCTGCCTAAGCCTTGTACCATGTACGCATCTTCTGAGTGTTATTTCGGGCTTAACCTCAAGCCTATTTCGGAGCCCTCTGAGGTGTCTTACACCATTATGCCAAACATGGGTTACTTCGAGTTCTTACCCCACGATGACTCCTCTCCTATAACTCTCTCCCGGGACTCACCTCCACGCCTAGTTGACCTAGCAGACGTTGAAGTTGGTAAACACTACGAGCTGATTATCACCACCTATGCTGGTCTTTGCCGCTACCGTGTGGGTGATATCCTTCAAGTCACTGAGTTCCACAACTCAGCCCCGCAGTTCAGGTTCGTGAGGCGAAAGAACGTGTTGTTGAGCATTGATTCGGATAAGACAGACGAAGCCGAGCTTCAAAAAGCCATTGAAAATGCCTCCGAGTTACTGAAGGAATTCAATACCAGCGTGGTGGAGTACACTAGCTTTGCTGACACTAAATCCATTCCAGGACATTACGTGATTTACTGGGAACTGTTGATGAAGGACTCATCTTACGCGCCCACAAATGAAGTGTTGAATCAGTGCTGCTTGGTCATGGAAGAGTCCCTGAACTCGGTGTATAGACAAGGAAGAGTCGCGGACAATTCTATTGGACCATTGGAGATACGAGTGGTGAAAAATGGTACCTTTGAGGAGCTGATGGACTACGCTATCTCGCGGGGTGCATCCATTAACCAGTACAAAGTGCCGAGGTGCGTGAGCCTCACACCCATCATGGAACTACTCGACTCTAGGGTGGTTTCCGTTCATTTTAGCCCAGCTCCACCGCACTGGACCCCAGAACGTCGTCGTTGATGGGTAACGTACGACATGCACTCACTCATCCACAAGATCTCTATAATAAGGGGCGAAAAAACGAGAAGAATGAAAATGGTTGTTATCACTACCAACCCAGAAAATATCTATATTTGTTGATTTGATGTTTCAGAAGTGCTCGTTTTTCTCTTCTTTTCTTCCTTCTGTATTTTTTTTTTCTTTTTCTTTTTCTCTTTTGGCCGTGGCATTATTAAACAGTTATGTGCTTTAAACTTTTTTTTGTCTGTGAAATAAGTTCAACGCTAAAAATGTGTGCACGATGTAATTGTCATATAAATGCTTGTTTATCCTCCTTAGTATGGAAACCATGTTTACACACTATGTATCATAAAGTTAGAAAAGACAGAGAAAGATCAGATGATGGAAACCGTTCATGTTTGGTGTCCCTTGATTTGGTAAGGATCAAACTTTTGATGTGATCGATCAATGATCGAAGTTTTGAAGTTCTCTCTTTCTATAGGCTCTATGTGGGTGTACTTATGTGCACGTGCTAGATATTCTGTCTGACACTAGGTTTATAATTCGTAGGAAAGTAGATTATGAAATAATTAAGTCAAGTGCGAACCGTAGTTTTAATTAACTTTCAATAAATAAAATTCTGTGAGGCCTTACGTTTTTGGAAGCATGTCACAAGACCATTATACCAGACTGATGCGGACTGTTTAGTGGGTGGCTGCGTGCGGGAACTTGATTAGTGTCACATTTGACAGCCTTAATATTTCAATGCTAAATATTTAATTACTTTTGATTAAATTTGGTAGCCTTTCTAACTAACATCTTTGACTTTCTTTACCCCATCTGATTTAAGTAAGGAGAAGGAAGAAAAAAGGTGCAAACGCAATGGAGGATAATTTCGGAAAGGAGAATGATATTTATACACAATTTTTATTAAAAAACACATTTTTTAAAACTCATTCTCTCTCATTCTTTTCTTCCAAATTAGTATTAGTATAAGTAAAAGTGTAAAAAATCATTCCCTTTCTTCAAAATAACTGTAAATTTAGACGTTTTAACTTATTTCAATTTATTTGTCACTATAAAATATCAAGTAAATATGAATTATTTAGATTTTGCTAACAAGTGTTTTAGGACATTTATTAAGAAAATTAAAATAGAAACTTTTAGATAAAAATAATACATTAAATGTATTGAAAATTAAAAAAAATTACTATATATTTACCTTGTTAGCAAAACACTAATTATTTTTTGAGTTTTGCTAAAAAATGCCCTAAGGACGCATATTAGGATTTAAAATTAGAAATGTTTTATGAAAAATTGAGTATTCAATACATTGGGAATTGAAAAAACTTTACTTTTCATGTAGAATTTCTTATTTTAAGTTCTTTAACAAGGACACTTGTTAGAATTTTTTCTTCAGTTTTACCCTTAACTTTAGCTATCCTTATTAAATATGCTAATAATAACATGTATTTATTAATTCCATTTTTCTAAAATATCTCAACTAATAAAATTTTACCTCTTCTTTCATATTAAATTCATTTATTTTTCTTAAATTAAGTCTCAATGGAAAAAGAGATAAAATTAATGAAGTGAATGTATAAATGAAATTATAATTTTAAGGGTTTTGTGCACATGTTAAGGATTAAAAATAATATTTATTACTTATTATTAATAATTTAAAGAATAAAATATTAAATATTTTTTAAATTTTCAAAATAATAAATACTTATACTTTTCATTTAATGATTTCTATTTTTAATTTATGGGCACATGTTAACAAAATTTAATTTTAATAAAAAAGTAATTTTTTTCAAATTAACTTTTTTATTATTCAGATTATTTAGTAAGGAGTACGATTTATGATGGATATGTTGTAAGTTGCAAATTGGAATTGGAATACGCTTTGAAGATGAAAAAGAGAGCGGCAGTTATGATAAATATGTTTTGTAAATTCGTTATTTGTTTAATTAAAATATGTTTAATTTTATTTAACACATTTATAAAATCATTTTGCATGTTATAAGAATATTACAGTCACATACAAAATGATTTAACATCTCTTTTATATTAACATATGATATAAATATAATGTGTATATTTTAATATACATAAAACATTTGTTAAATGGTCATTAAACCCAAGAAAAAAAAAAGTCGCATTTGTTATGCACGTGAAACAATTTTGATGGAATGGAGATGCCTGATGCATGCGATCACACATCTGCATTGTTTATACTTCATAGCCTTTGATGTGTGATAGTGCAATACTTGTAATGGAAAATGGTGGGTGCTCTTTAGTTGTCATATGGGTATATAGAAGAATTGGAATATATATTTGCAGAAAATAAAATAAAATTAGTTATAATTAAATGATAAAATTTATATATACAAAATAATACGTATATAAATGCATGTGTGTTAAATTATTTTACTTTAATATACAATAAGTAGTACGGAAAACACAATCTGCAAATGTAGTTTTATTTTAAAGAAGATAGTTAACCATATGCTGTACCAAAAGAATATGAGAAATAGTAAATAATAAACCACGCTATCTGCAGTTTTACTGAACCTAAATCCATATTTTTATTATGTTTTTCACTCATAAATATTGAGACAAGTGATTATAGTACTTCTTTGGTATAATAAAGAGTATGAGTAATTTACTATATCTTCTCATTTATCTTCTCATTTTTTTTAATTAGATGATTTTAAGAGAAGTGTGGTAATTACCTCAAATTTTATACCTATGTGTTCCATCCTTTACTTAAGGGGGTGGTCACCAAAAAGCTCTACGATGATCGTCAGGCGATTCATCCGCAAAGGCACTTCAACCAATTAGTCTTCGAGTAGAGATGGTAGTGAAGGTAAGGACAAAAAAAAGTGAACATGCTTGGCTTTTCCTGCAAAGGGAGCTTAAATAGGAGTCTCAGGTATCGATTGAGCTCACTGAGTTTATTGAGCCTATATAGACTAATCAGTTGGAGCAAGACCGACCAGGCTTACTCGAATTTATTGGGCTTGGACGGTCCATAGTTCTCCCAACTTGGACAACCAGTGATGATAGCCCAAACTTGTCTTAGCAATGATTAGATTTATCTGAGTTTATTGGGCTTGGACGGTCCACAGCCACCAACTCGGACAATCATAAGGTGAATGGTTGAGCTTTTTTGAGCTTGTCATAATTTTTTAGCTTTGTCCCTGGGTAATCTCAGATTTAGATTTAAATGACATTTCTGAAGACTTGGTTTATGATAGGGTACAATGATGCCGTTTGATTCATGTAGCTAACACCTAATGGGAAAAGGCTTGGTTCTTATTGTTGTTGTCCCTGGGTAACCTCCTAAGGTGAGTGGTGAAGTGAACTGGTTTTTCTTATGGCGTTTCAAGTTTCTATTCATTCTTTGGTTAATATATACTTGGTTTTTTATTTCAAGGCACTTTAAAGTACAGCTCGAAAGTATTTCAGAGTATAGCTCAAAATTACATACTGTGTCGAGATAAGGAAATATCGAGTTTTTCCAAGGTTTCTTATCATATTAAGTTTTAGTTTCCTTAATTTTTTCAGGGATTATCTTAGTCTTGAATTTTCCCAAATTCTTCATGCATGTACTTCCCAAGACTTAGACAATTTCTCTCAGAAACTAGGTCTTTGAGATCTTTCGTGTATGTATTTTTCTCAGAGTTAGGTAATTTCTCTCAGAAATTGAGGTCTTTTATGCTTGTGTTTCCTAGGATTTAGGTTATTGCCCTTCCAATTCAACGTTTCCCCTTCCAATCCAAGGTTATATTTGCCTCTAATCCAATATTATATTTTCCATTTTTGCCCATAATCTGATGTCTTTTGTGCCTCTAATTCGAGGTTATATTTGCCATTTTTGCCTATAATCTGAGGTCTTTTGCCTCTAATCTGAGGTATTCTTTGCTTCTAATATGAGGTCTTTTGCCTCTAATTTGAAGTATTATTTGCCTCTAATTCGAGGTCTTCTGCTTCTAATCCAAGGTCTTTTTGGCTCTAATATGAGGTTATCGATGCCTCAAATCCGAGGTCTTCTTTGCCTCTAATATGAGGTCTTATGCCTCTAATTTGACGTATTTTATGCCTCTAATATGAGGTTATATTTGTCATTTTTGCCACTAATCTGAGGTATTCTTTGCCTCTAATTTGAGCTCTTCTAAGCTAGGTTAGTATTGTATGGGCATTGTGAATTAATCATAACCTCAGAATTTTTTGAGTTGGGCCAGTTTGATATGGTCTTGTACGAGTATTATGGGTTGACCATGACCTTAGAATTTTCAAAGCTGGGCCAGTATTATATAGACATCATGAATTGACCATGACCTCAAAATTTGTCGAGTTGGGCTAGTCTTGTATGGGCATCATGGGTTGACCATGACTAGGAATTTTTTGAGTTAGGTCGATCTGATATGGGTATCATGGATTGACCTTGACCTCAGAATTTTTTGAGTTGGGTCAATCTTGTATGGGCATCATAGGTTAATCATGACCTCGAAATTTTTCAAGTTGGGGCGATCTGATATGGGCATCATGGATTGACCATGATCTCGAATTTTTTCAAGCTAGGACAGTCTTATATAGGCATCATAGATTGACCATGACCTCAAAAAATTTCAAGTTGGGCTAGTCTTTTATGGGCATCATGGGTTAACCATGACCTCATAATTTTTTAAGCTAAGGCTAGTATTATATGGGCATCATGGATTGACAATGACCTCAGAATTTTCTGAGCTAGGCCAGTCATCTATAGTCATTATGGGTTGACCATGATCTCAAATTTTTTTGAGCTGGGCCGATCTTGTATTTGGAATCTATGATTTACCACAACCTCAAATTTTTTCGAGCTAAATCGAGCATGTATAGGCATTATGGATTAATCATGACCTTATATTTCACTACTAAAAATTTCTTAATCAACGATGGAAACATTTCGTCGCTGATTCATTAAATTTCGTTGCTATAATGATTAGCCACGAAATCTGTCACGGAAAAATTTTCGTCGCATAATCCTTAGTGGCTAATTTCTTAGCGACAAAAATATAATTCTGTCTCTAAATAGCAACGAATTTTTTCGTCACTAAATAATGCAATTCTATCGCTAACATCCATAACCAAAGTTGCTTAATTATTATAAAATTATTATTTTAACTATTATTTTAGTGATGGAAACCATTCCGTCACTAAAAAGGTAGTATGAATCTATGCTTGTTAGCGACAAAAATATTTTCATCGCTGATGACCTAAATTTTTTAAATTATTATTTTTTAATTTTTAAATTATCCAATTATACAATTTAAAGCCTGTATACAACACAACATTACAATAATCCAATCCAAAATACAGCAACAAATTTTAAAATTTAAAAATATCATTATCATATCATACCATAAAATATTTCAAAAGATCAAAATAAAAATATAATTCAAAAGATCAAGATAAAAATAAATTAAGTTATACAAGTTCCTTATCAAAACAAACATGAAGTCATATATCAAACATCAGGAGGAAAAATATCATAGTCATCCTCATCCATGTCATCCTCATCCCCATCACCAACCCCATCACCAAGTGGATCATTCTCGTGACCGTTGCTTATAGCTTGTGAGCCACTAGTAGATGCGTTTAAGTTCTGTAGGATTGTGTTGATTAAGTTTCCCTGTTCCACCACCTGCGTTCTGAGACTTGCAACCAGACTCCTCATCGTTTCCATCTCCTACTATGAACAACCTTCAGCAGATACAGAGGAAGATGATGCATGAGAAGCAGCATCATATCCCAAGCCAAAGATGCGCTTCTTGCTGCTAATGCCTCCAACAACATCCAAGTTGATGTTATTGTCATAGTGGATGTCAATAGTCTCCTCCCCCGGTGGCCGCTATGAGTCCCTCTCACTGATATGTTTCTGGTACTCATCCTGACAAATGCAATTATTAATAAATATTTATGCTTTCAAATTGACTTGATCGTATATTAAAATTTAATTGCAGCATTTATACTTATAATAATATTTTTTGCTTTAGTGGATATCCACTTCTTCTTGCGTGTGTGAAGCTGTGTGAATAGCTCCTAATGCCGTGGATCTCTCTTCAATTGTTGTTTCTGAAAATATGTAAGGAAAATAATATTATATGAAGACAAACCTAATTAGCTCGAATCACAAATTTGATGGAAGTTACTCACCAATTTCTTCTTATGCGCTGTTGCAGGAATTGAGCCTCCAGTATGTTTTGACAATCCCTCCTTAGATTTTCTACTCTGAGTGTTTTTACTCTTCTTCTCCAACCATTTTGGATCTTATCGCCATTATCTCTCCAATTCTTCCTGTACATGAGTTGGAATCCAATTGCCTTTATCCTGATTGTGACGAACCTTGCACAATGCATTCTTAAGCAGTTCAGATCCTTTATGGTCGAAGGATTTTTTGATACGTTTATCACATTTTCTCTCTTAAGAATCACTTCTAGCAAGTTCTTAATTTATTTCTATCATTTTAAATTAATGAGCACGAAATAAAATAGGTACAACTTGGACCATTTCTATATAATTATATAAATCGGGCTACAATCCCAGCAGGACCATTTCCCACCCAAATTGATCTCCTATTACATTATTTCATTTTCCCATATATAATAACCTCATGTGTCATAAGAAATTCTTGCAGAGGAACCCTCTACCTTAGATATATAAATGATTTTTTGACATATATAAAGTTATTTTACTTCAGCTTCATTTTCTCTCGCAGCATTTCAAAACTCAAATTTAAATATGATGTTTTATTTTTTTTATTTATGATTTATGTTTTATGATGTTTAACATACTGTCTTGAGTTAAATATGCAATAGGCTGAAGCTGAGTGCAAGAGAAAACAAGAGGTCAATGACTATATTTCAAATATAAGTTTAAGTTGGTTATGATATATGCAGGGTTATTAACATCATTGCGTATTTATCATGTGTTAATGCAGGTTTCCCAGATAAAACATTCAACAAAAGCTCAAAAGAGGACAAAAAAATTATAGGATAACACTTGGTCAAATACTCATTATATGCAACAAAGGTTCAAATGTCAAAACACACAAATGCAATACAACAGAGATACACCTAACAGACAGATCATCCATAGATAAAACTAAACAGCAGCTCGAAATAACAATACAACAATATAGCAATAATAATAATACAGCAAACAAATAACAAATAAAATTATTGACCTCCTCATTCACAATAATACAATAAGCAAATAAGAACATTTCATTAAAACCAAAATTTGAAATAACAAGAAGGCAAAGGAAACTTACTGGCCTGAAGAATCAAGAGGATCCAAGACTAGAAATTCCCCTCCTCTCTCTAGTCTACGAGCCCACTTGGTTATTTCTCACAAAAAAAAAAAAACTCAGCCTAGATGACAGAACAAAGCAAATGCCTTTCTATAGAGCAAACCCACAAATTCTATAGAGAAAATGTCATTCTATATTGCAAACCCACAAAATGCACAAAGGAACAAAAATGATTTTGAAATAAAATCAAAGAGAGGTACCTGTATTTTTGTGGCGAGATAAAATCAAAATTAGAAACAGAGCAATGACACGCAGCAATGGAGCAATGGAACAGCAACAACAACGCAGCATAGGGAAAGATAAATATGTAATTAGCACACTCAACTCATAGACATAGACACAAGATCACAGAACCCAGTTGCCAAAATCCAAAATTGAATAAAAAATTTGAGATTTTCTCTTTAATTTGAAAACCCAACAAGATTTCACAGACCCATTACCAAGAATGTGGAATTGAACTCCCCATGAACCAAAAATTCCACTACAAATTGGAAGATCCAGCACTTCAAATTGGCAAAACCCATAAATAAAAACTCAATTTATCATAAGAACACGCTCAAGGCAAACATTAAATACACAAACAACAAATCCAGGTTAATTAATCCGCCGAGTCAATTTCAAGAGCAGCAGTGGTGATTTTTGTTTTGTTTTGTTTTGTTTTGTTTTGTTTATTTTCCCAGAAAATTGAAAAAAATGAAGAGAAAAATGCACACACGCTTACCTCGATTTTGATTTGAGATGCAAAAGTGAGAGAGAAATGCAGTGTTGGTTGAGCTGTAAAGGAAGAACAACAAAAATGTTAAAACCGCCCTCTTACTTCACTTGGGTTGTGTTCAGACTAAGACGAGGAAGACGTACCTGAGCTGAGAGCTGAGATTAGCAGAGGGGAAGACGAGGCTAGAGAGAGAGAATGGGACAAGACAAGGTTTTGTGCCAATTTAGAGCAGAACGAAAGAAAGAGAGGAGACGAAGGACAAAAAGAGAGGGCACAAAAAAGAAAGAGAGGGAAAGGGAGGATAGTTTTGCTTCGGTAGTAATGTGGAATAGGGAATGAGGAATGAAGCAGTGCGTTTAAGGCAGATAGGGAATAGAAATGAGAAGGAATGAGGGAAAGATATAAAAGTATTACTTTAATTATAAATAAATAAAATATGTAAATAAAAGCATGACCACCAAACATGACATAGTGGTAATTGGTTCGTTTGTTTTAACATAAGGTTTAGATTTTGATTCTTGCCCTTCTGCTTTTTCTAATAAAAATATTCATGTTTTTATATATAAAAACTTAGTGACGAAAAGTTTTTGTCTCTATATATTCCATTTTAATAATAAAAATTTTATGTTTTTATATAAAGAAATCTAGCGATGGAAATTTATCTCGCTATATATTTAATATAAATAAATGTTTATTTTCCAAGAAATAAAATAATTTAGCGATGAAATTTGCCATAGATAATTTAGCAATAGAATTTTCCCGCCGTTAGATTCCATCGCTAAATCTAGAAAATGAAATCCGTCATAATTTTCGTCACTAATAGTCACGAAATTTTTTCTGTGATTGAATTTTATCGCTATTCACAATATTTCTAGTAATGTTCCTGAGCTGGGCCTTTATCATCCTGAATTTTTGGGCCTTTTGCCTGAACTTTTTCCAAGAACTTGTGTGCCTGATGGTGTAATGTTGGAGCTTTAATTTAGCTTGTCTTAGTCCTATATCATGAATAATTTTGATAATAATACGCAATTGAAGTAAACATAACTAAATTTTCATACCTCAGTGTGTAAGATTGATTGTATTGAGATGTGATGAGGTTGTCCTTCTATGTTATAAGTCTTGCCCTTTTTTTTAAACCGAAAACCATCGTGCTTTTTATCATATGATGCATTTATGTAAAATCAACAGTTGTGCTTTCCAAAGCTTAGTTATAGTATATTAGAAAATTCTCCACCCATTAACAGCAACTTTAACAAAAATGCAATTGCCTTAATCTATTACATAAGTGGCTTAATTTCAAACATTTTACAAGAAACTATAATTCCACGAGTCTAAGCCAAAGAAAATGTCTAGTCATTAGGGCAAATATCTGTGCATATGTAAGGTGCCAATTAACTAACTATCGTGTAAATGAATTGATAACAATAGATGATGATGGATGAACAAATTGAACTTACTGGAAAATTATAAAAAATTTAACAAGGACATAAATCATAAAGATTTACCATAATAGCCATGTATAATATTGCCATTTTTGCCCCTAATCCAAGTAAAATTTGATACTATTATACACCCAGTCTTTAATGTCCAAGGAAATTAAATGCTTCCAACTAAAATAAATTAAGAAGTCAGAAGATGTCAACAAAGCAAATACATGGTAACTAAACTTAGATGTTAGGAACAAATTTGGCTAAGAAGTATTAAAGTTTAGAAACCCAATAGAATTATTAAAACTTAATTAACGAGCTCCAAATTTGCCATTACTTTACTAATAGAATTATTAGTAATGCTATGCCTAATCACCCAAGTATTTGCATTTGCAATGTACTATCAGTAACTATTCAGAATTGAGTTCCGAGGGTTACCTGAATAGGTATGAAAAGATGAGCTCCTCCGTAGCGCAGTCATATCAGCAACGAGCTAGAGGTGGATACTTGCAAAAGATACTCTAACGCTCAAGTCAGTAGGTACGTAACTAGAGTATAGTAGGATTTGGAAATTAGTTCATACATTGTCTTTCTTTCTTACCATATTTCTATGAGCGTATGAGAGTATGTGGTGTCTGAGCATTCAATTCATGTTGAATGTTGCTACTTGAGATCGTAGCGACATAATCATAGGAAACAGGATCATGGGGGCACGATCGTGGGAGATAGGATCGCGGGGACAAAGTCATGGAGACCGCTACCCATTTGTCCTTATTCGCCTCCTTGTATGAGATACGATCATGATTTGTTCCTATTATTACGCCTAATGTTTAGGCTGTTTCATGCACACTATATACTCGGATGTCAGCCTGGCAGATCAGATTGCTCTAGTTCTTAAGACTCGTAACTTGGTTCAGAACAGTAATTTTACGTTATACTTAAACATGAGTGTATGGATGTCATGCTAATTTATAGTAGGTCAATGAATGCAATGCCAAGAATGACAAATATCAACAAATATCGATAGTGAATTGCCATTAAGGTAAACAATATTATTTAGTGCGAGACTAATCAACAATGAATCGAGGCAAAGAACACTGACATTGGATCTTCTTGAGGTGGCTATTCTTTAGGGACTCTAGTTCAAGTCGAGAGACAAAGTTGGCATTTTCTTTCAAGGAAGACACATGCGGCCAACAATGCGAGTTTCCTCCCTGCAATTAGTTTTTTTGCATGGTTGTTGCGGTCATTCCATCCAAATTTGAAGACAAGGTATAAAGAATTATAAATAATAAATGAGATTTAATAACAAGCTAATAAGTGGGATTCAATAGCAAGTATAAAGAGTAAATGAAATTTGATAAAATAAAGAATAAATAAGATTTAGTTTTTAGCATGATTGTTGCTCATTCCATCCAAATATGAAGAAAACGTATAAAGAATTATCAATAATAAGTGGAATTTAATAACAAGTTGATGAATAGGATTCAATAGCAAGCCTGATTTTAATTAATGAAAATGATGGCATGACAATAATGTTTATGGCTATAATTACTGGAATAATTTATTGACTCTTACAAGACCATGTATATAAACGAATATCAAAAAATGGTGTGATAAGTAGAATTAAAGTCATGCAAATAAATGGTAAATAATGCCATGCATTGATTTCTATTTTTCCTTTTGTGAATTTCGTACAATGCATCCTCTTTACATAATTGTTCCTTTCATCCTCAGGAAGAAACAAACTCATAAATAGAATATCTGAATAATAAGATATGATATTATATCGGTAAAAAGAAAATAGTTTAGTTTTAATTTATCTAATTTTAGCGTATGATTATTTTATATTATGTAATTATATATTTTAAAAAACATTAAAAATATTTTATTATTATATTATTAACCAAATCATGTGTTACTATATTGCATGATACTGTAAAAAAAGTTAAAATATTAATTTTTTTTACATAAATGTTAATAAAAAACATAAAGATATATCACAAAGAAGTATAAAAAATTGAACTTTTAAACAAAACTTTATAAACCATGTATTAATATGGGTGAGAGAGAGATAAAGGAGAATGAACATAGCTCGTAATTTGAGGCGTATACGAGGAGACAATTTGAATAGTAAAACAATTAAGTCATTTAAGTGGAGACAATTTGAGAACCACGTGATAATAATTGAAATGCAATTATAGCATGAAGGAAGTTAATGTGTTTAATATTTAAATAATGACATTAATATTTAATTAATGTCCTTAGAATTTTTCTTTCTTGGTTGGGAGTTTGGAGAGAGGGTTGAGATCTGAAATGACATTGACCCTTCATGTTTAGAAAGTATTGAGTATCACGAATTGCATGTTTCTTGCATGACTCCTTGGCTGATAGTTTGATCTGTGCTCTATATAGATGAAGAGGACTTCGAGTTTCTCACACAAGCATATCGCAAAGCTTTTCCATGACTTTCTCAAAACCTACACATTTTGTTTGAGATAAATATTCAAAGACATGTGTTTCTTCCTCTTTAGAGAGCAAACAAATTGACTACTTGTATATCTCATTAACAAATAAGAGGATAGATAAAATATTTATGATGAATAAAGATTGAGAAGGAACCATAGATATGTATTTCTTGATAATAAGTTTTGGATGTGGAGGATTTTCCAAACCAATCTTTGCTAAAGTTTGAGAGAACGAGAATTGTTTTACAGAATTATTTTAACATTGAGCGGAATGATCTCTCTTCTCCTAACCAGCAAGTCTTCTCCTAACCACTACTGACTATGATAATGGGAATGGGTAAACAAAAAATTCTAGATGAACTAGGCATGAGAAAATCGCTAGAAAGCCGTATGTATCAGTGACTCTTTTTATGTTGCTGTAGCTAGGAGAGTTTTATCTCGTCCTACCATGGACGTGAGATGTTTGTGCTCTACCTGAGGGGGTGGTCAATAGAGAGCTCCATATTAATCATCTGACGGTCCATCTACAAAGACACTTCGACCAATCAGTTTCTAAGTGAAGATGGTGATGAAGGTAAGGATATAGAAAAATAAACATACCTTACTTATGTTACCAATGGTGCTTAAATAAAAATCTCGACTGTAGATTAGACTCCCCGAATCTATTACACTTACATAAACTAATTAATTAGGATAAAGTCAACCAAACTTATCTGAATTTATTGGGTCAAAACAGTCCACTATAAAATATAGAGTGCATATTAGATCGCTTGTATAAGAAAAAACTTGGTTCCAACAGAGTTGGAGCTATCTCCCTCCAACTCCTTTAATCTGTTGTTATGTATCAATTAATTTAATTAAATAATATAAGTAGGTAATAAAATAAACATATGATAATAAGTTAAGAAAGTTGGAAGGAGATACTTCCAACCCTAGTTAAAACTAAGTTTTGTCCATGTGTATGCATGCAACACTCTAACCATAATATTCAACTATAATTAATGATCAGTCAAGTTCGGGGACCATTTTAAGGGAGCCTTCTACAGTGCACCCACCCTTTGTGTGGTGCACCAATGCACCTTAATTTTGCCCGTGATTACAGGTTATTGGACTTCCTATCCGGTTACCCCTCTCCACCACCACCGCCATCCCCACCATCACTACCACCACTCGCACCTAGAACGCCGATCTGACCTGTCGCCACCGAGCCATGCCCCTGCTCACCCACACAAAACAGAATCACTGATGAAGATTTGGAGGCAATAAGGGGCTGACTTCCATGGCAAATAGAACAAAATAAAATTAAAAAAAGGAAACAGAGGGCTCTGGAAGAGAGAAACACAGGTACAGGGGATGAGGCACGAACTTGACAATGGCACGGTGGTGCTGGTTTGTGAGGACAAGGAACGGTGTTGGATAATGGCGGAAAAGGGCAATTTGCCAGTTCTGGTGGCAAGTAAGGCCAGCGATTTGGTGGGGCGGCGGTTGTAGATCTGGTTCTGGCAAAAGCGGCTTTGAGGTGATGACGGGCTGCGGATCTGGGGCGCGTTTTGGGTCACGGCAGAGGTCTGTTTCGGTGTGAGAAGGTTCAGTGATAGAACCTCAGTGGGTGAGGCTCGATTTGGGAGGTGATGGTGGTTCAGGAACTGAGCGGCTGGGGCAAGGGGTTCCGGCGGTAGTGCTACCTCATCAATGGGATCAACAAAAAACTGAAAGTAGTTCAATTTGTTCCCTCATGCTTTAGTCAATATGTTTCTTCACAACATGATAACGGCAAACAATGAGTACAAAAAAAGTTTACATTACATGGCAATAAGTTTCACATAAAGCCAGAAACGAAGTGGATTAGTGGAAGGCAAAAAAAGAAATCTGTCAGATACTCAGATCTATTATCAAGTTTGAATCTACCAACAGATCTATTATCAAGTTCAAATCGACCCTGCCGAAGAAGCCATTGACCTCGACGAAGACAACCAGCTCCTACCCATTTCCCCTCATTCATAAGAGGACAGAATTTGATTCTAACGTTGCACAGCGTTTATTAACTCAATTAAATTAATTAAATGATATAAAAGAATAATAAAATAAATAAATGACAATAAATAAAGAAAGTCGAAAAGAAATAATATAAAAGGAGATAACTTTTTTCAGAATTAGAATTAAATTCCATCCTTCGTGACTAGGGATGGAAATAAGTCACCACCGACTGTCGAGGGACCGTGCTACCGACACATTTTTAAGCCGACGACTTGACTGTTTGAAAATGAGTTAGGTTTAGACATTTTTAAAAGTCTGTTTCATTTAGTAAGTCAGGTCTCACCTCTCAATAAAGCTTGTTAGACCTATTAGCCCGGCCTATTTATATTTATTTATAAAATTATATTTTAATTTTTTTTAATGGCCTTTCAAGGCTTATTTAAAGGCTTAGGCCTATTTGAGACCTATATGAAGGCCTTGGCCTGCTGGCCTATTTAGAGACCTTAATATAAACCATACTTCTAAACAGTCTTGGTCAGTCGAGCTTCTTAAAGCATGTGTTAGGTCATACCTAAAAAAGGCATTTTGTGTAATGTGTCGGGCTCAGGCCAGATATTTGTAATACATGCCTGGCCTGTTTAGGGTGAAGTCTGACTTGACCTGACCTGTTTCCATCCCTATTCGTGACAACCCAAGATCTAGTTTTGCTAAGTCCAAAAATTCACCAAACTCCTGTCCCCTCATTCCTCCTCGTCTTCTTCGAATTTGAACATGAAAATGGCGTCCACTTTCAATGATCACCTGAAATGAAATTGATGTTAGACATTAATTCTTTAATTTTTTAATCTTTAAAATAAATTCTAGATGTATATATCCTAGAACAAAATACTATAAAACCTAGGATCTACATCATATCAGATTATCAAGGATTCTTAGATTTTCATAAATATCTAGATCCATAACTATTGATTACTAACTATTGCGGAATCTTTGCGGTAATCAATCACGAACAAGGGGGTGGTTTGTGATCTTCCTCAACTAAATCGCCTTAGCTCCTTAATGGAATCGCCGTCTCTCTTCCAAATGGGGAGAAGGGAAACTGTGTTATGATTTGATATATTGGGGACCGTAACCATTTTTGATGTATATTAACCAATTAGGGTTCCCATAATCCCCTAATGGGCCAATATGGTATCTACTCATTAAGCCTACATCAAGTTGTGAAGTCTACGGACTCACTATATTAGATCACTTAATAACAAGCCCAATAAATTAAATAGCTAATATAATTGTCAATTAAATATGATGTCTAACATTAATTAGGAAACGCAAATGTCCTAACAATCTCTCACTTGGGTTTCATATTATTCCTGAAACAATTATACTACAAATTCTTTAGGCACGCATCCGTATGCTATTTATCTTTAGACTTCTCCTTAATACAATTTGGTCTATCTCATATATTAGCTATGGAACCACTGTAGCTTTTATCACAATCAAGTGTAACTAAACCACAATGATCACAATAGCAATATACTTAATGACATAGATCAAATATGGATGAGTAGCGTGGAAATTACATGCAATATAATCTCATACATACTTATTTTCAACTGGTCCTTCTTTAGTCCTTTGTGAGATCAATCCAAAGTCCTTAAATGCAACACTAACGTTGCATATACAAAGCATAAACAAGTTCAAAAATAAAATCATAAACCATCAACTTTATTCTACAGAAAATCAAATAACATAATGTCTAAAATAAAACATAGAACATAAAAAAAAACTCCCACTAAACTAAGGTATCCTCAGGAATAACACCCATATGAGCAGTATGCTCATGAAAAACCTTAGGTGTCAAGCCCTTAGTTAATGGATCAGCTAGCATAAAATTTGTCCCTGTATGTTCCATAGAAATCTGTCTATCTTGAACTATTTCCTTAACAACTAGAAACTTGGTGTCGATAAACCTCGACTTCGCCGAGCTCCTATTGTTGTTAGAGTAAATAACTGCTGAGTTATTGTCACAATAAATCTTTAGTGGTCTGTCAATGCCATCAACCACACGCAAACTAGTGACAAAGTTCCACAGCCATATCTCGTGGTTGGACGCCTCATAACAAGCTATGAACTTCGCTGCCATGGTCGAAGAAGCTATAAGAGTCTATTTAGCAGACTTCTATGAGATAGCTCCTCCAGCCAACATATAAATGTAGCCTGATGTGGAGCGCCTGCTATCTTGACATCTTGCAAAATCAGAGTCAGAGTACCTCGATGATCTCTAAACTATCAGATCTCCGATAAGTGAGCATGTAGTCTTTTGTTCTCTTCAAATAACGCAACATGCATTTGGCCGCTTTCCAATGCTGCATACCAAGATTGCTCAAATATCTTCCCAAAACTCCCACTATAAATTGTATGTCAAGACGACTACAAACTTGAGCGTACATTAGACTCTCTACCGTTGATGCATAAGGAATCTTCTGCATCTCTTTCATTTCAAGATCATTATTGGGGCACTATTTGAGACTAAACTTATCTCCTTTAGCAACGGGTGTGTCTCCTGGTTTACTATCTTTCATGCCTCATCTATTTAAGACTTTATCGATATAGCTCTTTTGTGACAACCTAAGGATACCTCGAGAGCGATTTCTTAGTATCTGAATACCCAATACAAAAGAGGCATCCCCAAGATCTTTCATCTAGAAATTCTTCGTTAGAAATTTCTTGGTTTCATGCAATAACCCTATATCGCTGCTAGCAAGCAGAATATCATCAACATATAATACCAAGAAGATGTATTTACTCCCACTGAACTTGTAATATACATAGTCATCAATGACATTTGCCTCAAAACCACACGAGGTAATGACTTGATAGAACTTGTGATACCATTGATGGGAAGCCTATTTGAGACCATAAATAGATTTCTTTAGCTTGCATACCATAGACTTTGGGTCACCTGACACAAAATTTTCTAGTTGTGCCATGTAAATCGTTTCGTCAATGTTTCCATTTAGAAACACAGTCTTGACATCCATCTGATGTAGCTCCAAATCAAAATGAGCTACCAGTGTCATTATTGTCCTAAAAAAGTCTTTTGAGGATACCAGAGAAAAAGTCTCTTTGTAGTTAATGTCTTCCTTTTGAGTAAATCATTTAGCAATAAGACGAGCTTTATATCTCTTGACATTACCCTTGGAATTCCTTTTGGTCTTAAATATCCATTTACAATAAATGGGCTTCGCACCTTCAAGCAATACGATGAGATCCCAAACGTCATTGTCCTTCATAGACTTCATCTCATCTTTCATGGTATCAATCCACTTTTGAGAGTTAGAACTGTGCATAGCTTGATAGAAGTTGATTGGATCATCATCTGTTAAACCAAGTCATCCTTATGTTCTTAGAGAAAGACGATGTAATCATTTGATATCACGTTTTTCCTCTCTCTAATGGATCTCCTTAATGGCACTTCTTGAGGTTGTTGAGTTTGTTCTATATGTGGTGCTTGAGGAAGAACCCCATCAATGTTGCCCTGTTTTGGAACAATGTCAGGAATAATAGCCTGAACATTATTGTCTAATACCGGAATTGTTTCTTGAATAGTGATAGGTACATGGACTTGATCACGGTCAATAACAGGTTTTTCTTTAAAGACAACATTCCTTATCTTTCTTTCCCCCTCAAACTCAACTTCCTCAAGGAATCTCGTATTTCCCGTTTCAAAAAAGGATCTTGATGTGGGATTGTAAAACTTATACCCCCGAGAGCGTTTAGTATAACCAATGAAATAGCAACTAACCGTTCTTAAGTCCAATTTTCTTTCATGCGCCTATAAGGTCGTGCCTCAACTGGACAACCCCAAATGTGCAAGTGTCTTATACTAGGCATTTTGCCAGTCCAAAGCTCATAAGGGATTTTGGTTACTACTTTGCTTGGTACCCTATTAAGGATATAAACTGCGGTATTTAAGACTTCTCCCCAAAGTGACTCTGACAAGGAAGAATGACTAATCATACTTATTATCATATCCTTAAGAGTCCAGTTTCATCATTCTGTAACACCATTCATGCTGGGTTTACCCGGCATGGTGTATTGCGGGATAATTTCACACTAATTGAGGAAAAGTGCAGAAGGTCCTGGATGTTGCTCTCCTGATCCGTCATTCTGCCATTGTATTCACCACCACGATCAGATTTGACTGCCTTAATTTTCTTTCTAAGTTGAAGTTCAACTTCAGCCTTGAAAGACTTGAAAATGTCTAGGGATTGAGACTTCTCATGTATTAAATATAAGTTACCGTAACTAGAGTAATCATCTATGAACGTAATAAAGTATTGTTGTCCATTCCAAGAAGGCGTAGGGAAAAGACCACAAATATCCGTATGTATTAGTTTTAAGACATCCTTAACTCTTTTGGCACCTAATTTCCTTATGTTTGTTTATTTTCCTTTGATACACTCAATACAAACTTGAAAGTCTGATAAATCTAAGGGTTCAAGAATTTCATCTAATACAAGCCTCTGAATTCTCTGTTTAGAGATATGGCCTAAACGCTTGTGCCATAAGGCGGCTAAATTCTCATTTAGTTTTCTTGTACCTTTTGAACTTGTTTGCATTATTTCATTATAGGAACTAACAATTTTAAACATATATAGATTATCAATCAAAGAACCAGAACCAACAACACATGAATTTTAATAGAGACTAACTTTATTATTTTCAAATGAACAAGAAAAACCTAATTTGTCCAAACTAGAAATAGAAATTAAATTCCGTCTGATTGATGGTGCAATAAATGTCTCAAACAAATCCAAATGAAATCAGTTTTCAATTGTAATCTAAAAGTTGCTATAGCTTCTACTGCAACTTTATTGCCATCGCCCACAAAGATGAATCTTCCGTCATCACTTGGCAGTCGGCTCCACAGGCAACCCTGCATAGACATACTTATGTGAGTAGTAGCACCAAAATCTACCCACCAAGTATCCTTAGGTACAGAAGCTAAATTAATTTCAGAACAAACTAAAGTGAGAAGCTTATCCTTTTTTACACGCCAGGCGGCGTACTTGGGACACTCTTTCTTTATGTGTCCTGACTTCTTGCAGAAGTAGCAAGTAAATTCTTCATCCTACTTCTTCTGTTTCTTCTGATGAAAAGAACCTTCTGCAATATCCTTAGCTCTCTTATTCTTCTTGTTCTGAGAGGTCGAAGCCAAGTGAGCACTTTCTGTCTTACCTCTCTATAGCCTATCTTCCTCTTGCACACAATGAGATATAAGCTCATTGAGGGGCTATTTTATCCTTCTGAGTGTTATAACTCACCTTGAATTACCCAAAGTGTGCAGGAAGAGAGATCAAAACCAAGTGTACGAGTAAGTCCTCAGACAGCTCTAACTTGAGTGACTTGAGCTTTGATGCAAGATTAGACATTTCCATAATGTACTACCTTATGTTCCTTTTGCCCTTATATTTCATCGAGACGAGTTTGGCCAAAAGGTTACTCGCCTCCAACTTTTCATTCTTGGCAAAATATTGCTCAATTTCCTCAAGGAACTTCTTGGCATTCTTGCTCTCAGCAATAGAGCCCGGAAATGCTTCCAGAATGGAGCGCTTCGTGATCATCAAGCACATTCGGTTAAAGTGATCCCACTTTTCAATTTTAACTTCATCAGGGTTTTTCAGAGTAGGAGTGGGTCACTTCATCCTAAGTGCCAGATCTAAATCTATACAGCCGAGAATTATCTCCACGACTTCTTTCCAGGCTTTGAAATTTGTCTCATTCAGCATTGGAATGGTATTGACTTGAGCAGAAATATTTGCAGCACTAACAACGGAAACTGGATAGAGAACAAAATAAACAAACATATTCACATAAGTAAGCACGTCAATAAAAATAAGACAAGAAAAATTATCCAGAATTGAGAATCCATCACAAGATATCTAGCATAATATTAATTCCTAGTCTTTGGACAGATAAATTAACTGTAAGTGGTACTCTCAATACAATGACCAAATATTGATGATAAGTTCTATCGAACAACAACCTTTCTTTGGACCGACTATTGTTTACATGAAAAATAAAAACTTTATAATCATCATATATTCACCACCGCATGCATGTCATTATTTGGCCAAATTATGTCTTCCTTTGGGCTGAGCACAGTTAGCATAAATAACTTCACGCAAACATCTATGTAATTTTAATCAAATAAATTTACACAACAGAGGTTACTTTGGCAACATGTTTTTTCAATTAACTTAATTAAAAATACTAGACCAACAAAAAAAAAAATTTATTAGTATAGGTCACAATCGTATTACTCAACACGACCTGGCCGTGTTCCATTCTGTTAAGATTACCGGATTCAGTCTTAACGTATTACGACCATGGACTCTAACATGGGTAGACCGTGTAGCTTACTGGAAAAATTTTACTTTTTGCAAAAGAAAATACAGGTTTCGTGCAACAACTGTGCAACAAATACACACATTCTCGGTCAATACATTCTTGTGCAGTAAAAAAAAAGGTAAAAGCCCTAAATTTCATAATTAGGGTTCATGAATATTGAGAGAAACAATCATTATAGGAAGATAAAAAAAAATACCCTAACTGTGCTCCGAAAAATTCATAAATCCTAATAATCTAACAACGATGGCCGCTCTGATACCACTTGTTAGAAATTGATTCTTTAATTCTTTAATCTTTAAAACAAATTCTAGAAGCATACACCTTAGAACAAAACACCATAAAACCTAGGATCTACATCATACCAGATTATCAAAGATTCTTGAATTTTCATAAATACCTAGATCCATAGCTATTGATTACCAACTATTACGGAATTTTTGCGGCAATCAATCACGAACAAATGGGTGGTTTGTGATCTTCCTCAACCAAATCACCTTAGCTTCTCAATGGGACCGTCGTCTTTCTTCCAGATGGGGAAAAGGAAAACTGTGTTATGATTTAATATATTGGGGACCATAACCGTTTCTGACGTATATTAACCAATTAGGGTTCCCATAATCTCCTAATAGGTCAATATGGTATCTACTCATTAAGCTCACATTAAGTTATGAAGTCTACGGGCTCACTAAATTAGATCACTTAATAACAAGTACAGTAAATTAAATAGCTAATATAATTATCAATTAAATATGATGTCTAACATTAATTAAGAAACATAAATTTCCTAACAACTGAGAATTAGGGATTATTCAGAATAATTTTTTTATTATTTTGTTTTATTATATTTTAATTAAACAAGTAAATCATAGTTTATTATAAAAGATAAAGGAGATTCACAATACTTGTTGTGGATAATAATGAATGACTGAGAGAGAAAGAGAAATATATTTTAAATGTCTTGCTTTGAATGCATAAAAGAATTTCTCAATTATTGATTTTCTCCTTCTTAATTATATCATCATTTCCACAACGGAAAGCTTGTAAAATAGTTTGACAACTAATGAAATTCGTGATGAAAATATTGTCTATTGAACAAAACAAGATAGCTAGATGATGGTTACGCATTTAGCTTACGGTAAATTACAATTTGTCCTTCTTTAATTTGGTCTTATTTCACTTATCACTATGTGATTAAATATGTGGCACTTTTGCCCCTAAGCTTTGTTCTATTAACGCACACTCCATGTGATTTATTTATTCATATTATACATCATGTTTATGAAGACAACTTTGTAGCCTTATATATATGTATGTGTGTGTGTGTAAAAAATTAGAGTGATTGAATGGTTGTTTTAGTCTAAGGTCATGGTAAACTTACGAATTCAGTTAGCACTTACAAGAAATTTAAAAAGATAACTCACTAATAAGATTCAAACGGTGATTAAGTGAGTCAACTCCTATTAACATATTATTTTTAAGATAAAATTTACGTACACCCAATAAATTGATATAATGTTTACAAACATATGTGCATAAAATATATATGTAATACGAGAAGCATCAAGTTTTGGAGTTGTTTTTGTTACCACAGTTTCTCCTTTAAGTTTTCCAAGATTGAGAAATATTAAACTTTTGTCTCAATTTTGAAATCATTTACGTGAATTTTGCATAAAATATTTTTGTTGCAAACATATATAGTATAAATTGATAAAAAAAAAAAATGGAAGCGATATCATGTAGTAAAAGTATTTGTTTTTAAAATGACAGCTTAGTAAAATAAAATGCTGTGTTGTAATGCTATATTCTTTAGTTATAGATGGGAAAGCTTAACACCCAGTTATGTTTAAGGACTGCGAGGAAATATGTTGTAGTAAACAGGATATCACGATGACTACTGTAATAAAAGTTTGACATACCTTGATTACCTTCGGACTCTGACCCTCGCCGAGAGTGTAGTACTTTTAAATTTTACATCCCCCGGCCCCCCCCCCCCAAAATGGAGAAAAAAAAAAAGCTAAATGCCGGCTTTTCTAAGTTAATTGAATAGAGCAGCAGGCAATACTAAATGTAGTAGTTGGTGGTCGGAATAAGGTTTTTAAAGTGATCAGAAGATGTTAAAGTAAAATCTATGAATGTCTTCCTGTCTGGTAAAACCTCATTAGTAATCTCTGGCCTTTTTCAATCTTAGGTTTGAACATAAAATCTGGAAAGTTCTCACATTTAAAAAAAAAAAGTAAATAAAAGCTTATATCATAAAATCCATTCAAAGCTAATAGCTATTATAACATTTGTTGTGTTATTTCAATGAGATTAATTTTGAATTATTATTATTATTATTGTAAAATTTTGTATATTATTATTAAATTATGTATTGACAAATTATTTAAAAAAATGAGATTTTTAAAATAGTTATTATTATAATAAACTTATTTAATAATGTCACAATGTTGAATAATAATATTACATTGAATCAAAATCAAATCCTATTTCAATTTGCTCCAGTTTACTATCCGATTGCAATTAAATAACCATTAATAACCTTTTGACTTGTTGGGATAACATGAATCGTAATGATGGTAAAAATTACGCTTTTCTGCGTTCGCAGTAAATAGGAGTCCAGAAAGCTGAAGGGTTTGTTTTAAGCAAGATGATTAAGGGTGTGTTTATTTGTATTATTTTGACAAAAAAAGTTTTTTTAATGAAAAAAATGTTTCTTAAATACTTTTAATTATTTGGATAAATTTATTAAAATAAACAGAATTTAAAAATAAACAGTTTTCTGTCTTTTACAAAATGTTAGAATGAATTGTCTATGAAAAAAAAAAAAGAGTGATACAAAATGACTTTCTTTTACTACCTTAAATTTATTCAAAACGCACCCTAAATTCGAGCTCAGGCTTTGTACAAAGAGAAAAATGGACCACGTGTATTATTGTCCTTTAACGGTACTTTTGACATCTTTGTCTATGCTTTGCGTGCTCCACTAGTTTGCCTCAAGGCTCAGACAGCTTCACTTCTTTTTCTTTTCCTTTAAGTGCTTGTCCCTTCTCAGATATATGCAAACAGGACTGTGGATGTAGGTCCATAGAAAGAAGTAGGGCTTTATTAATTCCCCCCTATCGCTTTTGTAATTTTGTAATGCTGAAATGGTTGGACCACTGTACATATGCCAGTTTCTGGTAACCTTTTGTACGTTGCTTATTTAATTATATATAATATAATATATATTATTATAATAATTATAAATTATAATTATATTTATTAATTTATTATAATATATTAATATATTTTTTAATTAAATTTTAATAAACAGCATTGCCATAATAAGTTCATTCTCACTCTAATCTTTGAATTGACTTGAAAATTGCTAAGCAACTTGATATATCTTCAAGTCCCTCATCGACCAAAAATTTTGTCTATAGCCTTACTTTCTACGATCTTTTGTGGATAGAAAGACTGTAGTAAGAAAGTGAGCAACTCGAGCAGTATATCTCCAGTCCCACATTTTCAATCTATAAAATTAGAATCTGGGTCGTTAAATTATAACAAAGGTCGATGTGGGCAGTATTGAGTATAAAATTAGTCTATGTTTAAATTATAACAAAAGAGTCTATTGGCTTATTTAGGCTTTTTAAGCCATTAGTATGTAAATATATTTGCATGTTGACTATTTAAAGCGTTTGTAGGTCTGTTGGCTATTTATTAAGCCTATTTAGCCTTTTTAATTATATAATATAATATATATTATTATAATAATTTAAATTATAATTTATTAATTAATTTACGTTGCACAGCAGTGCCATAGTTCATGCCTTTGTGTCTTACTGACTTTGGATTAGTGACTATTTTCACTCTTTCGTCATCCTAATTGTCCTTTTCGTTTGTTATAAAGACTTAGTGTGAAATGGATAAAAAAATAGGTTAAAATGCAAGGAAAATGGTAATGGGATTCGATATTCTGAGATTAAGTAATCTCCTAAAAAAACTTGATACCACTTGAGTTATGGCTTTTGAATGCTATGACCCGTTTGTTTGTATAATTGTACTGTTCTGTACTAAATTACTGATTTTTAATTTATTATTAAGTTATCGTGAGAAAAATAAGGATTTAATTTAAATGTATTGTTAGTGTAAAAAAAAATTATATTATCATTTAATTATGTATTACTATATTATTAAAAATATTTAACTTGTACAATAATTATCACAAATATATATATATATATATATATATAGATTAATGATCTAAAAAAATTTACATTGATAATATATTAAAATTAAACTCGAAAAAATAAACCAAAATACATTGGCAGCTTGTTTTGTGTTTTTTTTTTGGTATTGGCAACTTGTATGATTTGGAATTGGGACAGGAGGCCATATTGGATAAAGATCCCGGCCCATGTTAATTCATGCTGGGCCTGACTCACATGAAACTTTACCCAAGTCCGTTCCTGTAATGCAAAGAGTGAGTTACTTCTCTGGGTCTCTTGGGTTAAGTTAAGAGAACAATTTTTAAATTCAACAATTACAAACTTTCACACTTGTGAATAACAATCAAATATTCGAAATTGCGTACTTTTAAACAATTTATTAGAATTTATTTAAAAAAAATTGATAAATGTAATAAGTACCCACCAATATACTATTTTTAAAAAAGTATTCTATAAAAAAACGAATTTTTATTAGTAATTAAATATTTTAAATAATTATATTATAATAAATAATAAATAGATAAAATTTTAAACCCTAAATTTCAAACAAATATCACTTCTAAAGTTTTAAGATTAGCGTGGGAAATTTTTTAAAGAGTATCAAGGAAATTCATTAAATAAACTTCAACCTGTTTTCTGGAATCTCAAACATATCGCTAACCTGATCAATAATATTACTAGAATAACTTATCTACTATTTTTTATTAAAAAAAATAAAAATCTTGTTTTGATCCCTCACTCATATATACTTTCATTCTTAATTTATTCCCTCACAAATTAATTTATACAATTTAGTGTCTCATCATTTAGTATGCCTTGCAGCAGTGTGATTACACAAAGAAGCTCTGACTTGCAGGGGGTTACAGTAAGGTAATTCCAAAAGAAAAATGATACTCCTACATCATTTTTCATAAAACATTATTTTTTACATCATTTTGAATGGTTGTGATTAAGTGAGAAAAAATTATAGAAAAAAAGTTATATGATTAATGGTATGATTTTTTTTTGGACAAAATTAATGGTATGATGAATAGTATAAAAAATGATGTAAGAGAAAAATAATATAAGAAAATTATGGTTGATTCCAAAATATCAAACAAAAGAGATATTAACATATCTATAATTGCTTGGTTTTATCTCAACTAAATTTTGCACTCATGCGATACACAGATAAATTAAGAATTAAATGATAAAAATAAATATAATTAAAATAAAAAAATTATTAAATAAAATATTTGTAATAATTCATCATAAAAAAAATATTTATAAGTTTAGTTTAAAAATATAATGATAATGATAATGATAAATATTTAGTCAATTGTTATTAAATTGATTGATTTTGCTAGAGAGACTATAGATGATAAAATTATCAATATAGATATTATAAGAAGAAGATTATTGAACAAACCAAATTAGTTAAAAAGTATATGAAATACAAATTTGATTGTCGAGAATTAAAAATAACATAAAATAATAGACATAATTAAGTATTTGATCATTATCTGACAATCATATAATAACTTTTCATATATTTGAAATCAAATTTATTTGAATTTATACCGAGTAAGTATAGGTATCAATTATAACATAAATCATAAAAGGTATCAATTAATACATTATTTTCATATTTGAAATAGAAAGAAATCAAATCTAATTATTTAAATCATACCAAGAAACATATGTTTTGGCTTGGATGATTGAGAAGGAAAAACTTTAGTAAGAAAAAAAATGAAACCCTATTTTTATTTTCTTCTCAAATGATTGTATTATTTTAAATTTTATTATTTTCTATTTGATTATAGAGTGTTTTTATTTATTTATGTGATGAGATCTTTAACATTTAAAGACACATGTAT
This sequence comes from Ormosia semicastrata, assembly GCA_029884595.1. Lineage (NCBI taxonomy): Eukaryota > Viridiplantae > Streptophyta > Magnoliopsida > Fabales > Fabaceae > Ormosia > Ormosia semicastrata. Next base: position 15,608,064 of record JAQQTO010000037.1, read on the forward strand.
ACATTTCTTTAAATTATAATGTGAGATGTCACATGATAATTATTGAGAGTACATGTTTGTTACATGACAATATTTAATACATTTGATCATATATATCAAATGTGATAATGTCATGATTTTAAAGCATGTGTCTTCTTTTTATATATTATATAATATGATTATATGTTTTTTTTATTTTCGATTTATAAAAGTGTTTTTGATTGGTTCATCACTTGATATCACGTTGAACTTCAAGATATAATATCGGGGTCTTTTAAAATACTTGCTTGAATGATTCTTAATTGTCCCTTTCGTTTTCTCTTTTCTTTTTGTTATTTTTCTAACCCATTTTTTCTTTTCAATTTTGTAATTGGATTTTAGTTTTTTATTGTTGTCGTGGCTTCTATTAGAGGACTAAGTTGTCTTCTTTCCTGCTCATTCGAAAGGAATTTAAAAAAAAAAAAAATTCACATGGGCTCTTTTTTCCTCTTTGTATTTGTATTTTTTTAGTTTTATTTTTTGAATTGTTTACTTGGTTGGCTACTTGATTATATTTTTATACACCTGAAATATTAAAGTTGTGCCTAATTTATTTAAACGGGAAACTCTGACAATGACTGATAATTCAAAGAGAGAGCACAATGAGCAACAAGATTATAGCGAACTTGTGAATAATGTGGATTAGGAATCCTATGAATTCGTGTGTGATGAACAATATTTACATGATAATGTTGTAACAGCAGAGAAAGTAACTATGACTCATGAAAATATTGAAAGAGTGCAAGAGGAGGTAATATGTGAGTCAAAGTCAAATGTGGTTGTTGGAGATATTATGCTGCAGAGTACAAGTTTAGCTTGTACTGGACCTTTATCTTGTAGTTCTAACACCACAATTGGACAAGAAGAACAAAAAAATGATGGTAATGCCCAATATGTTATTTTTGAAGAGCATATAATGGACCCAGATGATGCCAATGATGACCAAAAGGATGAATATGATAGTTGTGAAGATGAAGCATACAAAATGAGTTGTAAAGACTATTCTGATGATGATGATGATGACTTGTTTGATAAGTACACCGAATGGAAAGAAGTTGAGGAAGCTAGAAGAGACCATGAGTCGTCATATAGCAGAATCATAATGAGGTATTTGAAACTAATTTTATTGGAAATCCATTTGAGGGAGAAGACAAGTATGAATCTGAGGAGCTAAATTCTAGTGTTGGGTCATCTAATGAGGAAGGTGTACAAAAGAAGAAGTTGAAATGGCCCGAGTTCAATTCTAATGTAAAGTTTGGTGATGTTAATTTTGAGCTTGGGTTAGTCTTTGCAACTCTAGACCAAATCAAACAAGCTATAAGGGACTACAGTGTGCATCTAGGTAAGCAGGTAAAATTTGTGAAGAATGATGCTATATAAGATGCAGGGCTAGATGTAGGGATGGTTGCCCTTGGGAAATTATGTGTTCATGGGCTAAGGATCTCAAATCATTTCAAGTGAAAACAATGAAGAATGTACACACTTGCAGTAGGACAATGAAAGTGCAAAAGGCTAGCTCTAGTTGGCTAGCAGATAAGCTAATACCATATCTAAGGGTAACAAGTAGACCTCTTGGAGATGACGTAATCAATCATATTAAACAAACGTATGGATTGAATGTTACAGCTACAAAGGCATATAGAGCATGGCAAAAGGCAAAAACTATTATAGAAGGATCTGGGAGGAAGCAATATCATCAACTAAGGGACTATCTTCAGGAGTTAAAGAATTCAAACAGAAGAAACACTATTTTGTTAAGTGTTAATAGGCCTGTAGCAGAATTGCCCCCAATTTTTGATAGATTATATATATGTTTTGAGGCTTGCAAGAAAGGGTTTTTAGGTGGGTGCAGACCAATGATTGGTCTTGATGAGTGTTTTTTGAAAGGGTACTATGTTGGATGCTTATTTGCAGCAGTTGCACAGGACGAAAACAATGGATTCCTGCCCATTGCTCTAGCTGTGGTTGACTTAGAGAGCAAAGATACATGGACCTAGTTTCTTACTATGCTATTGGAGGACATCGAATCACCTGAACAAAATAGGTGGGAGTTTATCAGTGATAGATAGGAGGTGAGTAAAATCTTCCCCAAATTGAATTTATCCTTAACAACATCAGTATCACTCATATTTGGCTTTTAAATTATATTACAGGGCTTGGTTCCAGCATTTGAACACTTACTTCCATCTGTAGAACATAGGTTTTGTGTAAGACATATATGGACTAACTATGCTAGAAAATATAAAGGAAAAAAATACAAGGATAGGCTATGGAAATGTGCAAGAGCAACCACAATACCTGAGTTTCAAGCAGAGATGAATTCACTAAAGGAATTTAGCGAAGATGCATGGAGTTTCCTGGCAAATATCAATCCTAAATTGTGGACTAGGGTAGCTTTTAGTACTTATACAAAGAGTCAAGTGCTCACCAATAATATGTGTGAACAGTGTCAGTCAGATTATATCACGACATAATTAGCCTATCTATTTATGGCATGATTTGTGTTTTATAGCTGTAAATATTGTGTGATTAGTTGTATATTTTAGTTAGACAGAATTGCTGAGATTCAGCCATGTAATTAGCTTATATTTTAGCTTCCTATTTAGTTAGACAGAATTGCTGAGATTCAGCCATGTAATTAGTTACATAATTGTTATATAATGAAAAGAATCCTCACAAAGAGGGCACTCATTCAATACGATTGACATGGTATCAGAGCGTTAGGTTTTCTGGGTCAATTTCCTCTGTGGTTGTGAGGGTCGTTGAGTCAACTCCAGCAATCTTCTTTGGTTGTGGGAATCTCTAGGCATTAGAGATTCATTGTGGTGTGAGTCTTGTGGTTGGTTGTGCTGGACAGATTGTACTACACACACCGTTGCTTCTCTTTCTAAGGCAAGTCAATTTTTTTTCGGCTTGCTCTCTCTGTGTTGGGCTGTTTGGGCTTTCAGTTGGTAATTTATTTTTTTCTACCTTGTCCTTTTTCTTGTGCTACGAGATCATGACTACCAACTCAGATTCATGTGTCGCATCATGACTGTCAACTCAGATTCTTGTGGTGTGCAGTTCACAGGTAAAAATTATGGTACTTGGGAATTTCAATTCCGTGTTTTTGTTATGGGCAAGGAGTTATGGGGCCATATTGATGGAAGTGACCCGTCTCCCACTGAGCTTTCTAAATTGGCTCAGTGGAGGGTCAAAGATGCTAGAGTAATGTCATGGATCTTAGGATCTATTGACCCTCAGATTGTGCTAAATCTGAAGCCATACAAGACTGCTAAAAGTATGTGGGAATTTTTAAAGAAAGTTTATGATCAGGACAACACAGCCCGACGTTTTCAGTTGGAATATGAGATTGCCAATTACATTCAGGGTGATCTCTCCATTCAAGATTATTTTTCTGGGTTTCAGAACTTATGGGGTGAATTTGCTGACATGGTTTATGCTAAGGTGCCAGAAGCATCTCTCTCAGCTGTTCAGGAAGTTCATACACAGAGCAAGAGAGACCAATTTTTGATGAAATTACGGCCTGAATTCGAGGCAACTCGCTCTAATTTGATGAACCGTGATCCTTCTCCTTCCTTGGAGGTGTGTTTTGGAGAATTACTTCGGGAGGAGCAGCGGCTAGCAACACAAGCTAAATTTCAGCAAGATAAAATGACATCTAATGTCGTGGCATATGCAGCTTATGGGAAAGGCAAGGGTAGGGATATACGGAAGGTTCAATGCTTTAGTTGCAAGGAGTATGGGCACATTACTGTCCACTGTTCAAAGAAATCTTGCAATTACTGCAAGAAGCCAGGCCATATTATCAAAGAATGTCCTATTCTTCCACAGAACCGTCAAGCTCATACTCATGCCTATCAAGCTACGGTTGGTTCTTCTTCTTCTGCTGGTCCTTCTACAGTTGGTGATCACTCTGTTCTTACTCCAGAGATGGTTCAGCAGATGATTATGTCAGCCTTTTCTGCCTTAGGGCTCCAAGGTAATGGTATTACTACATCTCAATCTTGGCTTGTTGATTCTGCTGCATCCAATCATATGACCAGATTGTCCAACACTCTTTGCAATGTTCGTCCTTATCATGGTTCATCTCAGATTCAGATAGCTAATGGGAGTCACTTAGCTATTAATGAAGTTGGGGATATTAATTCTTCTTTCAAAGATGTTTATGTATCTCCTGAACTTTCTACTAGTCTTATCTCAGTAGGCCAATTAGTTGATGATAACTATGATGTTCATTTTTCTCGTGATGGTTGTCTTGTGCAGGATCAGGTGTCGGGAAAGATAATCGCAAAGGGGCCTAAAGTTGGAAGACTTTTTCCTTTACATTTTTCCATTCCAAATTTATCTTTGGCTTGTATGACTGTTAATTGCCAGAGTGAAATATGGCACAAACGGTTGGGTCACCCAAACTCTGTTGTTCTGTCTTATATGTTAAATTGTGGTTTGTTAGGCAATAAAGAACATGGTTCTAAAGATTTGTCATTTGACTGTTCGATATGCAAACTTGGTAAAAGTAAAACTCTTTCATTTTCTTCTCATGGTAGCCGTGCTGCAAAATGCTTTGATATTGTGCATAGTGATGTCTGGGGTATCTCTCCTGTAATTTCTCATGCCCAATACAAATATTTTGTGACCTTTATTGATGATTTCAGCCGATATACTTGGGTCTATTTTCTTCGGTCCAAATCTGAGGTCTTGTCTGTTTTTAAGACATTTGTAGCATATATTGAGAACCAATTTTCTACAGGTATTAAGATTTTTAAAAGGATGAATATGATTACTAGTTGTGGGGAATACATGTCCCAAGTTTCATAATTTCTTACAACATAAAGGCATTGTGTCTCAAAGATCTCGTTCTGCCAAAATGGTGATAGAACGTAAGAATGACACCTATTGGACTTGTTCGCATTTGATTGCTTGAGTACTGTTCCTTCTAAATTTTGGGTTGAGGCATTATCTACTGCAGTTTATTTAATTAATAGACTGCCTTCTCAGGTATTGAATTTTGATTCTCTTTATTTTCATTTACATCATCAGCATCCTAGCTATCTTAATTTACACACTTTTGGATGTGTTTGTTTTGTTCATTTACCATCTTATGAACGTCACAAACTTTCTGCTCAGACTGTTAAATGTGTTTTTATGGGTTACAGTATTTTCCACAAAGGCTATGTATGTTATGATCCTGGTTCTAACAAATTTCGTACTTCTCGTAATGTTGTTTTCTTTGAAAACCAATATTACTTTTCTACTCATGTTGAGACCTTGCCTGAACTTAGTGTTCTTCCTTGTTATGATGAATTACCTCCTTCTCCTGAACGGTTCAAACCCGGATTTGTGTATACTCGACGTCAACCAACTTTGCCCCCTCTAGAGCTTGATCCTTCCTCCACTCTACACCAAATCAAACGACGTGGCTCCTGCACCTGCTCCTCGACGCTCTGCACGAGTATCACACCCTCCTGATTGGTATGGTTTTAATGCTACTTTAACTTCTATTTCTATTCCTACATGTTTTTCTGAGGCTGTTAAACATGAATGTTGGCGGAAAGCAATGGATGAGGAACTTAGGGCTCTCCAAGACAATCTTACTTGGGATGTAGTTTCTTGCCCATCTACGATTAAGCCCATCGGTTGTAAATGGGTTTACTCGATCAAGCTCCGCTCTGATGGAAATCTAGACAGGTATAAAGCACGGTTGGTTGCACTTGGGAACAAGCAAGAATATGGGGTGGACTATGAGGAGACTTTTGCTCCAGTAGCCAAGATGACTATGATGCAATGCTTCTCTCTAAGGCTTCACAAGTGGCCGCTTCATCAAATGGACGTCAAAAATGCATTTCTTCATTGTGATCTCAAAGAGAAAATTGAGATAATGGCTCAACAAGTAGTTTTTCCCTCTTCTTGAGAATGTATGTAAGTTGAAGCGATCTCTCTATGGGTTGAAACAAGCTCCCTGAGATTGGTTTGATAAGTTCCGCACATACATGGCAAATTAGGCTTTTCCTTTCAAAAGCAAAGTCAATATGACTTTCTTTGTTTCTTTGCAAGACATCCGCCGGTATTGTTCTTCTTCTAGTTTATGTTGATGATATTGTTATAAGATTCTAATGCTAATTTTGATTGATCGTCTCCAAAGAAAGATCTTCACGCCTCTTTTCATATGAAAGATCTTGGTCCTCTTACATACTTTTGGGATTAGAAGTTCACACTACTAATTTGGGAATCTTTTTAAATCAACATAAGTATAAGGATTTGATTACTTTATGGTCTTCAAGATACTTCTTCGGTGGATTCTAGGTGAAGTTAACACCAATATTCGTCGTGATGAGGGTGATCTTCTTTCTAAAGGGTCACGTGTATCGCCACGGTGGTTAGCTTGAACTACTTGACTATTAGCACGATATTTCATTTCTTTGTCAGTTAGTGAAATGCAACTCCACGTCATTTACACCTGCCCATTGTTCATCGTATCATACGATATCTTGAGAAGTCAAAGATACGTGGATTGTTCTTTCCTACTAGTTCTCCTCTTACTCGTTGCTTATAGTGATGACCGATGAAGTATCCGGTTGTCACGATAACTGCTCGTTAAACCGGGCTAGTGTCTTTTCTCGGGAGATTATTTGATTTCTTGAAGAGTAAAAAGGAGGCTCGTGTTAAAATCCTCTATCCCCGAATACCGTGCGATGTATCGCTTAACAAATTAGTTGGCTTTGTGGGCTTCTTGATGAGCTTTGGCTTTCTCGACCGATCCCATCCTTTCCATCCGATAACACTAGTGCTATTCCGGTGGCTAATGTTGTTAACATCTGTAGAACACAAAGCATATTGAGGTGGATTGTCACTCTATTCGAGAAACTGGACACTCGTGTCATTTCTCTTCCTCATATTTCCTTGATCTAAAGGATTAACGATATCTTTACGAAAGCCATGACTCGTCAGCGCCATCAGTTTCTTGTGGGCAAATTGATGCTTCTTGATCAACCAGCATCAATTTGAGGGGGGATGTCAGTCAGATTATATCACGACATAATTAGCCTATCTATTTATGGCATGATTTGTGTTTTATAGCTATAAATATTGTGTGATTAGCTGTATATTTTAGTTAGATAGAATTACTGAGATTCAACCATGTAATTAGCTTATATTTTAGCTTCCTATTTAGTTAGACAGAATTGCTGAGATTCAGCCATGTAATTAGCTACATAATTGTTATATAATGAAAAGAATCCTCACAAAGAGGGCACTCATTCAATACGATTGACAAACAGTTCAACAGTAAAATTGTTCAAGCTAGAGGAAAACCCATCATATCCATGATTGAAGAAATTAGACATTATGTAATGGAGAATATGACTACCAGCAGAGAGAAAATTAGAAGATTTAAAGGTAATGTTTATCCTAAAGCACAAGATAAATTTGAAACCTTAAAATGGGAAAGTAGACTTTGGCATCCACATTGGATTGGAGATCTTGCAGAGGCTCAATTTGAGGTTACCAAACACCCAGATAGGTTTGTGGTGAACTTGAGAAATCACACATGTACCTGAAGAGTTTGGGATCTGAGTGGAGTTCCATGTGTCCATCCCATAGCTGCATATGGGTATAACAATTTGCAACCTGAGGACTATATGCATCCATATATGAGATCTGATGCATTTGTTAGGACATATGAGCCATTTCTTGAAAGAATTAATGGAAGAAATTTATGGCCAGTCACTGGACTTGAACCTGTACAACCTCCAAAATTGAAAAGATCAATAGGCAGACCCAAAAAACAAAGGAGAAAATATGTGACTGAGCAACAAAGGGAGCAGTCACAGCAGCAAAAACTTGGACCAACATTGAAAAGTTGAAAAGGAGGCTAGTTCATACGTGTTCAAAATGTGGACTTGAATGCCATAATAGGAAAGGTTGTAAGGGGCCTCCAGCTGCAAAACCAATAAGTCAAAGGTAATAACATCTATTTATGACTGTGATTTAGTAAAAAAAGAAAAAGAAAAAGCTATGAATGTTTTTGTTAATTGAAAAATTAAAAAACTGAACTTAATATTCTCCTTTGATGCAAGAGAAACAAAATGCTCCACAAGAACAAGGCTCCTACGACAAGTACTAATGGGTCAACTATTGGTAGTGGTGAAGAAATCTCTGCCCCACCACATGACAATGTGAGACAAATTGAACATGTGAGTGATTCTCACTTTACACATGTTTTATATGCCCACAATATGTCCTACTTTAACTTTTTCATTTCTTACCCATGTGACAGGGAAATATGAGGAAGTGGATTCCATATATGTGGATGTCAAAAGGAACACATATTAAAGTAAATACTACAGCTGGCCAAAGCTATCCAACAGTCTCCACCAATAAAAATGACTAATCTTTGTGGCATCTCAAGTAAGACAATGCAAGCAGCAAGTCAGAGAATCAAGGAAACATTTGCACAATTTGTTGTTGGGTCACAAGAGATTGTGAGAAGCAATGAGATTAGCACAAGCTCAACAATTGGGAGCAAGAACAAAGCTTCCAAGAAGACTATGCTAACCTCGAAGAATTGTTGATGTTGCTGTATTTTTTTCCCTTTTTTTTTGGATATGACAGATTTTGCATATCATACTGTTAGACTATATTTTGGTGTTGCAATTACCCTTGTTGGAATTTTAAATATGGTATTATTTTTATTTTGGTCTTGTAAGAACCCTTTTTTTAGAAGCTTAAGTGTTGCTTAAGTGTTTCTTTTTCTTTTTTTGTCATTGTCAATACAACTTATCTTTGTCATTAGGATATCGGTGTCTGCACTATTTACAGCAGGTTTGGTAAAACTTAATTTATTGTTGAAATAGCTTTTTTTTGAAAAAAAATTATTTCAACAGTTTTATAACATGTTTGACAAAATTAACTTCAATTTTTACATGAAATTCAATACATTATAAAAGCTTTTTCTTCATAATGCTGAAGATTGAAACTTATGATTTTAGTTTATACATTATTCCTTACACTTTGAAATGTAAATATCATTTTGTCTTCAATCAAATAACTTTTTAATCATTTTATACTTATTTTGATAATTTAATGCATAAAAGTGATTTTTTATATCATTCAAATGAAACATATTAACTTAAAATTACTATTCAGCTAACATATCCAAACATAAAAATGAATCGATTATAATCGATTATAACAAAAAAAATTTATACAATAATCAATTATTGAAATAATCAAATTTTCACAGTTATTCCAAATACACACTTAATGCTTTTGGCTTAGAAAAAAAATGTATATACAATGACAAAAAAATGATATTACAGTAAAATACTTGTACACAACAGTTTTCATGCATTCAAAATGTAAAATTCTATTGATTTGATACATTCCAATACATCGAAGTATCACATAATGTATATATATATTCAACAAAGTTATTCTTTTCTAATACAAGTAACTAAGCTATGTTACACTACTAGATGTGCACAAAGAATCAAATCTATACATATCTAATACATGCAATTGAGTTTTGTTAGAATCTCTTTGTTGTTACTTTATGGCCCCAATTGCTTTAGGACTTCAGAAGAAGAATTCAATGGCTTAAGTTTATTTGATTTGTTCTTGTCCTTACTTCATTTTTCACCTTTGATGGGGCTCCTCCACTCCAACGATCTCATCAACCCTTTGTCACCAACATAGAAACAAAGAAAGTAACTGCAAACTTTTGATGAGATTCCACCGCTGTAACTTTGAACTTGAAACTCCATTGAGTGTCAAAGATTTCCTTGTAGATGTCCTTTAATCTTCACAAAAACAAAAAGTCAAATATGTGCTTTAAGATTTGACTAACTAAAATTACTATAGCATCTCAATTAAACTTAAAAAGAAATAAATATGAAGAAGAATGGACCACCAATATACCATTAACAAAGAGGCCAACTTTTTTTATAAGGAATAGGTGCTGTAAACACACAACTACAGACCACCAATCTTCAATTTCTTCATGTCCATTGGGTGTTGTAAATGCACAACTATATTTTGCAAGATACTTTAATATAGACCTCTAGGCTCTTGCTCTTTAATCTATTAGAAAATGCATAGCAATCGAAATTTCATCTTTCATTAAACAATTTTGCAACTCAATCAAGATTGTACTTGTAAACTACTTGAGTCATGAGAAACAGATGAGTAAATAGTAAATTTACAAAACACCAATTTTAGATACAGACCATGAGTTATTCATCCTTTGATGTCCACAACAAAGTTCTACAGAGTAATTAAAAATCATAAAAAAATTACTTTTGAAGCCAATAAACAATCATGAGATAATTGAATAAATAAATAAAAACTTAGAGTTGAATTCATAGTATATGACAGGAGAAAAAATAATAAGAATAAAGAGGATTTCATACCAAGAAATTCTTACGATTTGTGCAGATGGTGACTTTGTGACTTGTAAAATTGCAAATTAATGAGGTCAATGACAAGTCTCTCCTGGTGAGGTTGATGACAAGTGCTCACCCGAACTAAAACATTTTTCAAAAACAAAAACCAGAAAATTGAGATAAAATCAACAATAATAGATATAATAATATCCCTTTTGTTTGATATTTTGGAATTACCTTATTTGAACCCCCACACGTAAGAGGTTCTTGGTTTGCTGTGATGGTGTAATCTGCTGTAAGTCATACTAATGATATTGCAAATTAGGGTAAATTTTTAACCAAGAAAAAAAAAAGATGAGTAGGAAAATAATATTGATCGTCATGCTCTGTAAGATGATATGTAAGTATTTTATTTTATTTACTAATGCTAATTTAACGACGAGTTGATGGAGGGATTAAAAGAAAAAAGTTTGTCCACTCCCCACAGTCACATCTTGCTGCTGGACAGGACAAGTTTTTTTTATTTGACAATATAATTTCGTTATTTATATATTTAAAATTTGATATTTAATTTATATTTCTTTCATATTAATATATAATATATCTGTTACACACTAAAATATAATATATTTCAATATTTATTAACACTAATATCAATATTCTGTGTTCCTTTAGAATGCTAAACACATCACACAGGACCCAACGGCCCATGACTTCCATGTCCTACTGGATATGTCATCATTATGATGACATGGATAGCAAAAAAAAAAAAAATTACGATGAAATGCAACTTCCTCCTTTGACTAAATTGCCCTTTTCTTTATACTTTATCAGGAAGCCCGACACTATTGTGAATTTGTGATAAGGAATACCTCGACGTGGAGGTTTGGCAACTAGTGGCAACCAACGATACAAGCCTTCAGCAGCTCTGACCGGTGAAGTATCCGGTCCACTGTCTAACCGGTTAAACCGGTCTAGTTAGACCGATTTTTAAAACACTGGATACAACATATTTTGAAAGAGAAAAATAAAATTTGTTATAAAGAGATAATTAGAAATATTGTAGATAGATAGTCAAGTTTCTTGAACAGGATCACCTAGACGTGGAGCTATGGCAATCTGGAGATGACGATTTAAGGGGTGGCATTCCGGTGGTAATGTTGTTAACAGTCAAGAACCAAGATAATGCAAGTTTTTATTTATAAATTTAATTTTATGATGTAAAACTAAAAGTAGAATAGTAATTAAAGTTCCAGATAAAGAAAATAGTAACTAAATTTATTTATAGTAAAATGCGATTGATATTACAAGCAATCAAATTTTTCTAGGCTAACTTGAGAAAATAAAGCAATTTTGTACGTAGCCACCTGTTTAAATTGTATGAAAATGTTTTTTTTTTAGTTACAATATAAAAATGATTTATTAGCAAACTTGAACTTAGAGTGTATATGAATTAACTGTAAGAAAAATTAATAATTAAACTTATGTACAATCGATTTTTTTAGATTAGATATATTTTTAAAAAAAAAAATTATGATAAAATTAATTTTTAAATATGTTTAAATAAAAATTAATTTTAAAATAATATATTTTATTTATATTGTATCAAAAATTATTTTTATATAATAAATTATTAGAAAAGATATGATAATCAATATTGTGTGAACTTTACATGTTTATGATTTGATTTGACACAATTCTAAATTAGTTAGAGTGTATTAAAATTTTAAAATATAGGAGAATTTACACAAAAAGAAAAAAAATATGATATGATTTTTTTAAATTATATAATATTTTATGCTTGGGTAAATTTGGTAAAAATGCTGACAACTACAAAATAATCATAAAGATTATAAGCAAAGCCAAAAAATAGCTTTTTATAAAATGATTATAAATGAAATGCAATGATTTAGTTAGTTTCCTTACTTATACCCAAACATATTATTATTTATTCAAAACAGTTTTTATCACGTAAAAGCATTAATTAGAAATAATTAAGCATTACTAAATACCCACTCAATTGATACTAACTCAATTGATGTTGATGTAAAAAAAATTAAAAACTTTTTTTATAAGTTTTTTTTTATACCTTTTCACACTCGCTACTTGGGACAATATAATTGTCCTTTTCTAAAATTACTTTTTTGCATATTCGAATGCTTAATATTACAGAAGCCTATTAATTGTTAAATTTAAACTTGCTTAATGCTTAAGTCTCCCTTAAAAATAATTTAATTAAACTTGTAAACTAATTTGATTTGAGATAATTATAAGAAAACACGTGAAATATCCATAACTTCACAATTGAGATTAAAAAAAATACATGATTGTCACATCTTTTGATACAGTTCCATTATTACAACAAACTAATTTTACACAGGTTCTTTATAGATGTGTAATTAATTAATTGACAAATTAATATAATTACTTAATTAATTACAATTAATTATTTATTAAAGTGATATAAGTATTTGATTAAATATTTGTCAAACAAATATGACTAATAAATAAATATATATATAATCAATAAATTTAAAATAGATTAATCATAAATTTGTAATTGAAATTTGTAATAATATAATAATTAAATGGTTAACAATTTGTTATCTTTTCTGCTTTTGATTTCAATTTGATTAGGTGGTACCGTGGTAGTGTGTTATTGTGATACACAATGATATTATTATGAAAAATAATGTTATTTATACATATATATATATATTATATAATTTTATATTTATATAATTTTAATGATTTAATTATAATTTATTTTATTTTATTTTTTATATACATGTACTTTGATTCTATTATGTAAATAAATATAAGTGATATGAGTTATAAAATAATATAAAAAAAATATTTTATGTAAAGAGTTGGTGGGATCCACATATTTTGATATCTTCCACGGCTCGAACTTCTTGAAATGTTTTGAGGGTTTGCGACTTTTTTTTATGTTTAAATTTTTAATTGATATATTTTAATTAACAACTATTAAAAATATATTTTTACAAAATTTTAAATTAGATATATATATATATATATATATATATATATATATATATATATATATATATATATATATATATATATTGTATTGAACAAGGCTAAAGTGGTTTGAAATGAGACAAAACTCACTAATTATGTGTAAGGGTGTCTAACGGGTCATTGATTCTAACGTTTTAACTTCAGATTTCTATTTCTAACTCAACTCTAATAAAAAATAAAATGTGAGTTGGGTTGGGTTCGAGGGTTAGGTCGAGTTAAAAATTGTTCACTTTACAGTGTGTGAGTCAAGTAACGGGTTGAGACATTTTCAACTCACACAACTCAACCCACCCACAGCTCGTTATTTTTTTTTATAAAATCAGTTTTCACTTACCTCCAATCTATAACACTCATTCCCATTGTTAAATTTTTAAAGGTTTTTTATGATGCTATTCTTACTTTTTTTGGATCATTGTATGTTACTTCAAATACTTTCTTTCATAAATTATGTGACATCAATAAGTTTATAAAGAAGTGGATTAGATGGAATGATCTAATTTTGAAGGAGATAGTCATTTTCATGAAAATGAAGTTAGATAAATATTGGGATGACATTGATGGTCTTCTAAATTATTTATTGCTTGTGCCTATTGTCCTTGATCCAATGTATAAAATAGATTATGTTGAGTTTTACTTGGAAAAGATGTATGGCTTAGAATTGAGTGTGAAAATTATGAAGAGGTTGGACGATGTTATGAGGACATTGTTTGAACATTATCAACAAATGTATCATGTTCCTCTTGATACTAGTAATTCTAGTTGTATGTCATCTGATGTTATTTCCTCTACACATGATAATGATATTGAAGATGATAATCATAGTTATAAATCCGAGTTTAAATTCAAAGGTAAGAAAAAATAACTTGCAGTAAAAAAGAATGAGCTTGAGAGGTACAAGAAGGATGATGTGGAGGATGATGTTGATGACTTTGATATTCTTACATGGTGGAGAGAAAAGACTAATAAGTATCATATTATTTCATTAATTGCTAAGGATATTTTAGCAATTCCTGTTTCTACAGTTTCATCTGAGTCGGCATTTAGTACTAGAAGGCGAGTTCTTGACCCTTTTTGTAATTTTTTGCAACCTACCACTGTTGAGGCATTGATTTGTGCTCAAAATTGGTTGAGGACTCCTAAGAAACTCATAGAGTTACGGGTTCAGATGGATGATATTGAGAAGCTTGAAACTGGTAGTGTGTTATATAGAACTCATTCAATTTATTTAATGAATTATTAATTATTTATTACTAATTGTTAATACTTTTTTGGTATGTTAAGATATGTAAGCTGTTAGAGAAGAAATTGTGGGTCTTAAACATTGATTCTTTTAACTGTTTGCGGTTTAATGGTTGACTTTCTAATTTGTATGAACTTGTTATTTCATTGTTGAGTTTAAATTTGTATGTAATTTGACAATTGTCTTGTTGATTGTGCAGACTAAGGAGGAAAGGAGGGCACGTCATCGTGTAGAGTTCTATGAGATGTCCATGGATCCTAAATACCCATGGTGGCATTTTAGGATGCTTTCTCTTTATTTTTGTATTGTTCCAATCAAGTTTAAGTGTAGGCATTGTGATGTTACTCTCAAAGTGAACAAAGAAAATAAGTTCATAAGACTTTTGATGCATCTAAGTGACCGTTGTGTTGAAAAATCAATGGATTGTTTAGATGATAAAGAGTATATGGATAAAATAGAGAGTGAAGTCAATGATTATGTTGTCATAATTCATATGACATGCGTGATGACACTGACTTTGATTGGTTAGACTAATTTGTTGTTTAAGTTATGACTAGCTTTATTTAATTTATTCAATACTTAGTAAAACTTGTTAGTTGTTAATTTGTTATGCACTTATTGACTAATGGTGTTTAGTTTATTTGATATTAAGACTTATGATGTTAATTTGTTAGATTTTGTATTTTAATTTTTTTTAAATATCGAACCCACGGGTTGGACCCCAACCCAACCCACTCTTAAGCGAGTCGTGTTGGGTCGGGTCGGGTGAAGAAAATCACTTGATCGGGTCGGGTTGAGAGAGAAAATCTTTTTCATGGGTCGGGTCCAAAAATCACGTTGAACTCACCCAACCCAATCCACGGACACCCCTAGTTATGTGAGGATGAACAATGCTTGATGAGTCTTACCGAAGGAAATTAAATTTGAATGCTCTAATCTAATAAAAAAATAAAAAAATAATACATTATTATTTCTATTATATATTAAATAATAAATATATTTATATTTATTATTAAAGATATACTAATTGAATATCAAAAAAAAAAAACTAAGCACTTCTTTAACTATTTTAATGTGTTAATACATAATTGAATAATATTATAAAAAAATTATATTAATAAATTAATAGTTGATCAAACCAACGAGACTTAATATTTTCAACCGTTTTTATTTCAAAGATAATTTTTGTTATTAAATTTATAATTAATTTTCTAAATTTATTTAAGGAAAAATTTCAAAAAACCCTATTGTACTATACGCGATGTGTATTTTAGTCATGTTACTTAAAAAATATGTAAAATGGACCTGTTACTTTGTATTTTGTGTAGAGAACTACAAAATTGTAACAGACGTTAATTTTTGGATGGAAACGAGCATGTGCACGTTTGAACTTTTGACCCCTAAACGTGGTCTTCTTCGTCCTCCCACCCAAACCCTAACCCTAGAACTCCATAACCGAAATTCCCAATTCTCTTAAGACTATTGCAACTAATATGCACCTAAGACGTCTCAATTGCCGCCAATCTAATCTATGATGACAACCACTAGCGCGATGACAACAACATTGAATCACTACTCCTCCACAATCGTAGCTTTTTGATTCCAACAAATAGAATGGAATCGACCCAAACACGACCCAATCTCTTCGCTTCTGTGCTTGCATCATGGGTTGATGGGGAATTATGCGGTCTTAGACGAATGACAGTTTCAGGTGACGTCGTTCAGTAGTGCGCAATGGTGAAAGTATTGGATGGACGACTCTTTGTTTCTGTGCTTGCATCGTGGATTAATGGGGAATCACGCAATCTTGAACGAACGACGGTTTCAGGTGACGTTGTTTGGTAGTGCGCAATGGTGGAGGTCTTGGGTTCGTGAGGCTTCGACAATAGAATTCTAGGGTTAGGGTTTGTGTGAGAGGAAGAAGAAGACCGCGTTTGAGGGTAAAAAATTCAGACATGCACGTGCGTTGCACATGCGTGTTTCCATCAAAAAACTAACGTTCATTACTATTTTGTAGTTCTCTGCACATAACGTAAAAGTAACAAGTTAATTTTGTACATTTTTAAAGTAACATGACCAAAGTACACATAATGTATAGTACAATATTTTTTTTTGAAGTTTTTCCTTCATTTAAAATTAGTCAAAATATTGACATGCAGAATAACAAGCAATGGCATGGCCATAAGGCCTTTTTTTTTAAAATGACATTAAATACATATTTATACATATATTACTTATATTTATATAATTTTTATTATTTGAATATAACTGATTATATCTTATTTTTTTATAAAAATATCCAAAATTTTTCATTTTACACAAATATATAGGAATGTGACTCTATATTTTGAGTGTGAAACGTCAAACACATAAGGACGCGCGTACGACACATGCATGATGCATCCTACTTGTCCGAATGTGTTTGATTAAAAAATTATTTTTTTAGCTTAGACACGTCTTGGACACGGCTTGAGTACGACCTATTAATATTTAAAAAAAAAAGTTTCCATGACTAACGTCTAATTATTAAGCTCGTAACTCACCTAAGTCCAATCATATGACTAACGTCTCAAGTCATTATTTTCACATATCAATATTTTAAGTTTTATCTTTTCACATATTACTATTATGCTTTTAAGTTTTATCTTTTCACATACCACTATTTTCACTTGCTCATTCTACCTCTGCTTGTACCAAACCGTCCACTTTGTTGTTACCGAAACTTGTCTCACACTACTATTTCCTCTACTTAATTTTTTTGGATGCACATGTACTTATACATTGTTAATTATATTATGAGAAGTTGGTTTTATGAGATTTTTTAAAAAATATCAATAGAAATTATGCTCCATATTTTTTTGAGAGAGACTTATTAAGTAGCAGATATTAACACATATATATATATAAGATATTGTAAATCTTTAAGCTTATAAAAATAATATTAATAAATTATGAATTTTTTCCTTAAATTTTGTAATATATATATATATATATATATATACATAAATCAAGTTTTTAATTTACTTTTATATATATATATATATATATATGTCTTTGATATATTGTGTGTGTGTGTCATATAATTTTTTTTATATTGTGATCTCTATATCCAGATCAGTATCGTATCGTATTCTATATTCATATCTATCTTTGTATTTCATAAGTTTATACTCACTGAAGTGATGGAAAATGTTTTTTATCTAATAAAAATATTTATAATTTTTATCTATTGTATCTTAATATGAGATAAATATTAAATTATATTTTATGTGATTGTAATATTTTTATGAAATATAGTATGAGTTTGTAAATAAGTTTAAAAAAATATAGTATAAAAATTAGATGAATAATAAGAAATGATGATGGACTATAAGTATCCTTTGTAGTTTATTTTTACTGTAGAGATCCCAGCCATTCAAACTATTTTACTTTATGATAAAAGATTGAAGAAAAAATAATGCATTAAATTCTAATTCTTAAATAAGTAACTACATATTTTACATATTATCTTTTAGAGCCGCATGTATAATCCAATTGCAATGGTGGATGGTAAATTGGTAAAGAAAAACGTTAGAAATACATCATATTTATTACCGTGTTAGAATTAAAATATAAATATATAAAAAATAAGATAATTTAAAATATAATTTAATAATAAAAATTATAAAAATATAAAATAATATAAATATAGATATCTGTGAATAATATTGGATAAAAACATGCTGCAGCGTGCGTGCGTGTCTTGGACTAAAACACGTAAGAATATACTAAAAAAAATAAGCACATACAAGAAAAGAAAATGATGAATTTACACTTTTAAAATAAATGTAAGTAATATTTTTAAGAGTGTGTGATTAAGAAAAAGAAAATAAAAAATAAATATAATAAATAATATTAAATAAAATATAAAAAAATATATATATTATTTATGTAAAAATATCAAAGATAAAAAAAAAGACCAAATATAGCATTTATAGGGAGAAGGAATTAAAAAAAATCCAAATAATCATTCTTTACAATTTCCGGAGGGGCCACGGGGCTGGGTCTTGACTCTTGAGTCACACTTAGCAGCGTAAGAGTCTGCCATATCCGCATAATAATTTTCTACGAGTTTATCTGTACGATCTCCTAAGAGAAACGTGTGATGACCGATGATGTTATAAATTTGAGGGAACTGCTAAAGAGTTTTTACAACACTGCTGATAATTAAGCTCAAATGTTAGATTCAGATTTGATATATCTTGAAATGCAACAATTTCGTCATTAGACATTATTATAATACTAACTCATCAAGTATTGTGGCAATTAGCATTGACAATACAGCTCTGTATATTAATAGCTGAATGAGCTTCGAATTTTAACTTGTTTAAATGAGTAAAGTTTGAGTTTTCATATTTTCTTCTTATTAGTTCATGTTGATATATATATGTTATATATATATATATATATATATATATATATATATATAAAATCATCTTTTAAGAATAATAATAATAATAATGCTTTAATTTGATATATATTAATATTTAATTTTATTTTTGTCTAAGTTAATATTTTGTAATTAAATATATGTATAAAAAATTTATATCTTATTAAATTATAAATCCAAATCAAAGTCATTGAGTCAGGTTTGTAAATCTTAAGGTGAGCCGAATTAAAGCAAAGAAAATAAATTCAAATTTTTAGAGAACTAAGCCATGTTAGTCCTAATTGTAATTATGAGATTTTCTCAACAATTACTTTCTTAAACTAATTCATCATCAAACAGAATTATAGCACAAGTTTAGATTTTTATAAAACTCAATAAAACTCACTTTCATTTCACTCCTAAACTTGTAAGGGACATTTTTTATTTTTCTCGGCCATATGTATACTCATATGGATAGTGTGATGATGTCTCGGTGATTAGTTATTGGCTTCTTGGCTTATCATGATATTTTTTTAAACCATTTAATAAAGGAGATTAATAAATATCATTTTTAAAAAGCTTAATTTTGGTATCACGGAAAAAAATGTTAAATTAAAGTTTTTATCTCTATATTTTATACTTATGTTTAATTCAGTTTTTATATTTTTTTAAAATTAATCTTTACATTCAGAAAAGTTTTTAAAATAATTTTTGTTATTAATTTTTATTATAATATTATTATAACACCGTTAATTGATAAATAAAATAGATATTTTTTTATTCAATAAAAATTTCTTTAAATGTTATTTTTTCTTTAAAGTGTTCTTTCGTTCTAATAAAAATTTATTTTTTAGAAAATAAATATTTTTTATTCAATAAGTATTCTAAAAAGTATGTGTTTACTTTTTTTGACTAAATATTATTGTTTTATAAATAAATTTTTATATTTTTTACTTTATAAAATGTCAAATAAAGACTAATTAACAGTATTAAAATAAAATTTGATAATAAAAATTATTTTAATAAAAGCTGATTTAAAAAAAATTATAAAAAATAAATTAAAAGTGAATGAAAAGACAAAAAGTTTAATTTAAAAAAATATATATATCATGATGTGTCTAAAGATAGTCTCACACTCAAACAAACAATAATGCATAGTTTTCATTTTCAATCTCATTCCTCTAACGGCGATAAAACCAGAAAGCAGGGTGTATGTATACGCTATCACTTTTAACTTTACCAAAACCAACGGTGGACACTTGATAATGACTGGTTTCAACTCTTAAATAAGCTTCAACTACTAAAAGGGGCACGCCGACGTGACCACAACGGCAGTTATTCTCTCACTCCATCTGTGGCTATGCCTTCTCAAGAACACGAACAACCTCTGTTAGTAGATTCCCGCCAAGAGGCAGAAGAAACCGCTTATGATTCCTCCGAGAAGGTTGTCGTGGTTGGAATCGACGAGTACGAGGGTGATGTGGACAGCTGGGCTCGGGCACCGCCTTTCTCATGGAAGAAGCTGTGGCTTTTTAGTGGGCCTGGCTTTCTCATGAGCATCGCTTTTCTCGATCCTGGGAACCTAGAGGGAGATCTTCAGTCGGGTGCAGTTGCCGGGTACTCCCTGTTATGGCTTCTCATGTGGGCAACGGCTATGGGGCTTCTCATTCAGCTTTTGTCTGCACGGCTTGGAGTGGCCACTGGGAGACACTTGGCTGAACTGTGTAGAGAGGAGTACCCCGCATGGGCCAGGATTGTGCTGTGGTTGATGACCGAGGTGGCTCTTATTGGCTCTGACATTCAAGAGGTTATTGGGAGCGCTATTGCTATCAGGATTCTAAGTAATGGCGTTGTGCCCCTCTGGGCTGGGGTCATCATTACAGCTTTAGATTGGTAATTTTCTTTTCTTGTTAAGTATGTCCATGGAACCGTACTATGCATAAGGTACTTTCATTGATGTTTACGATCTTCAATAATTTTACAAAGTTCCAATTTTTTAAGTTCCATTCAAAGTTACTTGCTTGATTAAAGCTCTTAAAAATATAGATAAATTATCTTATCTTGGTTTTGGAATTGGATGTTCTTGATATTAATCCTGGACTGGGAGTGGGTTGTATAGCGCTTTTTAGAGAATAAAATATCACCTAAACTTGGGGGGGTGGGGGGGAAGAATTTTTATTTATTGAGTGAAGACCTCTGTTATTAATTTCAAAATCAGAAGTATTGATGAGTCCATGACTAAATGTGTGATCTGTTCCGACATTTTAAAAGTTACTGAAACAAAGCATTTTTATTTGTTAAACTATGTGTAGTATTCCAAATCAAACATTAACTTCTATTCTGTTGCTGCCTTGTTACAGTTTTATTTTTCTCTTTCTTGAGAACTATGGTGTGAGGAAATTGGAAGCATTTTTTGCTGTTCTAATTGGTATGATGGCACTCTCATTTGCATGGATGTTTGGTGAAGCAAAGCCCAATGGTGTTGATGTTCTTCTTGGTAAGGAGTTTATTTCATTGATTTGGACGTCTGCAAATTTTACTTCATTATAAGTAAATTCTTAGGTGTGCTCTTGCTTTATATCTAGTAATACGTGCTCTTATTTTATATTTGTAGGTATTTTGGTTCCTAAACTTAGCTCCAAAACTATACAGCAAGCTGTTGGAGTTGTGGGTTGCATTATTATGCCTCACAATGTATTCTTGCATTCTGCTCTTGTTCAATCAAGGCAGATCGACCACAGAAAGAAAGGCCGTGTTCAAGAAGCTATTAATTACTACTCTATAGAGTCCACCATCGCCCTTGTTGTCTCCTTTGTCATTAATATATTTGTCACAACTGTGTTTGCTAAGGGCTTTTATGGTACTGAAATAGCAAACAGCATTGGTCTTGTAAATGCAGGGCAGTATCTTCTGGAGAAGTATGGTGGTGGACTATTCCCAATCCTATATATATGGGGTATTGGGTTATTAGCAGCCGGCCAAAGTAGCACTATTACTGGTACATATGCTGGACAATTTATCATGGGGGGTTTTCTCAATTTAAGGTTGAAAAAATGGATGAGGGCATTTATTACACGAACTTGTGCAATCATCCCAACTATGATAGTTGCTCTTATCTTTGATACCTCAGAGGAATCATTAGATGTTCTGAATGAATGGCTTAATGTTCTTCAGTCAGTTCAAATCCCCTTTGCACTCATTCCCTTGCTTTGTTTGGTGTCGAAAGAACAGATAATGGGCACTTTCAGAATTGGCCTGGTCCTCAAGGTATATTATTCCTTTGTCTGCATTTAGGTCACAATGGTCATTTACCAGTTATCCATTATCAGTTTGTATATTTGATAAAGGACTTTGAAATGCCAAATTAATTCATTTGATATGAAATGACTGTCTGTATATGCCAATATGGATCACCAATTAAAACAAATAGGGGAAGGAGATAATTCAGAAATGTCCCAATGTAGATCTTTTGTCTTGCTATTCAGGCAGGAGATAATTCAGAACTGACCCCAGTTATACCTAATTTCTCTTGCAATTAAGAGTTAGATTTTAAAAAGACAAATTGGTGGCATGATTTTATTGTCCTTTCTTGAGAATTGAAAGGAGGTAAGATAGTGGAGGGTCCATTGTACTAGTTTCAGTACTTTTTTTTTCCCTTATGACCTTCATCTTCTAAATAAACTATCCCCAACCAATTATCAGTAGTTAATATAAAGCTAAAGATTCTTTTATCATATTCGGTGTTTATTAATATTCATCATGAGATTATATGTTCAATATCCTATATTATGCAGTTTATTGAGTTTTGCTGCAATTGGAAACTGCATATGATTCAGCGTTGACATGAAACATCCTAAAAATGACGTGTATTTATATATGTGATAAATAATGTCTATCAGTGAGATTTTGATAATATCTCTGGTTAAGGTGAATAAGATTGACATGTTTTCTGAAGACAGTAGTTTCAAGGCTTCCTTCGTTGTCCCCTC
Organism: Ormosia semicastrata; assembly: GCA_029884595.1. Taxonomy (NCBI): domain Eukaryota; kingdom Viridiplantae; phylum Streptophyta; class Magnoliopsida; order Fabales; family Fabaceae; genus Ormosia; species Ormosia semicastrata. Next base: position 15,631,140 of record JAQQTO010000037.1, read on the forward strand.
CCCCCTTTCCTTTTTTTCTTTGGGTGGATTGGTGCTGCTTGTTTACTTTCTCCATTGAACATGCTTAGAGAGTTTTGATTGTTAATTTGATGCTTTGACTATTTGGTAAGTGTTCTTAATACCATAGCTTCTGTGGACCTTGGATGTATTTGGACCAACACCCCTTTGCCCAATATTCTGCTCTGTTTCTTTGGATTAATTGCATAATAGTAATGAGTGGCTCAAGATATGGATACAGATTATTTCCTGGCTTGTGGCTGCTCTGGTGATAGTGATAAATGGCTATCTTTTGCTGGAATTCTTCTTCTCTGAAGTGAAAGGAGGAGCGTTCACCACTATCGTGTGTGCATTAACAGCTGTGTATGTTACATTTATAGGATACCTTGTTTCACGGGCCATTACCTTTTCACCCCGGCAAAGTTTAACTCGATCAAAGACAGTTGCTAGCACAGAGAATTGAGCAATCAATCCTCATTCCTTAGGAAATGCTATGCCGCTGAAGGCTTTCATGAATACTTTTGCCTGATTTGTTTTTAAACATACTCATGCTTGTTATTTGTATAACAACTTACGACTTGATGTAGGGGGCAGTGGTACCTTATAGGTTCTGTACTTTAATGAAACAAATCATAGGAGATGTTTCTGTATTACTATCAAAATTTGATGTATAAAAGAGCTGTAAGCATGCCTTGGAGATTCTGACATAATGTAGTTGAGACAACTTTTACAACTATAATAATAGCTTCTCCTTTTTATTTGGGATTTTTTGGGACGTGGGTGGAATATGCTATTTATGTCCAAATTTTGGCACAGAAGATTGTTGGAGGGAATGTGAAGACTGCATTCCTATTGTTAATTTGTTGTATGGTGTGCGAGTAAAAAACTGATATTTGCAGGTAATAATCTGTGTATAATTCGTTTTTTTTTTTGGTTAATCAGGGACGGAACCTACAACATCTACCCAAACCCCCTTCCCCCAACCGCCGGCCTCAGGTGTCTCATTTTGTATGATTCATTCAGAAGCTTAGGATATTTATCAATTCATACGAGCATCTGTTGCTAACAGTCCAACCATGGCCTGTCTGTATATGGTGTGTTTATTCTGAAGATATTATGATCACTCACTCGTACAATAATTTTTCCAAAGCACACGTTTGATCTGTTCAACCAAAAAAAAAAGTACAATTTTGGTCTTGTAACAAGGAAAATTAGTATTTTTTTTTTTGGTCCTTGACCAGGGTGTCCACCGTCGAACACAGTGACTAATCCCCTCGCTGGCTTGTAGGCACCTCGAAGGGTGGGACAGCTGGCCCGAGGATTTAAGGTTTCTCCATACCCAAAGCCAAGGAATTAGTATAAGTTTATGTAAAAAATTTTGATATGACATTATTATTATATAAAAAATTTAATAATAAGAATGCAAAAAAAAAAGTTAAAATATTATGTATATATAATTAACTATAAAAAATACTAAAATTAGTAAAACAAAAAAAAGTATTTATTAGTAAGAGAACAACTCAACTTACCAACAACTAACGCAATTTTGTTGGGAAGATCTCCCAGGAACATTATTGAGAGATACGTCTCATAATAATATTTGTGAAGATTTTTTTGTCAAAAAAAAAAAAACTTATTACGAACAAGTATCAATTTATAGATTGTAGTGCTAAACTAGCTGTCGTATTAAAGAGGACCAAAGTTAACAAATACTTCGTGATGATGATTTGATGATGTGAAAATTTAATATAATTTATTTAGGGATGTTTATGGGATAGGTTGTGATGAATTTAACTTGATAACTCACCATTTTGATTGAGACAAACTTTTAGACCCGAACCTGATCTTCCCCCGACTAACAGTTTGGGTATTATGCTTAGCTACATCATTAAATTTAAGAAGTATAAAATTAAATTAAGATATATTTTATAATATATATTTTAAAATAAATAATATCAACCAATATACATATATTATTGTGTTATACAAAAATTATTAACTTAAACCAATAAATCTTATTATTTATAATTCATTATAAAAAATATAAACTTTAAAATAATATATAATATTGAATTGAATTAGGACAACCCAAAATATAATTTTATCTCAACTCAAAAACATACCAAATTTAATTCATATAACCTAAATCAGTCTCAATAAAACTTTAGAGTCAGATGAATTAATAGGATGAACGGACTCTTCAAAATCCTTACATCTATGTCTATAGTCGTTTTTCATTTTTTGTCCATATTTAAAGGTGTTAAGTAAGTCGGGTCAACCTGTAAATTCATAAGTTTTGACCCAACTTAATTCATAAAATATAAGTTGGATTGGATTCGCGGGTTAGGTTGAATTGAAAAAATACTTTAATTCGCAGTGTGTAAGTCGGGTAGCGAGTTGGACAACCCACCACCTTTTTTTTAAGTAAAAAATCGTTTAGATGATAAATAGTATATGAAAAAAAAATAATGAGTAAAGTTAATGATTATGTTAATACATGTAACATATGTGGTGACACTAATTTCGATTGGTTAGATTAATTTATTATTTGAATTATGATTAATTTTATTTAGTTTATTTCATACTTAATAAGACTTATTAATTATTAATTTATTATGTATTTATTGACTTATGATATTTAATTTATTTAAAAAAAGGGACCTATTATATTTAAGTAATATCGATTAAGATTTATAATATTAATTTATTAGATTAAAATATATTATATTTAAAATTAAGAATTATAATATTAATTTATTAAATTTTATATTTTAACTTTACTACACCTATTCAAGGACACCCGTATCCAAGCTTATCCTTCTAATGTTAAAATAATGAAATAATAATAATGATAAAATTTTCACGCAACCAAATTTATCTTTATATTTCTTTCTAGCGCTTTCAGTTGAATCATCGGCAGATGAACCCCAATTTGTAGCGAGAAGTTTCTATCGTCTGAGAGGGTTAAAGATTTGGACCGAGAGTGAGGTACTTACCTGATTCACCCCGCTTCTTCTAAATTTGTTTGAGTTTTTTGGGTTTTGTAAGTTTATTTTGGTGTATGTTCTTACAGTCTTTAGTAGATTTTGTAATTCTGTTTGTAAAGGAAGGGATTGTGTTTTTCGTTTTGGTAGATTTTGTGTTTTTGACTGTAATGGAATCGCAAATGCGGTCTGCGACAACGGTAACAGGCCGCAACGATGCGTGTTGCGTCACAATACACCGCAACGCTCGTGGTTCTCAGTCCCTCCGCGAACACGGTATTATTGCGGCCGCATCAACTGATATGGTCCGCAATTTAAAATCATCCATCTTAAACCATTTATCAAACAGCTTGAAGACTAAAACAGTACCAAATTGTTGGGTAAATTTGATAAAATATTTTCAGTGTTTAGATATGCATAACAAAATTATTTTAGATAAATGGGCAAGGAATGTATGAAGACGGAGGTGGAAGGTAACCTTGGAAAATTATGAGAAGGAGATGGAGATATTAAGTACTAGGCTTATGTTTAGTTCTAATTATGACTTATGAGCATCTAGTCTGGTCTTTAGTCATCTCATTTGGAGGATAATGCAATTCATCAAACTCTCTAGAGTCTAGACTAAAAATTCTGAAAAAAAATATTCCTGAACAATTGCAATTTTTTTGTCTGGACTGTTCAATTTACTGTGACAGGGATTTTGCAGCAATTACTATTTATCGTATCTCATTAAATTGTTAATGCTTTTAATAGTTTCTAACCATTAAATAGAATTGTTCTTGAAGCTCTGTTGGCCACCCTGCATGGAGCAAGGCGGGGAAAATAACGCACAGTCTCTGATAGAGCAGCTTGCTCAGGCATTTCTTGAATTGGAAGCTAGCAAGGAGGCTTTTGATTGTAAGATTCAATGGGTTGATATTAAGCAACATTTCGATGACCTTGAGGCGACATTGAAGAAGAAACTTGAAGAGCTTGAAGCTAAGGAGAGGGAGTATGAAGAGAAAGAATTAGAAATGCATACACTACTTGCTGAGAGAAAGGCAGCAGTAGCTTCTAGAGAGCAAGACCTCTTAGATCGGGTGCAGGAGCTTAAAGATGCTGCTGTTGCTGCCATTGCAGAGGCTCGTGCAAATCACCAGATTGCGACTTTGGAGTCTGTGGATGATGGGGAGAGCAAAGATAACAAGGTAAGCAGCTCTCTTGGTGATACAAATTCCCCAGAGGAAGATTTTCCTCATAAATCAGGTGAAAATTCTGATGGTGTGGCTATTGAGGTTAGGCCACGTCTAGAGCTGACACATTTTTGTGAGCAAATGGATGCAAAAGGTCTTCTGACTTATATTGTGGAGAATGAAAACAATCTTTCTGTTATTCGTGAAGAAATCTCTGTTGTACTAGAAAGTGCTACTGAACCGGCATGTTTGGTACTGGATTCACTGGAGGGGTTTTACCCCACCAATGAAACTGCCAAACTAAAAGATAAAACGGATGCTGCCCTTGAGGGCATGCGCAAATCCTGTATTATAATTATGGAAGCCATGGCCAACTTATTGGCAAGGGCTGACCCAGGTGCAGATCACCTTCTGAACCCTGAAACCAAGCAGCAAGCCAAGGCAATTGCTGGTGAGTGGAGACCCAAGTTGGCTAGCGCAGACATTGATGCTGCCAACGGATATTCATTGGAAGCAGAGGCATTTCTGCAGCTTCTTTCAACTTTTAGGATTGCTTCAGAGTTTGATGAAGAAGAACTCTGCAAGCTTGTACTTGCTGTTGCTCAGCGCAGGCAGGCACCTGAGCTCTGCCGTTCTGTTGGGTTAACTCACAAAGTGCCAGGTTGGTGTTCTTTTGATTAACTGACCTGTGAAGTCTGCAATGAAGGATTGTCCTCTCAGATATCCTCCCTTACACTAGATGACTAGTTTTCTTTAAGGAACTGTAGTAAGTTAGATTTTGTGACAAAGTGTAGACATGTGCTACATATATGCTGCTGCTTTTGGTATGATTTTACATGCTACGAGGTAATATGATTATTTTAATTTTCATTATTTATGCAGCTATTGTAGAATTATTAATCAATGATGGGAAGCAAATTGCTGCTGTACATTTTATTCATGCCTTCCAGCTTGAAGAAAGCTTCCCTGCTGTGCCTCTTCTGAAGATATATCTCAAGAACATAAGGAGAAATTCACAGGTTAAGGCCGGAAATGTGGGTGATGTTGCTATTGTAAAGGTATGCTTTGGTGCTTCAGTAAAGTTCAAATCAATTGAGTGATTGTCTGCATTCTGAATTTCTCTTGTTCTGCATTGCTTATAATCATTTGTAAATTCTCATTTATATGCAGAATGATGCCAATGCACGAGAGCTGGCTGCACTGAAAACTGTAATCAATTGTATTGAAGAATACAAGCTTGAATCTGACTACCCACTTGATCCACTTCTGAAAAGGGTTAGTCAACTTGAGAAATCGAAGAAGGCAGATAAAAAGAGAAGTGGGGAATTTAGTAAACGTCAGCAATCAAAGAAGCCAAGGACCAATGTGGGATATTTTTCGTCTCGTTCATCTGGTGGCAGCGCTGCTTCAACTGGTGTTATGGGTAGGCAACATCCGCCTGTTAGGGCAGCATATGCAGGAATTCCAAATAGGTATCCTGGCCAAGCTATATACACTCAGCCATCTAATGCCGCTCCTTCTAACCACGGTCGTTATATGGGTAGTAGTTTGCAATCCTCAGACCGGCTGTATTTGTGATACTTCTAATCATTGTAGGAAAGACTGTATGGATGTTCGATTAGTACATTTGTGATTCAATCTATGCTTAAGCATTTGCATTTTTGTTGTTAACTTATTTTGGGAAAGTTAAAGAATTTCACCTTTATAAGAGGAAGTTTCACATTTCAGTCACCATCTATTTTTACTTTTTGAAGTTTTTTACAGTACAGCTATAATTTGTCTCAGCATTGTGATTATTGATTATAACTGCATATTGTTAAATAAGTCTGCTTTTCCCTCAAAGCAATTGTATTCTCTTGTTAGTACTTCATCATCAATCTCAGCATTGTAATTATTGATTATAACTGCATATTGTTAAATAAGTCTGCTTTTCCCTCAAAGCATTTGTATTCTCTTGTTAGTACTTCATCATCAATCATCACCTCCAGTTTTAGCATAATTATACCGTTCATCCATAAGTCTCCAATCCAAACTGCTTTGTTCTCTCTCTCTCTCTCGAGGTGAATTACATTGTCATTCTTTCTCGTTCAACGGGATAGCTTTTGTTGCTGACAACCTTTTTTTCCTGAATACTTTTTTTTTTCCAGTTAGCTGCTTGAAAAGTTATTATGTTTCTAATATATATATGCATGCATAAGCCAACTAGTAAGCTGCATCCTACCAAAGGCGAGAGGTAGGTTGGAACCCCGTCCCCGCCAGTTTTTATTGATAACCAATTTATCATTTTCAAATAATCATTTATACAAGGCCTTACCCAAAAAAAAAAAAAATTTCATTTGTGGGTAAATTTAATATACAAATTAAACACATTTTAATGAACATTTCTCGTTACGCTATGGGGTGAGTAGGTTTGGCAATTTCTATCCGCTCTACAGATATCTAACCTGTCCCAACTCATATGGGTCGGGTTTAAAACCTGCTCTGTTATTGAGTGAGGCGGGTGTAGATTTTGGTCGATGCACCTTGCTCTGTTTTGCACCCTGTATATTAATAGATATTGTTTAACTTGACTAATAATTAAGTTAATTATATTAATTAATTTTTATTAATTTAATATTTATCTTGAACATATTTTTTAATTTACATAAGATAAATGATTAATTATAAAATTATGATTACATATTGTATAAATTTAATGTAAAATATTCATAAATATAGAACATGTGTATGTTTTAATATTTTTCTTACGATAAAAATACGAGTTTTAATTTTAAGGGTGTGAGACGAGATTAGATTGAGCAAAAATCCACTTCTACTCACACATTGCCAAGTTATGAAGCATAAATACGGACACGAATACGTGACACGACACAAATCGACATATATATATATATATATATATATATATATATATATATATAATTATAAAATAAAAAAATATTCATAATTTATTAATATTATTTTTATAAATTTAAAGATTTATAATATCTTAATATATGTCATATGTATCAATATTTACTACTTAGTAAGTCACTCCTAAAAAATATGGAGCACAATTTTTATTGATATTTTCTTAAAAATCTCTTAAACTAACTTTTTCAAATAAAACTATGTATAAATATATGTGTATAAAAAAAATTAACTAGAGAGAATATTGGTGTGATGCAAGTTTCGTTGACGACGAAGTGGACGACTTATATGAGCAGAAGTAGAAGGAGCATATGAAAATAGTGGTATGTGAAAAAAAAAATTTTTAAAGTCTAATAGTAACGTGTGAAAAGATAAACCTTAAAATACTGATATATAAAAATAGTGATTTGAGACGTCAGTCATGTGATTAGACTTAAATGAGTTATGAACTTACTAATTAGATGTTAGTCACAGTAATTTATCTTTTGAGTATTAATGAGTCGTGTTCAAGCTGTGTTCTAGATGTGTTCAAACGTATCTGAGGCGTATACAAGTGTGTTTAAGACATATTCAAATTAAAAATAATAATATTTTTAATTAAATATATTTAAACACACAAAATATATATATCATATGAGTATTTCTATATATTTGATATAAATACATATTCAATATACAAATACATTTAAAAAATAATGTATTCTTGCTTGATAGCTGCCAAGCCTTGGTGTGAGCTTGCTTTAAGGCCGGGGTCATGGAAAACGGATACGTAATTAGTCCCTCAAGTACCTGGAAAGTGAAGTGTTGAAACTTCAGATATAGTTAGGCATTGAAATGAGAAAGTTCAACGTATTTAATTGCTGGAGACGAACAAATAGAATAGAATATACCGTTCACTTCAGCAAAAATTAAAAAACCGAACTAGTATTTTTATTTTTATATTTTTTAGGGGAAAAAAATTACTATTTAGGTATGAAAATAACTGGCGACAAAGTGTTTTCAAGAAGTTGAACCCAAAGCTTCTGATAAAGTCCACTCACATATGTCATGTATACCCAACTAAAGAGGAGGGATATTTAGTGAGTCGTGTTAATTTATGTGTTTGTGAGTTTTGATTTAATTTAACTTATAAAATACAAGTTAAGTTGAGTTCATAAATTAAATTGAATTAAAAAATACTTTAATCTAGTATGTGAGTCAAGTAGTGGGTTAGAACACGTCTAATCTGTACAGACCTGATTCACTCATTTTTTTTAATAAAAAATTATTTAGATGATAAAAAATATATGAAAAAAATAGAGAGTTAAGTTAATGATTATGTCAATGCATATAACATGCGTGATAATATTGACTTCAATTAGTTAAACTAATTTGTTATTTGAGTTATGACTAGTTTTGTTTAGTTTATTTTAAATTTAGTAAGACTTGTTAGTTGTTAATTTGTTATGCATTTATTGACTTATGATATTTAGTTTATTTGAAATTAAGACTTTATGTTATTAATTTGTTAGATTGAAATTTATTATGTTTGATATTAATATTTATAGTATTAATTTATTAAATTTTGTATTTTGACTTTTTTAAAGATTTAAAAAAAAATCATATCGAATCCACGAGTTCGACCTAACCCAACTTACTATTGAGTCAATCAGGTTAAGTCAGGTTGAGCGAAAAATCTTTTTGACCTAACTCAACTCACTACTCTAGTGAATGAATTAAGTCTTAAAACGCTAAACCCACCTAACAAACACCATACTAACTAGTGTCTTGGAACTGTAATTGTATAAACAAATATTTAATTAAATAAAAAAAGCTAAACGGAAATGGTTAGACTATGTTTGAATCGGTGGAATTCAGTGAAATGAAGGAGAAGAAAATGAAATAGAGATAAATTTTATTATTTAATTATGTTAAAAAGAGATGGAATATGATGAAAGTGAGTGGGTTGAATTTTATCTCATCCTATAAAAAATCATTAATTTTTTTTCTTCAATTTATATTATGTTTGGATGATAGGTAATAAGTGGAAATGAAAGAGAATGAGAGGAAATAAAATAACTTAAGAGAATGAGAAGAAATAAAATAACTTCCTTTGTTTGAGAGTTTTAAAATATATGAAAAGAAAACGAAATACATGAGAAATCATTTTTCCTCTCTTTTTCTCAAACGCCTAACTTTTATTCCCTCCAAATTTGAGATAGAATGAGAGAAACATATGAATAATAAAATTCTGTTCTATTCCGTTAATAAAACTTCTAAATAAAAAAAATAATAATTATATATTTTTTTTATTTTCTTTTTCGATCTATCACCACCTATTCTATTTCATTTCATTAATAAAAAAAATCCAAATACAAAATTAAGAAATATGAGATGAAATCATTTAAAAATAAAATAAAATTATAACTATTATCATTTTATCTACTTCCAAATAATAACTTTATTACATCTTATTCTAAAATATCAAAATAACAAAATAATACTTTTATCTCATTCTATTTTATCAATTCTCATTTCAGGGCATTCAATTTTTCATTCAATTTCATCCATTTCTAAATATCCCAAGCTTTAATCTTCATTCAGGGGCACACGGTGACTTGACTTCCCTCCTTTCTCTAATTGAGAGAGAGTTTGTGTTTCTCCATCCTGTCTCATTTCGATCTGCGCCATCACGCGGGGCTTAACTCGAATCGTTGGACCAGTCCGAGTCAGTAGCTCATGGCGCGGGCATCGACTCAGCCCATCTCTGCCGTGTCCTTAATCCTAATCCTATACCTTGCGCAGTTGGGTCCTTGGGTGGCTGTCTCCGATGACGTCTTACTCTTCCAAAGCGGTCACGAGGGGTCTCGTGCTGCCATGATTCTGCCGCTACATCTCTCTGCTCCCAATTCTTCCATGTTCGCCTTCGATTTCAATTCCCGTCGCCAACTCCAGAGATCCGACTCCAAACGCCACCCTAACGCTCGCATGAGACTCTACGACGATCTCCTTCTAAACGGGTTTGCCTCTTTCACCCGCTCTACTTCCTCTACGTTGCCTTTTTATTTTTTATTGTTGTTATTATAAATTCGGAGATTTTTTTTTATTTGTGTTTGTTTTCTTTCTTTTTTTGGGGGAATTCGATGGAGTAGGTACTATACGACGCGGCTTTGGATCGGTACTCCTCCGCAGAGGTTTGCTCTTATTGTTGATACTGGGAGTACTGTTACGTATGTCCCTTGCTCTACTTGCCAACGGTGTGGTAGCCACCAGGTAGTAATGCTTCATCCCAATTTTTTCTTCATACGCACACTTTCGGATCAATAATTTGATATTTATATTGATTAATTCTCTCTTTCTTCGTGGATATGACTCATGATTATGAAAAATACACATATAAGGTGTTATATGATAATTTGGTTTGTAGCTGAGGTTTTTGTAAGTACTATATGACTGAAAATGGAAAGGTGGAACATGGAGGATTGAAAATTGACAGGGAGTTCGGACACAATATAAGTCTTCATACTTCCTTTTTATTCCTCCATTTTCCACCTTCCCATTTTCACTTCTACCAAGCACACCCTTAATGTTGTGTAGTCGACTGGTTATGCCTGTCGTATGTTTATTTTGTTTCTGAATATCATTTATCTCATCTTGAAATAGATGTAAAAGAATGAATTTAATTTAGAGTTTTTTGTGTCGATGCATGTGTAAATTGTCTGATTTTTCTGAAGTAGATTGGATTTGTGTGTCCATTTTTATTTTAACAGGATCCAAAGTTCCAGCCAGACTTGTCGAAAACCTATCAACCTGTCAAATGCAGATTGGATTGCAGCTGTGACAATGAGAGGAATCAGTGCATGTATGAGAGACAGTATGCTGAATTGAGTACTACCAGCGGTGTCCTGGGTGAGGATGTTGTATCCTTTGGAAATCAGAGTGAGCTTTCCCCCCAACGTGCTGTTTTTGGCTGTGAAAATGTTGAGACTGGTGATCTTTATAGTCAGCATGCTGATGGCATCATGGGTTTGGGCCGTGGAGATCTAAGTATCATGGATCAACTGGTTGAAAAAAAGGTAATAAGTAATTCATTCTCACTATGCTACGGTGGAATGGATGTTGGTGGGGGTGCAATGGTTCTTGGTGGCATATCTCCCCCAGCAGACATGGTCTTTACACATTCAGTTCCTGTTCGAAGGTGTGTGTTTCAAATTCCTTATCTTGCAGACATGACATGTCATGCATTTTCTTAGCAAATGCATTTTATTAATCTCACACATTTACTCTAGTTTTGGGATGGCAACAGTCCATATTACAATATCAATTTGAAGGAGATACATGTTGCTGGGAAGCGATTGCGTCTAAACCCAAAGGTCTTCGATGGGAAACATGGAACTGTCTTGGATAGTGGCACAACTTATGCATACCTGCCAGAAGCTGCATTTCTTGCATTTAAACATGCTGTAAGTTCTTTCACAAATGTTATTGTAGAAACTAGAAAGTTTTTTGAGTGGCATTTTTTTAATGTCGCATTCCTTTTTTCAAACACCTTGAGTTGTTTTCCAATTTGTGAGTCTTGTGTTATCAGGTGCGGAGCTAGAATAAAATTGTTGAAGGGGCCTATAAATAATCATAGAAGGGTCTTTAAGAATTTTTTTAGGAGGCCGTATATAGACGATAAGAATTATAATTAAAGAAAAAGAAAAATTTTCAATTTTAAAGATTTTTGGGGAGGCCGTGATTCCTCCATTGCACAAAGGGGAGCCACTTCTGCTTGTTATTATGTTATTATTGGTGAATCATGTCTATAATACAAATATTGCTGCTGACATATTAAATTATTGGTGAATTAATATGTCAGCAGCAATATTTGTATGATAGACATGATTCACTAATAATAACAAGCAGAAGTGGCTCCCCTTTGTGCAATGGAGGAATCACGTTATTGGAGGATTTAATCACATTAAATTATTTACCAGATGATATTTATTATAATTTATGAATTTATTGGAGATTTATATGATGCAATTTTGCAAAGTTACTTTGATGCTTTGATAAGTTGTTTTTACTTTTTCAGTACATCATAAAAATCTTTGGGTTGTTTTTTGTTCAGAGCATCTAGTTAATGGGATGCTAAAATGTATACCAGTTAACCTTTCTGAACAGATTTCTCTTAATAGCTTAGTTAAAGGGTGCCCTGAATCATTGTAGATTTTCTTTATTCAAATAGGCAGCATGTGTATGCCATACTGGTAATTGGGTATTTTATGATATCTTAATACTTGAAGTATTAAGATGCTCCAATTTGAGTGTCTTTTATGTTCTTTAATTCTTTTGGAACATGAACCAGTCACATTAAATTTTCTAATCAGGATGTAATACAATATTAGGAGTCATTGTTAACCATGAATTTTACAACAGCACTTAAGCAATATTGCTTTAAGATTACCGCTTAGGAAGCTGTATTTCAGTCTTCATTCATTTCTATGAGATTTCCACCCTAATCAGCTCATAGAATTAGACATTTTAATTTATTAGTAAAATGTATGTGCCATGTTTCATGGAGAATCCTTTTTGCTCTCTCATCATCATAAATAGTTTTGTTTATTAATCATTGTATATCATAAATTCATAATCATACTAAGTATCATGTTTTCGATATGAATTATATCTTGTATATCTGATGACTCTGATTATGTATTTATCTATTTGCAGATTATGAAGGAACTTAAATCTTTGAAGCAAATCCGTGGTCCAGATCCACATTTTAATGATATATGTTTTTCTGGTGCTGGAATGTACGTTTATAGCATTATTAAAGACTGAACATACACACCCATTGCAGCTTAATTAACAGTTTGAGTTTACTTGTATTTCAGTGATGTTTCTCTACTCTCTAAAAGCTTTCCAGTGGTTGACATGGTATTTGGAAATGGTCACAAGTTGTCACTGTCACCTGAAAATTACTTGTTCCGGGTTAGTTATGTAAGAAGATCATTAGTATCTTTAGCTGTCTTTACAGGTTGATTGATTTCCTAATCCCTACTTTTCATGGGGCTATCTTTTATGAAGCATTCAAAAGTGCGAGGTGCATATTGTCTGGGGGTTTTCCCAAATGGAAAGGATCCAACTACTCTTTTAGGAGGTAACTTATTTACTGTTGGTAATTTCATGCCATTTCATACTTTGCTCTCATTTGAAATATGTTCCTCTCTAATTTTTTTGTTAGATGGTTAGCTTCTGAGGTATAGGTTTTGTGCAATACTTCAGTGATCATTCGTGTATCATTTTTGTTTGTGTAGGGATCATTGTTCGTAACACTCTTGTAATGTATGATCGTGAGCATACAAAAATTGGTTTCTGGAAAACTAATTGTTCTGAGTTATGGGAAAGACTACACATCTCTGATGCTCCACCACCAGTGCCTCGAAATTCAGAAGGAAAAAATTCTACCGGAGCATTTGAGCCTTCGGTTGCTCCATCTGCATCACAGTATAATTTTCATCAAGGTATTGTAAGCTGCTGGTATTCTATTTTTATTTTAAAGTATATACAGAGATATCATGTTTAAACATGGATCAGATGTTGTACGTTGCATAAAATAGTTCATCATGATTTTTTTTTTCAGAAATTAATGTAATCTCTTTGTATGTATATGCTCAGTTGTTCACTGATGACTAATGTGCAGGTGAACTCCAAATTGCTCAAATAACAATTGTAATTTCATTTAACATCAGCTACATGGATATGAAGGCTTACATTACAGAATTGACTGGACTTATAGCTCATGAGTTAGATGTTAATACTTCGCAGGTTAGAAAATAGTCACTAAAGTGCAGGAACATTTTGTTGCATAGTTACAGCTTTAAGTATAATTAATAATTTCTATGCAGTAAAAGGGTTTAATTAACAATATACATATACAACCTTGGCTAGCTCAGGTGCCTGGTGTGGGTTGGGATTTAGGTAGGGGACTAGAGGTCCTAGGTTTTAGTCATGTGACAACTTTCCAAAGTACCCAAAAAACAATATATGTTTTCAGTGAATTTTTCCCTGTTCATGTGCTTTGTTACTTTATGATAATAACATTCTTGGTTGGATGTTCACAGGTTCACTTAATGAATTTTACTTCTCTTGGAAATGGTTCCCTCTCTAGATGGGTCATAACCCCGAGGCCATATGCTGATTACATTTCTAACACCACTGCGATGGTAAGTTGACATTTGTGCATTTGCATTTGTGTGAAGACTGCTCGTTTTGATGGTGATTTTCTATGTCACAGAGTATAATTGCCCGGCTTTCTGAACATCGCATGCAACTTCCTGGCACATTCGGAAGTTATAAGTTACTTGATTGGAATGTTGAACCTCCATCAAAAAGGTAAATTTTTTCTTGAAAGGAAAAGAAGTAGGAAAATTATCTGGCCCACATCATCTTTTATTTGTTGTGGTTGCATAATGTCCTATTTTATTATTTGTAGTGCATGTAATACCGAGATACATACTTTTACACATTGAGATTAGTTGGAAGTCTAATGTACTAATTTATTAAAATTCATGCTTGAGGTTATGTGTTTTCCTTTGCACATCTGATGTTTTGTAAATACACAAGAATGCCTTTTCATACTTATTTATACCGATATTCATGTATTTGTATAACTATTTTATATATCTGTCTATGCCGTGTTGTGTCCTTATATTTTGGATGTTAATCTGTAGTGATCTATGACATGTTGTGTCCCTTATTCAGTGGGTAGTTCAGAGGTAAAATGAATTATAATTTTTTGGAAATATTAATTTAATGATATCTTTACTTTTAGAACCTTATAATTTTATTACTTAATTAAGAAAATATTTATAATTTTACTAGTTTGTCAAGCAAATATTTTTAATGACGTGAATACTGCTCTGAAACTTTTGGGACAATAAGTGAAGTGAAGTGGGAAAACTAGCTCTGTTCTTTTGGACAACTCATTCTATTTAACCTTACCTACACAATTGTTGCTTCAACTTTTTTTTTTCTCTCTCCATTCCTTATTGTGGTAAGTAGTTACCTATTTTGGTGATAGTCGTCATGTGTGTGTGTGTGTGTTGCTGTACAGTCTTCAATCTGCTATTTATTGGATATGGGTTAGGGCTTTATCTATAACCATTTCGGCTATTCACACATTTTTCTAAAATGATGCAGGACTTGGTGGCAGCAATATTACTTGGTTGTGGCTTTAGCTGTTCTGCTTACATTGCTTCTAGGAGTATCAGCCTTGGGAACATTCTTAATTTGGAAAAACAGAAAGCAAACCGTGCACTCATACAAGCCAGTTGACGTGGCTGTTCCCGAGCAGGAACTTCAGCCATTATGAGCTACGTTTGTGCTGCTGCTGCTACTTACTGCTTTGCCTGATTAGTGCGACTAGGCCTATCATGAGCAATTTATACAACCATAGTCACTCAACTGATCAAGATTTTTGTTTCAAAGAAATCATGCTGTTTATCATGATATAACGAAACCCTGATAGATGTATAGAAAGAATTCTTTAGAAATTGTATCATCTGCACTGCAAACCCCATTTTGTTTGTGAATACTGTAATATACTGGTGAATCAAAGGGTGGCAGCATTAGGATGAACTACAATTTCGTATATTGTAATGTTTGCATTTTTATTCACCTGTTACTTTTTAGTTAGTTATATTCTTATACTAGTCACTTCCCCTATAAAATTCATTGGGAAGATCCCAGTACAAATCAATCTAATGGTTATGCATGTTTCCTTCTAAAATGCTACAAGGGGCAAGGATTATTAATAGTAAATGATTACTGTTTCTATTTTTCTTACTAGGGATTGTTATTATATGTGGTCCAAGAAATTCATCCTATTCATTCTTTTTTGGTACACCAATTTTAAAAGAAATTGAGGCAGTCAAGGATCTATGCTATGAGTGAACACAGCCACAGCTCGCTCCAGGGTTTTGTTCTTCATCCTCTTCATTCTTGTATCACAGTCTATTAGACGGCTGAATGTTAATACTTGCTGATTGAAATATATGCGCATTTAAGAGAGTCAAGGTTTTAATTGGTATTTTTATGAGTTGTCCAGCACTCTTATATTGAACATGCCATGTCAAATACGTAGATGACCAGTGTTTTTTCCTATTCATACACCAACAATGATTAGTAATAAAAGAATTATATGCTGTAGATATAGTTGAAAAAATGATAACTCACAATTTAAGAATTTTTCAGTTTAAAATTTATTAAGTATAACAACCAATAAATATTTTATACTTAATAACTCATTATTATAATAACGTGGACAACTTTGTCATGCAGTTTCATTTGTCCGCTTAGATCCGGGATCATGAAATTAATTAAATTAAGAAAACAAAGATGTGAGGAATCTCTTTTATATCTTACTACCACGCGCTTAGCCTATCTTTATACGATAGACGCAGATTGCAAATTGTTGACTTCCCCGGTATCATTGTTCACTAGTTCCTTTCATTTTGTGCCAGTGGAGGTAGGTGCAGTGTCATTTTTAATTGATAAGTCATAAATGTTATTTACTCACTAGCCAAAACAAGTTATATAACAAGAGTGGGTTCTTTGTACAAAAAAAAAAGAAAAAAAAGAAAGAATGGGTTCGTTGTACAAAAAATATGTATGAAATCATGTGAAAATATCATCAACTATTTTTTTTCAACATGATCAAAATGTACGATATCAGTAAATAAACTCAACTCAATTCAATCCAAACAAAGACATTTTTTAGTAGCTGTTATCAACTATATATATGTTCAAACATGATGGGTTTTATATGGGAGATTTTGCTCCTATTCTAAAAAATACAAGCAATACATCGGAGATACATCCACTCTCCTTTTACATGGGTATGGTCATCTTCTACAAATAATCCTTAGGAAACCCAGACCCTTCTTTAATAACAAGATTACAAAATTATCTGAACACTTTGCACATGAATCGTTTCAATTAAATTTGGTTAAATTCTTTTTGTCTGATTAATGTTTTTCTGTTCACTTTATATATATATATATATATATATATATATATTGTACATAAGAATCGTTCTTCAATAAAAGAAAAAAAATAGTAACTAGTAAAAACTTGGCCATTTTAAGGAGATTGGGGAGGGGGAATTTTCTGAACTGCCCTTGGTGGCTGAATTCATTGAGTGCGATTTTGGCATTGAACATTTCTTCCGAGCAAAGGAAACTTAGGAAAGGGAAAAAGTATAAGCTTCGATAGATTTGTACGTACTTAAAGAATAATATACTACGTACAACACTCTTTTGGTCTTGCCTTTAACTGAAAAAGGCATTACCCCACAGCTAATAAATGTGTGGCAAGCCGGAAAACAGATGATGCATAAGGGTGCAGTGCAGGTAAAGAAATTACAAAGAAATCTTCCATTATATACAAGAAGAAAATATCTGACGGGGAAAGCTGATCACACTTTTAATCCTTGTATGCCAATGTTACGTGGTGTAACACGTGAAAGTAGAATGACGATCTGCAGTAGCCACTAAAAGCATCTCCTACCTACTAGCCAATACTGCTTAGGCCTTTGGTGGACTTGGCCTTTTTTTTTTTTTCAAAATTTAGTTTATTTTTTTTATATCTGATATATTTATTTTATCAATTAAATTATAATATATGTATATTTTAAAAAAAGTAAAAGAAAAAATATTAATAAATATATATCATAACTTAATTAATAAAATAAATATAATAAACATAAAGAAATAAACTTAATTTTGTTTTATTTTTTTTATGTGTCAGGCAACAAGTAGTCCAAAACGGGGCTTTGTTATTTGTCACCACCGTACATGATCTGAGGGAATCTCCGGGTCTGTGTGGCGCTTCAGCAAAAACCTTCATCGAAACATTTGCTATAATTCGTTCATTCTGACACAGAACGAAGAGAACATTAGGACCCAAAAATGATGAATGCGCAACCTGGCGCCTGTAAATTGGTTAAGCCGTAATTGCATGCCATATAAAACTGCGTAATTATAATATCATATGATAAAGTTAGGTCTACCAGTAATTTTTTTTTTTTAAAAAAGAGTTAGGCTTACCGTCTACCCGAAGATAACAAAAACAAATTATGGAATAAAGTTAGACGTGGACAAGTAAAAAAGATGGTACTTGATTTCAACAAATCAAAAAAGATTCATTAAGTTGTTGCCGATACTTTGGGTTGATCCGATAATATTTATAAAGAAAAAAAATAGGTTCTTTAAAAAGTTGTATTACTGAATTTTGTGATCTTAAATATATTAATATATATAGCTTGCTCAAATATGTCAATTATTAGTGTATTATACCTGTGCCTAAACACATTCGTAGACAAGGGGTAATTAATGGGTAGTAACAATATTGGCGATAAAAATTATCATAATTGAGGCACAAGGAATTGTCTGATGGTTAGCAAAATGCACTTCTAGATATGGATAAAAGTTGAGTTTTGGAGACTCCACATGCTTAGAAATTTTAAGATTAGTCTCACACAAATTTAAAGGTATATAGAGAAACTCAAAAAAAAAAATTTGATAATTTTTTTTTATTAATCAAGCATCCCAATACCCTTAAGGTGTAAAATTAATTTCTTCTAGCGCAAAACAATATGATTAGTCCTCTTCATAACTAGTGTCTCCAAGTTTCGAAGCTTTGTCCTTTATTTTTAGAGCAATTATAATTGTAATGAACATGGCACGATGATGGTGAAAGTTAGAGGCTTATATTATACACTCAAAATGTTTGAATTTATAAATGAATTTTTTTAATTTAATAATATTTATATATAAATTTGTGTATATAAAAAATTATTAATTAAAATTTATAAATTTATTGTATGTATAATTATTTATAAAAAAGTAATTTAACTAAATTTTTATATAAATTTAAATATTATTAATTAAAATTTATAAAATTTAATTTTTTAATTTTAATCATTAATTTATTTTAATAATAAATTAATGACAAAAAAGATGTCTATTCATAAACCTTTGACGTGATCCATATTAAGCTTTTTCCTTCCATAGCAGTATGAGGACAATGGCAAGAATAGTGACAATAACAATGAGGACAGTAAAAGTAGCGAGAATTATCAGAATATCATATTGTGGTAGTTGAAGTTATTATCTTACTATGGTACAAGTGTATTTATTGTAAAATGCATATTATAACTAAGGGTTTTGCTTGTTAAGAAATTTAAAAGAATTTTTTTATTTATGAAAAGTATATTTTTTTTTATTTTTAATGTATTAAATACTCTATTTTTTTAATGAAAAATTTTCTTTTTTAAATTTTTAATTATTACTGTTCCGGATACTGACCTAAACCTAGAACAGTCAAAAGGAGATCTACTGAAGTTCTCTAAACGAAATGTCTGTGGAGTCGGTTCTTTGGTAAACTGGTCAGTCTAAAGAATTACGTCAATATGGTTAAAGGCTAGGAAAATTAGAACATGTCCGGCCTGGATAACCGAGCTGGCTTATATAGGAACTATTCCTCGGATTCCTACCGTTTAAGGTCATTTGAATCTCCAACCGGTGTGATTTACGTTATGCTTGGTCTTAATGATATGGAACTGTTTTTAAACGTTGGTCATCAGGTCAAGATCTGATGACTGTTGATGGTCCATAATTCGAAACCTCGGGTTTTGGTCGGTCGGGGATGGGATCCGAATACTACTCTAAGCATTAGGTCGGCCCGCAAGCAGCCAGGTACATAGGTGCTCCGATGATAATTGGGTCAGTACGGTCCACAGCTCCCAGGTCGGTCAATCTTTAGATTTGACCGAGCTTACTTTTTTCATTAATCGGATGAGAGTTCGGCCTACACGGTTTTCAACCGGATATGTAAATGCCCGGACAATATTTGGGCCAGTACGGTCCATAGCCCCCCAGCTCGGTCAATCTTTAGATTTGACCGAGATTACTTTTTTCATTGGTTTTGTGAAGATGGGTCCAAACCCTGTAGATTTTCCTTCTAACCAGGCGCTTCGTTATCTGTGTATGAAATTCAAATATAACTTACCACGTGTCATGCTTTTGTTTATCAAACGTCAGTTATGTCACTTCACCATTAATACGCCTGACTCCATCAAGACCTTTTAAAAATTTCAATTCTTCATATTCCACCGTTGGATACATCCAACCGTCCTGCTTGAAACTTTTCGCTTTCCTTGATCTTTTGATTAGCGATTTTATTGTTTTAAACCTTGCCAAACTATACTTCATTTATTCATTTCTTTAATTCACTTCTCCATTTCTTCTTCTTGACCCCTCCTCTTCTCATTTCTGCGTGCTGCCAGTAAACCTCCTCATCCCATTTTTAATCCAGATGGTTTCCTCATTCTGTGCGAGTGAACACTTCCTATTTTTCTTCACACAGCCTTTCCATCAACACGCACCTTCCTCTATTCACGCACATTCCAAGTAATCTCTAAAATACAAGCTTGAATTTCCTTTTGTTTTGATATCCGTTTCTGAAAGCAAAGGGTGCGTAACTAGGATTTCTGTTTTATTCACCTTCTTCTCCAAACAAAATAGGTTAATACAGTATTAAACTTCAACTTTTAGTGGAAGGTTGTTGTCGAGAAATCCTTCTAAAAATAGTTGTTCAGGTCTATACCTTGAAAAAACCCCAAAGGAGATCTTACAGATAGGTGAATTTTACGCACCAAACTAGGATGTTCGATCATCTAAAAAATACATCAGCAGGAGAGGAGTTGATGCCAAGCTACGACTGGGTTCACCCAGCGGTTAGCAAATTCCCCTCGATCTACAACACGGCCGAGAGCATTAACGTGCTCCGACAACGTGTCTTACTTAGCCGGGATGACGATGAAGGTCAGACTATTTGCCTTCTATGCCGAAAGGATGAGCTCGTATTTATGTCATCGTATGGCGACAACCAAGTCGGTTGGGTGTACATGTACGAAACCTTTTTTAATCATTTGAATTTAAAGCTACCTTTTACTGATTTCCAGTGTTCGGTAGTTGGTCGTCTAAATGTTGCTCCGACCCAACTTCATCCAAATAATTGGGCCTTCGTAAAGGCTTTCGAAGTTTTGATGAACTTCCTTAATAGAATTCCTAGCACAGAAGTTTTCTTTTTCTTTTTTTAGTGTAAAGGAGTTAGTAAGGGAGGTTGGGTTTCACTCAATAGCCACTCCCGTAAAAAACTTTTCTCGGCATTTGACTCATCATATAAGAACTTTAAAAGTAAATTTTTTCGAGTTAAGACCCGTCACGGCGACATACCCTTCTATGCCAACCGACTTGGGATAGAGAAATTCCCTCTTTATTGGAGAACAGAACCGAAATCCATACTGAGTATTGAATACCGAAGCCTTTTTCCAATCGACTGAGACTTGGTCGACTTCTTGAAAGATTGTACTGTTCTGGACATTAGAGTGTTTGTCAGATTTGGGGATTATCTAGATAAAATTATGAAATTAATGAGTAAGTTTTAAATCCAATGTTATTGACTCAGTTTTTAATCTAAACTGACTTTTAACCCTTTGTTCCACTTTTCAGAATTGATGACACCCCGGATCTCAGTTCGGCAGTTGAAGAAGTTCGTGAAAAAGAAAGAACTACCGACTGACGTGGTTGAGGCAGAAAAAATAGTTTTCGATGTAGAGAAGACTGAAGCCCCAATTTTTGTTGCTGAATCCTCCGAGACCCAATCAAAATCATTGGTCGGAAAGAGAAATTAGGAAGAATGCAACGAAACGATTGAAGTTCCAAAGGTTCTTGCTTCAAAATGCCGAACACTAGGTGAGGGCTCTTCCTCTGAGAATCAGGAAACACGAAGTGCATTTGAGGCACTGAATGGCTTCGATACTAAACAGATGGCCCTTCGCTCTGGGCATCTTCTTTTCCCTCTGAGTCCTTCTTGGAAACACAGATCTTTCTGCCAAATGATAAGGAGAGAAAGGATAAGGTTGGTGGGATTGGTCTATGCCGATGGACAGAAGTTCAACTCCTTCGAGCCTCAAGTGCGATCAGGTCGATAGAACATGAGCTGGAAGACTCGAAAAGGAAGTTATCTTCCTTCAATTCACTCTACCGAACGGAACTAGAAAAAACTCAACGAGCTCATCAGGAAGAGGTCTAAGCTCTAAAGAAAGAAAATGAAGTCTTAAGGCAAAAAACCTTGCGTATCGACAACCTTGAGACATCTCTTGTTTCACTAAAGAATGAAAAGAAAGAGGCCGAAGAAGAACTTTTGAATTTGAAGAAAGCGAAAGAGGATACCGAGAGATAAAAAAATGGAGGCTAACCGAGTCCTGATAGAAGCCTTAAAATCCAGGGATGTCCTTAAGGCCGAACTAACAAGCTTAAAAGAGGAAGCGGCCGAGCAGAGGATCACCGATTTTGAATCCGGTCTTGAACAGGCAAAACTCCTTAACACCGACGGAGTATTTGACGATCGGCTTGGCGAGCTTGGTCTATTCAAAATTGTAATGGATGGCCGAATTGTTGATCTACCAGAAGATGAAGATGAATGAACAACATAATTTTAACAGCTTTTACTTATATGCCTTGTTTTGTTCGGAACAAAACTATTGCAATGTTATTTCCTTTCAGGAATCCATTGTAAAGAATATTTTGTTTTTAATGTAATTAACTATGTTGGAAATATTTATTTGTCCATGTTATCGAAGTAAACTTTATTTATATTTTGTATTTTTGGTCGGTCTGAAATATCGATTTCATTTATTAGCTTTGGCTGCATCGACTTTGGTCGGCATTGGCTGAAAAGCTGGTACTTTCCATCAGCTTTGGCTGGCATCGGCTGAAAAGTCGGTATCTTCCATCAGCTTTAGCTGGCATCAACTTTGGTCGGCATCGGCTAAAAAGTCGATATTTTTCATCAGTTTTGGCTGGCATCGACTTTGGCCGACATCGGCTGAAAAATTGGTATTTTTCATCAGCTTTGGCTGGCATTGACTTTGGTCGGCATCGACCGAAAAGTCGGTATGAAGATGTTTAACTAGAATACTTTAATAAACAGTACTATTTTGATAAAAGAAAGGGTCCTAAGATGTGCTTCGTTAAAACCTTCCAGGCAAAACCCAGTGGAAAAAATCATGGTAAGGAAAAAGAGTACAACATCCTTAGTACAAAAGATTTAACTAAAAAATTTCCTTAAAGAGGCCGAGTTCCTAGATTTAGGAAGAGTTCTTCCGGTGAGTTCCTCGATCTTGTAAGCTCCTCCTCCAACAACTTCCACAATTCGAAAAGGCCCTTCTCAGTTGGCCGACATCTTCCCCTCACCTTGTGGTTTCCTGGAGTCTTCCACCTTATGCAAAACCAAATCTCCCTGCTGAAAACTCCTCGATCTGACCTTGTGATTATACTTCCTTGCCATCCTTGCTTTAACTGCTTCTTCGCGAATGTGGGTGACTTCCCTCTCTTCTTTCAGCAGATCAAGGTCGATTTTCCTATGCTCATTTTTCGTTTCTTCAAAAAATGTTATCCTCCTGAAGGTCGGCTCCCCGCATTCAATCGGAATCATAGCGTCGGCTCCGTATGTGAGTCGGAGCGACATTTCTTGGGTCGAGGACTGAGGTGTAGTATGGTACACCCAAAGAACACTAGGTAATTCTTCTGGCCAGAGACCCTTAGCACGATCTAGTCTCTTCTTGAGTCCTGCCAAAATTATTTTGTTTGCAGCTTCGGAAAAACCATTGGTCTGCGGGTGCTCCACTGATGTAAAAACCTGCTTAATTCCATTCTTATAACAAAATGCTCAGAATTTTTTGTCAGTAAACTGTGTTCCATTGTCAGACACAATAATAAATGATAAACCAAACCGACATATAATATTTTTTCACACAAACCTTTTGACCTTTTTTAATCTTATGCTGGAGAGAGGCTCAGCCTCAATCCACTTCGTAAAGTAGTCAATTGCCACTACAATGTATCTTATTTGCCTTGCTGCGATTGGTAAAGGTCCCAGCAAATCAATTCCTCATCTACAGAACGGTCACAGAGTGTCAAGGTTATGAAGTTCCTCTAGTGGAGCCTTGTGCAGACTTGAAAATTTTTGACACTTTTCACATTTCTGAACATATTTCAAGCAATCAGACTTCATAGTAGGCCAATACAATCTAGCACGTAAAACCTTTCCTGCCAAAGAACGTTCTCCAATATAACTGCCACATATACCTTTATGAACTTCCTCCATTACCGACATAATTCGATCTCGTTCAATGCATTTTAGTAAAGGCAAAGTGAATCCCCTCTTAAATAAATCTTCACCGATCAAAACATAATAGCTGGCCGATTTTTTGAGCTTTTGAGCCTTCAATTCATCGGTCAGTAAGTCGCCATTTTGTAAATATCTAATGATCGGCGTCATCCAAGAATCTGGATCAGTGTTTTATGATAAAAGATTCTTTTACATCGATGCTCGAACTTTCTATAACTTCCTGAATGACCGATCTATTGTTCCTGGTTCCATTAGTACTGGTTAGCTTAGATAATAAGTCGGCACGTGCATTCTGATCTCTTGGAATGTGCAAAATTTCAAACTCTGTAAATTTTTTGATAATATCCTGCACCTTCAATAAATATTTTGTTAGCTGAGCATTTTTAGTTTGGAATTCACCCCTGACCTGTCCAGTCATCAGTTGGGAGTCTGATTTTGCAATCAGTCGGGTTGCTCCCATCTCAGCAGCAAGGGAAAGTCCAGCTAGGAGGGCTTCATACTCTTCCTGATTATTACTCGTTCGGAAGTTAAACCTTAGGGATTGTTCAATCAGAATTTCATTAGGCCCCTCCAATATAATTCCTGTCCCGTTTCCTTTAACATTCGAGGCTCCATCAACAAAAAGATACCCGAGATCATTATTTGAGTCATGCAAAGAGGGTGAGGATAATTTAACCAGGAAATTAGATAATACCTGTGCCTTGATTGGCCCTCTGGGTTGATACTGGATATCAAATTCAGACAGCTCGACCGACCAAGAGATCATACGACCTGCCAACTCTGATTTTCTTAGAACTTGTTTAATAGGTTGGTCGGTCATAACAATTATCCGATGACTTTGGAAATATTGTCGAAGACGTCTTGCTATCACCACGAGGGCCAATGCCATTTTTTTCTATCCTTTGATATCTGGTTTTCGGTCCCTGCAGCACTCGGCTCACAAAGTAGACTGGACGCTGGTCTTTTCCATCTTCCTTAATCAATACCGAACTCAAAGCTTTGTCAGAAACAGATATATAAAGTAATAAAGAGTCACATTATTCTGGTCTAGTTAGAATTAGTAGTGTGGTTAAGAAATGCTTCAACTCTTCAAACGCCTTTTCGCACTCCTCGGTCCATTGAAAATTATTTAGTTTCTTTAGGCATTGGAAAAATGGCAGAGCTCGATTGGAAAATTTTGACAAAAACCTTGATAAAGCAGCGATTCTCCCTGTTAGTCTCTGAACTTTCTTAATTGATGCAAGGCTCCTCATGTCCATTATAGCTCTACATTTGTCCGGATTAGCCTCAATCCCTCTGTTGGTAAGGAGGAAACCGAGGAATTTCCCACATTGAACACCAAACACACATTCCTTTGGATTCAACTTCATGTTGTACTTCCTTAATTGAGCAAAGATTTCTAAGAGATCGGAACAGTGGTTGCCGTTGGCCGACGTCTTTACCACTATATCATCAACATATACCTCGATGTTCCCACCGATTTGATCCTGAAATATTTTGTTCATGAGCCTCTGGTAGGTCACCCTGGCATTTTTCAGACCGAAGGCCATAACCATGTAACAGTAATTCCCGAATTCGGTGATAAAGGCAATTTTTTCTTCGTCGTCCCGATGCATCTTGATCTGGTTATATCCTGAGTAGGCATCCATAAAACTAAGAAATTGATATCCGGATGCATCATACTAACCGATCTATGCTAGGTAGAGGGTAGGAGTCCTTCGGACAAGCTTTGTTCAAGTCGATAAAATCTGTGCACATCCTCTATTTTCCTGTCGACTTCTTGACCATGACCACGTTAGCCAACCACGTGATATATTCAACCTCCCTTATGAAACCTGCCTCTAACAGCTTTTTGGTCTCCTGAGCAGCAGCCTCCTGCCTTTCGGCTCCAAGCTTCCACTTTTTCTAGGCAACAAGCTTTATTTTTTGATTTATGGAGAGTTTATGAGTAATTACCTCTGGGTCAATTCCTGGTAAGTCTGCTGTGGTCCAAGCGAACACATCAGAATTTTTTATCAACAACCTTTCCAATTCATGCTTGACATTGACTGGAAGATTAGAACCGATGCATATTACTTGATTCGATTTCGGGCCCAAGGATATAACCTGCAAATCTTCTATTGGTTGAGGTCGATCTTGCTTGTCACTCCTCAGATTTAATTTCGCCATATTGATGTGCAAAGGTTTACCTGACGACTCAACTCGGTCGGCCACCTCTTTTTGTTTTGGCTTTAGACTTTCGTTATAACATATCCTTGCCTCTCTCTGATCTGCGTGAACCACACCTATCTCATTTTTGGAAATGGGAAACTTTATTGTTAAATGCGGGGTTGATACCACCGCTCCCAAAGAATTAAGCGAAAGTCTTCCAAGAATAATATTGTATGGAGTATGAGAATCAATAACCAGATATTTAACAGGAATCATTTTCAAAAGTGTACCTGTTCTAAGAGTCATTCGGAGTTCAATATATCCTTTCACATTTACCTGTTCGTCGGAGAAACCAACCAGACACCCATCGAAAAGATTTAACTCAGTTTCTGGAATTTGTAACCTACGGAGAGTCGACAAATAAAGTATATCTGCCGAGCTACCTTGGTCGACCAAGACCCTCCTAATCTGGAAATTTTCAGCGATGATGGAGATCACCATTGGGTCGTTTAAGTTTTCATCGAGACCAGTGAAATTTTTACTGGAAAATGAGATCACCAGGCTTTCTTCATATTGCATCGGAGAAGGATGACTTACAGACATAACAGCTAGGAGGTGTCTTTTTCGAGACGAATTCGAACTCCCTCCTCCAGCAAATCCTCTGGCTATGGTGTCGATCACTCCTCTAATCAAATGATCCCGGGGATTCGAAACAGTAATGACGGTCTTGCTCTTTTCACCCAAGCTTGGGCTCCTCGGTTTGGATTGATTTCCGTCTCTTGTCTCTTTTGCCTTTCTACTACGACTTCTACGCCGATATATGTACTTCCCGAGATGACTTTCTCGAACGAGTTGCTCGATTCTATCTTTCAATGTAATACAATCCTCTATTGAGTGCCCATATACCTTATGAAATTCACATCTTTTGCTCTTGTCAACATTTGCTGGGGTCCTTTATTTTCCTGCGTTCATCGGAATTTGAATCAAGTCAGTGCTATAGATTTCTCGTAAAATTTGATCCTGAGGAGTGTTTAAAGGGATGTATTTGTCAAAAACGGATCGAACTCTTCCGAATGTCTCCCGCGAACCTCGGTTGAACCTTTCTGATTGGTCGTTATTGCGTGTTGTTGTTCTGCCCCTCGGGTTGGATCGACCCCCTTGAAATTTTTCAAACGAAATCGGGCGAATGGAGATGTGAGGGCTGCTTCTGCTTCCTGTCGTTTCTAGATCAGAAAATTTCTGCTCCATCTGTTTTCTCGCAAGGGCTATCTCTTCCATGTTTATGTATCCTGTGGATCAATCTCGCAAATCATCAAGGTCCGAAGAGGGTTTCCTGGCCAAGGAATCTGCAAACGGCCTCGGACATAACCCCGCCATGATTGCATGTAAGGACACAGTCAGGTTTAGATATCTAATTTGAACTGCTTCCTCCCTGAATCTCCGCATAAATTCTTTGAGGGATTCATCTCTTCCCTATCTTAAGTTGATAAGACTTGTCGAAGTCTTCCGATATGTCTTGTTGGTAGAAAAATGATTAAGAAATTTAATGGACAATTCAGAAAAGTCATAAATTGAACCTGCTTCGAGGCTTGAGAACCAAAGTAAAGTTGATTTCTTCAATGTTGTCGGGAAGGCCCTGCATTTGATCGGATCCGACCCACCATTTAAAAGCATCATGGAATTAAACATTGTTAGGTGCTCCTGCGGATCGGTCATCCCATCATACAATTCCATCGTTGAAAGTCGGAAGCCTTCCGGGAGTTTGATTGACATTATAAAATCCGAGAACGAATGATCAGCAGCAGGAAAAGAATGATTCTTGTGATTCGTCTGCAAATGAGCTTCAAGGTCAGTTACTCTTGGCTGACTTGAGCGTTGATGAAATTCTCGCGTCACGTCCTTATTTATTAACCCTTCAATCTCCCTCTCTGGCTCTACTCTGTGTTGCTCTTTGTTGTTCATCCGATCAGTCTGGTCAATCTGGCTGTTAATGTCCTTTATTGCTTGCATGAGCATCTCCATTGGACCGGGCTGAGGATCACCCAAATTCTCTCCATTGACAGCATGGTTCTCATTGCTGGCCATAACTGGTCAAAGAAGTGAACTTCTTGGACAGTGAAGTTGGCTGCTTGTGAGGTAGAAAAAGTTTTACTTAGCCCCATGGTGGACGCCAAATGTTCCGGATACTGACCGAAACCCAGAATAGTCAAAATGAGATCCACTGAAGTTCCTTGAACAAAATGTCTGTGGAGTCGGTTCTTTGATAAATTGGTCAGTCTAAAGAATTACGTTAATATGGTAAAATGCTAGGAAAATTAGAACATGCCCGGCCTGGATAACCGATCTGGCTTATATAGGAACTATTCCTCAGATTCCTACCGTTTAAGGTAATTTGAATCTCCAATCGGTGTGATCTATGTTACGCTTGGTCTTAATGATATGGAACCGTTTTTAAACGTTGGTCATCAGGTCAAGATCCGATGACCGTTAATGGTCCATAATTCGAAACCTCGGGTTTTGGTCGGTCAGGGATGGGATCCGAATACTATTCTAAGCATTAGGTTGGCCCACAAGCAGTCAGGTACATAGGTGCTCCGATCATAATTGGGCCAGTACGGTCCAATTGCTTATGAATAATATAGCTATTGCTTACGTAATTAAAATTCTTAAGTTGCAGTTCAAGAATTGAAATGATTTTAATTATTTTTTAATTTAAAAATTGTCATTAGAAATTAGAATTATTACGCCAAAATAATTTAAAAATTGTCATTAGAAATTAGAATTGTTACGCCTTTTGGTGTAACAAATACAATTTAGAATCATATTTAGGGTTCAATTTCAAACCAAAATTTAAATGGAAAACGGGATTTTTGATTATTTTAAAAGCAATGCACATACGAAATAATTATTCGCATTAATTTATATTTTTGTGTGTAAAGAAATTGTTGCAGCCGGAAAAGAATGATTCTTGTGATTTGTCTGCAAACGAGCTTCAAGGTCGGTTACTCTTGGCTGACTTGAGCGTTGATGAAATTCTCGCGCCACGTCCTTATTTATTAACCCTTCAATCTCCCTCTCTGGCTCTACTCTGTGTTGCTCTTTGTTGTTCATCCGATCAGTCTGGTCAATCTGGCTGTTAATGTCCTTTATTGCTTGCATGAGCATCTCCATTGGACCGGACTGAGGATCACCCAAATTCTCTCCATTGACAGCATGGTTCTCATTGCTGGCCATAACTGGTCAAAGAAGTGAACTTCTTCTTGGACAGTGAAGTTAGCTGCTTGTGAGGTAGAAAAAGGTTTACCTAGCCCCATGGTGGGCGCCAAATGTTCCGGATACTGACCGAAACCCAGAATAGTCAAAATGAGATCCATTGAAGTTCCTTGAACAAAATGTCTGTGGAGTCGGTTCTTTGGTAAACTGGTCAGTCTAAAGAATTACGTTAATATGGTAAAAGGCTGGGAAAATTGGAACATGCCCGGCCTGGATAACCGATCTGGCTTATATAGGAACTATTCCTCGGATTCCTACCGTTTAAGGTCATTTGAATCTCCAATCAGTGTGATCTACGTTACGCTTGTTCTTAATGATATGGAACCGTTTTTAAACGTTGGTCATCAGGTCAAGATCCGATGACCGTTGATGGTCCATAATTCGAAACCTCAGGTTTTGGTCGGTCAGGGATGGGATCCGAATACTATTCTAAGCATTAGGTCGGCCCACAAGCAGCCAGGTACATAGGTGCTCCGATCATAATTGGGCCAGTACGGTCCAATTGCTTATGAATAATATAACTATTGCTTACGTAATTAAAATTCTTAAGTTGCAGTTCAAGAATTGAAATGATTTTAATTATTTTTTAATTTAAAAATTGTCATTAGAAATTAGAATTATTACGCCAAAATAATTTAAAAATTGTCATTAGAAATTAGAATTGTTACGCCTTTTGGTGTAACAAATACAATTTAGAATCATATTTAGGGTTCAATTTCAAACCAAAATTTAAATGGAAAACGGGACTTTTGATTATTTTAAAAGCAATGCACATACGAAATAATTATTCGCATTAATTTATATTTTTGTGTGTAAAGAAATTGTATCTTTTCATCTCCTAATAACCTTATGAACCTTGTCTCGTTAATTATTGTCCATATATATTATTTTCCAAATAACAATAATTGTTAAGAGTCCAACATCGCTTGTCTCGATCTTTCGAGTACAGTTTATATATCTATTGGGTCACTCTACTTAATGTCAATTGATTTTAAGTTGAAATCTCACATAATATTAGAGTCAATATCTCATTTTTGTCGCCTACTTCGTTAGACTTGTTTTCACCTACTTTGATAGGTGTTCTGTCGATTATTTTCATACTTTAAATGCCTTATGATTGATTTAATTGGACTCCATATGTGCTCAATTGTTGATATTTAGCTAAGTTTATGCTTTAGAGCTTAATTGGATGTTTATTGTGAAACTATACTTAAATGTGGTTATAAACACTCATAAATGAATTATGCTTTTCAGGATATCTTTAAGTGTTTGAGTCCATTAGCATTGAATTGAGCTTGATGACCATTTAAGGAGAGAGATGAATGCTTAAGGAGATCAATATCACCTCTTGAAGCAATGAAAGAAAAGTATTTGTAAAGAATCCAGGCTGAAAATGAAGATGTCAAATTACAGGGCCCATGTCAAATTACAGGGCCTGGGCCATGTCAAATTACAGGGCCCATGTCACCTGACAGGGGGTGGGTTGTGTCAAACGACACGGCCCGTGTCAAAATACAGGGCCTGGGCCGTGTCCTTCTCTGACTTGTGAAATACATGGAATTGTGCTGACAGAAAAGTACAGGGCCTGGGCCGTGTCATAAGGGCCTGGGCCGTGTCATATGACACGGCCCGTGTCGTCGCACCAGAAAGTTAAATTTGAATTCTATTGAGAAATTAGGTATCCAAACTTATAAATAGTGTTGCTTAGAGCCCCTAAAGGAGATCTGGACAGAGAGAGCCGTTAAGGAAACTGAGAGAAACACAAAGACCAAGAAGGAGAAGGATTTGATTGAGGATTAGAGACTCGGATTCGAGCGATCAAAGATCGATTACTCTCAAGCCTTGGAAACTAGTTTGATCTTTAGTTTTTCTTTTCTTCTTTTGTTCTGAACAATGTTTTTCTTTGATTCTTTTTCTGTGTTTAAATTTGCCATGTGTGGCTAAACTTCTTGATTGGTTAAGGAAAGATGAAACTCTAATTTTAATTATGTGAATCTTGTATATTTATTTATATCAATACAATTATGTTTTTATTCATATGTTTCTGTTCTTAAATCAATATAAAGGTCTTTATATTCTTGCCAAACTTCGAAAGTGGTAAAATTAGGATTGCTATGCGCGGTTGCGGTAGTATAACTGGTGAGACATATGATCTAAGTAATTTAATCCCGGTATGTGATTAGACCTTAGCGTGATTGGTTTTCTAATTTTTAATGCAATCATTAGGGAAATGTAAGAGCGGTTGCTTTACAAATAACTAATGGTTAGTGTTTGATTTGAGCGGTTGCTGAATTAAGCGAAACTTAAGGAAAACAAGGGATTTATCTCACAATTGCATAAGAACATAATTGATCATGTTGGTATAAAGAGTATGTAAGTTGGCATAATCATATAAATCTAGTGGTGGATTCTATCTCTTAACCAATTTCTTTAACTTAATAATTCAATTTGTGTTTACTGTTTTGATTTAAGTTTAATTTCTCTTTTTAGTTTTAATTAACAAAACTCTCTTTTTACTTTTTACTATTTATTGTTCATAAGAGTTTAATTTAGGAATTGGATTGATAGTGTCAATTGAATTAGTTCTCTGTGGATCGACCCTTACTTACTACATCTGGTTGCAATGTTTTTATATTTTTTATGGAACTTGGTAACTATTTTTGATATTTATTTTTAATCACATTCTACACCACCCTAAATTTTGGCGCCGTTGCCAGGGAACTAATTTTTCAATTGTGCTATTGATTTGTTTCCTATTTTTACTCTGTTTTTTTTTATTTTTAATTTTTGATTCTTTCTTTTTGAGTATTTATAGGTGTTGATGTCCATTGATCATAGATGCTTGTGATATTTGTTTATCATCTGGACATCCCACTGATTTGTGTCCCACTTTCCTAGTAGACACAAATGAGGAGGTAGAGGCAGTATGGGGATATTCTGAATCGTCCGACAACTACAACCCCTACTCCAATACATATTATCCAGGGTGGTGGGATCCTCCTAACTTGAGTTATCGGCAGCGGCAAGTTCAAGCTCCTAAGCAACTTGAACCTTCATTGGAGGAGCTAATAAGACAAATAACCACTAATAACATTCAGTTTCAGCAAGAAACAAAGGCTATAAGCGATGACCTGCAAAACTCTTTGGGGCAGTTAGCCACAGAATTCAGCAAGATGCCGAGCCTAATTTCTGGAAGACTTCCCTCACAACCTGAAAAAAGTGTGAAGGAAGATCTTAATGCTATCACATTGCACAGTGGGAAGATATTAGATGCACCCACCTCTCCTCCACAAGCCATTGAAGAGAAAGAAATAGAGCTTGAAGAGGTAAGTGAGGAAGGGAAAAACTCTAAGGCCCCCAAGATAAGTATTCTTGAACCCTTTCCTAAGGTAGTGGAGAGACAATATGATGAGTTGTGTGATAAATTTCTTAATTTTATTAGTTTCAATAATTATATTCATTGCCACTCATGTACTGATATCATATGTGCTAGTCGTGCTGAGATTTCTGCAGACTTGAAAGTTGATGATTTTATTTACAAAGTAGAATTTAAGACCCAAAGGAAGGTGGAATTGCAGGCCACTGAAGAGTTTTCAAATATGGAATAAGAGAACCGGATGATGGTCACTATTGACGTGGATTTTGTTTTTGGACCATGGTTCACTACAAACAATGCATATGAAGTGGATAAAGTACACATATTAGTTTCCAGTGGTGAAGCCAAGGAAACTAAGGAAGACCAATGGGACCCTGGTGGAAGCCTTCACGTTGCAAACTTAATTTGGTCATTACACTTCAACCAATGGGATCCCAGTGGAAGCCCTCATGCCTCAAGCTTAACTTGGTCACTACACTCCAGCCAATGGGACCCCGGTGGAAGCTCTCATGTTATTTCAAGCATAAATTGGCTATTATGCTTTCGCCAATGGGATCCTGATGGAAATCTCTTCATCTACCTCCGTTACTTCAGTTGATAAGGATGTTTCTTCCCTCTCTTCTATCTTACTTATCCTAGATTTATTAATGATTATTTATTGTTGAGGTTTATATTGAGGACAATGTAGAATTTAAGTGTGGGGGAGGAATTGACATTTTGTTTTCTGTTTTATTTCTATTTTTATTTTAATTTTTATTTTTTATTTTTGAAAAAAAATTGTGTTTTTATTTGATTTTCATTGATATTTGAGATTTGTGAAGTCTATGAGTTTAAAGCAATTGAAATTCAAGGTTATGATTTATAAATTTCTTCTTTCATTTTGAATTTGACATGCTTAGTTTTGGATGTTTGATTGATGAATTGAGTTTGATAGATGCATACCTGGTGAGATTTTAGTCTTTTGATGGATGGATTTAGCATTTATGTCATTCTATTCTTTCTTGTCTGATTTTCACTCATGTCATATTGATCACTCTAGAACTTGCTTTGATTCTTTTTGAGGCTACATTTTCATTTGCATACATAAACATGATTGAAGCATTCTTTTGTGATTAACTACTTTGGCCAAATAGCCAACCTTGTATTATTTCCCTTTGATTAACCCCTTGAGCCTATTTGCTTATTCTTTATCTTACCTCATTATATGTCTTATGTGAAAAATCATGATTTTACCTTACCTTAGGGAATGGGAGAGCATTGGCTCATTTTCATTGGAGGAGCTCTTTTGCTTGCAAGTGTTTAATAGGACAAGTGTGGGAGTTGTGCAAGTTGATGTGTAATATGCAAGGTGTTGGTGAAAAAAAAATATGCAAAGAAAAAGAAAAATATTCAAGAAAGGTTGTAAAAGAAAAGAAAGAAAAAGGAAAGGAATATGTAAAGAGAATGTGCATTATATAGATTTGAGAGGATAAAAATTTCATGTTTATCAATTGAGTTCCTCCCCAATGTTCTTTTATTCTATTAGGTGCTCATCTTACCATACCCATCTTATTTCTTTCATTTACCTTGACCCTATTACAACCTTAAATAAAGTCCTATTGATTTGTGTGTGCATGTGTTTGAGTAGTGGAGAAGTAGAAGATACGCAAGCTTCTGGTAGTGCATTTTTCATAGGTTGAATTGAATGAAATACTTACCTTATAAACACTTGAGAGATTGAGAGTGTATCTTGTGAGGATCTATCATTCTTAATTCATGCTTTTCAAATTGAAGATGTCTTGCTTGTTGGTTGGAAATGTGAAGAATTGTTATCTCTTGAATGTTTTGATCCCTTAAACCTTTTCTTGCTCTTCTTGCTTAAAAATTTTGGCCTCTCTTGAATATCATTGAAAATTGAGTTCTTTAAATTGTTAGGTTTTGAATTTGTTTTGTTTTCCTTGTTCCTTGGTTTGGTCTTATGTTTTGCCCAGGAGTGCAAAAGGCTAAGTGTGGGGGTATTTGATCTGTCGATTATTTTTCATACTTTAAATGCCTTATGATTGATTTAATTGGACTCCATATGTGCTCAATTGGTGATATTTAGCTAAGTTTATGCTTTAGAGCTTAATTGGATATTTATTGTGAAACTATACTTAAATGTGGTTATAAACACTCATAAATGAATTATGCTTTTCAGGATATCTTTGAGTGTTTGAGTCCATTAGCATTGAACCGAGTTTGATGACCATTTAAGGAGAGAGATGAATGCTTAAAGAGATCAATATCACCTCTTGAAGCAATGAAAGAAAAGTATTTGTAAAGAATCCAGGCTAAAAATGAAGGTGTCAAATTATAGAGCCCATGTCACCTAACAGGGGGTGGGCCGTGTCGTTTGACACGGCCCGTGTCAAATTACAGGGCCTGGGCTGTGTCCTTCTCTGACTTGTGAAATACATGGAATTGTGCTGACAGAAAAGTACAGGGTCTGGGCTGTGTCATATGACACGGCCCGTGTCGTCGCACCAGAAAGTTAAATTCAAATTCTATTGAGAAATTAGGTATCCAAACTTATAAATAGGGTTGCTTAGAGCCCCCTAAAGGAGATCTGGACAGAACGAGCCGTCAAGGAAACTGAGAGAAACACAAAGACCAAGAAGGAGAAGGATTCGATTGAGGATTAGAGACTTGGATTTGAGCGATCAAAGATCAATCACTCTCAAGCCTTGGAAACTAGTTTGATCTTTAGTTTTTCTTTTCTTCTTTTGTTCTGAACAATGTTTTTCTTTGATTCTTCTTCTGTGTTTAAATTTTCCATGTGTGGCTAAACTTTTTGATTAGTTAAGGGAAGATGAAACTCTAGTTTTGATTATGTGAATCTTGCATATTTCTTTATATCAATACAATTATGTTTTTATTCATATGTTTCTGTTCTTAAATCAATATAAAGGTCTTTATATTCTTGCCAAACTTCGAAAGTGGTAAAACTAGGATTGCTATACGCGGTTGCGGTGGTATAACTGGTGAGACATATGATCTAAGTAATTTAATCCCGGTGTGTGATTAGACCTTAGTGTGATTGGTTTTCTAATTTTTAATGCAATCATTAGGGAGAGCGGTTGCTTTACAAATAACTAATGGTTATGGTTTGATTTGAACGATTGCTGAATTAAGCGAAACTTAAGGAAAACAAGGGATTTATCTCACAATTGCATAAGAACATAATTGATCATGTTGTTATAAAGAGTATGTAAGTTGACATAATCATATAAATCTAGTGGTGGATTCCATCTCTTAACCAATTTCTTTAACTTAATAATTCAATTTGTGTTTACTGTTTTGATTTAAGTTTAATTTCTCTTTTTAGTTTTAATTAACAAAACCTCCTTTTTACTTTTTACTATTTATTATTCATCAGAGTTTAATTTAGGAATTGTATTGATAGTGTCAATTGAATTGGTTCTTTGTGGATCGACCCTGCTTACTACAACTGGTTGCAAGGTTTTTATATTTTTGGTGGAACTTGGCAACTATTTTTGATATTTATTTTTAATCACATTCCACACCACACCAATAGGCTTGCATGTCTCAATCTTTCGGATACGATTTATATATCTATTAGATCACTCAACTTAATGTCAATTGATTTTAGTTTAAAATCTCACAATAACTATGAGTCACCTTTGAAATAAACAAAATATGCATAATTCTAATCATTTTTTTAAAGATAATGTTATATGAGTTTTTTTTTTCTTTTAAGATAATGTTATAGAAAGAAATTTTCATGCGATCAAAATTTTATACATATTTCTTCACTATGAGTTTTTTCTTTCAATCTAGACCATCCTAGTCTAATTTGTTATCTGGATACTCATAAACTCGACTCATCTTCATAAATGACCAAGTAGGGGGACTGTGAATTGTCCTAGGCCTAAAACATAGTAGATCTGCCAAGACCAAAATAGACCTTAACCGACTGACCATACAAGCCCAATGTGTGCTAGGTAAGCCTATTTCAATACAACATGCCTAAGTAAGTCAAAGTCATCCCAACCGAAGTCTTGCCTACAAGACCCGATTGACTTATATTCGAATAAGAAATGACTTGTTAAACATGTGCTTTGTACGACCCGCCAGCGATCATCAATAGTTCGGCACCATCATGACCAACATATGTAACACCCACCTTAGGATGCCACATTTATGTTACATGATTACCAAATTAACCTTATTTAGATAACGTAAGTTGTAAGGAAAATACGAAATTCAAAATTTCCTCATAACAAGAAAATAAACTTAGCAGAAAATAAAACATCACAGTATCAATACAAATAATTTAAAATCATTATACATATCCAAGTCTCTAGTTATACATATAAAATTTTCTAACACTATCATACTATAAATATTACAAACTAGTCACTCCAAAAAGTTTAAACGTTATTACATCATATATATATACAAGCCTCTAGTACTGTCGTACTTAAATATTTTACAAATTAAACTTCCAAATTATTTAAACTATTATACTGCCCAAGTCCTACTAGACAGCAGAACCCTTAGACGGGTCCTCCTCAGATTCCACAGTATATAGGAATCTGTCATGATGTGTAGTCCTACGGACAAGTGTCCGAGCAGACGACACAATACTAACTGTGCATCTCCCTTTCTTCAAAACTCGACGTCCTCACCAGGAATTTGCTCCTCCTCAGTTCCTCGCTCTATCTCTGGCTCAACGTCTTCGGCTTCGGTGAACGTAATGTAAATACAGACAACAGATAGCAGAACACAGAAAGAGGTAAGACATCCTACCTCATTACCAATTATAGCACGCTAGAAACCAAACGGCGCCACGCGCCCAAGTAGCAATTTAGAAACAACATATTTGAATAATAAGCAAGTAATTCCATCGATAAGCAAATAAACAGCCGCATGATAATCATTGCAAGTAATGAACAAATAGATCACGATATGGAAAATGATAATAACGACAAAGCATATATGTATGTATATATATATATCATGACTCACATGCATGTTCTCTCAAATTCCTACTCCATGGAGCTACGACTCAAATCGGAGAGAATGATTGAAAAGATCTGTCGGCACCAACATGCTTCGGACCACGTGCTCAATTTCTGCACATCTAGCACATGCACGGCAGTCTTTATCAAATCATGATTAGGGATAGTGTCTCGGTCCGGATCATTGGTGTGTTGCATCGGTCTAACCCACGGTATAGAAGAGCTACCAACTTGTCCATTGTAGGCAACCCGCACCCCAATGCCCCCAAGGTCAACAAGTGACCTACACTACGCTTATCGCACCCACTCGGAGGTGTAATCTCTCCTAGGCAACTCGGCCTTACAACAGTCCACAAGGACAATCACAATGCATAGGACACTATGCATGCGCATGTATGATCCACATTCTCATACAATTCCATAATATGCCACATTAGGCCAATATAAGCATCAATATTCAAATGGTCACTCACATGGACCCATAACATCATAAAACAAGGATCAAATCAATTGATGCATCATTAGGTTCATGTTCAAAATAAATTCTTAGAATCAATTTGACATTCCAATGCAATTCAAATTCCTCATAACTTGCATTTTAATTTAAGCTCTTAAGCCACACACTCTCATGTTCTTTGCTTACTTAGAATTACCTTAAGTCTTGTAATAATTTTTCTCTTAGTCTCTTTAAAATTTATGAAGCATTGATTATATTAAATTCTTCCAACTTATTAATTTTCTATTTTATCACATAGGTTTCTAATTACCTCATTTATTATGCTTCTAATTACCTAATTTATTATGCTTCTAAATTACCAAAATCACATACTTAAACTCAAATATGCCTTAGAGACCGTGGCCTCACAATGGCTCCAATTTCAAATCTTTTCAAGTCATCATCCTATTTATTATCCCCTAGTTCTTTAAATTGTTCATTTAATAAATTAACTCACCAATAGCCTAAATTCTTGGCCTCAAAACCGTATCCATCACATAGGCTTCAACTCCAATTCTTTTTCTTTCCTTAATTCCACCTTATTACTTGATTAATTCTAGTCTCAAGCTTGTTACACTTTAACTACAATTTTATCCAATTTTCCACCCCAAAACCGTGGCATTTCAAGGAGTTCCTGGTTACCATTTTCTTTGCATTATTTTGATCTTCCTTTACTCAACATACCTAGCACTATTATTGACACAATGTCAACCAAAATTCTGCTCTTAAAACAGCCCAAAAACTGTGGCACTTACCAAGGTCCAACAACCAGAATTTTGTCCACTTGGATTAACCTTAACTACTTGATTTAATTAGCCTTGCATTGGTCAAAATTTAAGCATCATTTCCCTTCATTTTCCAGCCCAAAACAGCCCCAAAACAGCTCCAAAATCGTGACACATTCAGAGGTTCAACAACCAGAATTTTTTTGCAAGCAATCATGGATTTCAATCACAAAATTACATGAATAATTAACCACTCAATCAACTACTCAAAGCTAAATTAAGATAACATTCAAGAAATCAATTTCAAGCAAATTCAAGAACAACCACCATGTGGTTTTTCTTCCAAAAAATCAAGCACAAGATCCCTAGTTGCTAAAGAGGTTGAGAAGGATTAATCTTCCTCTTACCAAGAAGAAGAACCAAGAACACTCCAAGAACCCCTTTTTAATTTTCGGATTTTGGCCCCAAAAACCCTAGAAAATGCAACATGAATTAGAACAAGGAAATGGTGTGAAAATGAAGAAGAGAATAGCTATAAAATCAAGGTGAAATTAGAAAACGAAAATGGAGTGAAATTCTGAAATTTTTCAGCCATGGAAGCTTACCTTCAAAGCTTGAAAAGAGGTTGAAGATGATGGCTTTCTTGAAAACTCCAAGCACAAATGTTGAAGAGAATGAATAGGAGATTAAGAAAGTGTGATCAAGTATGATTTTTTTTTTTTTTGTGATGGTTGGGGGATTGGGAGAGTGAGCAGCCGTGAGGTGAGTGGAAGAGAAAAGAAAGAAATGTTGAAGAAGAAAGTAGAAGAGAAAGACGTAAATGAAGAAGAAATAAGCTTTTGATGATATATTACAATATGTAATATTTGGTTTATTAAAACCAATCAATTCTCCTTGTCCAAGCAGCAGCCCACGTGAGAGAAAAAGAATGAGTGGTCAGAATTTTGGCTTCCAAAGGAAGCTAAATGAGTGAGTCAAAGCTTGGGTCAAAGATTATCATAAAAGCTTGGAATAAAATACTATAAAATTTGAATTAAAGTGATTTAATTTGATACAATGTGAATTACATTAAAATAATGTAATAGTATTTTTATCACACACTATTATCCAATAGATAATAGTTACAATTGACAAGTCGAGTATTTAATTAATTTGACAGATGAATTTTTCGCTATCTTGATTTATTTTATCTGCTAGAATTTCTCGAAAAAATGGTGCAAACCTCGTAAACTATGTCAAGTCTCGGGTTTAGTAAGATCCCGTCGACTTATCCATAGTCCACGATTCACAGAGAAAATATCGCATTTTCTCGATTCACAAGCAGACTCACGCAAAACGAGGAATACAGTAAAATACTCGACGTTTCCGAGAAAATTCCCGAGAAAATTCTCAAAAATTGCAAATATTGTAAAACGATTATTCGTCATGTTATTTTTCACTTTTGGAAGCATTACAGTCGTTTTCACGACTCTGCTCAATATTCATGCAAAACGAGGAATATATTAAAATATTCATCATTCCCAGATAATTCTAAAAAAATTCACATAAATCACAAATATTAGAAAATAATTATTCGTAATTAAAATTTTCCAACTTTAGAAGCGTTACTGTCGTTTTGCCAACTCTGCCCCGTGTGCACGTAAAACGAGAAATATATTAAAATATTCTTCGTTCTCAGAAAAATCCAGAAAAATTCCAGAAAATCCCAAATATTATAAAATGATCATTTATCCTGAAACTTTAAATTTTCGGGATGTTACAATACTCCCCCTCTAAAATAAAGTTTCGTCCTCGAAACTTGACATACAATTAACACAGAAACGGATATTGCTCTCTAATCTTTTCTTCCAACTCCCATGTGGCCTCACCACTTATATCATTCCAAACTACTTTAGCTAAAGCAATGTCCTTTCCTCGAAGCTGCTTTATCCTTCGATCTTCAATCTTTACTGGAACTGTCTCATAGGTCAAGTTCTCCTTTAATTGTACAGTGTCTGGTTCAATCACGTGAGTTGGATCTGAAATATATTTCCGTAGTTGTGATACGTGAAATACATTATGAAGATTCGATAAAAACGGTGGTAGTGCAATCTGATAAGCTACCGGACCTATCCGACGAAGTATCTGATACGGTCCAATAAACTTTGGAGTGAGCTTCCTTGACTTGATTACTCGTCAACTCCAGTCATAGGCGTCACACGTAAAAATACATGGTCACCTTCTTCAAATTCCAGTGGTCTTCGCTTTTATCCGCATAGCTCTTTTTGCGCCGAAATTTGTCCTCATCTTGTCTTAGATCATCTTTATCTTCTCAGTTGTCTGTTGCACAAGCTCAGGTCCTACCACAGTACTTTCACCATCCTGGTACCAACACAATGGTGTCCTACATCTTCTCCCATATAAAGCTTCATAGGGTGCCATCCCAATACTCGAATGGAAACTATTGTTGTAGGTGAATTCTATCAATGGTAGAAATTCATCCCAACAACCAGTTTGCTCTAGAACACAAGCCCTTAACAAGTCCTCCAACGACTGAATCATTCTTTCTGACTGACCATCTGTCTGTGGATGGTAAGCCGAACTCAAACATAGCTTCGTTCCCATTGCTTCTTGCAAACTGTTCCAAAATCTTGATGTAAATCGCGGATCTCTATCGGAAATTATACTGGAGGGTACACCATGAAGTCTAACAATTTCATTGATGTATATCTGAGCCAACTTCTCCATTGAGTACTTAATATTAATTGGTAAAAAGTGCGTCGACTTTGTAAGCCGATCAATAATTACCCATATAGAGTCGTGACCTTTCCGAGTTCTTGGTAGCCCCGTGACGAGATCCATTGCTATGTCATCCCATTTCCACTCAGGAATAGGCAAAGATTGCAACATTCCTGATGGCCGTTGATGTTCTACCTTAGCCTTCTGACAAGTCAAACATGATGAGACATATTCTGCGACATCCCTCTTCATTCCTTGCCACCAAAACAGCTGCTTCAAATCTTGATACATTTTCGTGGCTCCTGGATGCATACTCAACTTGCTTCTGTGAGCTTCATTCGAATCAACTTTCTAAGTTCTGGATCATTTGGCACACAAACTCTCCCTTTGAACTTCAAGATTCCATCAACACCTTCACTAAATTCTAATTCTGCCCCTTGACTTCTTGCTTCTTTTGCTTCTTGTAGATATTGATCACTATTCTGTCCTTCTCGTATTTTATTCATCAGTTCATTCGAGATGGTGATCATATTCAAACACATCTTCCCCGGTGTCAACTTCACAGACAATCGCATATCTCGAAATCCTTCTATCAATTCCTTCTCCTTTATCATCATAACAGAAGCATTAAGCGATTTTCTACTCAAAGCATCCGCTACGACATTCGCTTTTCCAGGATGATATTGCAACTGAAAGTCATAATCTTTCAGAAACTCGAGCCAACGCCTCTGTCTCATGTTCAACTCTTTCTGGTCGAACAGATACTTCAAACTTTTATGATCACTATACACAGTGAACATTGCCCCATATAGAAAATGTCTCCATACCTTCAACGCAAACACCACTGCTGCTAACTCCAAGTCATGAGTCGGATAGTTCCTCTCATGCACTTTCAACTGCCTCGACGCATATGCCACGACCTTACGATTCTGCATAAGTACACAATCCAATCCTTGATAAGAAGCATCACAGTACACTTCAAAAGATTCGTTCGGATCAGGTAGAATCAACACTGGTGAAGTAATCAGTCGTCGTTTCAACTCCTGAAAACTTTCCTCGCATGCATCAGTCCACACAAACGGTTGATTCTTTCGGGTAAGTTGGGTAAGAGGTCCTGCAATCTTCGAAAATCCTTCTATAAATCGCCGATAGTAACTTAGGCCAATCCGATGAAACTACGGATCTCCGATACTGATCTTCGGTCTTTCCCATTTCAAATTTGTCTCCACCTTCGAAGCATCAACTTCAACTCCATCGCCGATATGACATGCCCCAAGAATTGTACTTCGCTCAACCAAAATTCACATTTGGACAACTTGGCATATAGTTTATTTTCCTTCAAAATATGGAGAACCATCGAGGTGTTCAAGATGTTCTCCTGACTTCGAGAATAAATCAAGATGTCATCAATAAAGACAACAATAAACTTATCCAAGTATGAACGGAAAAGTCTGTTCATGAAGTCCATAAATATTGCAGGTGCATTAGTCACACCAAAAGGCATCACTTGGTACTCATAATGCCCGTATCGAGTCCGAAATGCAGTCTTCGGAATATCCTCCACCTTTACACGTATCTGGTGATAACCAGAACGTAAGTCAATCTTAGAAAATATAGTGGCTCCTCGCAATTGATCCAGCAGATCATCAATTCTCGGAAGGGGATACTTATTCTTGATTGTAATCTTATTCAACTGTCGATAGTCCACACATAGCCGAGAAGTCCCATCCTTCTTCTTTACCAACAACACTGGAGCTCCCCAAGGTGATACACTTGGTCTCACAAATTGCTTCTCCAACAAATCTTCCAACTGCTTCTTCAGTTCGGCCAACTCTACTGGTGACATTCTGTATGGTGCCATAGATATAGGTCCAGCTCCTGGTACCAAATCAATAGAGAATTCAATCTCCCTTTCCGGTG
Organism: Ormosia semicastrata; assembly: GCA_029884595.1. NCBI lineage: Eukaryota > Viridiplantae > Streptophyta > Magnoliopsida > Fabales > Fabaceae > Ormosia > Ormosia semicastrata. Next base: position 15,675,085 of record JAQQTO010000037.1, read on the forward strand.
GTAATCCCGGTATATCTTCAGGAAATACTTCGGGAAATTCATTCACTATAAAGATATCCTTCAGAACATCTACACAGTGAACTTCCAAGGAAGATATCAACAAATATCCTAGGTCTCCTTCCTTTAAACAAGCTTCCACTTGTGTAGCCGTTAAGAATTTAGAATCCTTAACCTCAGGGTAAACTAACGTCTTACTCGAACAGTCTATCAAGATACGGTTAGAGGATAACCAATCTATTCTTAAGATTACATTAATCTTAGAAAGAGGCAAACATATCAAATCCACATGAAAGACTCTATCTCTAACACAAACAGGGCAATTCAAGCATACTTTTGTAGTTATCACAGGTTTATCAGTAGGAGTAACCACAGTCAAATCATATGGCAATGTAGTCACAGTCAATCCCAAACGTTCCACACAATCACATGCAATGAAAGAATGCGTAGCTCCCGAATCATATAACACTGTTAAAGGGTTACCTTTAATGGCACATTCCTCCATTATCAAATCTTCAGATTTAGCGGCTTCCTCCCCGCTCATCGTATATACTCGACCACTCGCCTGTGGTCTTGCAGTACGAACATTACTCACTGATGGCTCTGCCTTCAACTGATCACAATCTCTGGAAAGATGTCCAGGCTTCCCACATCTATAGCAGATCACCCCCTTATGCTAACAATCTTTAGTAAAATGTCCTTTTCCACACTTAAAACATTTAAGTGTAGAAGTTCCAGTTGAAGCTGCCTTACTACCACTTGAACTTCCCCCAATTGATTGCTATCGATTCTGGCTTGCTACTGATTTAGTGTAGGGCTTTTGTTGATAACGGTTGCCACCGCTACCTCCGCTACCTCTTCCCCTTTGGAACCGTGTTGGCCCGAAGTATTTAGTCCTTGCTGCCCGCTGGTTATCGATTTCCTCAATCTTACGGCACTTATCCAATAACACTGGAAATTGATCAATATCCACCGTCGCTAATGCTCTCTTAATGTCAAGTCTCAATCCTCTTCGAATTTTCTACATTTCCATTCCTCATCTGGGTGCATTTGAAAATATCTCGAAAACTTTGACAAGCTTTCGAATCTTCTTGCGTACTCACTCACGGTCATTGCTCCTTGCCTCAAACTAAGAAATTCCATCTCTTTAGCATGTTGTGCACTTGTTGGAAAATACTTTGCCAAAAACTTATGTCTAAAGAGTGCCATGTTACAACTCTTCCTTCACTTCAAATAATCTTCGAGCTCCTGCCCACCAGGCTTCTCCATCTCCAACTAGCACAAACGTCGCGAAGGTAAGTTTTTGCTCATCAGTACAACCCATACCATTAAATATCTTATCTAATTCCTTAATCCACATATCAGCCTTCTCTGGATTAAACTCTCCATGAAACTTAGGCGGATTATTCCTTCGAAATTCTGACAAACAAACACAGAGAAACACGCAACTTAAACAAGACAGACCTAACCACAAACCCAAAAGACTCTAACTTGGGCTCTGATACCAACTAATGTAACACCCACCTTAGGATGCCACATTTATGTTACATGATTACCAAATTAACCTTATTTAGATAACGTAAGTTGTAAGGAAAATACGAAATTCAAAATTTCCTCATAACAAGAAAATAAACTTAGCAGAAAATAAAACATCACAGTATCAATACAAATAATTTAAAATCATTATACATATCCAAGTCTCTAGTTATACATATAAAATTTTCTAACACTATCATACTATAAATATTACAAACTAGTCACTCCAAAAAGTTTAAACGTTATTACATCATATATATATACAAGCCTCTAGTACTGTCGTACTTAAATATTTTACAAATTAAACTTCCAAATTATTTAAACTATTATACTGCCCAAGTCCTACTAGACAGCAGAACCCTTAGACGGGTCCTCCTCAGATTCCACAGTATATAGGAATCTGTCATGATGTGTAGTCCTACGGACAAGTGTCCGAGCAGACGACACAATACTAACTGTGCATCTCCCTTTCTTCAAAACTCGACGTCCTCACCAGGAATTTGCTCCTCCTCAGTTCCTCGCTCTATCTCTGGCTCAACGTCTTCGGCTTCGGTGAACGTAATGTAAATACAGACAACAGATAGCAGAACACAGAAAGAGGTAAGACATCCTACCTCATTACCAATTATAGCACGCTAGAAACCAAACGGCGCCACGCGCCCAAGTAGCAATTTAGAAACAACATATTTGAATAATAAGCAGTAATTCCATCGATAAGCAAATAAACAGTTCCAGACAGATAATCATTGCAGTAATGAACAAATAGATCACGATATGGAAAACAGATAATAACGACAGCATATATGTATGTATATATATATATCATGACTCACATGCATGTTCTCTCAAATTCCTACTCCATGGAGCTACGACTCAAATCGGAGAGAATGATTGAAAAGATCTGTCGGCACCAACATGCTTCAGACCACGTGCTCAATTTCTGCACATCTAGCACATGCACGACAGTCTTTATCAAATCATGATTAGGGATAGTGTCTCGGTCCGGATCATTGGTGTGTTGCATCGGTCTAACCCACGGTGCTGGAGAAGAGCTACCAACTTGTCCATTGTAGGCAACCCGCACCCCAATGCCCCCAAGGTCAACAAGTGACCTACACTACGCTTATCGCACCCACTCAGGAGGTGTAATCTCTCCTAGGCAACTCGGCCTTACAACAGTCCACAAGGACAATCACAATGCATAGGACACTATGCATGCGCATGTATGATCCACATTCTCATACAATTCCATAATATGCCACATTAGGCCAATATAAGCATCAATATTCAAATGGTCACTCACATGGACCCATAACATCATAAAACAAGGATCAAATCAATTGATGCATCATTAGGTTCATGTTCAAAATAAATTCTTAGAATCAATTTGACATTCCAATGCAATTCAAATTCCTCATAACTTGCATTTTAATTTAAGCTCTTAAGCCACACACTCTCATGTTCTTTGCTTACTTAGAATTACCTTAAGTCTTGTAATAATTTTTCTCTTAGTCTCTTTAAAATTTATGAAGCATTGATTATATTAAATTCTTCCAACTTATTAATTTTCTATTTTATCACATAGGTTTCTAATTACCTCATTTATTATGCTTCTAATTACCTAATTTATTATGCTTCTAAATTACCAAAATCACATACTTAAACTCAAATATGCCTTAGAGACCGTGGCCTCACAATGGCTCCAATTTCAAATCTTTTCAAGTCATCATCCTATTTATTATCCCCTAGTTCTTTAAATTGTTCATTTAATAAATTAACTCACCAATAGCCTAAATTCTTGGCCTCAAAACCGTATCCATCACATAGGCTTCAACTCCAATTCTTTTTCTTTCCTTAATTCCACCTTATTACTTGATTAATTCTAGTCTCAAGCTTGTTACACTTTAACTACAATTTTATCCAATTTTCCACCCCAAAACCGTGGCATTTCAAGGAGTTCCTGGTTACCATTTTCTTTGCATTATTTTGATCTTCCTTTACTCAACATACCTAGCACTATTATTGACACAATGTCAACCAAAATTCTGCTCTTAAAATGACCCAAAAGCGTGGCACTTACCAAGGTCCAACAACCAGAATTTTGTCCACTTGGATTAACCTTAACTACTTGATTTAATTAGCCTTGCATTGGTCAAAATTTAAGCATCATTTCCCTTCATTTTCCAGCCCAAAACAGCCCCAAAACAGCTCCAAAACCGTGACACATTCAGAGGTTCAAAGCAACCAGAATTTTTTTGCAAGCAATCATGGATTTCAATCACAAAATTACATGAATAATTAACCACTCAATCAACTACTCAAAGCTAAATTAAGATAACATTCAAGAAATCAATTTCAAGCAAATTCAAGAACAACCACCATGTGGTTTTTCTTCCAAAAAATCAAGCACAAGATCCCTAGTTGCTAAAGAGGTTGAGAAGGATTAATCTTCCTCTTACCAAGAAGAAGAACCAAGAACACTCCAAGAACCCCTTTTTAATTTTCGGATTTTGGCCCCAAAAACCCTAGAAAATGCAACATGAATTAGAACAAGGAAATGGTGTGAAAATGAAGAAGAGAATAGCTATAAAATCAAGGTGAAATTAGAAAACGAAAATGGAGTGAAATTCTGAAATTTTTCAGCCATGGAAGCTTACCTTCAAAGCTTGAAAAGAGGTTGAAGATGATGGCTTTCTTGAAAACTCCAAGCACAAATGTTGAAGAGAATGAATAGGAGATTAAGAAAGTGTGATCAAGTATGATTTTTTTTTTTTTTTTTGTGATGGTTGGGGGATTGGGAGAGTGAGCAGCCGTGAGGTGAGTGGAAGAGAAAAGAAAGAAATGTTGAAGAAGAAAGTAGAAGAGAAAGACGTAAATGAAGAAGAAATAAGCTTTTGATGATATATTAAAATATGTAATATTTGGTTTATTAAAACCAATCAATTCTCCTTGTCCAAGCAGCAGCCCACGTGAGAGAAAAAAAATGAGTGGTCAGAATTTTGGCTTCCAAAGGAAGCTAAATGAGTGAGTCAAAGCTTGGGTCAAAGATTATCATAAAAGCTTGGAATAAAATACTATAAAATTTGAATTAAAGTGATTTAATTTGATACAATGTGAATTACATTAAAATAATGTAATAGTATTTTTATCACACACTATTATCCAATAGATAATAGTTACAATTGAAAGTCAAGTATTTAATTAATTTGACAGATGAATTTTTCGCTATCTTGATTTATTTTATCCGCTAGAATTTCTCGAAAAATGGTGCAAACCTCAGTAAAGCGTGTCAAGTCTCGGGTTTAGTAAGATCCCGTCGACTTATCCATAGTCCACGATTCACAGAGAAAATATCGCATTTTCTCGATTCACATGTAAGATACTCACGCATAAAACGAAGAATACTGATAAAATACTCGACGTTTCAGAAAATTCCCAGAAAATTCTCAAAAATTGCAAATATTGTAAAACGATTATTCGTCATGTTATTTTTCACTTTTGGAAGCATTACAGTCGTTTTCACGACTCTGCTCAATATTCATGCAAAACGAGGAATATATTAAAATATTCATCATTTAGGATAATTCTAAAAAATTCACATAAATCATAAATATTAGAAAATAACTATTCGTAATTAAAATTTTCCAACTTTAGAAGCGTTATTGTCGTTTTGCCAACTCGCCTGCCGTGTGCACGTAAAACGAGAAATATATTAAAATATTCTTCGTTCTCAGAAAAATCCAGAAAAATTCCAGAAAATCCCAAATATTATAAAATGATCATTTATCCTGAAACTTTAAATTTTCGGGATGTTACAACATACGTTAACAGTTTTGCGCTATAATAACTGGACATAACATCATCATAATCTTAATGTTCAGAATCCTAAATGGCCTAAACGGTGAGTATTCGAGGAACCAATCCTCAGATCTCTATATAAATCGACTTGGTAGCCTAGGTCAAAGATGTTCCATCTTTTATCCAGACACTCTAACCAATAGAATCACGTGCTATTCGACTATTCTTCTAACCTGTCTAGATACCCTTAACCTCGTTGTTGCCTTACCCATAAGTCTCCAGCGAGTTCCGACCTCTATCGACTTAGGTCCCAGTTAGCACTCGAAACACAATTTGTATATTTTCATATCAAAATGTTTATACATGTAAACATATAATAATAATAATATACATTTAGTTTATTTTTCTATATATTAATATATTTCCATTTTGTTTTTTCTCTTTCTAACTGTTCACGTGAGTGTGTCTACAGCCCTAGTAGTCTTCAACCGAAGTCGTTAAAACTTAAAAAAAATTAGAATAGAAAGGTTACCAAAAATAAACAATCACAGTGTCGGTGCTTACTCCTTCAAGCAATCCCATGGGGTACTGCAAAACCCAAAAGGAAAATAATTTTTTATATCATTTTCTCAAATATATCACTTTTTATCACATTTTTAATAATTGTGATTAAGTAAAAATAATAATAATAAAAAATTAATATAATTAATGATATAAAGAGTAATATAAAAATAATGTAAAAAATATGATAAAAATATCATTATTGAACCCAAAACACACGAAACAAAAGGCCAAGCAGTACTAAAACAATAATAGTAATAACAATAAACATCACCAATAATAGAATAATAAGAGTTTGAAGGAAACAAATGGTAAATAAATGTAATGTTAGCCCATAACTAGGGTCCAAAAAGAAAATAAATGATACAAGAAAATCGTAACAGCACTGAAAGTCTCTTTCTCTAGAAGATCAAAACAAGGGTAGCCCAGCCCAAAGCTAAGCATCCTAGCACCTTCTTCAAGCACCTTATGGTTTCTGCTCCACTCTGCAATATAGAACGCAGAAATTAAATTTCAGATCCCAACAATAACTCAATTAATTTTTTATCCATACTAATTTGTTTTGTCTCGGACAGACAGAATCAATAATTCTCAAGACCAAAGCGACATTCAGACAACAATTAAATTATATTTGATTTTATATTCCTTTTCGGTCTTTGGACTTTGATCACTTTCACTCGGATTCTCCCAAGTCACAACGTAAATTTGGGCCATAATTATTTCCTTCAGTTAGTTAACTAAAGAACTTTGTTTCTTTTTTTTTTTTTAAAGAGAGAGAGAGAGAAGGAGAAACCAAATGCACCTCACTCCTCAGTTGTGGCGCGTGGCCACACCATAAGAGTAAGACAATATTTGAGTTCAATGATGAAGGAATCATGGACTCATTCTCAAATTCGGCTAAAAAAACCTAAACTGTGGTTGAAGTCAACTAAGCATCTCAATGTGTCAGATCTGAAACTACATTTGTAAATTGCAGATCTGATGCAAATTGTACGAACCGGAAACATAATACTATAATAGAGATAGGTAAAAGCACAAAGAGGAAACAAGGACGTACCCGTTCGTTCTCAGAAGACGCTGGACCAGGAGATGATGCATCCTCGCTGGGTCCCGGAGCTCCTGTCGGCGGCGCAGGAGGGCCTAGCAATGACGGTGACGGTGCTGGTGCATTGTGCTTCTTTCCCTTCTTCGTCTTCTCCTTCTTCTTAGACTTGCTCGGAGCCGGAGCAGGAACCTCAGCGCTCGGTGCTACCACTGGTGCGGGTGGAGCACTAGCCGGAGGAGTTGTCGGCGCCGGTGCAGGGGGAGAGCTCACTGGAACAGGAGCAGGTGGAGAAGAACTCACCGGAACTGCCGCTGGTGGCGAGCTCACCGGAGCTGCCACCGGATGCGACGATGCCGGAGATTTGGCCACTGGAGCTGGAGTCTCAGCCTTGGACGGAGATGCAGCCGGAGACGCCGGTTTCGGAGACGATGCTGGGGTTGTTGCAGCCTTGGGGGACGAAGCTGGTGGTGCTGATTTGGGTGAAGCAACCGGCGCTTCTGGTGATTTCGGTTTGGAAGGGGCTTCAGCTGGAGTGGTGACAGCCGGAGTAGCCGGAGATGTGGTCGGTGACGCCGCCGGAGATTGACCTCCGACGCTGGCGACGACAATGCAGATCAATGCGAGAGAGAGCACACTGTTCCGATCCATTTGGTTGAGAGAGAGAGTGAGTCAGTGAGAGATGGGGGGCTTAGCAGTGTGGGAAAAGATTTATATAGGCCTTTTCATTTGATGCCGCATTGTCAGAACAAAATGAACGGGTGTTAATTCATCTTACGATGTGAACTGGGTCCCAGAGTAAGATGGGCCACCACTAGCCGTTGGATCAACGTATTCGGGGTAAGGGTACAGAGTCTTCGCCCTTTGGGGCCCACGCACTAGGAACCAAACAATCGAGTAGTGTGGCGTGGCGCTTCGCCCAGTCTGGACTGGGCCCATTTGGCCTATTAGGCGCATGTGATATCGAAGGCTTGATTAGTGGGGACGTAGGTTGACACATCAGCCAATGTGCTTTAGTCTGTCGCGTTATTTTTCGTAAGCAGCATGATTTTATTATGAAAAAGCTTGGTTTTAATTTTAGGATGAGTTATTTTTTTATTTTTTTATTTTTTAATTTATTATTATATGTTTATTTTATTATTTACTCGTTAAGTTAACAAACACATGATAATAAATTTAAAAAATTAAAAAAATATAATTTCTTCCAAAATTAAAACTAAATTCTGTCCTTTTATTATTGGAGACATTTTGTTGTAAGAAAACACTTTTTTTAACCAAAAATAAATAAATAGAATACTCATTTATTGTGTCACTTAACTCATGTTACATCACTGTCAAAAAAAAAAAAAACTCATGTTACATTGTTTGGAGTATACGTTATTGTTATTTTTCATTTAAAATAATATATTTTAATTTTATAATCTTCAAAATACTAATTATAAGTTGATTAAAATTAGTAGTAAAATAGATACAGTAACTTATAAGTTAAATACGTTATCTTGAATCTGATTTTAAAATTTGTATGTATAAAAATAATATTATTAAAAAAATCTTCATTTAAATGTCTAATTGTATTATGAAAAATTAATATTTTACTTATCGAATAAGAGATATTTTAAAAAATTAAAATATAATTTATAATTTAGTTTAAAATATATTTAATGAAATTTTTTTAGATATTTATTATTTTATTATTGCATTATTAAAAAAGCATGATTTCTTAAATATTATCATTATGGTTCACTTTTTAAAATAAAATAGCAATCCAAAACTAACTAATAAAAAAAATTAACTAACAGAAAATCAAAATTAAATCTGATAATTTATATAACACACGTTAAATGGTGTAATATACTAATAACTTCTATGATATAGTAGGCATATGTATCTCTCCGTTAGCAGCTAGCAGCATCTGGTGTATTTGCTGTTTCAGCTGTTAGTGTTGGTGTTGGTGATACAGCTGGGTTTGTGTGGTGGGGAAGTATCATGGTGTAATCAACCAATCACTGTAAGCCAGAAAGGATGTCCGTCCGACAATAATTGCGCGAAAAATTGCAAGAGGAAGCTGATAATATTAGCGACCTAGCTAGCCCCACCACCAACTTGTGGACCCCGCGCGAACATGCCTTCAGCCTTCAACCGTGCCTTCTATATATAAGATTTTTAAAAGAAAAATACTTGTAAGTTACAATTTTTGACTGAAGTTTTTTTTACCAGAATGTTGTGATATATTTATTAATTTTTGGATGAATAAATAATTTTTATTATTTTATTTTATTCAACAACTATTTATATATTTTTATCAAATATTCTGATTATTTATTTTGATAATGTAACATTACTATTTCTAAAAAAATTAAATTATTTAAATATCTAAAATACGATATCTTTACAATACTTCATTGATATATAGATACTCAACATATTTTAGAGTTATATATATATATATATATATATGATATATGATAATAGAAAATTATACTCACATTCAAATGCCATTTCACGGGGGTGTTGTATTTGAGATGTAAAAAAATATTTTGTTTTTGAAAATTTTGTTCTTACTTTACTTCTTTATGCATGTTTTGGTCCAAATTTTAAATTAAAAAAACCTTTAATTTTTTTTCTTACAGTGAAACACCGTTTAGATAAATTTCTTCATTTTTTTATATAAAAATTTATTCATTTTTAAATTTTAAATAATTTGATGTATAGTACATTTTCGTCAATTTCATATAAAGACTTATTACTTTGGATTATTATGATCTAATTTGATTATTATAGTATTTTTTGTTGTATCTAAAATTGTACTTCATTTTTTTGTGCATTTATATTTCTAAAAAAATAATAAATTATATATAAATATAATAAATGTATTAGGTTATGAAACATAAAAAAAAATAGAAAGGCTTTTTTGTAAGTATTGGACTTACGGTCCTTTAATGATAGAATTCTAATTTATTAAAGAAAATTAATAACGGACAAAAACACCTATTTTGATCTCTCATTAATACTTTTGTTCTTAATTTAGTTCCTCACTTATTAATTTTTTTCAATTTAATTTTTTACTAATTAAAATTGACCTCAATTTAATCAATCCGTTAACTCACGGTTAGTGAAGAAATTAAAGTACTTACATGTCATTCTTATAATTCTACGTGGCATCACAATTAGCATTTTTTTATTTTAACATTTCTTCATCATCATCTCACTCTTTTATGTCATCTCTCCAGAGCAACACTTGACAATCCCTCTTGGCCTTTTCACTTCTAAGTTAGAAACACCTATTAATTCACCTAGTGATCTTTATCCTCTTAGTCTGACCTTACTCTCACCAATTTGCAATATTGTGACTATATTATTGCAGGACTTCGGCTTCAACAAATTGCAATAATGATCTACACTTCGCTAAACCAGGTTTCAATCTCCCTAACCAATTTGCAAATTTCTTAGTACGAGGTTGCAAATTGGAGAGATCTGCCATAGAAGTCACAGACTCGGAGAATAAAAGAAAAAAGTAAGCAATAGTAGGTAAGAACAGAGCGGATGGAGAAAAGATATGATAAGGGCCAAGGTAGCTGCTTTACTGGTTTTATTATTGAGAAGCTGCCAATTATCAAATGCCTAATGGATCCTTTTAATCATCATACTATCATACTATTTCTCTTTATTTTCGTTTTTTTTTGGTCAACACGGCACATTATAGAGATTAGAAAGTAAGGGAGCATCAAAGTGTGTTACTATAGAAGGAATTTAGGTCTTTTAAATATGTGATTTTAAATTTAATTTTTAAAATTATATATATAAAAATAATATTATTGATAAAAATATTGACATACTATTTTATGTATATAAATAAATGTGTAAGATACAATATAGATACTTCATCTTTTTTCAGATAAAAAAAACACTACTTCATCTTTCTTTTTTTTCTTATTTGGGAATGAGGTTACCTTTCATCATATATATATATATATATATATATTAATTTGTTTTAATTTTTTTCCCAATAGGAGTGCTCTGAAACTTCCTAAAAAGTAGATATCTAAGAAAAGTGGAGTCAGTTTTTTAAATGTAAGATGTTTAGTAACCACCTAAATTTTTAAAAACTTATTCTCATCTAAACCAATTTTGAGATAAAAATAGTTTTTAAAAAAATCATTTTAAAGTAAATTTTTTTTAATCCAACTTTTTTATGTTCTCTCTCTTCCTTTTTTTTTAACATCTTTCTCATCATTTTTATTCTCTTTTTTTCCCTCATTCTTTATTTCTATCTCAATATTTAAATTTTAAATTTTATAACCAATTTAAGACAAATTTTAACTAAATTAAGAATAAATTAAAACTGAATACAAAATAACCTAAATTTATATAACTAATTTATCTTAAATAATTCTAAACTAGTTTTTGAGAATTGTCAAACTATCTCACAGTAGGCATAAACTGGTGGTGAAATAGGATAACTCTCCTTTTGTACTCTTCTATTGACTATTGATGTGGCATATGATGCTCAATCGTGTAGAAGACATAAAAACAACTAGAACATTACGGGCTTCAAGCCTACAATGTATCTCAGATCATTAGAGGTTGGGCCCGTCCAGTTTTCCAATTTATATTTAAATAAGGAATGGGCGTTTCTCTTTGTTTTAATAAACTCGACTTATTTAAAATAAAATTATGGGCCTTACGCTCATGGTAAGAACATTGAGTTTAGGCCCTTTTTTCCGACCAAAAAAAAGAGGTCAAGCTTTCAACACTCCGTACCTAAAATAAATAGAATCACAGTCCAAGTTTTAAGCCTTTTGTTGTTCGCCCAATGTTCACTAGAAGTTCAACTTTTGAAAAATGTTTTTTTACCCAAAAAGAAATTGAGCATTACTTTTGTACTAATTTTGTTTTTGTTTTGGATTACACAGTGCAAACACTTGGGTAGAAGACGGGGAAAGTTGACTTGGTAAAACGATACATTAATATCACACCTAAGTTTTAAGCACCTAAACCGATGCTATTTTATTTTTTTTAGAAACATTGAACCAATGCTAATAGAGTTAGGGTGTGTTTGGGATAGCTGTAAAAATTTGATTATGCTTAGTAATCGATTATTGTATAAAAACTTTTTGTTATAATCGATTATAATTGATTCATTTTTATGTGGATGCATTATTTGTAAAGTGATTTTAAGTTAATCGATTCGTTTGGATGATATAAAAAAGAATCACTTTTATGCATTAAATTACTAAAATAGGTATAGAATGATTAAAAAAATTATTTGATTAAATGGTACTACATATCAAAACCAGAATAATCTATGACTAAAAAAAAGAACATCTTATTTATTCTTTAAAAAACTTTTATCAATTTTTTGGAGAAACTTAATTTATGATTCAATAACTTTTTGACAAAAAAGCATGCACTTACAAGCTCATTGACCAAAACAAAAAAAAAAGTAGCTTTAACTCACACCAGTGTATGACTAAAAAAAAGAACATCTATTTCTTCTTATCAATTTTTGGAGAAACTTTTATGTCACTTGACAGCATTATATGCAATCAATATACAAAATATATTACACGTGAAAAACATAACTATATATATCATTCAATTAATTTTTAAATATTATATAATAAATTTAGATTAAATCTCAATCGTTAATAATATTACTCTTAGATTACTCAAAAAAATTTCCTAAAATCGGAATATGATATTTTTTTTATTTCACCAAAGTTTTGGTTGAAATTTAATTTGTCCCTCAATGCTCATCATTTGGGATATATAATTTTCCGACCTTCATGAAGCCTCGCAGAATTGTAATACATACGTTGTTTGAGTTGGACTCCTTTAAAAAAAGAAATTTATTTACTGAGTTGTTCAATCGTTTGAGTCAATGAACCAAAAGTGAATTAAATTAATGATTTATGGCCTGAATCAGCATTTTCCCAACAAAAAATTCTTGTATGCATACAATTCTAACACATCATATTTACACACACATACATAAAAATAGAGTCTATATCATATTTTATTATTTATATATACTAGAATAATAAAATATGAGGTAGACCCTATTTTTATATATGTATAAATATGATATGTTATAATTGTATGCATACAAGAATTACTCTTTCCCAACACTTACCAACATCCGTTTAAGCTTATATAAATCGATTTGAACGGCTAAGATTGATGCCATTTCTAACTAGTATCAAATACCCTTTGCCTTACAAGTGTATGGTCGAAATATCCTAGAAAATTACTTTCTTTTGGATGCCTTTTAAGTTTTAATACTCCAGCAAACTTTTGAATTAGGTGAAATCTGAAATAATTTTGTTATTTCTACGCCTCAAACTCATACACTTACCCTACACTTAACACTTTCAGAAAAAAAAAATTCAAATCTTCCTCACTTTTCTCCATCTTTTCTCACTCTCTTTTGTCCAAAAATAATAGGGGCCTAGGGGGTAAAGTGAGATGTAAAAATTTGAAGTGTAGAAATAACAAAATTGAATCTCAAAATAGGGTTTTCTTGAATCACGCGGAGCTGGTGTTCTAGATCGCGTGCCCACAAAATCTATGCTGTGCACGCCTAGCAATAAACTCAACTCGGGCATCCCTCTTCTTCATCAGTACCTATGTATATAGGGACATGCCAATTAACGAACTCATGTCGTGGTACTTTTCCAACTCTTATGTAATCACAAGGTTAAAAAGACGTTGCAAATGGAGTTAATTTAAAATTTTAAAGCACTAGAATACGCATTCCGTATAGATTATGTAGCCGCATTTTATTGAGACCACCCCGCTTGTACTTGCATATGTATTATATATTCGAGTTGCTCTCTTTTTGAGTTGGAAACTGGATGACTCCATCATACATTCAGCAGGGAAGTTTGAATACCCTTACATTGATTGGCTTGTTATGGAGGGGACCAGACTGAACTCTTATGCTTAATTCCCAAGAGATCTTAATCATAACTAGCTTGTATGTCTTTCATTTCTTCCTCCTTCTTCTTCTCTTTTCCTTTTCAAATCAATGTTTTTACTTTTCTTATAGCTTTGTGACTGATAATGTCTATTGCATGTTCGGAGTAGATTCTTGGTCCATCCCCCATTTTAAGTCAACAGGTTAAGAAGTTTAGCTGATCTGTTATAGCATATTAACCATCTATTAGTTCAGACATTCTATTCAACAATTTCCATAACATTTTTGTTATACTATTTTTATGTCATTTTCTATTTAAATAATAAAATAAGAGAAACAAACATTTTTACACACTTTCTTTTATCATTTTTAACCAAATAAGGTGTAAAGAATGACATAAAAAAATGGTGTGCAACTTACGAGAAACATTTTCCTTTTATATTATAGCATATCAATCAATTTTCAGGACTCAGAGCTTCATTAAAAATATGGTTTCACTATGTACCAGAAAAATAAAAATATACGGTTGCACCCGGTCTTGTTCCAGAAGCACTTGCCCTTTCATAAATCAAATAAATATCGATTTTTTTTTAATTTGGGTTACATGTCGAATGCAATTTTAAATCGCAGCTTTTCCTTCTCTTTCTAGAAAAATGAATTTTACTGCATTCTCGCTTGATTGGAGTCTTGGAAAAAAAAAAAAACCCGTTGAATTTTCTTCAACTTCGAATCCATTGTTTGAACTTTAGAAGCAATCATGCCTCCCATGTATTGAACAGAGGTGCTTAGTGAGGGTGGCGCTTATAATACTTACTGTCTGTACTGTGTCACATGTGCTACTCAACTTATTATCGTGTCACGAGCAGCTAGGTGCGCCACAACTAACTTCAACCAATATATAATCTTTCCGATGTGTATCTCATCCATCCCAAAGAGTCAAACATTACCCCAAAACTTCCAATTTCTTTTGATCAACCATGGAGTACCAACTCCCAGAAAATTCAACCACCAAGACTAGTTGTCATAATCTGATACCTGCTACGCCAACATGCACCAACTGCTCTTGTTTCTTCTGCATCATGTCTGAAACAGATCCTTCCCTCAGAAGAGCGAAAATTGCCCGCTACTTCAAACAAATGCCTCTCAGAGAAGACCAAGAACATATCCTGGTGTTAAGTGCACTCTGGAAAATCGCCATAACTAAACCAAACGATCCAGAATTTCCTTCCCTTGGCATCTTTAGATGTATGGCCAAATTAATTCAGAAAGGTGTCAGTGACGAAGATTGGCTTCTTAGATATCAGAACATATATATCCCATATTATGCAGCACATATCATTGGTTCCTATACCATGAACAAAGCTAAGTTTGCCTATAAAGCTGTTAAGTCCAACGTGGTTCAGCCACTAATGGAACTGCTTCGAGGTAAGATAAGTTGGGTTGAACAGAGAGTTGCACTTCGGGCACTGGGTCATCTGGCCAGCCATGAAGCAACTTTTGAAGCTGTTGCAGAACATGAAGCTGAAATCATAGAAGCAGCCATTAATATAGCTTCCATGTGCCTAGACGAGGTATATGAAAAGTTTGTTGGGTTGAAGGAATCAGAGAGATTGGAGTACCATAAGAACTTGCTAACAAGAGGCCATGGAGGGTTGGAATTAGAGAATAGAAAGGCAGAGGAATGGGCTAGCCAGCTTCAGTGCTGGTCTCTCTATCTCCTAGATTGCTTTGCATGCAAAGAAAGATCTCTCGAAATAATCTGCAAAACGCAATTCTTAAAGGATTTATGTGGAATGTGGGGTGGACTAGCAAACCCAACATCACCTGCTGGAATAGGACTTTTAAGAACACTGTGTCACACCCAAATAGGGAGAGAAAATATAGCAGATTTGCATGAAGTGATAGTGAATCTTTGTAATGTGTCAAGGTCCTCAGATGATAGGCAACACGTGGCTATTGACAGTCTTCTGCAACTCCTCAGAGATCCAGTTACAAGATATAAAGTAATAGATACCGCAGCTCCAGTTCTTGCTGATTTGGTTGAGCTCAGAAGCATCAGAGGGAACCCCAAAGTAGGACAAGCAATCATGCAGACCCTGTTACAGGATTACCACAAAATCAAGTTTTGTAAGTTGAGTTTTAAGAGGGAAATAACCAAGAGAACATTAGAAGACATATGGGATTTGAAGGTGGACAGAGTCAAGAGAGAAAGCCTGATGACTGAACAAGAAATCAGAGAAAAAGAAGTCTTAGCAGGTGTTTTGAAACAAGAAGGAAATATGGAATTTTGGTCAGGGGATATTGAAAAGGCTGTGTTGAAGTACTCAGAGGCTTTGGATTTGTGCCCACAAAAAATTAGGAAAGAGAGAATTGTGCTTCATAGCAACAGAGCTCAGTGTCATTTGCTTCTTGGAGATCCAGAAGCTGCCCTCAGTGATGCCACAAGAGCTCTGTGCCTATCGAATGTGGCGTGTATTCACAGTAAGAGTTTGTGGAGAAGATCACAAGCTTATGACATGAAAGGGCTTGCTAAGGAGAGCTTGATGGATTGTTTAATGTTCATCAGCAACCGCCTCGGGTCTAAGCGGACAACGGGATTCAAGATCCCATACTACGCAGCACGTATGGTTAACAAGCAGATGAACGCCACGTGGCTCTTTGCTTCAGCCAAGTCAAGGTGGTATAGCATACACGAAGAACCGAATGAATTCATGGGTCAAAATAAAATTAATACTATCAACTTGAGGAAGAAGACGAGGACAAAAATGAAAGGTGAGTTCTAGACTGATTGAATTTTTAAGTATGTAAAGTTTATCTTCTTTTCCGTTTTCTGGGGTAGTGATGGTATGTCAAAACCGAAACAAGTCACATTTTAAGTTCCAACACAAGTGGAACGTCAAGTGTTATGTTAATGTTGTTGTGCATGGGTTATGGGTAGGCTTATACAAGTCATCCTCATCCGAGCGAGAACCACACATTTCTATGGTAAATGGAGTATCTTCACCCTTCCTTCATTTGTTTGCTTGTTTGCTTTACAGGTACGGGTACGGCTATCAATGTAGAAGAACCTTTCATTGGGAGAAGAGTATGGAATAGAAGAAAGTTGGGAAGGGCAACTCAGAGCAGAAAAGTAGTGAGTGAAAATGTTTGCAGAAACCAGCACAGCGTCCAAAAGGGCGAGACAGAGGCAAAGTGATTTACCTGCCAGCATAGGAGAAGCAGGATCCTACAGACTGTGATCTTTTACATTGGCGTGTAAGTATGCACGTTTTAGATATTGTTATTTGTACCAGAGTATTTAATTCCAGAATATCTCACATATCAGTCATAACGACGGCGCAAAAATGCAGCTTAATATTGTCAAAACTTCGCAGGCATCATCTTCTTATCTCTTTCAACCATACTCCTGCATTAGGCAATCTTTTCTTCTAACAGTTCATACAAAAGATTGCATTTCAAAATGCAGGTGCCTCTCTCCTCAACTTCGGAGACTACTAAATGGCAATGCTGCAAGAGGTCAACCTTGTAATTTCAAATTTTAATTTCATTTGAGTTCAATAGTAGAAAATGAGGGCAGGGAGATATCATTCGGAGGGTTATCAACTTTATTTGGTACAGGCAGCACCGAAATTGACGTTGAAAAATGATGATCATACTTGTTTTTAAAGGTGTGTATATACTGTTGATTCTGGTGATATTTTTTTTAAAAGTGTTAGATTTAATTAAAAAAAATATATATATAATAAATAATATTTAAAAAAATATAAAAGGAGGTATATAAACTGTTAATGATAAGAATATTACATCTGATTAACATTAGGCAGCTATGTACATTTATATAAGATTCAAATTCAAAGCCCTGTAAACAAGCTAAAATAGTAAATGATGCATAAAAAAATTTCAGGGCAATGTGATTATACATGGATCTCACCTATGGCTTGTGGGGGTGATCACGGGTCGGGTCGGATCAAATCGGATTTGAGGAGAAAAAAATTCAAATCAATTAAGTAAGGTTGAGTCAGATCGGGTCAGGTTTGAGTTTTTTTTTTATTAACCCGAATCGAATCAACCCAATTGTAATCGGGTTAGTCGGGTTGGTCAGATCACCGGATCAGGTTATGGAAATTGAATAAAATAATGGTTGAATTTAGACAAAACGACATCGTTTCACTAGTCATCGAGTCATCTGGTCGGTCACCCAAAACTCGTAATCCGAATCAATAAGAGATCAGGTTTAATCAGATCGACCCGAACTGACTCGAACACCCAAACCAACTCAGATATTTGTAATCTGGTCGGGTCGATCAGGTCCGCAGATCGTCGGTTCGGATTAATCACCCCTAATGGCTTGAACATCCATAACAATAGCAGTAAAGATGCAAATTATTCTAGCAATAAAAAATGCAAAATATTTTGTAGTAATATTGAAGAACATAACTTTTCTTAACCAAATAATGTGATATACAATGATAATTTTTCTATTTTAAAAGAATCATTGAATTTTTTTTATTGTAAGTTAAATACATTACGTAATTTCAAAATTTCCAATGGTATCCTATTTGGTTTAGTTAAGTTTTTAGTTTTTGCCGCAGTTTCACTTTTACTCTTTACTTTTTCAATTGAGTTTTAATTAGTTTTGTTCAATGTAGTCTCCAACTCTCTATTATTAATTGTGACCTACATTAGATTGTCGAATGTTTATTATGACTAATGAATACATAATTTCCTATGATAAATTTGAGCTAGAATTTTTCAGTATCTCTTCCTTTATATTTTGTTATGCTAAATAGACAGTCCCAAAGTCAAAAAGCACAGGTAAAATTGTGCTTATGATATTTACCGTTAATTATTCTACACGCTCCTTGTACCCCCAGGCCCCAAATAAGTTTGGAAAACTGAGAGAGAGAGAGAGAGAGAGAGATGGGGGTCTTCCAGAGTGAGACATTCTCCTACAAATTCTTGTAAGACATCTCGCGAAATCCAGAGATTTTTTTTTCGAAGTTCAAAGTTGGATTGAAGCACCTAATCCTACCCAACTATTTAAAATAATGATATAACAGGGTTGAACATCTCAATCGTGGATGTACGCCGAACCATAAGGTATTACAAGACCATTAAAGATAAAACAGAAAATAAAGTAAGGTTGGGAGTATTATATTAAATGATGTCAAGAATAACGGAAGAACCCATTCTCACTCCGAACATTCGAACAAATTAACAAAGAAAATACAAACAAACGGTATACGTCTCTGTTGTCTTTTCTGGGGCGGGGCGGGGACCAAGTAATGATTATTGAAATAATGGAGAAGATAAATGGTAATTTTATCATCCAATACCTGAAGTTACATTACTGTACAATCGCGAACATATGATTACAATTTAACAAGCCTGCGTACAGATTAAGCCTCAATAGGAAGATGAATAAGTTAATGTCAATGCTTTTAACAGTTCTGCCGCATTTTCCAGCAGGTTATGAAAGACCAGCAGCAATATAGTTATTAGGCAACCACACAGAGACCTACATAAATGAGATCAATAAATTGAATTTGCTTTAGAAGACACATTGGATTGAACCATTCTGTTGTGTAATACACGTGACATTTTGCATATTGGGTATTTTAATATAAACCACTATTGTTGCAGTATAAGACCAGACATTGAACGATAAACAGAAATGGAAAATTCACAAAAAAAAGAAAGAAATGGAAATTAACATGATATGCAGTTGGCTCACCGGGCCATTATTTCAAGGAGTTCAATCATCAAAAGAGCTCAAGGCAGCAACAACCGATCCTGTTGTTGCAAAAGTTGATGCGACATCAGGATAGTCTTTCCATGAGGTTGTCACCTTCAGAGATGGGTATAACGCACTTTTGACCGAATCCACGAAGGAGTTTGTATCCAAGTTCAAAATGGCTTCCCAATCAACCTGTAAACCCTGTGGGATGCCTCCTGTGAACTCCATATTAGCAGCAAGTAACAAACCCAGCATAACTACAAATCCAACTGCAGCAGATCCTCTGGACAATGGCATAAAGTTATACCTGAAAAACAATGCAGATACATTTACAGAAATGACTTCAAACGCTCAAAGAGACAAAGATAATTTACACATTTTGATAATGTTGTACCAGTAATATGTCATCCTTAAAATTGCATCTCTCACATTTTCAAGCACGTTGAAATCAGTAGACCCATAATTTTCACCACAGTAAGCATTGCAGAGAGCCTAACATATAATAGTCCCAAGATAGATACAAGGTAAATGTCACAATTCATCTAGTAACTTTAATAATAAATAAATCAACAAAAACTTGTATTCATATGAAACTTCCAGAACAAAATATACTGTCAGCAAATTTCTAAACAATTCCCATGGAAGCATCAATCATGATTGAATGATAAAAGTGGCATGGGATCATTGGTCAAGATCTATAGAAACATTATTTTTAGAAACAAGCCACATAAAGTGGCCACATAGGGTCATATCTATTGGCTAAAAAAATATAATAAAAGTTGTTTCGTATAACATACTTCCCATGCCATTGTCATTTCTGCATCATAATCTTCCCATCTAGCAGGTGTACAAGGTGTTCTAATCGCAAAGTCAAAACCATGTTCCCCCCTGAAAAAATATTCACCAATTCCCACAACGAAATATACAAGTATGAAAACTAAAGCAAAGCAACAAAAGAAAGGGAAATGAGGAACAAAATAACTTGAATTTTCAGAAGAAGATTTGCATCTAGCTTACATTTTTACAAGTGTTATCCTTGTCCCTTCAAGCTGTTTCCTGAAGAAGGTTAATCCAGAAATAAGAATTTGAAAACATTATATGTTGTTCCCCAGGTACTATTTGTACTATGCACACTTACCCTTCAAATACAGTACTGTTGCACCAAGTAGCCGACCAGAAATCCTCACCAACAACATTATAAAGATCAGAGCATGATTTTGCTTGCATGATCTGCACATCAAATATTAAAGTTTCCATTTTCATCAAAGGATAGACTACTGAAATATTATTATTCAAACTATATTAAAAAACAGAGTAACATGTAACATCCAGCAGAGACCATTATTAAAAATTGTCAGCAATCACAAGCAAGAGAAAGAGAACCTTGAAGCATTTATTCATCCAAAATTGAAAAATGATTCAAATCCTTGAGCTTCAACTATATTTAGAAGGGAAGTCCTATTTCTACCAGTTGATTAAGAAAATTAAACCAACTAACTAAAAATTGCAGATTACATGTTTCATAGTTGTCAGAGATATAAAACAAGTCATGTGTCTTCATCTAACAACTTAAGCTTTTGGGTTAGTTGGTTCTTGACATAGTATTAGAGCCTCAATGACCAAATGATCAGGAGTTCGATCCTTGCCGACTCTATTCATCTAAATAAAAAGCTGAATTTTGGCACATGGTAAAACTGAGCTTGTGCATTGTCTACGCATAAAGCCCAAAGAGCTCTTGCATAAGGGGGCATGTTAGAGATATAAAACTATTCATGTGCCTTCACCTAACAACTTAAGCTTTCGGGCTAGTTCATCATTGACAATAGTTTTTCCAACTTGATGCATAAGAATTAAGAAATGCTACCTATCATGCAACTTGCAAATTTCAGCTTTTTATGTTAGTTGCACATTAACCCAATTTAAGTAATATGTAAAAAGAAAATAATGTATATCCTATAAGTGTAAACATAAGCGTATCACCCAGCAAAACAATAGCACAAGAGGTGCATTACTAATGTGAGCAAAGAAAAGTAAAACTTTTCCAAAGATACACCTCTTGGGGTTACAACTTACAAGTCATGCATGGTGGACGCCTATTGCATAGTAACTCAAGCAATGTAACAAAAAAAAACACAAGATCTAAATTAACAATAAACAAATCACCTCTTCTAATTTCCCATCTTTGGAAAGACGAATAATCTGATCTGTTTTGCTGTAGACATATGTTCTCTCTTTCATGACAGTCTTTGCAATATCTAAGGTCCTGTGGCATTTAAAAAGAATGAGCATTCCTAAGCCAGTCTGTCAATATAGAATAATAACAGGCTCTTTACCTTTCATAGTTAGGAAAGTAACGGACAACTTTGGCTTGTCCCAGAATCATAGGTGTGTGAGAACCAAATCCAGAATTAAACTCTTCGCTGCAGTGCAAAGAAACCAATTCAAAATCCAACACAATATCTGAATTTGTTTGAACTCTAAAGTAATAATCTGAAGAGTAACTGGGAATGTTAACCAAATATTGCCAAGAACCTAGCAAGCAAGAAAAGTAAAAACTTATCTAACCTAGACCAATATAATTAGAAGCCTATTTTTGTAAAACAAAGTATATATTTTAGCATAAAATAAAATGAACCTTCAAAATTTGCATAATTTGAGTAAATGAAAATCAATCCTAGTAAAGCAATCAGCATGGGAGCAAAAGCCCAAAAGGTGGAAAATAATATGAAGGTTAAAATATACTATTAGTCACTCTAGTTCCAAGAAAATTCATTTTCGTTCCTTTTCTTTCAATTGTTACACTTGAATCCTCCAAGTTTTCTTAGTAAATGCAGTTTTATGCCTCTTTCATATTCCTTAATTTGCTACGAAATTTTCTTAAGTCCTTAACAAAAGACATTAACTTAGAGAGCTAAATAAAACTGCCATGCTGTCTTTTCTATCAACACATCTAAAATCTCACACAAACGAAATATTAAAAGCATCCAAAAAAGGACAGAAGTTAAGCAACTTATACACACAATAATTGCTGAAGGACTAAACTATAACAGTCAGAAGAAAAGGGACAATCCATATATACAATATTTAGGGGAATAAATTGTAAAAATTACAAATAAAATATCCAAATGAGGTTTTATCAAACTATTGCATTAAAAGTATTTTATTAAAAGAAATTACGGATAGCTAAATTATTTATCAAAACCAATCTATAATCTATGTTTTGAAAGAGCTCAGGCGGGAGAGAGAAGACTGAAACACAAAAGGAAATGTTAATTGATCATCAATTTGTAACGAATAGAGCATGATTAACCTATGCAGAAAATTGGAAGATCTGCACATTATTAACTAAATCAATTTAGACTAAAAAAAAAAAAAAAACCGTGGGAACACTAAACAAAATGTTTAAAATGAAGATTATATAGAGGCAGCTGCTATACATTAAAAACTAGTACCTAAAAAATAAGCAATAAATTAATTGAACACTAAACACAAGATCTACAATAAAAACCGTGGAAACACCGTCCACAGAGGCCACCGTCCAACACTCCTCCTCAAGCTAGTAAATATGCATTCTCCATTCCCAGCTTGGATACAATCGTCTGAAATGCTGGACTATTCAAACATTTTGTAAGTACATCAACAAGCTAACCTTGTGTAGATACATAGGGTGTACAAATTAAACTAGTCTCTAATTTTTTTTTGATAAAATGTTTGTCAACCTCAATATGCTTTATTCGATCATGCTGTACCAGATTATGAACAATACTAGTTGTAGATTTGTTATCACAATAAAGTCTCATCAGACCATCTCACTTGATTTTCAGATCTTCAAGAATAATCTTTAACCATAGTAGCTCACACATCCCTTGAGCCATAGCTCTTAATTTTGCCTCTGCACTGGATCGTGCTATCACATTCTATTTTTTACTTCTCCAAGTCGGCAGATTTCCACCAAGAAAAGTGCAATATCCTGTAGTTGATATTCTGTCCACTGGTGATCCAAATAATCCGCATCAGTGTATGCCTGAGTACCACACTTCCATTTCTCTTAAATAGAATGCCTTTTCCTAGTGTTCCCTTAAAGTACTGTAATATTCGATATGCTGCTCGCAAATGAGATTCTTTTGTACTGTGCATGAATTGACTAATCACACTAACTGCATAGGCAATATCCGACCGTGTGTGGGATAAATAAATAAGTCTTCCCACCAGACGCTGATACATTTCTCTGTCAACTGCAGCATCTTCTTCTGCCTGTCCAAGTTTCATATTGGGATCTATAGGAGTACTTGCCGGTTTGCATGTTGTATGACCTGTTTCTTTTAGGAGATCCATAACATACTTTTGCTGAGAGATGAATATTTCTTTCCTAGAATGAACAACCTCAATTCCAAGAAAGTATTTTAACTTTCCTAATGCTATAATTTCCAATTCCTTGGATAAGCACTGACTCATAATATGTTTCTCCTTAGCATCATCTCCTATTACTATTATGTCATCAACATACACCAGGAGAGCTGTGACTCCCCCTGAAGGAGAGTGTTTAACAAACAGTGTGTGATCTCCTTGGCTTTGTTTGTACCCCATAGCCAACATAATTCTACCAAACCTTCCAAACCACGCTCGCGATGATTGCTTGAGGCCATATAAGGCTTTTTTCAACTTACACACAATATTAGCATGCAAATTCCTCCCATATCCTAGTGGGACCTCCATGTAGACTTCTTCTTCGAGATCTCCATGTAAAAAAACATTCTTGACATCAAACTACTGTAAATCCCAACCATAATTAGCTGCCAATGCCAACAATACTCGAACTGTGTTCATCTTTGCAATTGGTGCAAAAGTCTCCTAGTAATCAATTCCATAAGTTTGGATATACCCTTTGACAACTAATCGTGCCTTATACCTTTTTATGGATCCATCTGCTCTATATTTCACAATATACACTTATTTACAGCCCACACTTTTCTTTCCTACCGATAACTGCACTAGCTCCCAGGTTTTATTCTTTTCCAATGCCTTCATCTCCTCATTCATGGCTTGTTTCCATTTTCCATTAGACAAGACCTCGGGTAGGGTGGTAAGGATGGCAATGGTATCTAGGCTATAAGGAAGGCTTTATGGGATGGTGAAAAATTCTCAAAGGACAAGAAGTATGAAAGAGGGTATAGTGGCCTTTTTGTGCACTCTCTGGTTCCTTTTCTGATGGCAATAGAAAGAATTTGGTCATTACTATCCAAATGAAATTCAGTTTCATCTTGCAATAAAGGGTTAGATACTATTACCTCATTCGAAGGCTCTGAGTTGGACTCTTGGGCCTGCACAGGTTCAGGAATAGCCATCTTCCTTTTTGTGAACACCTTGCCTTTGCCATACCTTACATTCTCAAGAGCAGACTCAGCCACTGGGTCAGGATTGGTTTTAGACACAGGTTTAGACACAAGTTCAACAGTAACTTCAGGAGGAGGATTTGGGACAACAGGAAGGTCATGAGAAGAACCATTAGACACAAGAAGTAAGGACAAGTCAAGCAAGAAATCTTCCTTATCTTCCTTCATTGACTTCTCTCCCTGAAGATAAGGATGGGAAAAATAGGACTCTTCTTCGCTAAATGTAACATCCCTGGAGACATAGAATTTTCTGGTTGGAGGATGATAACACTCATACCCTTTTTGGGTCGAAGAATAGCCCACAAAGATACATTTTAGAGCCCTCGGATCAAGTTTCCCCCTGTTTGGACTATGAACATAGACAAAAGATACACATCCAAAAATTTTAAGAACAAGATTATTGGAAGTGTATAGATCAAGATAAAAAGTGGAGAGGACATCCATAGGACTCTTGAACCCCAAGACATTAGTGGGCAAGCGATTTATAAGATGAGTAGCTGTCAGAACAGCTTCCCCCTAGAATGACTTAGGGACATTTCTTTGAAACAATAGGGCTCGAGTTTTTTTCAAGAAGATGACCATTTTTTCGCTCTGCTAACTCATTTTGTAGTGGGGTATGGACACATGATGATTCATGGATTATTCATTCTTTCTGGAAAAAATGCATGAGAGTCTGATTAAGTAGTCCTTAACATTATTGGTCCTGAATCATTTAATACCCACCCCAAATTGATTTTTAATCATGGAACAAAAATTTGGGAGAACGGTACTAAAATCATGCTTATGTTTAAGCAAAAAAATCCACGTAACACGTGTACAGTCATCAATAAAAGACAAACCATCTTGCCCCAAAGACAGTAAAAATGGAAGAGGGACCCCAAACATCACCATGAATAAGGGAAAAAGGAAAAGAACTCCTTGTATTATTAATTGAAAAATTGACACATTTATGTTTGGCCATTTCACATATACATCACACTGAAATTGTTCAACATCAAAATTTTTAAACAAAAAAGGAAAAAGACTCTTAAAAATAAAAAAGGATGGATGACACAATCTTCGGTGAACAAGCCAAAATTTGTCTTTATTGGCGGAAAGTTCTGAGGTAAAGGAATATGGGTGTCCAAATCTGCCCTTGGTCATGTTTAGCTAACAAGGTGCTTCAAGGTAGTAGAGACCATCCTGCTCCCTAGCACGTCCAATCATCTTCCCCGAATCCTTGTCCTGAAAAATACAATGATCATTGTAAAAAACAACATTGTAAGACAAATCTTTAATTAATTTTTGGACAGAAACCAAGTTTGTGGACAATTTTGGGACATGAAGGACACTTTTTAAGGTCATTAGGGGGTTTAGTTGGACATTTCCTACACTGGCTATAGTGGTCAAGGAACCATCAGTTGTGGATATTTTTTTATTGCTTGGGCATGGAAAATAGGAGAAAAATATGGTGAGGTTGTTGGTCATATGATCTGTAGCTCTAGAATCCATAATCCAGGAGTTGGTAAAAATTGTACCCGAGACATTGAATCCAACGAAAAAATGTAACTTACCTGAATAAGTCAAAGAACAAGTACCTGAGGGCTTTTCAAGGCTGTGTAGAAGTGATCTCACCAGCTCAATTTCCTCTGAATTGAAAGTACTAGGTGCTGGTTGGCTTTTTGACACTATCGCAGCATTGACTTTCCCACTATTGCGTGACTGTTTCCCTTTCTACCCCCACTCTTGGCTTGGAGGTTTTCCATGAAGTTGCCAACATCGTTCAAGGGTATGTCGTGGCTTCTTACAGTAAGTGCACCACAAATCATCCTAGTTTTTTGACTGACTTGGTTTCTCTCCTTCCAAGGAGAATGTTTTCTCCACCCTTGTTTCTAACTTGTTAGAGCCACGAGCCGCCATAGCCGAAGTTTCGCTGATTTTCGGTTCAAGCATCAGCTCTCTCCTACTTTTCTCACTTCGGATGATAGACACAACCTCATTAAAGGAGGGAACCGTAGATTTGCCAAGAATCTGAATCCTCACATGATCAAATTCCAGATTCAACCCAACAAGGAAGTCATAAACGCGGTCTTGCTCAATAAACTCCTTTAGCATTGCTGCATCCTCAGGATATTTAGTCTTGATCACTCTATAATGGTCTAACTCCAGCCACAGAGATTTCAATTGATTGGCATACTCAGTGACAGTCTTGTCTACCTGTTTCACAGCCAATTTCTTCACCTTAACCTCATAGACTTGAGCAGCATCTCTAGCTTTGAAATAGGTTTGCTCAATCGCATCCCATATATCCTTATCAGTGTTCAAAAACATGCAGGTATCACTAATATCCAGAGTCATTGAATTCCACAACCATGCCATAATCATCGAGTCTTCTTCATCCCATGCTTCAAACTTGGGATCACTTGGCTGAGGACCAGTACCCATGAGATTACTCAGCTTCCCTTTTCCTTTTACTATGGTGCAAACAAGTTGTGACCACTTAAGGTAATTCTTCCCGTTCAACCTATACGCAGATTGAATGTTCTGCAATTCACCAGGAGTTTGGGATCGAGTATCGTCCATTGGTTGAGTGGAACTGGAAACCTCACCCATAGCTGACATTGTGAGAGACAAAACAGAATCAAGGCAGAGAAACAAACGTTACCAAAGGGACAGAACTGTAACAGACGTAAATTCCGACGTAACAGACGTAAATTCCGACCAAATAGAGAAGGTGAACCCACTATCCAAATAGCCTTAGACGGGAGTTCCAGCCACAGAAACAGGAGCAGAGGTCGCCGGTGAGGGGAACGAAACCAATGGCGTCGCTCTCCGATGACCGGAAGGTGGCACGTGGCCTACACGCTCTGAGAGGTGCATACGCATGTGATGGCGCGTGAAAGCTGCTCCGGCAGTGGCACTCAAAGGAATGGCCGGTCGGAGGTTTCTGAGATACCTCGTGACCTTACTTGGACGGAAGAAAAAGGAATGGGTATGAAGGGTTTCTGTTTGGGTACTGTTACGGGGTTCTGTTTGGGTACTATTACAGGATTCTGTTTGGCTATGAATGGGTTTCTGTGTGGGTGGCGATGAAGGCCAAAAAAGGAATGTTTAGCAAAAGGGCAATGAAGGCAAAAAAAACACAGTTTGGTTGGCAATGAAGGCCGACCGAAAAAAAGGCTCAGTGGAAAACAGAGACAGTCCCGGATCGGAACTTCTCTGATACCATCTTAGAATTTGAAGAATATGAACATTGTATATTATTGCTCATCACTAACAAAATGTTTACAATGAAGATTATATAGAGGCAGCTGCTATACATTAAAAACTAGTACCTAGAAAATAAGCAACAAATTAATTGAACACTAAAAACAATATCTACACTAAAACCGTGAGAACACCGTCCATAGAGGCCACCGTCCAACACCACCATCCAACAAAGGTAATATCAAGAAATCAAATATTTTTATTTTTAAGAATAACAGAGTTCAAATCAGCAACTTAGCATACATGTTTGTGAACTAAAAAAGACATGTTCCCTTGAAGTGCAAATTTACTGTGGTCATATGTTTTAGTGCTTTTCTATCATATTTGTTAATTGTTATTATTCGAACAGGAAACATTGTCTATAATAACTTTTCCGACTTACAGATACTACCTCAAATCTATGAAGTGGTGTTTGAAGTTACTAATACGACCTAAAACAAATATTCATGTTGCCTGCACCAACTGAAAAATAAGAGTGGTGGGACTTTGAATATATTTAAAATTTTTGCAAGCTTAGCTGGTTACAGAACACAATAGCTCTGTCATGCCTCTAGGATTATGAGATAAATGAGAGACCATGCACACAATTATAGATAAATGAGAATCTATGGTCATTCCAAATATAAAGAAACACATGTAAAATTATCATATGACCGAACAACAAAACTTGGGAAGCACTAACACATAATATGTTCTGCTAGAATACTAAGCCCAAAGATGAAATACCTTAGCTTGTTCACCCACACAACAGGGTCACAAGGCTCAGAAATCTGTCTCCATCTAACAGCTAATGAGTAAACATCTTTCCACGACATGGAACGACTGAATGACCTATCATCTATAACGCCATATGAAGATGTTTCCAAGGCACTACTTGTGCTACAACCTGCACCTCCTCTATTCTGACTGGGCATATTAATTCTTTCCCTTCTCCTGGCCCTTTTGCCATACTTTGAGTTTGAGTTGTTTTTATTAGAATATTTCCATTCCGCTTGCAGGGAACGCCAAGCCTTGGAGACCTTTTGTGCAATTTCAATGGCAGCAAATCCTGCCATACGATGCTGATAAATAAGGAAATATTAACATAGAGATGTAGACACGTTAAAAAGATAAAATGTCAAACATAATATGAGAAAAACTTTTTATCCAAAGAAAGATAGAGAGAGAGAATAACTACGACCACTGGTTGGATGCAAGTCACTTTTAAGTTCAAACATAAAAATTAAGAAAGGGGAAAAAAATATATTATCACTTACAGATATTTAAAATCAAGTATCGAGAATAACATAATAAATATGATACTGATCTCAAATGGAAATTTAATAAGAATGTAGGATTTTTGCAGTATTACACAGTAATATAACTTTATAAAGAGTACAATCAAGCTTAATAAAGAGACCAAACACATTAGTAAATTCTCCAACTGTTAGGAATCTCTTTTTGAGATAGGGAAAAAGGAATCCTAACCAATATCCGCACACACTCACAGCAAGAAAGAAAAACTGAATTGCCTCTTTATTGATGTCACACGAAACTCTCACAAAAACAAAGGTATACAAGTATACCCCCAAAAGGAGCACTCTCCTTTTCTCACTGGAAATGTCCAGTTAAGATGATTTTACAAAAGCTGCCTCTCCAATACAATAGAGGACTTATTTATAGGATCTTACATCTGTCTAATAACAAACTATCACAACTGATTTAACTAACTCAACTACCCTATCCAATTAGTTACAATTTGACCCTGTCAACTAACAATTTGACCCTTTCCTCTTTCTATAATAAACCTGTAAAGGTTTCCCATGCTCCCTGAAATCATTCCTATCATTCCTAACACCAACCCATGACATTTGATGTTATTTTACCCAGTAGCAAATGACCTTAGATAATAAGGGCAGCACAACCTTTGTTCAGAAAATGACATCATAAATATTAAACAAGAGAGCTAGAGAAGGGGAAAATGGAGAATGTTTGTACAGTGTCAAGACACCAAATCAGCACTCAGTAATGTGAAGCCTACCTATTTTCTTTTTATAAAATTATTGTCTACTAATATAGGTTCCCATCTTTCTGTGGTATAACTCAAGCAAAGTCTTCCACCAAGATACAATATAGTTCATGGTTTTGGAACTATTTGACATTGACAACCAACACAGGATATGATTCTATGACAATCACATGCTTTTACTTTGGGGAATAAAGTATGAAATAAAATTTTTCTTTGATAGAAATTTATTAAGGGGGGAAAGTGTTTTGGACCTGTTTTGAAGTTAGTTCTTGTCTTTCAACCAAAAAAGTGGCATCCTTTTACCGTACCAATTTCTATAAAGGGCTTAGTGCAGTTTAGATAGTAAAATGCAAGAGGTAACTGCTGGAAAGAAAATCAAGAGAATGGTTCTCATGTGTCCATGATTTGTTATCCAGATGCTTGTGTTTTATAAAAATATGAACCATTGATTTTTCATCAACAGCTATCAACTCCGCACTTTACTCTTTAACATGCAGTCTAGAACTTAATTTTAATAATGTTATTCAACCATGATATATTATTATTGTTTTGTCACTCAAAATTTCCTTAGCATGCCTTTATTTGGGTAAAATAATGAAGAAAACTACACCAAAAAACAGGTCACAAGCAGCTGCACAAATTATCTAACTTGAAGTAAATGAAAAATAAAATATACAGTATACACCATGCAATGAATGCATTTAACATATTTTCTTCTTATATAATTTAATTTCACAACATGATATACTCAAGGATCGTGGGATTTGTTAGATGCAACAAAACATTCAGCGGCAATTATCAAATTAAGGACAAGGTATCTAGGAAAAGCCAAAAGCCTTTCCTAAGTCTATTAGGACAGAAAAAAAGTAGAGATCCAAATTTTCACAACAAAGACCATGCAAAAATAAAAGCGACCCTTAAGAGAAAAAGGATTTCATGGAAAAGAAAGGAAAATAAAATGATTAAAATTAATAAGCCACAAGATATAGAGACATTAACATATGAAATAACTTTACCTGACGTCTATTAGGTAGGAAACCAGGACAATCATACTGGATTTTCTTTCCAATGGAATCTGCAGCCTGTATAAGAGCAGCCTTCTGCTTTGTGAGAGCTAATTCTTGCTTTCTAAGTTTTCCCTTTCTTAAAGACTCACGCAAAGGAGGCTGCCTGTAAACCTTTTCACATACATTCTTTGGATGCAATCTCTTGCACCAGTACTCCTAAATATAGTGAAGACACAAATAAATATCATAGAAATGCGAATCCAGGCATTACAAAACACACCTCTAACATAAAAGTTATTTAAAAAAAAAAGGTTTATATGCTTCTAAAACCCAAAAAAGCAACTTAAGTTATAATACAAACAAGAGTTGTGTATTTTTGACATTCAGACAGCATAGCAATGATACCATGATTCCTAATTGTTCAGTTCACATTAGTAAACCTATTCCATAACTCCATAACACGTTTAGTTGGGCCAAATTAAGAGACGAAAAGTACCAAGGAAAGGTGGAAGAACTTTCATAAATTTTACCTTGAAAAGTGGATCAATATCCCTATCAATATCAAACCAGCAAAACTCACTGTTAAACTTTGAGGCTGTGTAAAGAGCAATCTCTTTCTGCAAAAGAAGAAAAGTGTGTTGAAGCACATCATAGAACTAGGCTCCTAATGCGTAAAACTTAAAAGGACCATGTTAACTGTCATTACACTGATACATATAAGTCCATCAGTAGAATTTCATACTGCCTTAAAATAATTTACATAAGTAGTCACTATATGTAGCTTAATCAAGGGAAGGAAGGTTCTACAAGTGGTTCTCAATGTATGCATACATGATAACTAAGCAACACGAAGAAATAAAGCAGAAGAGAACAGCATCATATTGGAAAATGCCAAATGAATTTTATATGTTCACATCATCATGCTCTCAGTTTGTATATTTGAATGCTATAATCTCTCTTGCTCAAACCCAATGCGGCCTATGAAAATTTACTACTCCATTCTCCCAACTTTGGCAGTAGGTTTTTTCACAGTAAAGAAAATGTACTTGTGTTCTTTTGAATTTTGATAAATAGAATGGTATTAAGAAAAAAACCAGATTTGTTACAAATATGATATTTCACAATATAACAAACCTGATAAAAGGCAAGGCACTGGAGCACAAACTTATCCATTGAGTCCAATTCCAAATCCAGTGCAGCATCGTAATCCTTGACCTGTGACCATTAAATAAAGTTGTAGCCTGATAAATGTGAACCGACATTTCTCCCAAAAATTAAAATTAAAATCATACCGCCTCTTTGAATTGTCCAACAGCATGGTAGCATGAAGCTCGTAAATATAAAAACTCAATGTTGGAACCATCAATGCTCAACCCCATTGTCAAATCCTGGATAGCCTTCCTGTCACAGTCAAAAACAAAATCAAGCAGTAGAAGTTCCAAACAAAAACATTTTAACACTAATACTTGGTATGGAATATTTAAAAGCAATTTACATCGATCTGTAGGTGCTATTATAAATTCAAAGCTATCAACAAATCACTATAATTTTACCAGTATCCGCATCGTTTAATAATTCATACGCAATTTATATCTCTAAAATCTTATATTGCAGACCAAAATGGAAGTCACTAACCATTTAATCCACCACTAAATTTTAGGAATCAAATGAATAATAGCTACAATACAACTACATGCTTTAAGACTTGAAACATACTCACAACATAAATCTGCATTAAAGTGATTGTTCTGTAATACCAACCAAAATTTACAAATATTGAAACATCCCCTCCCAATGAGATCTCATTCCAATCAATATAGTTGACATGAAAAACAAGTAATCCGAGTTCTCCCTCCATGATCACTCCTTAGTCCCTAAAACCAGTATTCTCAACATTTTTTCCCTCCCTGAAAGGTTTCATCATATTTCCATGGTCTACCACAAACTTTTCTTCTATAACTATAACTGCTTGTAAGTCTTCCACTATATCTCAAAGTTTTCATTACTAGTATTCATGGATCCAATCATCAAGACTCTTGAAAGTTCGCAGCAAGAAACAGTTACATCAAATAAATATTCAATCTCCAATTACTCAGCAGGTATGGTTGCATAAATACCTATGCTCTCCCATTGCATGGAACAAAAGGCCACGCAAATGATAAGCTCTTGCAAACCTAACATCAAAACGCAAAAGCAATCAGCCTCAGATAAAAGAGCTAACAGGCACAAAGTACATCAAGTGAGAAAATAATGATAATATGAGTAATATTCTTTCATTGACAACAATTACCTCTCATCAATTTGCAGCACTTGATTTATACATTCCTGAGCTTTTGTTGGCTTTGATAAATCTTGATAGAACTGCCAAAACCACACATTCAGAATAAAACTAGCAACCAAAATCATCCAACACAGTAGTTTGAAGCATATAACTGAATAAAAAGCCAAAAAAGGTGTTCCATACGTAATAGCTATAAACCAAAGACTAATAGATCTTGATGAACTGCCAACATCACAAATTCAGAACAAGGCTAGCAACCAAAATCATCTAACAGAACAGTTTTAAGCCTATAACTGGTAATCAAAAGTCATAAAAGATGTAGCCTACTTTATAGAATTAAGCCTATAACTAAAAGCAAAATGTATGAACACTAGGCTGGCATGAAATGGATATGTCAACTCAAGTTGAATGAATGAATTAGAATACACGCAGACGGAAATGGCATGGATGAAAGTAGTGAAGAAAGATAAGATTAGAGACCAGAGAGCATACAAGTATACAACTGATCACATTTCAAATTAGAAAATAATATCCATACAGATGATTCAGAATTTTCAGAATCAAGATTCCATCTCAGTTAAGAACTTCTAAATGTTCCATTCATTTCTGTAATGTGCCAACACTCTATCAGTACAGTAAGGCCGATAGATACCTGAGTCAGGTGTGCCCATGCTTCAAGGAAATTTTTGTCAAGTTTAAGTGATTTTAGATGTGCTTCCTCAGCTTTCTTATATTCACCAATTGAAGATAATGCTAAACCCTGTAAAAGACAATGTTTGCTCAGCAAAACAATTAAGACACGTTTCCATGTAAAAGACCAGAAAAACAACATTAAGAGTTCATAATCAATGAGGGTTCAAATGTTAAGACTTAGGACACACCAAATATGTGTAGGCAGACTTATTATCCCCATCTAGCTGCACACAAGCTGAAAGGTCTTCAACTGCAGCATAAAACTTTTTAAACTTGAAATTGACAATTCCTGCATTGAATTTTATGAAAAACATACATTAGAAACATAAGTAGCTACTCTCTACAAAAAAAATTCATTAGTTCAACATTATCACCACATTTATTCAGAATCAAACTCCCTAAACTTGAAATTAACAATGAGATCTTAAACAAAATACAGGATAATATTAATAATAAAGACTAAAAATTCATTCCATATAAAACCAATCAAGTCCCTCTATCTGGACTTCTAGGAGCTACCACAAGATACAAGCATATGCGGATCTGCCCATCATAGTAAATAGAGAAAGAGAAAGGAGGCATAATTAATTATTCCAGGGTCAATTAGTTATCCAAAATTCCAAATAACAAAATGAAAAGACTCTGTCAGACAAGATACCTCTCTCATGTAAAATATCTGCTGAGTTGGATTCAAACTCTAATGCCTTAGTCAAGTCTTCAATAGCCTGATATACGAAGCAGGTGTCAGTGTCACATTTATGGATCATTATTTGTGAAAGAAAATCATATACAATCAGAAGTGACTCAAGTGAGGCATCACAGCAAGCACCAATAATTTTAAATTTTTCATATTTCAAACTTCTTTTACAATGGAACATATGATAAGATCACAAAGGTCATAGTTAAACACTGCAATAACATGAATCTATCACGATAAATGACCACAGGAATCTTAACAACTGCATTAGTTTAGTTCAGCAACAAAATAATGAACAGTTTACCGATTACGCATTCAAGTAAATGCCTAAAGCTTTTAGTGGCAATGCCTGACCCATACCAAATTTCACACCTCAATTAAAAGAAGCAAATTCATACATAAATAAATACCAAATTTCATTGCCATTTTCATTTTCTGTAATAGAATTGGTCTATTTCATTACGTATATATTTAAAAAAGGAAAAAAAAATCAATGGGCCTCACTTAAAATGAAGCCTTCTTTAACTAAAATACCCAATTATTCAAATAGCGAACATAAGACTTCAATTGGAAATGAGATTAAGGTAAAACTTCAAAATGTTAGACAGATACTAAGATAGGGTAAGCCACCCTCACCTCAACAAACTCCCCCAAGGCTGCTCGGGCCTGACCTCTCCTCTTCCATGCCTCACCAGCTGACGGATTAAGTTGCATAGCCTAAGATATACAACATG
Source organism: Ormosia semicastrata (assembly GCA_029884595.1). NCBI lineage: Eukaryota > Viridiplantae > Streptophyta > Magnoliopsida > Fabales > Fabaceae > Ormosia > Ormosia semicastrata. The sequence continues at coordinate 15,710,731 of JAQQTO010000037.1, forward strand.
TAGATTACTTTCAAATAGAGGAAATGCCCATATCTCTATGCACCTTTCAGATGGTGTTCGTTCAAATACCTTTGTAAAATCAGCTATAGCAGAATCAAGTTCTCTCTTGAATGCATATGCTGTCCCTCTTCCTATTAGTGCCTCGGGATAGGCAGGGTCCTCTTTCAGTATCTGAGTATATGATGGAGACAAGGCTACAGTTTGTTATTTGATGATAGAGAAAAAGAGGATAAGATAACAAGTACATAAAAGGAAGAAACCATGAGCATCACTAGGGAGGAAAAAATTGCACCTGGTCAAAAATAGATATGGCATGAGCATATTTTCCTTCATTAACCTGCAAAACAATCACAATATCAAATATGCTCTTAAACACATAACTAAAGCAACACAGCAGTTGTGTAAACAAACCTCTGCTATTCCCCGTGAGAGCCGAAAATCTACACTTATAGACTTTGTCTTTGAAATCCGAGCAACACAGAACTTCTTATTTTTCCTTGCTTCGCCATTTTTTTCATGGGAAAGAATAAACTTACTACTTGGCTTTCTAAGAATTTCAGCGACATCAATTGAGTCGCTAGACTCACTACTATTGGTAAATACTTTATCGCACGATTCTGAAGTGTCACTTGAATCATTACATGATTCAGAATTATAACTCAATTTATCAACAACATCAGGGCGTCCGTTCACTTGGCCATCGGATTTATTAGACTCTCTATCTTCACCATTTAATTCATTTCTTGTGTCAACGTCATCAGTAGACTTCAGCAATATCTCAGATTCATCACTTGTATTGCCACACAATTCAGCTTGAGCACTTAACCTATCTTGATTCTTAAAAGTTTCAGTCAAGTTCCCATTACTCGGAGAATCTGATTCGGATTGCGGCATGGGCGACCCATGGGTTTCATACAATGCATTGTTGCCTTGCTTTGCCATCGTCAAAAGCTCTTCAAGTTCTAGCAACTGCTTCAAATCTGCAGACTGATGCAGAGCGTGTTCATAGCCTTGCTCCCATACTAATAGAGCATCTGCTTTCCTTCCCAATGCAGAAAGCGCATGACCTAGATGACAGAATAAATCAGCATTAACTTTAAAAGATAAGGCATCTGTCTCTTTCTATTGTAAACGTAAACAAAAGAATTGTGTGATAATAATCTATAGACAGCATGAACAAATTCATTATAACAAAATTCCAAGTTCTAACATGGTTATTATTCATCAATCACCTCTATTATTCTTATGTGTACTTAAATCGAAACAGTTAAAAAGAAGTAGAAAGTGTTGAATGAATTTGACAGGCGGCGAAGAGACCTTTGAGAATGTAAGCTTGAAGAAGCGCGGGGTCAAGCTGAAGTGCTCGGTCGCAATCCTTAATTACGTGCTTGTGCAGTTCCAATTGGCTGTAACAAAAGGCTCTGTTGCTGAAAGCAAACATCAGAATAAGATTGCACATCGAATTAGCATTCACGATAATTAATTAATCAGGATTTTTTTTTAAAAAAATGGAATCGGAGAGGAGAGGAGCTACGAAGAAGTGTGATAGCGCACCAGATGTCTTGGATTGCACCGAAGTGAGAAACGAGGGAATCGAGGATTCGAATGGCCTTGGACCAGTCCTTGGAGCTGCAGAGCCTGGCCAGCTCGGCTCGCTGGGAGGTAGAAGGAGCCATGAATGAAGAGAATAAGCGAGGTGGGGTGCACAGATCAGAGAGGGTATGCTTGTGTGTGTTGTTTTCTGCTGGCCTGCTTCAAAGTTTCAACGGTGTCTCGATGAAAATAAATTTGGGGATGGGGATGGAGATGCAGAGCGCAAGGGTAAAATGGAGAATGCGATGGTTAAGAGCTCGAAGCTTTGGAAATTAGGATAAAGGAGTTAAGGAGAGGACAAATAAGCAAGGGTGCCTTGAAATGGAAATGGAAATGGAAATTGGAATTGTAATGACCAATGTCGTGCAGAACACGTGACCTACACGTGCGCCAAAGGTTAAATCGGCCTAAAGCCACGGACCAGTGAGTGCAGCCTTGTAAGCCGGGATTGGGTTCGGTTGAGCGTTTTAAAAGACAGCAAAAGTTTGTAACAAAAAAAAAAAAAAAAAAGAACTGACAACAAAGAACGGGATCATTTTTAGATGCTTTAATTACTCGGGAGTTTAATAATCTTTTGGAATGGGATTTGTTTTTCCCTTCATTTATCAAGATATCAAAGATAAATTATAAGAATAGTAAAAAAAGATAAATTATGAAATGTGATATATGCAATATTCACCTATTTGATAGAACACCTTAAAATTCAACAAGAAAAGTAGAAAACCTCAGGATACTTATATATATATTTGGCGGAGGAAAAAGGCTGCAGAGAGTGTTGGAGTTCGATCTCCAGCTACGCTCGTCCATTCTCATTTCCCATTTCCCATTTCCTTCCTCTTCTCCCCCACCCTCTACCCTCAAAACCCAATATCCCAACAGTGGAACTCTCCCTTAAACCCAAAAATAATAATAATAATAATAATGAAATGTGGTATGTAAATATATATTTTCATATTTTAGAGATAAAAAAGTCCTTAGAGGCAATTTTTTGAGTAAGCCTCTGCCAGTCATGTGAGATCCCACGTCTTAATTAATTATATTAGAATAACATATTTTTATTTTTATTTTACTTATTGAAAAAAAATTGCATAAAAAAAAGAAAAGCCCGCTCATTGTTAGAAAAGTAAAAGATATATTTTAAAGAATAAAAAAATAGTAGAAATGTAAAACACAAACTACGAAGTGTGGTTCAATTAACAAATTAAACTACATGTAAGCAAATTTTACTTACAGTACAAAGATTCGAAGCTCATTGAAAATACCATGTGGTTAGAGCAAAATTGATGCCTGACCTTAAGATATGAGGATACCTTGTCTTAAGAAAAATGTAAACCATAGTATCACATATAAATAAAAGTAGTTTTTTTGTAATCCTATGAGCATAACTCACTTTGTTTAGACCAATACTTGTTGATTAATTGTACTCGAAATGAAACAGCCAAATAATGTGAAGTCTGTAATGTGTTAAGCATTGTCCTCAATGATTATTTCGGTATAAACAAAAATTTTTCAGGGTACAGCAGACTCTTCCTGTTTTGACAGAGATTCAAGAACTTTAAGAGATTTTAATAGTAAGTAACCTAGACGTAGAAGGAGAAGAGAGTGTAGAAGCAAAGAAGCGAGAAGAAGAAAATGGTGTATATAAAATTACAGTCAGAAAATAGTATTTATAGAAGGCAAGAAATAGTCATTTAGAAACAGAAAGTAACGTTAAGTTTGTTAAATTAATGACATTAGAATAATAACGTTAGAAATATGACTGTTGTAAAACTAGATTTGTCTGTTGAAACTAATTAGTACGTTAAAATAAATCTGCCCGTTTGAGAAGACCAAGTTAGATATGACCAAGTCAGTTTTGACTTCTTCAAAAACCTCATTTTCCTGGTAAGCTCAAAAAATTAATTAAATATTTGACAAAAGATTTGGGTTTCATGATATCACGCGCAGGGGGGACAAATCGATGATTTGCATTAGCCATAAGCTTTTCAGCCCAATTTTGTGCGCGCGAGCCCACCACCTTATTTGTTTCTTATAAAGCCTAAAACACAAGTTGAAATATAAACTCTTCAAAAGACTTACTTCCAACTAATGTGGGACTTATTCTTTTGAAAATACACATTTCATAACAATCCCCCACATATTTCAAAAGAATATTAAAACAATAAATAAAAACAAAATATGGGTTACATCATCAGTGCAAACGTTTCGAATCTAGTGTCTTCTGAACTATGAACCAGATCTAGATAAATAGGACTTTAACTTACAATGTAATTGATGAAATTTAAACTTCTATGAACCAAAACATTTTTCGTGTAAATTAGAATCTCATTTGATCACATTTACACCCTCACTTATCTCTTGTGTTAACGTCGTTTTGCAATTTTCGGCCATGCGCATGTCTGGTTGTTCATGAGTGCTCTAGAGACTATGTCATTATCTCATAGGAGCGGCCCCACTCCACACTCATATAGGTGATTTCATCAAGTGTATAATGCACTTTATACACCACCCATAAGGGATATGAAATTCATTAAAAGCATTTAGCTTATCCTTACAATAAATGCAGTCTAGCACTTCTCACGCTTCTCACACCATAGGAATGGATAAACACAATGCTAGCAGTACTAACAAGTGACTTGTTGTTACCCATATGAACTTTTTCATGGGATCTTCACTCATAAAAGTCGGGTTACCATCACTGTTAGTTTCAAATTGGTTTAAGTCTCATTCCCCTCGATGTGGTATATCTTAAGTTCCTTACCAAAGGCTTAGTCAGAGGATCGGCCAAGTTCACTTCTGACTTCACATAATCAATGGATATAATTTCATCTTTCAACAGCTGCTTTATCACTTCATGTCTCAACCTAATGTATCTGTTCTTACCATTAAAGGTTTTATTACTTGCAATAAATATTGCCGCCTTGTTGTCACAATGCACAGACACAGAAGGGGTTGGTTTTATTCCTAATGGAATATTTTCTAAGAAATTTCTCAACCACTCGGCCTCATTACCAGTTTTCTCCAGAGCAATAAACTCTAATTCCATGGTGGATTTTGCAATTATTGTTTGTTTAGTTGATCTCCAAGTCACCGCACCACCACCAAAGGTGAACACATAGTCACTAGTGGATTTAATCTCATCTGAATTTGAGATCCAATTAGCATCACTCTATCCTTCTAATAAAGTGGGAAATCCACTATAAACAACACCATAGTTTATGATATCTCTCAAATATTTCATTTGTCTAGTTAAAGCGGCCCAGTGATCATTATTAGGATTATGTGTATATCTACTCAATCTGCATACAGCATACGCTATGTCAGGCCGAGTGAAATTCATCAAATGCAACAGATTCCCAATAATCTATGCATACTGAGACTGGGCAACAGGATCACCTCTGTTTTTCTTTAACTGAGTGTTAGCATCGTAAAAGGTACTCACAGGTTTGACATCAAAATGTCCAAATTTCTTTATAAGTTTCTCAACATAATGTTATTGTGATAGTATTATACTATCACACTTCCTTATGACTTTAACACCCAGAATTACACTAGTTTCACTCATGTCTTTCATGTCAAATTTAGATGCAAGAAAACATTTTGTTTGATGCACTATGTTATGGCTAGTACCAAAAATTAGCATGCCATCCACATATAAACAAATAATCACACATTCATCATTTACTAATTTTGTATATACACATTTATCAACTTCAACAGAAGAAAAATCATCACAAATTAAAGTTTGATCAAATTTTTCATGCCACTATTTAGGTGCTTCTTTTAGATCATATAAAGATTTGAGAAGCTTACATACTTTATTTTCTTGTCCAGGAACTACACACCCCTCGGGTTGTACCATGTAAATTTATTCTTCTAAATCTCTATTTAAAAAGACTATTTTAACATCCATTTGGTGAATAACCAAATTATGTACAGAGGCTAAAGCAATCAAAACTCAAATAGAAGAAATTCTAGTTGCAGGAACAAAGGTATAAAAAAAGTCAACATTTTGTTTTTGAGTAAAACCTTTGTGAACACCATATTTTGACCGGACTCTTTTTTTTAATTTATTTTCTTAAAAAAATAAAAAGGTGAAAATATAAAAAAAAAATAATTAAAGAATTGTTGTCCACATTTTTAGTCTATCTTTCTAATCCAAATACATAAGCCCAAAAAAAAATAGAAACAGAAAAAATAAAAAAAATAAAAAAATAAAAAAAAATAAAAGATTTGTTGCTGATTTGCTTTTCTTATTTTGGTAAAAATCAGTTTGTCTCTTCTTTGTCCTTTGTTTTTTTTCCTTTTTTGGACATGCACTTTCACTACACTCACGTAGCACACACCATGGGAGAGGGGACAAACTTTTTTGTGCTCCCACTTTCTTTTGCACTGCTGCACACACACACCCACCACTCACGTCCTCACCTTCAATGCAGCACCCACTCATATACACTCATGGCAGCATAACAGAAAGGCAAAAAAAAAGGGAGATTGAGGGAGGGAGCTAAAAAAAAAAAGAAGAACGGATAGACAAAGGGATATAAAAAGCTAAAAAGAGTTTTGGTTGGGGGGGACACATTTTTTTTTCCGGCTAATCTCTTGTGGTAGCTTGGAAGAAATAAAAGGAGTAAGAAGAATAGAGATCTAAAAAAAAGTTTTCGAGGAGAACATTTGAAGTGCAAGAAAAGAGAAGAGAAAGGTTAGTATTCGAATTGAAATCTGAAATTTCTTTTGATTTTCTTGAAGTTTCAAAGTAAGAATCCCTTGTCTTCTTTTAGTTCCATCATGAAATGGACTTTGTTTTCATTTGATTATGGTTGATCTGAGCCTTTCAAAGTCATATTTCGTTCATCCACACACACACTTTTTTTTTCTGAAAATACCATACAGTAGAGAAGTAAAAGAGGAGTTCACGTATCCAAATACAAAACCTCAAATCCATTCCATGCTCAACTTCAACCATCCATACCCATCTCCACCGTGACCCAACCTCATCTTCAATCTCAATTTCCACTCACAATAACCAAAACCCTTCACCATCTCCTCTGCCACGTCTAAACCCCACCATTAACAACCTTCATCCTTCTTCATCACCACCATTAGCAATAACTATCACAGTTCACCGCTAAAGAAAACAATCACCTATAACCAACCACTTCCATAGCAACCCATCCAAACCTTCACACCACCAACCTCCTCAACGCCCCCGCACCCCTCATGGTCTAACCAAAAACCACCAAATCAAGCCAACCGTGGCCATCCATAACAACCACATCCATCACCCTATCATCTTCACCCTCCCATGCACCACGTCCAAACATACTCTCCATAACAACTTCCATCTTTCCGAAGACCAGGAGACCACCTTGCACCTTCAACCTCCTCATCACCTACCTTTGCACCATCATATCCTCCCTACCGACCGTCAGACCCCAATCTCCTTAAATCATGAACCAAACTCCATCACATCCTCTCCATCGACCGTCGAATCTCCTTAAATCGTGACCCAAACTCCATCACATCCCCTCCACCGACCGTCCCCTAAATCGTGACCCAAACTCCCAACCTCGAATCTCCTAAATCGTGACCCAAACTCCATCATATCCTCTCCATCGATCGTCGGACCACAATCTCCCTAAATCGTGACCTAAACTCCATCACATCCTCTCCACCGATCGTCGGACCCCAATCTCCCTAAATCGTGACCAAACTCCATCATACCCTCTCCACCGACCGTCGGACCTCAAACCAGATCCCTCCCTGCACCGACCGTCGGATCTCAGAAACCAGATCCCTCCCTGCACCGACTGTCGGATCTCAGAAACCAGATCACTACCATTTCACCTCTAAACCGTAAATTCCATTCCCCTCATCTACAGCCCAAAATAGAACCCAAACTCTTTTTTCATTCATCTATCCTAACCTCCATTTCACTCCCGAGTTAATTCACTTTCTCCTACAAACACCTTCCATCTTCACCACATTCCTCCAAAAAACACTCACCACCAAAACCCCCACGTTGCTAAGACCACCGTCCCACCGCCCTTGTTCTGCGCAACTTCCGTCCAGCAACCCCTCACCCAACAACTGAACTAGAAATCGTCCAACTCCACCCACCATGCACTGAGTCCAGCAGCAAACACATATTCAATTTGTGCTCTGTTTCTTCTTCTTGTTTCTTTGTTTCTTTGTATTTTTTCTGTTTTTGCATTTTTTTTTATGATTTGTTTATTCGTTTAGTTGGTAATAAGGATATGGCCAGCTTGTGATTGAAAGCTTTTGGTTTCTTTTCTTCTTACGTTATCCTTTACGTGTTTGGGTTTTAGTTTTTTTTTTATTTCTTGAGTAAAAAATTTTAAATAGTGATATTTAGTCAAAAATTCATACCAATTGTATCTGTTTCTAAAATGGGTCAAAGATTGTATGGGTTTGTGTTAGCAGTGCTAGAGCTAAGTTTGTTTTTTTCTCTAAAATGAGCTTTTGCTTGCTTATTAGTAGGCTAGCAGAAAGTGTGTTTCTTTTAATAAAAAAAATCTAAAAAATAAAAAATAAAAGTAATAAAAATAAAATGATAAAAAAATAATTCAATATTTTTAAGAAAAAAATAATAATGAAATTAGCCGAGTTGTGACAGCTTGCTAATTCTATAATTTTCATAATCATCTGAGTTGTGACAACTTGATGATTCAATGGGTAACGTCTCTAGCGTGACGCCGAGTTTCACTTATTCAAATCTTGATTCGATTAACTGAGTCGTGATGACTTGTTAATTAAAATTTTTAAAATTAAGTTATTTATATAAAATCAACCAACTCACAAGTATTTTTTTTAAAGAACTACGTGACTTTGAATTCCTCATTGCACCTGAAGATACGTAGGAGCGGGACTCATATTCCGTCAAGCCAAAAATTAAATTTTCATAATTTATTTGTTTATTTCATATTTTTTACAAAAAGGGGTAAAACAAATATTTTCAAGGATTATTAAGAATTTGCATAATTAATTTAAGGTACCATCTTAGGACGAGTGTGTTAGGGGTACTGTGAGATTAAGTTTCAGCCATTCTCTACATATAACCGACTCCCGAATTCAATCTGATTTCAAAGACAATTTTTCTTAAGTTTTTCAATTTTTCCTAATAAAAAAATAAAATTATTGGCGACTCCTAATTAAATATATTTTAGTTTAAGCTGCTGTTTCGCCGCGATCACGGTCGCGACAACCTTTTGCTACTAATCTAACTTTATATTTTTCAATTGATTCGTCGGGGTTATATTTCCTTTTAAAAATCCATTTACAACTAATTGATTTTGCTTCAGGAGGTAAATCTACTAAAACCCAAGTATTACATTTTGTAATTGAATTAATTTCAGAATTAATGGCTTATTTCCAAAAAGGTGCAACAGGTGAAGAAAAAACTTCAGAAACAGTTAAATGGTCATCATCAACAAGATATGTATAAAAATCATTTTCAAAAGAATTTTCTTTTCATTGTCTTTTACTTCTTCTCAAATCCTCATATAAATCATTAGATAAATTTTGTACTGGAGTTTCAGAAATATTTTCTAATTTTAAGGGGAAAACATGTTCAAAAAATTCAACATTTTTTGTCTCAATTATAGACTTACAATCAAGCACATCACTTTTTAAAACTAAAAATCTATATGCAGCACTATGATCAGCATACCCAATAAACATACAATTAGAAGTCTTAGAGCCTATTTTCCTTTTTTTAGGTTCAGGTAATATCACTTTAGCTAAACACCCCCACACTTTTAAATATTTTAAGTTAGGTTTATAACTCTTCCATAACTCATATGGTGTTTTACCTGTTTTCTTATAGGAAATTCTATTTTATAAGTGACATGCAGTTAATAATGCTTCACCCCAAAGGTTATCAGGTGCATTAGAACTAATTAAAAGGGCATTCATCATTTCTTTTAAAGTCCTATTTTTCCTTTCAACTACACCATTGGATTGAGGAGAGTAAGGGGGTGTGATTTCATGAATTATTCTTTTTTTTTCACAAAAATCATTAAACAAACTGTATTCACCACCTCTATCTGATCTAACTCTTTTAATTCTTTTATTTAATTGATTCTCTACTTCTGCTTTATATACTAGAAACATATCAAAAGTCTCATCTCTATTTCTAAGCAAATATACTTTAGTGTAATCATCAATAAAAGTTACATAATATTTTTTACCACCTCTAGTCATAGTTTGTTTTAAGTCTCCTAAATCAGAATGAATTAATTCAAGAACTTCAGTTTTTCTTTCTACAGATAAACATGATTTTTTAGTTATTTTTTATTCAACACATATTTCACATTTATTTAAGCATGTATCGCTAAAACCAGAAATTAATCCAAGATATTACATTTTCTTAATATAAACAGCACTAATATGTCCTAATCTAGCATGCCACATATCAATAGAGTCAATCATATACGCAGAAGAAGTAGCATTTTCATTAATTTTAGCAATATTGAGTACAAACAGTCCTTGATTACAATAACCCTTCCCTACAAGGACATTATTTTTGGTCATCACTATTTTGTCAGACTCAAAAGATACCTTAACCCCAACCTTTCCTAGCAAGGCCACAGAAATTAAATTCGCCCTTATGCTAGATACATGAAGCACTTCGTTGAGAGCTAAGGTCTTGCTAGATGTGAGTTTCAGAAGAACTTTTCCTTTCCCAAGAGCTTTGGCGGTTCGGGAATCACCAAGATAAACTTGTTCTTCTCCATCCCCTACAGAATTGTAAGAGGTAAAGATATTTCTATTTGCACAGATATGTCTGGTAGCCCCAGAGTCTACCACCCAATCGTTCACATTGACCATTAATAAGGCTTGAGAAATGACTGCAGCAATTATATCATCTCCTTCGACCACATTTGCTTTAGGAGGATTGTTATTTCTCTTCCTATGTCTGCATTGAGTCACCCGATGACCTGGCTTGCCACAAACATAACAGTTTCCTCCATTATTTTTGAAAGTGGGATTATTCACTCTTGACACGTAGTTTGGTTTATTGTAATTAGTCCTTTTGTTGGGTTTATGTTTGTACCTTTTCTTATTGACTTGTACCATATTTACCCTTGAAGCCAATGTTTTTGCCCTTGCAGCCTTGATCTCGTTTCTGTTCATGTCCTCAATGATTATGTGGGTGATTAGATCAGCAAGGGAAAGCTCTTTGTTTTTATGCTTGAGTTGTTGTTTGTAGTCCTTCCAAGTTTGCGGTAGTTTTTCAATGAGCAGTCCTGCTACGAATTCATTAGGTAAAGTGATGTTCTCAGCCTTCAATTCTTCTAATAGCTTGTGGTATTGGTTGATTTGAGTCTTGATATCAATTTCATCTGTCATCTCCCATCAATAATAGTTTCCAATGACGAACTTTTGTTTGCCAGCGTCCTCAGCAGTGTATTTGAGAATCATAGACTCCCAAATTGTGTTGCTTTCCTTGTATGAGCAGTAGACATCTAACAATTCGTTAGATAATGTGGTTAGAATTGTGTGCCTACATACCTTATTAGCATAAGACCAATCGTCAAGTTTTTTCTGATCAACAGATGTGTCAGGCATTTGATTCATGAGTGCAGTAGCGACGGCGTGCATGTCTAGAACAGAGTAGACACGCTCCTACCATCTTTTGAAATTCTGTCCTCCGAACATTTCAATTTTAGAAACATCTGGGAATGGCTTGGCGTATGTAACTGCGGCAACAACAAGAGGTGGGTTTATGGGGTAGCATTGTCGGACCCTTTGTTGGCTGAGAGAGCGGCGTGTTGTGGTTCCATAATCCTTGAGATTGTTAATTAATTGTACCTGAAATAAAACAGCCAAATAATGTGAAGTCTATAGCGTGTTAAGCACTGTCCTCAAGGATTATTTTGGTATAAACAAAAATCTCCCAGGGTACAGCAGACTCTTCCTATTTTGACAGGGATTCAAGAACTTCAAGAGATTTTAATAGTAAGTAACCCAGACGTAAAAGGAGAAGAGAGTGTAGAAGCAGAGAAGAGAGAAGAAGAAAATGGTGTATATAAAATCACAGTCAGAAAATAGTATTTATAGAAGGCAAGAAAGAGCCGTTTAGAAACAGAATAATGTTAGAAATATGACTGTTGTAAAAATGAATTTGTCTGTTGAAACTAATTAGTACGTTAAAATAAACCTGTCTGTTTGAGAAGACCAAGTCAGATATGACCAAGTCAGTTTTAACTTCTTCAAAAACTTCATTTTCCTGGTAAGCTCAAAAAATTAATTAAATATTTGATAAAAAATTTAGATTTCATGATATCACGCGTAGGGGGACAAATTGATGATTTGCACTAGTCATGAGCTTTTTAGCCCAATCTTGTGCGCACAAACCCACCACCTTATTTGTTTCTTACAAAGCCCAAAACACAAATTAAAATATAAACTCTTCAAAAGACTTACTTCCAATCAATGTGAGATTTATTCTTTCAAAAATACATATTTCACAACAATACTTGCAAGTTTTTGGTCAAGATTCAACATTACCTTGAAACAATTAATTTCCTTTCACTTCTCCTATCTTCCCTATTTGACATCTCTAAGGCCTCACTCGTCCTTTCTTAAGTTCAATGAAGTTTATAAATAAATAAATAGATGAATAAAGTAGTCAATACTAAAAAGAAAACAGAATAAATACGTTACAATAATATCATTATCACTTGTTGTGTTCTAGATTAATAAACTACGAACAGTTTTTGAATATTCAGTAATATTTGAATTAATCGTTAGTAGGATAGATTGAGTACATAATAATAATAATAATAATAATAATAATAATAATAATAATAATAATAATAATAATAGTTACCATATAGAAGTTAAATTATTCAATAAATAATAAACCTGAATTAATAAAAAACAATTGCAACAAAAGTTCGAAGTCCTGATTCCTTTATTGGCCGACCTAGAAGCATCCCGCAAAGCTAACAATAAGAAAGGGATGAACTATATATTGTGGGAGCAAAGAATAAGAGAAGAAATGTTTTGTTAGATATTAATTTTAAGGGCCTTTCTCTGGTTTTTTTTTTTTAAACGTATCGGTATCTTTTTAATTAAAATTTATTATTTTTATTCATTTATAGAATAAATTTTTATCTTGATTGATTTTTGTTTTAACTTCCTTTAATTTTAAGCTTGACATTAAATTGTTAATATTACAAATTCTAATTTTTTTAATTTTAACATTCTATTTTATATTTATTAATTTTAGAATCCCATTTATTGTGTTACTTAACTTTTAAAAAATAAGAACAAATCACATAATTATAAGCATATGTGTATAAACTGATTTATTAAGTTATAGGTTATTATCAATTAAGTATCTTATAAAATCAACTAATATTATACCAAATTAACAAAGTGCTAATACTCTTGAAAAATAATAAGAATACCGAAAGAATTCCCTAATTTTAATCTTTTGCTCAAATAAGTTATATTTTAATATATAGCGTGTTGTTAGTCTGTAAATATGTTCAACTCACTTTTAATTCTATAATTAATAAAATTCTATCTGTGATAAATAAATAAATGCCTAATTGTTATTATTAAAAAAAAACTAGTTGTTAAAGTGTGTAGTTTTCATTTCAAGAGAAACTTAACCCACAGAAACATGAATTAAAAAACAAAACTTCATAAATGATAAAACTGACATGCTTACATACAGCGTTATATGATCAAAACGACCAAATTCTCAAGTTATACATAGGCGAACCGTGGAACCTCACCACAGAACAGAACAGTGAGATTTAATTTGCATGAGAATTAAAAAAAAAAGGATGATAAAATTTGTGCAAGCATGATTAGTGAACTCCAAATCTGGCATTTATTTGGTCAACTTCAGTTTTGTGGAATCCGTGCACAATCGTAAAAGCACGTGATATTACAATTTTTTTTTGGTAACAACGTGATATTACAATTTTTTGTTGCTTCCAAACATCGTTTGATACAGTAAATGAGGCTTTTCGCATAATTGGACTCGGGTTGCTAAGACCGAATAAAAACATAAATTGCTAAAAATAATTTTAATTTTTCTTAATAATTTTTTTAATAAACCTTCAAATTATTAAATTAAAAAATATTAAATATTTTTTATATTTATAAGATATTAAATATATTTATTTTTTATTTAATATTCTTTTTATTCACTTTTATTTGTTCATTTAAGAATAATGTTTTGTCCAAATTATTTGTTCATTGAAAAAAGCAATGAACTATTAAATATGTTTTCTAAATTTAATTTTAGTATTAATAAGTGTGAGAAAATATTAATAGAGTAATAATAATATTTTGAACATTTTAATAAAAGGTAAATTGATCCATCAAATTAATTTTACTTATAATCAAGAACTTTTAATGAATTTATTATTTCTTGTGCTATAACCTTAACAAAGATAAAGGTAGACGAAGCCAATACCTTCTTTATTAAAATTATTAAGAAAATTATTGTAGAAGAATGTTTTAGAAAAATATATAATTGTTCAAATTGTCAATTAAGTTTAGTCAATTGCTAGAATAAAATAGTGTCGATAAAAAAAGTCTCAAGTTCAATTTCTATTAGTGAATATTTATTAGTATGTCATATGTAAGTATGTAAAACTTTTCTAAAACTTGTGACATTTCCTTATATTAGAATGAGATAACCTCTCATTCCCTAAAACTTTCCCATACCCAAAAAGAGTGAGAGAGTTAGTAATTTAGACATATAAGAATTCATATATCTTCACAAGTAAGTATTGTTGTAAATCATTGCTAAAGTTTGGTTATTTATTCCTTTATTCTACTTCAAATAGTGCTCTTTGCCTTTATTTTTTTACCCATCTCAAAATTTCTTAACACTATGCCAATTCATTTTCAAGCTTTTTATAGTTCACCCCATAGGGGTAAAACCGTAAAAGGATCCTCATCCACGAACAATGTCATATTTGACTTATTCAAGGCTTATTTTACATCTTTTGATACGGTTCATGTGTTGCATGAAGGAAACTAACTTACTAATTTTGTTGCTAAACTCGATTTTTCTCAATAGCATAAGATTACATTTTTTTTAATAAAAAAAAGGAGTTAATGTGCAAAGGCATCACCATGAGGTGTAACATCTCAACTAGGTTGGCACCCTACACCCCACCAATCATTTGCAGGACATTAACAAAATGTATTATTAAAAAAGAAAAGAAAACAAAAAGAACATAGGGGGACCAAACCAAAACTCATGAAGAGAAAAAAAAAACAATCAAAAAAATCTAAACAATGGAAGACTAAACCTATTATGATTAAAGTCATTCATAATAAAACTAGGTGGTGAATCCCACCAAGTGAAGCATTTACTGGCTAAACCATGAGATGCTAACTTGTCAGCACAAGAATTACCCTTCCTAAAGATGTGAGAAACTTTAAACTTCGTCATTTTGATTAGAAAAATGCAGCTTTTCCATCTATTTTTCAATCTCCAAGGGACACGACTATCATTTGTGAAGGCATCCACTACCAACTTTGAGTCACATTGCAACCAAAGCATTTTCCAATTTCTCTTAAAAGCAATTTCAATGGAATGGATTGCTGTTGAGAATTCTACATAAAGAGAGGGAGAAATACCAATGTATTCTGAATAACAACCCAGAATTTCACCCCTCATTCCTCTGAAAATTACACCACAAGAAGCATGACCCGGATTGCCTCTTGAAGCTCCATCTGAGTTGCAATTTATCCAACCACAAAGAGGAGGGTGCCAGTAGACTTCTAATATCTTTGGAGACTTAGCAGGGTGGCTATCTACTGCAAAGGATTTAAGCACTCTAAAATCATCAATTGAGTTGGACATTGTGCCTTTAGAAAATGTTCCTGAGAGCTTAGTTGCTGCAGCAATGCAACTAATTGCATGATTAACAGAAATCTGCTTATTTATCAAATTTGATATGATTCCTGCAAGACCATATGTGCCAAAAGCAATGAATGACAGCCGATTTAACAATGTCCTGAACTTGAGTGCACCAGTTTCTATTGCAAGAGGAAAGAACTGATCTAATAGAAGATAAGTCCACATTACAACATAACACAATGGAGAGCCAAGACCAGATTTTCCTAGAGAAGTAGCACTTGAGGAAAAGATGGTCAGAAGACTCATCTATAGAACCACAGAGGCTATAAACAAAAACAACAATCACACCTCTCCGCCTTAAATTCTCATCAGTAGGAAGTTTGTTGTGTAATAGTCTCCAAAGCAAGAAAGACTTCGAAGGAGGGACGCAGGCACTCCAAATTGATTTAAACCAGGTTGCAGATTGAGCATTGTGGCTATTGAGAAAGGTATAAACATCTTTGAAGCTCAAAGAACCCGAATCACTATGCTTCCAGGTTAGACAATCTTCTCCATGCTCTAAAGGAAAATGCATAGAAGCTATTTCAGCGAACAGATAAGGTGACTTACCAATTAGGAAAGAAGGGATATTTTATGAGTGATCAATGATGAAATCACTGACTTTTGCCTTCAAATAAGAAAGTAAATGATTAGGGAAATGCAACAACTCACCTATAGATCTGTCATTATGAAAAAGCCAAATATTTGACCAAAAATTTATTGATTCTCCATTACCAATCTGCCAATAGCTTTCTCTTTTAACAGTTTCTAAGTAGAGCTTCAATCCTAGCCAAATTGAAGATTTTACATAGTAAAAAACAGGGGAGTTAAATCTGAAAAATCTAGCCTTAACCAGATTAGACCAAGACTTTTTTGAGGACCACATTTCCTAAGTTAATTTCAGCAAAGCAGCCTTATTAATTGACTTTAAAGATCTCAGCCCAAGACCACCAGTTTCAATTGGAGTGCAAACCTTGTGCCAAGAAACTATGCATACCTTTTTAATTAGAATATCTCCAGACCAAATAAAGTTCCTAATGCATTTGTCCAAGGATTTGAGGAGGGAGATAGGCCAAGAATAAACATGGAAGCTGTATATCAACATGTCATGGATGACTAATTTGACCAATTGCACTCTGCCCATGATTGAAAGAAGAGAACCTTTCCAAGAAGCCAACTTAGACTTTATTCTATCTGCAATAGACAGCAAGTGAATGGCCTCTGGTTTGCTTTGAAAATTTGGAACACCAAGATAGATAAAAGGCAGACTTCCAGCAGAAAAACCAAGGAGGTTACTGATTTCTATCTTTCTTCTTGGGGGCATTGAGCCAACATAGAATTTGCACTTTGCCAAGCTCAGAATTTGTCCTAATTCAGCACCATATTCATTGAAGAGATTCATAAGAGCCCTTAGGTTCCTTTTAGTACTCTTGTAAAAAACCCATTATGTCATCTGTATAGAAGACATAAAAAGGAATAGAGATGCCTCTTGGACCTGTCATTGGGTTTAAAGTGCCTGAATCAATCAAAGAGGTAATGGCTCTACTTAGAACATCTTCTGCCAAACAAAAGAGGAGAGGAGATAGGGGATCACCTTGCTTCACTCCTCTTTTACAAGAAAAGAACCCTATGGGATGTCCATTAACTGAAAAGGAAAGCTTAGCTGAAAGCAGAATGACTCCAATCCAATTGCAAAAGGTGTCATGGAAACTAAAAGAATAAAGCACTTTAATGAGAAACTCTCAATCAATTGTTCAAATGCTTTTTTAATATCAAACTTGAGGGCAATGTTTCCTCCAAAGCTCTTATAACCAAGCATGTTGGCAGCTTCTGAAGTGATGCAAATACAGTCCTGGATCTGCCTACCTTGGATAAAATCCCTTTGCTGATCAGAAATTATTTTTGGGGCAATTACAGCAAGCCTATCAGCCAATACCTTGGTTATGATTTTAAATTGATAATTAGCAAGGGCTATGGGTCTATAATCTTCAATTTTAACAGCACCATGGAATTAGGAATTAGGACAACCACGTTTGAATTTAGATTAGGCAGCAACCAAGATTCCTTAAAGAATTGAAGAATAGAATCATAGACATCATGCTTGATAATGTCCCAAAAATGTTGATAAAAGATACCTCCAAAACCATCTGGACCTGGGGCACCCAAGGCATTCATGGAAAACACAGCTTTTTTAACCTCTTCTAAGGTTGGCAGATTGGTGAGAAGAGCATTATCTTCTGTTGAAACCAGATTAGGGACTACTCTATCAATGAGATTATTGCTGATGCATGTGTTTTGAGAAACAAATAAAGACTTAAAGTATTCCAACACATGATTTTCAATGTCAAACTGATTGTCTAAAAGAACATCACCTTGTTTTAAGATGGACATTTGTTTAGAAACAAGCCTGACCTTGGCCACTCTATGGAAGAATAAAGTATTTCTATCTCCTTGCACGAACCAATTGACGTTTGCCTTAGCTCTCCAAAACTCCTCTTGATAATGGAGAGCTTGATGAAGATTAGATTGAGCAACCAGCTCCTCGACATTAAGAGAATCTGAATAACCTTTTAAAGAAATTTCCTCTTGAATTCTGTCAACCTGATCCTGAGCTTGCTGCACCTTTTGATGAATATCCCCAAAGACTTGCTTATTCCAGACTTTCAATTCAGCTTTCAAGTATCTAAGCTTTTGTGCAAGAGTAAACATAGAGCAGCCCCTCACAGGTCTACTCCAGACTTCTCCAACAAGCCTCCTGCAATCCATATGATCTGTCCATATACTGTGGAATTTAAACTGGGAAGGAAAAGTTTGAGCACCTCTTTTTAAATCTAAGAGCAAAGGGAAGTGATCAAAAAATTCTCTTGTCAAGGTGCAGTAGGAAATACTGGTCCAAAAGGAGAGTCAATCCTTATTACAAACTGCCCTATCCAGCCTCCTTTCTATAAGAGCGTTAGATCATCTTCCATTAGTCCAAGTAAACTCTGCTCCACTTGTGACTAGATGAGTAAGATGACCATTATCTGACCATGCCCGAAACTCATCATAAGAGACTTTAGAAGGAAGTCTTCCTCCCCTAACTTCATGAGCTCCAAGTATTGCATTGAAATCACCAACAAAAGTCCAGGGCCCCGGATTAGAGCTTTTCAAATCAGTTAACTCCAACCACAACTGTCTTCTCAGAATGTGATTAGTGCTTGCATATACAGCTGCAATAAAAACTAACTGATTTTCCCATAAGACAGACAAAGAGATTTGTTGTTGAGACTTAGAGATTACAACATGATTCAATCTATCACTGCAAATTCCCCACAGATCAGGCATGTGATTGCCTTTATTATTTTTCAAAAACAGTTTAAGATGAAGTTGCTGTAGAAACTGATTTGGAAATTGATCAGAAATAATAAAAGGTTCTGCTAAAAGTAGAAAATCTGGCTTATGCTCAAGACAGAACTTTTTTAATAATAATTTAGTGGCTAGATTACCCAAACCTCTTGCATTCCAATATAGGATCTTCATATCAGAAAGAAGGAGAAGAAGCAGCCCTATATTGGGCATTTGCCTTAGCAGCTTGCAGCCTTTTACTTTTTCTTAATCTCTTCTTTTGAGACTTTGAAATAACCACTTTGAAGCCATCAGTGGCAGAATCAGATTAATCCTCATCCACTTTTCCATTCCAAGATTTGCCAACAATTTTCAAGTCTCTTTTAACTACCTCATTATGCTCAGAAGGAATTTTGGAAGCAGATGCAGAATCAAGAACAATAGATTGCTGGTTAGATGGAGAGACATGTTCAACTGAATCCAGAGACTTCTCAAAAGAAGTAAGATTATTAAAATTAAGCTGAACATCAATAGAAGGAGCTTCAAAGTCCCTTAAAGATTGGACTGAGTCACCCGAAGGAGTTGCATCAGTATGAATACTGGGTCTAATAACATTTGGATCTTCCTTTTCAATGATTGTTTCCACATCATCACTATCAACATCAGCAATATGTTGAGCATGAGTATAATTAGGGAATTCATGAGAATATCCCAAAATGGGATTAATTCAAGTCTGCACATTGGAATTTGGCTTATTAGAATTATGTTCTTGAATAGAAGTTGCTGCAGTTCTTTGTTCATCATCTTGATTGTTTGGAATGACATTATTCCCATGCTGCAGATCATTTAAACCTATACTAGAGCCACCAGCCGCCATTCCATCAATGTCAATAGCTTTAGGTTTGGGAACATAAAAAGCAGTTGCCCTGCGAGCATCCTTAGATTTTACAGCAGCAGATTGTTTATTTTTAAAAGAATCAAAATCTTGTTTCATTGGCTTTGAATTCTTTCTGCAATTATCAATAAAATGACTAATAACTTTACAAGAAGAGTAGAATAATGGCAGTCTTTCATATTCAACTCCCATGAAAAAGGCATAATCTTTCCTTTCAATAAGAATCTGATCATGGAGGGCTCCTG
Organism: Ormosia semicastrata; assembly: GCA_029884595.1. Taxonomy (NCBI): domain Eukaryota; kingdom Viridiplantae; phylum Streptophyta; class Magnoliopsida; order Fabales; family Fabaceae; genus Ormosia; species Ormosia semicastrata. Next base: position 15,730,688 of record JAQQTO010000037.1, read on the forward strand.
CAAGATCAATGTCCACTAACACCTTTGCATAATGCCCCATGGATCTATTGATTGTTGCATCATCTAAGGATAATGGAACACTGATCCCTCTTGCTATGGCAAATAATATCTTAGGCCTCCAATACTCTAATGGGAGTCCAAATATTCTGACCCAACATTGCACGTTGGTTCGCTTTACAAGGCTAGGATTGAAGTCTGGAGACCATGAAAAGAAACGAAGAATTCCGGGGTTCAAGTTCCAGGCACCAATAGATAGAACTCGCCTCATATCTTCAATGGAAGAGAAAGAAAATTCAAAGAATCCTTTACCTATAGGAACCATCTTCCAAAGAGACAACGATTTCCATAGAGTGGAAAGCTTAGAGCACAAGTCATTAAATTTAATAGGAGAATTACCCTTTGATAAAAGAAGGCGTCCATGTAGATTATTCTTTGAGGCTTCTATTCCTGCGAGATACTTCTCTTCTGGTATTTAAACTGAGAGTGCATCTCTTTTCATGCATGGCACAGGCAATTGGCTTAAAGGAATATCACATGCATTATTCAAAGCTTGAGCAAACGTCTTCCTTTGTTGAGGGAGGTGCAAGGAAGAAGAAGAAGATGGGGAAGAAGAAGAGTCTAAGGCAAGAAACTTCCATGGCACGATTGGGACGGCCATGCCCTAAACCCTCCTTTTCGCTCAAATCTGATTTTTATGAGTCTCAATGCTTGATAACTCCATGAAATGTAATTATTTATGTCCCATATTTGTGTTTTATGGCATGCTTAGTCCTTGATCTTAAGCATATTTGGAAGGTTTTATGCTTATATTTGTGGAATTCCATTTTAAGATCTTCCTTTATATTTTTGAGCAATTTGTGCATATTTGTTAATTGATTAAGTAAATTTATAATTATATTTAACTTGGTGCCTTATCTAATGTAGGAAAGGCTCAAAAGAGACAAATTGATGCAAGTTAAGGCCCAGCATTGGAGGAAAGAAGCCAAGGAAGCATTCCAGAGTTCCACGCCTAGGCGTGGAAATGTTCACACCGCGGCGTGAAGGTCTCAACCAGCCACATACTGACAGGACAAACAGCTCCATGTCGAGGTGTGGGAATGTGCACGCCGCGGCGTGCGTCGGCGAGCTGAGCCTATTTATTCTATTTTTCACGCACTCTTTCGCTCTCTCTCAATTTTCTCTCTTTTAGGTTTTAGGTTTTTAGTTTTTTGGGTTAGAGGCTGCAGCTAGACCTCCATTGGACGTGGAGATGGAGCTTGGGGAGCTAAGGATGGAAGCCTTCTTTCTCTTGGAGGAGGATCTGAGCTTCAATGGCGAAATCCATAAGCTTTCTCCTTATCTCTTTTCTCTTTTCTTGTCCTCATTTCTTAAACATGTATTTTGTAATTTGTTCTCATGTTCATTGTACAGTTAAGCTTTATTTAGGGTTGTTTTTGGATCCTTTTGTTAATATTAATGATTTGTTCTTCTTCGAGTTTGTGTGAATCTTTGATTTTGTTCAATCATATTGTGCTTAATGTTCTTAAGTGTTTGGCCAACATTTAAGTTGATTTGATAAAGTCCAATGTACCTAGACATAGGGATTTGGGTTTGAGATCGTATGTATGATTGATGCATATTGGATTCTATTCCAATGGCGGGATTAGTTGATTCGCTAATGAGATAGAAATATACCTCTTAGCCATGCATAGCAAGTGTTTGAGAATAGACCTTAAAGAGTGGATTTTGTGTTAACTCTTAAGGACACTTAGTGAGTTGGGCAAATGAAACCATAGTTAGATGACTTGGACATAGGCATTTAGCTAATGTAGATTCTCAAGCTAACATAATCATTTCATTCATGTTTATGAAGAGAATTGTATGTTGTTGGTTGAAGTAAAGGGTGAAGAAGGATTTCCCTAAACTCTAACTGTTTATCCTTATTGCTTTTCGTCTCTACTTTCTTTACTTTTATCCATTTTTATGTTCTTAAATAGAATTAGATAAGCTATCAGTTAATACTTAGCATTGGAAATAAACTTATCCTCATGGAAATGATATCTTACTCTGTAACTGTATTACTTGTGCGACCTGTGCACTTGCGGTTAGCAAATGGGCAAACACGTTTTAACCCTAACAAGTTTTTGGCATCGTTGCCGGGGATAAGACATTATTTCCGTATTGCTAATATTGATAATGAGCTTGCTTGGTTCTAATTCAAGTTTTTCTGTTTTGTTGTTGTAAATAGTTTTAATTCATGTTTTTATGCTTTTGTTTTTGGTTTGCTTAAATAAGTAGTTATAGTTTGATTTTGTATTTTTGTTAAGTTTTCGTTGTACATTCTATGTTTTAAGTTTTTAGGCATGTTTTGGAGGTGTTAGGGGTCAAAATGGAGCACCAGTTTTGGCAGAAACTGGTTTACTGCAGAATTCTGCAGCATGACTTCTCACGCCGCGGCGTGGGAATGTTCACGCCACGGCGTGACAGTCTCTGCCTGATCAGGAACGCACCAGAGAGCTCCACGCCTCGGCGTTGAAATGTTCACGCCTCGGCGTGGCCCCCGTTTTTGTATTTTTTTGTTGTTTTTCTCTGTTTTTCTTTATTTAATAATGCTCAGTTCTAGTTTGGATGCTATTTTGACTTGCTCAAGTACCCTATAGACCATGAACACCAAGAACACATATCACTTTGGTTTGGGGGAGTATCATTGCATATTTTCACCCTTAATGCTTAATGATTGCACATGTTTTGATATTTTAAGTATACGTGCTAGTGATAGTCATCATGCTTTCATGATTATATCTTATTTTGGCTATTACTGGTGGGCTATTGATAAAAGTTTCAATTTTCAATATTCTCTACATGATGTTATGCATGCTTGAATGAAAAATAATGAATCTTTTGAATGCATGATTTGTTGCCATTTGCTGGTGTGTGATGGTTGGCCAATAATATAAATGTTCGCGATTGTCCTCAATTCTTTCGTGAAACCATTTGCGATCTTGAAGCATGCTTAAGCAATCTTGTTTGTTCTTATGCATGATGTGTTTCTCACTTAGATGCTTGTTTAACTTTGAAAAGATTTGAGTGGTTATCTAGAGAATGTTTATGGATTGTGCATGTGGATGATTTCTACTATCATTGAAATTGTTTTGCAACTCTCTTGAGGTGAAATCCTAGATTGTGCATGATTGAGGAAGTGATTAAGGCATTGTTTGGACCAGTTGAGCCTTTCAAACTTACCCTTACATGATTATATCCCTAGGTCCCCTTTTGAAGTTTTCTAAATGTTTGGCCTTCTATGTTCTTCTTTCACCCTCATATTTCCTACCTTGTAACCATTCTAATGCATGCGAAAGCATTGCAATCTTTTCCTTCCCTTTATGTTTGTTGAGTGCATGATATGTTATTTCTTCACTTGAGTCCATTGTTTAGGGTATTTATGTTGTTCAATACAAAAGTGGCTTGAAGGAACCATTTGTTGTACAAGAAGTTATTTTTGTTAAAGAAAAAGAAAATACAAAAAGAGAAAAAGAAAAGAAAAGAAAAGAAAAGAAAAGAAAAAAAACAAATGAATGAAAGAAAGCATAAATGAAAAAAGTATCAAGTGGTTTTGAATAGTATTAATTATTTCATTTTGTATACCCTTGTTGTAGTGACTCGAGTCTTAGAATTTCATGTTATGTTTCTCAATATTTGTATGTTTTCCATTCCCCTTTGTTCTTCACCCTATCACATTGGCCTTACATTATAAGCTATTAAAGTCTCTCTTGATCCTCAATCATGTGTGATTTACATTAGTGGAGAGAGAGTTGTGCTATAATTTTGTGGAATCTTGATTTGTATCCATGTGTAGGTTCATAAACTTATCCGAATGAGCATGATTTGAAAAAGATAAGTTGAGCTTGCATGTTTGTGAGAGATGTCATGTGCATGATTGGAAGCTTGATTGATGGCATGTTAAGGATTGTGTATGTGTTGAGCTTAACAGTGAGGAATGAGCATTCTTTGAGGGCCATTATAATCATTGTGCACTGGTTGTGGTTAAAAGAAAATTGAATTTATCATTGTTGAATGCATGTGAGCATGAATTGTCAAAGTGAGTTTTCTTAGTCATACTTTGTGTTGCTCGAGGACTAGCAACATCTTAAGTTTGGGGGTGTGATAACTCCATGAAATATAGTTATTTATGCCTCATATTTGTGCTTCATGGCATGCTTAGTCCTTGATTTTAAGCATATTTGGAAGGTTTTATGCTTATATTTGTGGAATTTCATTTTGAGATCTTCCTTTATGTTTTTGAGCAATTTATGCAAATTTGTTGATTGATTAAGTAAATTTATAATTATATTTAACTTGGTGCTTTATCTAATGTAGGAAAGGTTCAAAAAAGACAAATTGATGCAAGTCTCGGCCCAGCATTGGAGGAAAGAAGCCAAGGAAGCATTCCAGAGTTCCACGCCGAGGCGTGGAAATGTTCACGGCGGCTGTGAAGGTCTCAACCGACCACATACCGACAGATGCATGTACTCCATGTCAAGGCGTGGGAATGTGCACGCTGCGGCGTGCGTCGGCGAGCTGAGCCTATTTATTCTATTTTTCACGCACCCTTTCGCTCTCTCTCAGTTTTCTCTCTTTTAGGTTTTAGGTTTTTAGTTTTCTGGGTTAGAGGCTGCAACTAGACCTCCATTGGAGGTGGAGATGGAGCTTGGGAAGCTAAGGATGGAAGCCTTCTTTCTCTTGGAGGAGGATCTGAGCTTCAATGGCGAAATCCATAAGCTTTCTCCTTCTCTCTTTTCTCTTTTCTCTTCCTCATTTCTTGAACATGTATTTTGTAATTTGTTCTCATGTTCATTGTACAGTTAAGCTTTATTTAGAGATGTTTTTGGATCCTTTTGTTAATATTAATGATTTGTTCTTATCCGAGTTTGTGTGGATCTTTGATTTTGTTCAATCATATTGTGCTTAATGCTCTTAAGTGTTTGACCAACATTTAAGTTGATTTAATAAAGTCCAATGTACCTAGGCATAGGGATTTGGGTTTGAGATCGTATGTATGATTGATGCATGTTCGATTCTATTCCAATGGCGAGATGAGTTGATTCGCTAATGGGATAGAAATATATCTCTTAGCTATGCATAGCAAGTGTTTGAAAATAGACCTTAAAGAGTGGATTTTGTATTAACTCTCAATGACACTTAGTGAGTTGGGCAAATGAAACCATAGTTAGATGACCTAGACATAGGCATTTAGCTAATGTAGATTCTCAAGCTAACATAATCATTGCATTCATGTTTATGAAAAGAATTGTATGTTGTTGGTTGAAGTAAATGGTGAAGAATGATTTCCCTAAACTCTAACTGTTTATCCTTATTGCTTTTCGTCTCTACTTTCTTTATTTTTATCCATTTTTATGTTCTTGAATAGAATTAAGTAAGCTATCAATTAATACTTAACATTAGAAATAAACTTATCCTCGTGGGAACCATCTCTTACTCTATAACTGTATTATTTATGCGACCCGTGTACTTGCGATTAGCAAATGGGCAAACACGTTTTGACCCTAACAACGCTCAATAATTTTTTTTTCAATCTCCAAAGAAATTTCACAATGATAGTGTGTATGTCATTACTGTTAATGGACAATCTCGGGGGTTAGTCAGCATAAGATTACGTTTATTTAGCACAACTCCAAAAAGAGAGAGAGAGAGAAAGAGAGAGATTACGTTTAGCTTGCGTGAAGGTAACACACAAATTTTGTTGTTAACCATCCTAGATGTAGCTTGCTGTTCTTTTCTTGCATTAGTTTTTGTTTCTTTTTTGTTTGTTTCTACTTTCTAATTTTCTTTGTACCATAAAAAAGAAAAAAATACTTAATTAAAGTTTTTGTTTTCCAAAAACTACGTTAACTAAACATATAGTATTAACCAATTTTTTATAATTCATGTAGTATCAAGTCTCTAATGATGGAATAGAATGGATAAAGTTGGATGAGTCATGGAGCAGTTAGAATGAAATGTGATGGAATAAAATAAAATTAATATACCAGTATTTGGATAGTTTATAATAAAATAGAAAAAAGTTTATATTCTATTATTTGATAAATAGATAAAATAACAAGAATTATAATTATATTAACAAAAAATAATTATATTTCATCTCATATTTCCTAAATTAAAAGAAAGAAAAATAAATAAACTGAATGAAATCTGATGAAATGAACTCTCTCATATTTCATTTCATTCTATCTTAATTTAATAGATTCAAACAATAATAACTGATGTAATTCAATTTTATTCCTTTTAATTCCACGCATTTCCACCCATCCAACCATAAACAAAACTACTTGACTCCAAGATTGAATCCTAACCAAGTAGGTAAAACCTCATTTATACATTTTTAAAAAAAAATACATACTAAACGAGTTATCTTGTCTCGTTGTTCACACACACTTCACCAATTTATCTGGGAGGATTATTTACCACACAACATAGTGACGGACGATGACATTTGATTCCCACTACGACTTAGACTCTTGCTACCTCTACCATAGCATACAACAAACAATAAAAAATAGTTGAAGGGAACCAATTCTTCCCCATTTCCCTTGTTCTTTTACGAAACAAGTACAAAAGGGTGTGATTCTCCTTTATCATAGCTAAAAGTAATGGTGCCATGTCATTATTTACCTTCAAGCCGCAATATCATGGCGAATGTGTTTGAGCAGCACTGGATTAACAATATCCGGCGAGCTTAATTGTGGTAAATGACCATCGGTTGCCATGATCTCCACGATGGACTTACTACCGAGGTGTTGGTGGAGGTACTCTGAGACCACCACCGGAACCGCCATGTCTTTCTTACTTTGTATGATATGACATGGCACAGTGACGAGGCCCAAAATTTGCCTCATATCGCTTTGAAAAATGGTCCGTGACACGACTAGTGCTATGTCTGGCCTCATGTTAAACAAGGTTCGACTAAACTCCTGCACGGCCATAGACTCCATGTCCCCGCCCACAGCCAGTGGAGCAAACCCCGAGCACCATGCTTTGTAATTGGCTGCAATAGCATTGAATAATTGGTCTAGATCTTCCTGCTCAAACCCTCCATAGTAATTCACGTCGTTCAAATACCTTGCCCAAAGAGGAAACACAAATCAATTGTTTTTTTTTTGTATAATAATTGAGCCAATATTTATTTGTTAAAGCTAAAGTCATTACTGATTGATAAACTATAATTTAAATTAATTAATTACCTGGGAGAAGCGGAGACCATGATGAGCTTGTCGAAAAGATCGGGGCGAGCTATAGAAGCTACAGCACCTATCATAGCAGAAACGGAGTGACCAACAAAGATGCATGAATCAATACGGAGCTCTTCTAAAATGGCAAGCAAATCGTATGCATGGCCTTCTAAGGTTGAGTAGCGCTCAAAATCGAAGTAATCAGGGTTAGTGGTACCCGCGCCCATAATATCGTAGAGAATAACACGGTAATCGTCGAGGAGATGAGGTACCAAGTGTTTCCACACCGACTGATCCGTGCCATGTCCGTGAGCCAAAACTATAAACTTGGCGCCAGATCCCAAAACTTTCACGTTGTGAGCTTCCTCCACTATGCCCATATTTTGTCACCTAATTCCCTCCTAGCTCTCTCTTTGTGTGCAATGCTGGCTCTCTCTATCTCTACTTTTGCTTAATCACCGACTGTGTGAAAGCGTGACTTTCAGGCTCAGGCCCCGTCGTTATATTTGGACTTTTGAAGGCTACTAGGAACAAGTAGCACCACACCTCACCTATAGATATATAATATAATAAAATCATTTGAACGTGCTATTTTGGATTTTTTTTTAAAGTACCTTTTAGATTTTTAAGTACGTTTAGATGAGCTTTTTTCAAAAAAAAAAAAGACAAAATATTAGAAAAAGCATATTTTTTCTAAGATAAAATTTTGAGTTTATGAAAAAAAGACTTTTTTTACATCATAAAGGAATTGCTCAAGAATTTAAAAAATATCGTTTTCAAAACTACATCTAAATGTAAGATAATTTTTATTTAAAAAAAATTATTTAAAAAAATTACATAAAAAATATTTTGTATAAACTCATCTAAACGAATCCAATATAATAACTTCAAAAAGCTCAACCGATAAGTAGTGCAATTTCATTGGTCACCACCAAAAGAGGATATATTCCCAGAATCCCAGGCTTTTGTAAGGTACAGGAAAGTGTGTGTGGATGGAATGCATCCAACGGTTTGTTATTTGTTGTTTGCTGGATAGGTAATCAAGCGGAGAAAAGATGACTCTCTTTGTTCAAAACTCATGGTTACACGCCCGGCCTCCCATTAATAGTAACTTGGCATTATCCTTGCCATGAACATCATCGACGTTAAACTCTCACCGACTCGAGGGCCACTGGCCAAATGCTAATAAAATAACTATCCAGGATGGTGCTTGGACAGTATTGAGTATTGAGTCCAGGCACATTTGATCACCGAAAAGCTTGGCTCATCTTTATAGATAACCAAGTTGGAGGGACTATAGATCATATTGAGTTCAGACATGTCCGATCAACCCAAAAACTTGGTAATTAATCTTTATAAATGACTAAATTGAAGGGTTGTAAACTATACTGACTTAAGTTATGCTAGGCCGTCTCCGAGCCCAATCGAAATGAACACACATGGGCCGACCGTTATGACTTGGTAGGCCCATTCTAGGCCACCATGCCCAGATCATCTCGGGCTGCCCTAGTTGGAGCTACACTAGTCGAATTTATACAAGTCAAAACGGATAACTCAACTGGTAATTTACACGTCCTCAATACAACCAACTAGGAATAATAACTTAATCATCGGCAAGTTAGCATTCAGACAGATGAACATAACTTGCAACCAACGTTCAAATTCCTTAAAAGCCTCGCAGTTGTTAAAAGTTTCATATCGTCTGCCTCAATATTTTGGGATGCAGTTTATATATATATTGAGTCACTCCACTTAATGCCAGTTAGTTTTAAGTTAGAATCTCATATGATATTAGAACCAAGATCTCATTTTCGTCGCCTACTTCGCTAGGCTTATCCCCTTACTTTGATAAGTTTGTCTGTTCCATTTAGATATCTGTGGAGGAGGTAGGCATCTATGGAAGGGGTGTTAAGAATCTCACATCGTCTGCTTCAATATTTCAGGTGCGATTTATATATCTGTTAGATTATTCTACTTAATGCCAATTAATTTTAGGTTTGAATCTCACACTAACAAGCAGGCGCTAGAAAGACAACCCTCAGAGCCCTACTTAAACCATCTTGGTGTCCTAAGTTGGGCATGTTCCACTTTTTCCTAGACCTTATACCCAACTACCCTAGCAGTCTGACCACGCATTGGCCTAGGTCCTAGGTAGTTCATCCTACTGCCTTCCTCACATGCCTCCGACAAGCCATTCTTAGTCCCCTGGCCTAGGTTTTGGAGTATGGATGGAACAGGGCCATGCGCATACGTACTGTGAGAGTTGTGCATTGCCCTGTTCCTTAGGATACTTTAGTATGAAAGAAAAGGGTAACCAATTCAATGGTTTTGTGTCGGAACTAAGGTCAACTTGTTTAGTATTTCTTTGCCGGATGATCTTAAATGATGAGATCAAATCAAACTATTAAGATAAGTATTGACTTTTAAAATGAAAACACTTAATTAAGAGTGTTTTGAAAAAATAAAAATTACAAAGCAAATAATTAATTGGGTGACTTGATATATAATTGTTGAAAGCCTCACCCCAAATCCATTTATTAGTCATTAATATAGTTGAAATAATAATAAATCATGGTTAAAATTATTTAATTACTTTATCAAGTTGGTATCAGCAAACCAACTTATCCTTCCCCACTTGCTAGAAATAAGAGCGAGGAAAGTAGACGTAAAGATGTGAGTTGTTACTTGAGCAATATTTCAAGCGATAACTTTACTTTCTTTCAAAGGCGGGGAGCTAGATTCAAATTACTCCTCCCCTAATTAGCAAATGATTGCTAGCTCCTTTAAAAAAAAAAAGTGAGAATTGAGATATTAAAACTTGATACATGTGTTTTTTTTTTTTAATAGATTAAAAGTTAACACCTGTCATTTTAGCCCTCTCCATGTAATTCAATTTTGGGAAATCATATATGAACTAATGATACAGTGACAGAACAGGATAAGTACATTACTGCTTAAAGTATAATTTTAGGGGATTAAAGTGTTATTTTATAAGGTTATATGTTTTAAAATTTTGAAAAATTTAGAAAGTTTAAAAATTAAACTTGGATTACACTATCATATAATCATAATCATATATTATCAAATCATTAAAGATGCTTAACAATCACAACTATTATGCTAGCTGGTTTGATAGATTTGATTTTGGCTATCCTCCCCGTACATGTAATAGAGTTAGACTAGCAGATGCCTTAGTCTCTTTTACTAAAACTCGTGAATTTTGTCTTTAGAATCCTCCATCATTTATCTAAGAATTCAAACTATTTTAATAATTTATATAAACACATCATGAAATAATAATGTAAAAAAAATTTACACTATAGATAAAAAAAAATACACTAATATTGTATCAAATTTAAACTCATTAACCCTAGCCCTACAATAGTATATGTAATTCCGTCCCTGCAATGATAAATTAATCATTAATATGTGGATATTCGACGTAAATATATATAAGATTTATATATATAATTTTATCTACCAAAAGCACAAATATTTTTTACAATATATCTAGACTAATGGCAAACCATGAATGCATTATACGTACCATAGGAGCCCATATATTGCAGATGTACAAGTGGGTAAATGAGAACAGTGAATGGACCCAAGTTAAATAAAGCTCGCCCAGAGAAAGATGTGCAAAAAAAAAAGTTTAAGTGTGTGTTTAAGATATATGTGAAAATTTGATTATTTTAATAATTAATTATTATATAAAAGCTTTTTATTATAATCAATTATAAAAAAAAGTTTTATATTTGGATATGTTAGTTGAAAAATGATTTTAACCTAATTTATTTTATTTAGATGATATAAAAATAATTATTTTTATGAATTAAATTATAAAAATAGGTATAGAATGATTTTAAAAAATATTTGATTAATTACAAAAATATTTAATTGAGAGTAAAATAATATTTATATCTCACTATTAAGAATAATCTTAACAACTTTTACAAAAATAGCTCAAAATTGAGATTTTGAAAAAAAGTTGTTGAATCGCACTTATATAGCATCAACAGCTTTTTTATATTTTCCCAAACATGTGCTGATGGTTTGCCAACAACTTTTCTAAGTAAGCAATGTATGTTGAGGAGGGAAATAATCTGGCCAAAACATGCTCTAGTTGTGCCTTCATTTATGTTTAGATGGAAAAGTTTGAAAGAAAATAGAGGAGAATTTTGTTTTTCCTTTTAAGTGAATATTTCTTCATTTGATAATTTTTTAAATAAAGATTAAATAAGAAATTACCATATAATCATATGATAACTCTTTATTTTTTTTAAAACAAATATTTTTTATATTTTTTAAATTTTAAAAAATATTATTATCTTTCTATATCCATTAAACTCTTTTATCTAGAAAATTTAAAGTAAGTAATGGATTTTAAAATAATGTTAAAATATTAAAATTTGAATGAAATTAATACAATCCTACGTGGTGCTTTAAAAATTAAAAGTATGCAAAAGTCTAGAGAAAAAAATGTAAAAATGGATGTTCATAAGACCATAGTAGATGTTGGCATAACTAGGGACCACAACTGATTATTCATAAGGTTGATTTTGACTGATGCTTTGGTCCATGGACCATGGGAAGACAACAACGAGGTCAAGTGAACCTAGACAGGTTAAAAAATTGGTACGAGCATGCAAAGTAGGTAGGTTAGAGTGTTTGGATAAAAAATAGAATATATTTGGCCTATGTTGACAAGTCAATTTATATAGGGCTTCAGATGACTGATTTTCTGGATACCTTTTGTTCAGGTTATTTAAGATTTTGATTGTTATATCTAGGCATTAAGGTGCGAAGACATTAACGATCATTAGTCATGATGGCGTCGAACGGCCGACGACAATTGGTGGATCATATTAAGCATGTGTTTGTCGAGCCGTTATCCGTTCTGGTATAGGCCGGTCTGATCTTGTAGGAAGGACTTCAGTCGGGTAGACTCGGACTTTCATGGGACTGACATTCCGAGATGGACCTGCATAGCACAAATGTTGAGCTTATATGGTCGGTCCATCAAGGTCTAGTTTAGTCATGCCAAACCTATCATGTCTTAGGTCAGGATGGTCTACAACCCCCCAGCTCGGTCATCTGTGAATATGAGTCGAGTTTATGAATGACTAGATATCAATGGGGTCAGGACGATCCATAACCCCAAACTTGGTCATCTGTAAAGATGGGTCGAGCTTAAGACAGGTCAAGTGTTCATCTTATATGGTCCGATCAGATGTTCGTAAAAATGGGCTGAACTCATTGAATGGACCAAACATGTTGGTTGTCTAACAGAATAAATCAATCTTGTCAATCAGGCCGATTATTCTGCAGATCATTTCGTTGGTGAGATGCTTCGTATATCGTGCACATGTTCTCCATGGGAGGTCTCACTTTCTGCCACATGTCGCGTGCTGATTAGCGTAACCGTCACATCCATTAGTTCTCATAAATGAACTTTGTTCACTTTATGATATTCAATAGTGGCCATTGAACACTGCCCTTCAAACTCTAACCATTCAATTACTTTAAACATGATTGCCTAATCCTTAAAATACCCACACTCCTAACCGTCAAATTTTAGCGGTTAGAATTAATTTTGTTTTTTAAATCTCAGAGACTCCTCACCTTTGCCTTCCATTCTTCGTTTCTGTTCTTCTTCTCCATTCCTCCTTCTCTGTTCTCCTCCATTGCTTCTGAGAAAAAAAAAACATTTCCAGAACATTTAAAGCTTATTCTCCCTATTTGCTTAACATTTAACTTCGAAGTAAGGATTCACATTTACAAGTTCATTCTCTGATTTTCTGGTCTTCGAGAGACTGCTCCCCTTTCAACCTGGATTGTCCAGGTATTCCCTTGTCCTCTTTTTCTTCATGTTTTCCTAGCTTTTAAAAGTAAAAATGGTTTTGGGTACGGAGGGTGATGCTTCTGTCGGAGGAGGCAGCAATAATGAATTAATGGAGGTTAAAAAGGCCCAACTCGAGAAAGTCTGAAGTCATGGTCAATCCATTAAGCCCCTCCAAGTCAAGATCGGACCAGCTTGGAAAATCCAAGACCACATTTAGTCATATGATCGATAAAAAAAAAGGAGCAAGATAAGTACGAAAGATTCAAAGTATACATATCAAAATACACTTGTCATTCCAAGTACATATACGGAAGAAAAATTCGTCCAAAATACACTTGTCATTGTAACACCCTATGAAGGGCATTACATCTTATATAAACTCTTTTAGAACTTTACCCAAGTTATAAAAGATTTAATATTATTTTAATACGAGTTTTAAAATTTCTTTTCACGGATAACATAAACTTATCAAATTATAGAAACATAAAACATAATAACTGAATATTTCACGTTACATATCAACATTAGTTTACTACAACCATAAATATATCATACTTACATACCCAAAAACATAAAACTTCTAACATAACTAACTTAAACTGGCCCAAGTTCATGACACCTAAGGGAAGGGACCTCCGTATTCAAATTCCCTGACTGGGGAGTGTCTCGACGAGCAGAAATCCAAGCAGAAAATACTACGAAGTCCTCCCTAGGAGTATAGTGAAAATCACCCCACAAACTCCCTAATAGGCATAACAAACTCTACATATATAGCAGCAAAAGAAAAAGTAGTGACCCCATGGTGAGTCCTACTTATGGATAGAGTAATGTCTCCACAATACTCTATACGCTCTGTGTCCAAATGGACACGTCAAGCATCAGCGCCTTCGAGAACTGTAGTCTAACAAAACCTAGCAAATCCCTCCTGGTTGCCATCGCCGCCTTCACAGACATTAACATAAACAGACAGAACAATAACACAAAGAGGTGAGTTCCCCTACATCACATACCAGTATGATAGCAGAGAAATAACAATACCAATAAAGTCATACAGTGCAGATTTAACAATTACAGTTATAATATTTCTCAACAGGTAATTCAACAAATATGCATATATATATCACAACAATATGTCAACAGATTATGCATATGTACAATGAACAAACCCCTACTCCATGGAACTAAAAACCAAACATCAGAGAGAATGACCAGGGGACATGTCCGTATCTCGTTAGCCTCAAGTCAAGTGCTTTATGTTATTCAGTATGCGCATCATGGCTTATACAAGATAGTCTTCACCAGATCTAGAAAGGAGCAGTGTTTAGGGATGGCAACGGGGCGGGAAGGGGACGGGTAGTAGCCCCCTGCCCCCGCGAATAATATTCGCCCTCGCCCCTATATCCGTGCGGAGACCCATTTATCATTTTCTCGCGAGTAAACGGATACCCACAGATATTCGCGAGTACCTAATAAATTGTAAAAAAAAAATCAACAAAATTAAAAAAATGAAATGAAAAAATGAAAAAATGAAAAAAAAAGTATAATACCATAATTTCTCAAAATTTGTCCAACACAACTTAATCCAAAAATAATGCCAAACACCTAAAATACTTTTGATTTATATAACTTTATTATATTTTAATTTATATAATTAAGTTTTTTAATAATTTTATATAAAATATTTGTGTAATTTTTGTGGGCACCAGTGCGGGGGGAACCACCCCGCCTTCGCTCCGTTTATTAAACGGGGATAACACAAAATGAGTATTTATACCCACGAGAGAAATTAGACGGGTATTACCCGCCCCCATCACGGGTATTACCCGCAGATACCCACGGGGGCGGGTAAAATTGTCATCCCTAGCGGTGTTCTTATCGAGATCGTTGATGCGTTTGCATTGGTCACCACGGTACAGTAGTACGACTAACTGGCCACTTATGGGATACTCGCACCCCGACACCTCCAAGGTCATTCATAGACCTTTACTACGTAATTCTTACCCGCACAAACATGCAATTCATCTCCTAGGCATACAGCTTTAACAAACAAAGTCACAACAACTTTGATAATGCATGTGCAAATGACTTCATAAATCATCAATTTAACAACTACGTGACTTACACGTAAAAACAAGCCTCCACTTAGGCCAGAATGTCAACTGACGTCTCCGGGTCCAATACGTCGGCCCGACAGCAAACTTACTATTTTTCTCAATCGCATAGCACTTTTATCGCGTTTTCACAATCGTGTAAAACTTTTATTACGTTTTCAAATCGCGTAACATTTTTTCAACGTTTTCTCAATCGCGTAAAGATTTTAAAATATTTTCTTAATCGCGTAGCTAAAAATCATCATTTTAAAATCGTATAAGAGTTTTTCTACATATTTTTAATCGCGTAAAATGTTTTATTAATATTCTAAACTCGATTTAACACTTTTCTCATTTAATATAAAAATTAGACTTTAATTCCAACATTTTCTCACTAAACCTCCTCTAATTAATATTTCCTAACGTTTTTCACAAAAATTCATATTAGTTTAATTAAATCAAGATATCTCAAAAATCTTTGTTCATTATTCAAAATAAAAACTTTCTTAAATAAAGAACTTTAAATTCCAAACCATCCTTTAAAAATTATTTCCATTGGCCTTATTAAAAATCCTCTCAAATAAAATACTTTAAGTTTTCAATTTACTTCTCAATCTTATTTTCCAACATCATGGCCAAAATTAACTTTTTGTTCAATGATAAAATTTATTCATTTCTACTCTTATATCATAAATCCTTAATTAAATTTCTTACCACTAAATCATCTAGGTTAATAATTAATAAATCATTTTTGCATTGGGTTACCCTGTTGAGGACATGATGGCCGTGAGCTATAGTGCTCATTGGGATCAAAATTTCTTTCCTTTCCAACATAAATCATAGCATACAACATACTTCAATCATCATAATTCTACTATATCAAGTTCATGCATACTATTAAAGCCATAAAAACCACATAAAACAAATAAGCATAAATCATCAAATACACATAATCAAGTGAATAAATCCTCATATGAATTTTTCACTAACAAACCACAAAATAGTTTCTCACCACCAAAATATGGTTGATGAGGTTAATCTCTCTCTTACCTTAGATGATGAGCAAGACTCCTTTGATATCTTCTTGTAACAAGTTCTACCTCTAAGAAAACCCTTAAAACAAATCAAACATAAATTTATTAAAATCAAAAGCTTGAAACAATATGACCATAGATCAAGATTATGGTCTAAGACTTTATAATAAAATTTAGGAGTGAAGATCAAGAACTCCACCTAGAACCTTCAAACTTTGAGCTTGAAGAAAGAGGTAGAAGTTGGATGATTTTGATAAAACTCACAACTAGAAAGTGTCTTAAAATGGTGTTTGGATTCAAGATATGTATTTGATTTGGATGAAACAAAGTTGGACGGTATTTGGGAGGGGTTGGCCGTGAGCTTCAAGGAGAGAAAAAAAAGAGCTTTTTTTGATAACTTTTGATATTTGTTTTCTTGAAAACTATACAAGATAGACTTAAGAGAAATAAGTAGCCAAATTGATCACTTAAACTTTTCCTAAAAGCATCTTGGCCGTGAGCTTCATCATGGGTGGAGATCAAAACTTCTCTTCCAAGCTTGCCATCCATTGGTACAACACACAAAGTCCAAACCATTAATGTTGACTCCATCAAACTTCTCAAGTAAGCTTCCTTCTCATTAGCTCACCATAAAGTTGTCATAACCATCAAACTTGACTAGTCATCAAGATATTTTTCAGTAGCTATTATGCAATGGACAAAGGATATTGCTAGAAAACTAGTATTTATTATCCAATGGATAATCCTTTTAAAAGTAAAAATGGTTTTGGGTATGAAAGGTGATGCTTTTTGAGGAGGTAGTGATAATGAATCAATGGAGGTTATAAAACATGTCCTCCAAGTCAAGATTGGACCAACTCGAAAAATCGAGACCAAGTTCAATCATATGACTGACATAAAAATTAATCGGATAAAAAAAAAAGAGCAAGACAGAATAAAATCTCAAAAAAAAAAAAAAATTATAATAGAACAAAATAAAATCTCAAAAAAAGAAAATTTCTAAAAACTGTTTCTCCCCGCATTAACAGTTCAAAATTTTATGATTTTTGAAAAAAATTTATTTTTTTGGCCCACCTCAAACACACATACAGTCTAAAATAATAATAAAATAATCAATAATTCAAATAATTCACAAAAATCACAAAAATTAGAAAAAAACATATATAACAGAGAAAGAAAGAAAAACTGAGGTGTTGCAGTCATTCCAAGTACACATCCATCAGTTCTCACAAATGAACTATGTTCACTTTATGAGATTCAATCATGACTGGTGAACGTTGCCCTTTAAACTCCAATCATTCGATTACTTTTACAACCATGGTTGCCTGATCCTTGAAATACCCATGCTCCCAACAGTCGGATTTTGGTAGTTAGAATTAATTTTGTTTTTTTAAATCTCAGCGACCCCTCACCTTCTTCTTCCATTCTTTATTTCTGCTCTTCTTCTCCATTCCTCATTCTTTATTCTCCTCCATTGCTTCAGAGAAAAAATCATTTCTAGAACATTTAAATCTTCTTCTCCTTCTTTGTTTAACATTTCACTCTGGAGTAAGGATTCACATTTGCAAGTTCATTCTCTGATTTTCTAGTCTTCGAGAGATTGCACCATTTTTCAACCTAGATTGTTCAGGTATTCCCTTGTCCTCTTTTTATTCACTTTTTCCTAGCTTTTAAAAGTAAAAATGGTTTTGGGTATGAAAGGTGATGCTTCTGCCTGAGGAGGTAGTGATAATGAATCAATGGAGGTTATAAAGGCATAGATCGAGAAAGTCCGAAGTTATGGTCAATCCATAATGTCCCTCCAAGTCAAGATTGGACCAACTCGAAAAATCCGAGACCAAGTTCAATCATATGATCGATAAAAATAAAATAAAAAAAAGAGCAAGACAAGTATGAAAGATTCAAAATATACATGTTGAAATACACTTGTCATTCCAAGTACATATACGAAAGAAAAATTCGTCTGAAATACACTTGTCATTCCAAGTATATTTTGGATGTATGCATAGAGGGTTTTGTAAGAAAAATAGAAAAAAAGAAGAAAAACTTATTTTTTATTTTTAAATTAAGAGAAGTATAAAATATTTATAAAAATAAATAAAATAATAATTTAAAAAATATATGATCATCATCTTTTTATTTTAAAAAAATTTAAATATAAAGAGTATTTATTTAAAATAAAATAAAAATTCATCCCTTCCTTTTCTCTCTAAAATTCTCCAAACCAAAATTACAACTCTTAAACACAAGGGTATGTTTGAGAGTTGACTTTCAAAAAATTTTGGAAGAAAAGAAAAGTGTGATTATTTTTTATTTTAAATAAATACTCTTTATATTTAATATTCTTATTTCAAATAAAAGATATATAACTTTTTATTTATTTTTATAAATTTTTATAATTCTCTTAATTTAAATTTAAAAATAAACTTCCTCTTTTTTTTCCTCAAAACCCTCGTTCAAACATATTTAGATGCAATAGATTGATGAAGTATTTAAAAAATTAATTATATATATATTTTTAAAAGTATATGTACTGTTTATATTATTTTTAAAGATATATGATTTAATGAGAAAAAAAAAAAAAATGTATAATAAATATTTTTAAAAGAAATATAAAAAAAATGAATAAGAATAGCATACTTGTAAAGCATTAGCGGTAAACTGCCGTCAAAATTCAGCTAGTATACCCGTTCAGAAAAGACAGGAGGAAACTAGAAAAAAAAGGAGTAAGGGGGGTTTTGTTAGGTGATGCTTACTATTCTTGGACTTCTGAACATGATTTCAACAGCCGCTTCATCAGTTCAATGCTCCCAAAGTCCGTCTGATGCAAAGATCAGAAACAAATCATCCACCTTCAACTTCCGCGTCAATAATCGATGGCTCTGCTGTCATTACAGGTCTCTTTAAAGGTAACGGACATACAAATTGTTGGAATATAGGATTATTGTCAAACTCTGGTTTCTTTAGATAAACATCTCCGATTGATCTAGAGACCTATGAGATGAAACGCAGTTAAAGAATTTCTGATTTTAAAGAACTTACAAAATTCACAAGCAGCAGATGAAGTAGTTATTAAATTTCAAATATGCAACAACTAATTCAAGTTTAAACAGAAGTTCCAGAGTGATCAGGGAGAAGATTATTACCAAAAGTTATACGGCGATAAAGGGCCCACAGAAGTTACTTAGATTTAGCCAACTTATAATAGTTAAATACCGATTCACAAGAATACAAAAATGATATTATATTTCCTATCTGCATCACACAAATCCAACACATCTTTAACTGTCAACTTCGTCCCCTCAAAATATTTGATAACAATCAAGACACAAAAAATATATCTTTATGAATATTTTTATGTAGAGGTTTTTCTCTAATATTCTAAGAGGAGATACAATACGTAACTTATCTCATATTCTTATAAATAGATATTATCCTTACAAAAAATCATCTCCTTAATTTTTATCTTTCTAAACTCTCTTTATTTTCCGGCGCAACCAGGCACCCCTTGCCTGACCCTCGAGAGAAAGACGAGAACAAAAATCAAGACAACAATCAATTTATAGATAATAGAGTTTCCTCCTCCTTACAGTCCTTTATAATAGTTCTCTCCAGCCAATCAGAGAAAAATTGATAAACTTATTTTATATTTTAAGTTAAATACAAAATATTTTCGGTAGGTTCGGCACTCATATATATATATATATATATATATATATATATATATATATTGGTATCAATATATTAATTAATTGTGAATAATTTATAAATTATTTTTTATAAACTTCAGATATTAATTAAGAGAATTGTAATTAATAAATATTTAGTAAATCATCTCGAGTGTCAAGTCTCTAACAACTCTGATTTTTGGTATTTATATACAAGAATAAATTTTGACTTTTTTTTTAATATTTCTCTCTAACTTCTTTAATAATCATTTATGTATTTATTAAATCAATTAAATAGAGTTAAAAATAATAAATAAAAAATACTTAAAAAATTTAAAAAAATAATAGAAAAAAATAGTTAAAACGAAGTTTTGTAATTTGTTCTATATTCAATACTTACATCTCTTCATTCTTTGCGCTTTCTTATGCAATCATTCAGTGATTATGTGAAGATGACAGTTCATTTATGAAAAAGCTTCATGGATAAAGGCCCAGGAAAATAGATTTATCCTTTTTTTATATAAATAACTTCAAGCTAAATTAGATTATTGAAACTTGACTTAGTAATAATTATGAACAGGGACATTAGGGATATACCCTCAGACTATTTTTTAAATGCTGTATATAATTTTATTATTCTTAATTTTTTATAATTTATAAAGATTTGGTCCTACTGTTTGCTTAATATAATTTATCTTGGTATTTTTTTTTTTTTATAATTTATAAAGATTTACTCTTACTGTTTGTTTAATATAATTATTTTGAAAGTTAAATTCTGTAATATATAATTAACTGATAATATAAAAAAATTATACTATTAATGAAATAAAATTGATTTTTTTATATCACTATATTTTTCTATGTATTTATAAATATCTAATAAATTTCTAAATATGTGTCCACCAACGGTTATGAATGCACATTCATGTATGATAGAACATTATATCATAAATCAAACTTTTTTTCCCTTCATAAATCATAGCTTTCCTTTCATTAATCTCTGGATAAATACAATATTTTCTAAATTCAAATATATATATATATATATATATACTAAAATGGTTATTAGCCAATCTAGACACTAATCTTTGGTCAACATTCTTAGAACATTCAAAGTCATTCCCATTTAAATAAGATTGGGCTTCCAACAACATTATGTCCATCTGACCATTGTAGACGTCCAAAACCGTAATCACGATTACGCGGTTTATAACCTGATGTCATAAATTTAACTGCATATGATTTTTTCTCATTTGCATTGAAACTCAACACTTCTGGCTCGACTGAGATATTGACAGACGGTGTATCTGACGTAACCGATGCCTTGTACGTTCCTGCGGCCCCCACATTGGTAAGTGTTCGCGTGTGTTTTTTTACACTGGACCCACGTGATGAGTTAAAAACCACAGCAAATGAAGGGTAATTAAAGTCTGTTACACTGTACTGTTTGTTTGCGTCACATTGGAAATTTCTCCTCGCCAAGATCTTGATTTGACCGGGTGTGTAGTTCAATGCGCAGAGGAAGCCAAGATAATCATCTACTGTCAAATCATAGACTAGTCCTGGATTAAGCGCAGCAACGGGGTTCACGTGTCCAGCACCGAAATCCAACGGTGTCGCTGGTTTTCCAGTTAAACTGTCCAGCAATGTCTGGCCGTTCTTATAAGTTGTATAAGCAGTGGTCATCAGTGCAGATCGAATCAAGGCTGGGCTCCAGTCTGGGTGAACAGACTTGATCAAAGCCGCGAGCCCACTCAAATGAGGGCATGACATGGACGTGCCTGAGATGATATTGAAGTCCACGCGCCTGTTATCTGATTCCAAACTAGAAGGGCTCGCTTCCTTTGACCATGCAGCTAAGATGTTGACACCTGGTGCAAATAAGTCAGGTTTCAATATCTGTAGCGTGATGGGATTGGGGCCTCGGGAGCTGAACGCCGCAACAACTGGTGACGGCTCAATCCCAACCTTTGTTCCCTTGAATACAATCTTCACCGTCGGATTAGGATCAGAAGACAAGTACTTCTTGATGCCATCACCGGCTTTCTCATCCACCGCTAGTGCCGGCAAAACATGGGGGTCTGCCACCAATTCTTC
Organism: Ormosia semicastrata; assembly: GCA_029884595.1. NCBI lineage: Eukaryota > Viridiplantae > Streptophyta > Magnoliopsida > Fabales > Fabaceae > Ormosia > Ormosia semicastrata. The sequence continues at coordinate 15,752,645 of JAQQTO010000037.1, forward strand.
GCCGCTTTCCGCCGTGTTAGCTAACACCATGCCCAAACCGCCGGCAGATTTCACCACATATCCTTTCTCTACCCTACCAATCGTTCCACGATCACACAGCACGACCTTTCCTGCGACTTTTTCTGGGACCAAGGTACCGGTCATACACAAATTACTACTTGTTCCGTTGCTTGCACTCCCTGCGTATATGAACGATATGGGAGTATCGGGCAAAGGATTGCCTTGATAAAGGGACACTCCGAGATAATTTTGTCCGTTTCCGAGGCTAATGTATGCTGGGAAATCTCGATCGAGTGTGCCAGCTCCCACGGTGGTAATCCAAGGTGCTACATTGGACAGACCAGCCGGAGTGGGACCGGAGTTTCCTGCAGCGCAAGAGACTAAAATGCCTTTCTCCATTGCCGCAAAGGCTCCAATAGCGATGCTGTCTTCATAATAATCTTGTGCTACACCTCCAACCGACATAGAAAGGACATTGACGTTGTCCAAGATGGCCTTGTCTATTGCGGCCAGTATATCAGAACTTTCACAAGCTTCATGCCAGCAAACCTTGTAGACAGCGATTCTGGCGCGTGTGGCCATCCCACGAGCCGTTCCTAAAGCGTAGCCGAATAGGCTCGCACCTTCCACCGCAGACCCTGCAGCTGTGCTCGCAGTGTGGGTGCCGTGGCCATCACTGTCTCGTGGCGATTTAAAATCCTTGGTTTCATCAACTGGACCGAACGAGGACTCGAAGCCCTTTGTAAAGAACCTGGCTCCAATCAATTTCTTATTGCAGTTTGAGGTTGTGAAATTGGTACCTGTTTCACATTCGCCTTTCCAACTGCTGGGGATGGGTCCGAGTCCGGTATCATCGAAGCTCTTACTTTCAGGCCAAACGCCAGTGTCGAGGACTCCGATAATTACCTCACTATCTGTCTTTGACTCGAGGCATTGGTCTGGGATTTTATTGAGCCCAAGGAACTGTGGGGTTCGAGTTGTGTGTAGCTCGTACTTTTGCCCTGGCAACACAGCTAGAATTCCGGTTTGGCTCTCTAGTAACCGGGCTTCTTCTGCTGTTAATCTTGTGGAGAATCCATGAATTGCGTTGTCATAGGTGTAGATAATTTCTGCGAAGTCAGATATCGATTTAAGAGACGATTCATACCAGACCAAATGATGCTCGAAGCTTGCTGGCATTTCAGATTTGTCCACATGTACTATGTAAGTACTCTTCTGGTTCTCCGTCTTCTTCTCCATTGTTGCTAGGGACGCATTGCAGACACCCAGAGTCAAAAGGAAAAGAGTTATGATAAGAGGTTTCTTAAATGTCTCCATGCTAGCCAGCTTCTTTTCTCACGCACCCTTGTTTATAGTGAGAGACTGAGAGTAATGTAACAGGGAAACTCAGCTTTATAAAGTTTAATGCAGAGTTTGTAACTGTTGCCAACGAAGGAGTGTGAAAAAAAAGAAGAAAGAAAACGTTGGGTGGTGGTTGTCTACTCCATTGAATTATTGCATTGAGACAAAAGCAGAAGAAAGATGAAGAGTGGGTAGCGGAATAGAAGCATCTCAGTGTGCGTTACTCCCTTCTCTACAGTCTACTGCAACCTATAGAAGACGTTTGCTTGCCTTATGTGCGTTACACCCTTGACCCTTCTTTATTGTAGCTCATCACTCTTGGGTGGGCGTTACACCCTCGACCCTTGTCTATTGTAGCTCATCACTCTTGGGTGGAGAAGTGAGTGATTTCTCTTCAGGGTATTAAATCATGTTTGGTTTATAGAGAGATTCATTATAAATCATGTTTGGTTTATAAAGAGATTCATTAAATCATGTTTGGTTTATATATAGATTACACAATTTAACATTTGAACTCTTAAGGATTTAAATTATTATTTAACATATATAAAAATATCAATTTTTTATCATAAATCTTATAACTTTATATATATCAAATAATAATTTAAATACTTTCATAAATCATACGTAATTAATAATTATGATTGATTTATGTTATTAGTGAGGCATTTGCACAATTCCAAGAGTGCTTTTGAAAAGAAAATCAATAGCTCATTATTCTATCTCATGTTTAGATATTTTTTCATTAAAGAAACGGAACGAAATAGATGGGAATAGAGTGGAAAGGAAATGAATGGAATGGAACATAGTTTTCATTCCCTTTATTTAAAAGTTTCATTAACGGAACGAAACGAAACTTCATTACTCATGTGTTCTCTCCATTTCAATTCAATTTTGGGAGGAACAAAAATTACACATTTGATGAGAAGAGAGGGGAAATGATTCTTCATGTATTCCGTTCTGTTCCCATGTATTTTAAAACTCCCAAATAAGAGAAGTTATTTCCGTTCCTTTCATTTCATTTTCATTCCCCTCATTATCTATCATTCAAATATAGTGCTAGTGTCTGTTTGCGCAAAAGAAATTTAAAATAAATCGGCAATACAAGTATCTTCAAATAAAAAATATAAGTATTTAATAATTTTTAAAAAGCATTTAATATTTTTGAATTTTAAAGATATTTAAATTTATATTATGTAAAGTAAAGATTTACTTTAAAAAGTAAAATGCAAGTAATAATATTAAGTGTCCTTAAATGTAAAAGCTATTTAATAATGTTTTATAAAATATTTAATATTTTAAATTTTGAAAATATCTAATCAAAGAAAAAAAAAAGAGAATGAGATGTATTTTGGATACAAAAGAAGTTAGAATTTAGTTGGGATGAACATAAAAGTAGAGATTGAAATATATTTGGACAAATAAGAATTTAGATCCATCTAATTTTAGAGAATGAAATGTATTTGGATAAAGGAGAGTCTAGATAGATTCATTTATTTTAGAAATATTAATTAATTTATGAGAGAGAGAAAAAAAGAGAGCCGGTTTTTTATCAAACAAAATAAAATTTCAAAAGGATAAGTTGGATGTCATCAATCCTATTATATTAATTAAAATGAGCAAATGGATAATAACTATGATATTTTTATCATAAATAATATATACATCTTTTTTTATACTTTTTTAATATCATTCATCATATATTTATTTTTTTTATCATTTTTTTCACTTAATTATATCCATTTAAAATAAATATAAAATGAGATATAGAGATTAAAATGATATATGATCATCATTTTCAATAGATAAGTGTTAAATATCTATTCATTAAAATGAGTCATGAATAAGTTGGATGGTTTTAATAATTTTTTAATGAATTCGAAATAGATTGTTAGTTTATTCTTTCTCTATCCATTAGAATCAAATTCAAAATTTATTAAATTCATACAGTTACAACACTTAGCGACAAATCTACCTTTCTTTTCAAGTGAAAGGTAAATCATCTATATCACAATAATTAACATAAATAAAATTTAAATCAGCAATTGTGTTTATCATACATCATATACACATTTATTACTAAACCACTAATAATTGGCATAAATAAAATTTGAATCTGCAATTGTGTCTATCACAAATCATATACTCATTTATTACTAAACCAACACATTAAGGTTAAGTAACAATCGTAATACTTGTAACTTTTTTATAAAATTTTAAATCAATAATTTTCTCAACCGTTATTAATTTTACACTTTATTCTTTAAAGTGAACTTTTAAATTTTAGAGGATCTAAGTTTAAGGTACTTAATTTTTTTAAATAATTAAGAATTTATTTATTAAATAATACTATTCATAATAATATTAAATATTTCTTAAATAGTCTATTTATTTGAAAATAATTAATTATAGATAATAATATTATTATTTAATAATTTGAATTAAAAATAATAAATGCTTTCAAATATTTTAAAATATTAAACATTTTTATTTTTAATGATATATATAATTTTATTATTCTTAAATGTTTTTATAATTTATAAAGATTTGGTCCTACCTTTTGTTTAATATAATTTTTTTGGAAGCTAAATTCTTAAATATATAATTAAGTGATAAAATAAAAATAAATTATATTAATAGTGAATTAAAAGTAATTTTGTTATTTTATATTATTATATTTTATATATAAATATAAATATTTAATAAATTTTCAAATATGTATCAATATTATCCTTAGTCATCTTCTCTTTGTACTTCAATATTTGGGTCTACCACCGGTCACGAATGCACATTCATGTATGCTAGAACGTTGTATCATCCGCCAAACTTTTTTCTTTCACAGCTTTCATTAATCTCATGATAAATACAATATTTTCTACATCCAAATACATATATAATGGTTATTAACCAATCAATCACCCATCTTAGAGTGAGCGAAGGACCAAAAACGTTGTATCAGACGCCAAACTTTTTTCTTTCACAGCTTTCATTAATCTCATGATAAATACAATATTTTCTAGATCCAAATACATATATAATGGTTATTAACCAATCAATCACTCCTCTTAGAGTGAGTGAAGAACCTTCTTGGAGCATTCAAAGTCATTCCCCATTTAAATAAGATTGGGCTTCCAACAACATTATGTCCAGCAGACCATTGTAAACGTCCAAAACCATTTTGATACTGCGATTTATAACCCGATGCCATAAACGTAATCACATGATTTTTTCTCATTTTCATTGAAACTTAACACTTCCGGCTCAACTGAGACCTTGATGGATAGGGTATCCGACGTTACTGATGCCTTGTAGGTTCCTGCGGCCCCCACATTGGTAATAGTCCGTGTGTGTTTTTCTACATTGGACCCACCTGCTGAGTTAAACACCACAACAAATGAAGGGTAATTAAGTTCTGTTACACTTTACTGTTTGCTTGTGTCGCACTGGAACTCTCTCCTCCCCAGTGTCTTGATTTGATTAGCTGTGTAGTTCAACGTACAAAGGAAGCCAAGATAATCATCCACCGACGAATCATAAACTAGTCCCGGATTAGCGCAGCAACAGGGTTCACGTGTCCAGCACCAAAATCCAATGGTGTCGATGGCTTTCGGGTATAACTGTCCTGCAATATTTGACCGTCCTTGTAAGTTGTATAAGCTGTGGTAATCAGCGCCGATCGAATCATGGCTGGGCTCCAATTTGGGTGACTCAACTTAATCAAATCCGCTAGCCCACTCACGTGAGGACATGACAAGGACGTTCCTGAGATAATGTTAAAGTCCACGCGTCTGTTATCCGATTTTCCATGCTCGTAGGACTCGCTTCCTTTGACCATCCCGCTAAGATGTCAACACCTGGTGCAATCAAAATTTGTGGTGTGATGGGATTGGGGCCCGTGAGGTGAACGCCGCAACAATTGGTGACTGCTCAATCCCAACCTTTCTTCCCTCGAATACAATCTTCCCCGTTGGACTTGGATCAGAGGACAAGTACTTCTTGATGGCATCGCCGACTTTCTCACCCACTGCCAATGCCGGCAAAACATGAGGGTCCGCCACCAGTTCTTCGCCATTCTCGGCCACGTTAGCCAACACCATGCCCAAACCGCCGGCAGATTTCACCACAGATCCTTTCTCTAGCCTGGCATTTTCCACGACCACACAACACAACCTTTCCTGCAACTTTTTCTGGCACCAATTTACCTGTCATGCACAAATTACCACTTGTTCCATTCCTCGCATTCCCTGCGTATATGAACGATATGGGAGTATTGGGCAAAGGATTGCGTTGATAAAGGGACACTCCGGAATAGTTTTGTCCGTTTCCGAGGCTAATGTATGCCGAGAATTCTCGGTCGAGTGTGCCAGTTCTCACAGTGATAATCCAAGGTGCAACATTGAAGTGACTAGACGGAGTGGGACCGGAGTTTCCTGCGGCGCAACAGACTAGAATCCCTTTCTCCATTGCCGAAAAGGCTCCAATCGCGAGGTTGTCTTCGTAATAATCTTGTGCTTCACCTCCAAGCGATATAGAAAGGACATTGACGTTGTCTGAGATGGCCTTGTCTATTGCGGCCATTATATCAGAACTGTCACAAGAATCTTGCCAGCAAACCTTGTAGACAGCAACTCTGGCGCGCGTGGCCATCCCAGGAGCTGTTCCGGAAGCGTAGCCGAATAGGCTCGTGCCTTCCACCTCAGACCGTGCAGCTAATGCTCCTTCGTTGGGACAGATCACCTCTCTTCATTTTTTGTATATTTCTTATCTTTTCATTTAAATTTTGATAAATATAAAATAAATTAAATAAAAAAGAGATATGTAATTAAGTTTAGAACACTTATCATAATTTAAATAAAGAGACAAGAAAAGAAATAGAAAATAGAGACATGTGATCCTCATCCTACTCGCAGTGTGGGTGTTGTGGCCATCACTGTCTCGTGCCAATTTAAATTCTAAACTGAATTAAGTCTTACATTTTTCTACCCACTATCTGTTAGTTTTATCAAGTCAAATTTTACTGGTTAATCGGATGATAAAGACACATCTTGACTTATAGTTTGTTATAAAATAATGGGGTGATCCACTATTTGGATAGTGGGGTTATCCACGTTTTGAATAAGGATGATAGTTTTTTTATGGAGAAAAATTAATCTCTATAAAAAATCACTTAAGAGTCTTTAGTTTAAGTAGTTTTAAGATATTAGTATTCATTTCATCTATGGTTAAACTTCTTTAGACTAGAAGCATTCTAGGTTTTGTGCATGTGTACTATTGTACGTGTGCTGCTGTGCAATTTTTTAATTTGTCCAAATAAGACTATGGCCGGAGGTTAGTAAAAAGATCCTATTTATTTTGTTCAATGAATATTATATGATGATTATGTGCATGCACTGACCTGATCTAACAACATGTTAATATAATTAAAGTTTTTACATTTAATATCAGAGCACATGTCAATCTCTACCTAGTCTTTAGATTTGTGCACAATTGTATGCTTATTCGTGTTTCATGTTTCCTGGCATTACATGATTGAAGTTTGAAGATACTGATTTTCAAAGATGTTATATTCTGATCATAAAATGAAAATTCGTATGCCTTGGCTTTTACTATTATTAATTTGATGAAAGTATATTAAAAAAAAATTCACACAATGCATTATATGAATTTTTAAGATTTATTTCCAGAATACAAAACCCATAAAGAGTTATTTTCAAGATTTAGACCATAACGGTTACTGGTGTGGGTGGTTTCGGTGCCAACCAGGTTGACGAAGATGGAGGCAGAACTCTGTCCTTGCGTGACTGTTGCTAGCCATGGTTGTTGGTCACATGCCATGGATGCAGATGCATATGCAACGACATTATGGTTTGCAGGGATGAAGGAGACGTGTCTGTTGGCTGTGTGGCGCCTAAAGAGTTTTAGGAATGAAGCCACAAATCATGGCCTTGATCCTCTCTTCCTCACTAAATTTCTCACATAAAGTAAAGTTAAGAAGAAAAGAGAAAAAAGAATGTTTTGCAAAAACACCTACAGTGCGGCTGAAGGGCAGGAATAAAGAAGTTTAGGGTTTTCCTTTAATGTGTTTTGGGCTTAAAGCCCGTTCTGGAAATAACTAAAAAAAATTAGGATGATTGCTTTTGTTTTTTAATTAACGTTACAGGTTGCAGGAACTAAAAAAAAAAATAGGATGGTTGCTTTTATTTTTTTTTAACTAATGTTGTAGGTACAACAATTCGGGTGTATTGTTTCATTTGGGCTAGAAGCCCAAATTCTCTATACATGCAGGAACAAAAAAAAAGAATTCTCTACATATGCAGGAACAAAAAAAAAAGGAGGATATATAAAACCAAAATTTCGCGTTTTGTGGAATAGAAGGATTGAACCCAGGTCTGCTGGGTAAAATGCAAGCGCTTAACCAACACGCCGGATATTGATTATGAAATTATGTGACGCGTTTTTTTATTTATCTGTTGCTGTCCATATTATATTTATTTGTTTGGATGTATTATAAGTGTTTTTTGTATGACCTTTTAATTTATTCTGTTGCATATCATATTTGTGATAAATTCATTATATATTAAGGAGTAGCCACAACATCCTTAGTTATAATTTTACTTAAAGAAAATTACATATGGTTAAATATGATATATTGTTATTAATTGTGATTAGTATACTAAATTTACCCACAGGGATTTATTATAATTTTCATAATTAATTAGGATGAAATAATTAAATTATTTTTATCTCTTAAGTAGGCCACTAGTATTAGGAGATCATGGTAATTTATTAGTTTCATCATAAGGAATTTTAAATGAATCTATTTTGTGTTAAAATCTTAGCCCACATGTAGATTTTGATGACATATTGATTCATATATATATAACTTACATTAGTGAGTTTAATATTTGTCTTGAATTATTATATGATGTAAGCATGTTGTTTTTATTTATTTGCAGCAATTCATTCCTTTGTTATCTCTGATGACAAAAATGAAGTCCTCATTTTGACTGGTGACAACTATAAGGATTGGAAGGAGAGAATTCTTCTTCATTTAGGGTGCATAGACCTTTACTATGCTCTCCGTAGGGATGAGCCTGCTGAACTCACTGATACTAATACTCCGAAAGAAGTTATGTTATACGAACGATAAGAAATATCTAATTGTCTTTCAATTATGTTCATTAAGACACGTATTTCTACTAGCATTCGTGGTTCAATTCCTAATTGTCAAAATGTCAAGGATTTCATGAAAGCCATTGATAAGCAGTTTGAGTCATCTGATAAGGCATTGGCTATCACTCTAATGACAAAGTTGTCTTCCGTGAAGCTCATTAGAGTCAAAGGTGTGAGAAAACACATCATGGAAATGAGGGACATAGCGGCTCAACCTAAAGTCACTTGAAGTTGAGATTTTTTATTCCTTTTTGGTGCACTTGATCCTGAACTCGCTCCCACCACAATATGGTCATTTCAAAATTTTCTACAACACACATAAGGACAAATGGTCAATTAATAAACTTCTAACCATGTGTGTTCAAGAGGAGCGGAGGCTTGCTCAAGAGATTAGTGAAGGTGCACTTTTAGTGATTCAAAATCAGAGTAAAGGGAATAAGAAGAAGGATAAGGGAAAGAAAGGCATACTTGTAATTGCCAAGATTAAGAAGGAGTCTTGGTGTTTCTTATGTAAAAAAGAAGGGGCACATGAAGAAGGATTGCTACAAGTATAAGGCTTGGATCGAAAAGAAAGATTATGCTTTCTGTTATGTATGTTATGAATCTAATATGGTTGACATTTGTCATAACACATAGTGGATTGACTCTGGTTCTACAATTCATGTTTCTAATACCATGCAGGGCTTCGTAAGCTGGAGGAAGCCGACGGAAAGTGAACGATTCATCTACTCTAGAAATAGGATGCGTTCGCATGTGGCAACTATTGGCACATGTAGACTTATTTTAGAATCCAATTTTATTTTAAAATTGAATAATGTCATTTATATTCTTGGGTTTTCTAGGAATTTAATTTCGGTTTCAAGAATTATACCTTTGGGTTATTCAATAAATTTTAACACATCCGGATTTGATTTATCGTTTAAGTATACTATTGTTGGAAATGGTGTGTTGAATGACAGTTTATTCAAATTTAATTTATCCAACACGATTCCATATAATTTAATGGCTACGCAACAAATGCCAGTATTAAACGTTGTGTTATGAATGAAAAATCATCGATGTTATGGCATTTAGGACACATCTCCATAGAAAGAATTAAGAGGTTAGTGAATGATGGAGTACTTGAGATTCTTGACTTTACTAATTTCAACACTTGTGTGGATTGCATAAAGGGAAAACAAACTAACACGACAAAGAAAAATGCTAAGAGGAGTTCAGAAATATTAGAAATCATACATACAGACATTTATTGTCCTGACATGGACTTGCACGGTCAAAAATACTTTATCTCTTTCATAGATGATTACTCACGACTCATGTATCTTTACTTACTTCATAATAAAAATGAAGTTTTAGACGCCTTTAAAGTTTTCAAGGCAGAAGTAGAAAAATAATGTGAAAAATAAATTAAGATAGTGAGATCAGACAGAGGTGAAGAATTTTATGGTAGATATACTGAGAATGGACAAGCACTTGGTCCATTTGCAAGGTTTCTCGAGGAGCATGGTATTGTGGCTCAATACACTATGCCTGGCTCACCAGATCAAAATGGTGTGGCTGAAACTAGAAATCGTACTTTGATGGACATGGTAAAGAGTATGCTTAGCAACTCCAAACTTCCTCATTCTCTATGGAGCGAAGCTCTTAAAGCAGCAATGTACATATGAAACTGGGTTCCAACAAAGGTAGTTCCTAAAACTCCTTTTGAGTTGTGGAAATGTTGGAAGTCAAGTTTAAAACATGTATGAGTCTGGGGTTGCCTAGCTGAAGTTAAGATTTACAATTCAAATGAGAGGAAGTTGGACCCAAGGACTATTAGTGCATATTTCATTGGTTATGTTAAAAATTCCAAGGATTGTAATTTTATTGTCCAACTTATAACACTAGAATTATAGAATCAAGAAATGCAAAATTTATTGAGAATGACGTGGTTGGTAGGAGTGATCTACCTTAAAACTTAAATTTTGAGAAAGATCACTGTAAAGAAACTACTCCCACATCAAGTTATAAACTGGTAGTTTTTGGTGACCCTCACCAAAATCAAGTGAACTTGAAACCACTAGTAACTGAAGTTCCACGTCAAGATGAATCTATTCTAGAAGATCTAGTTGAACAACATCAAACACAAGATGTTGAACAACTTGTTGAACAACACCCTCCCCAAGAGGTTGTAGATGCAACATTAAGAAGATCAACTAGAATAAGGAAACCAACGATTTCTAGTAACTATCATGTGTATCTGCAAGAGTCCGAATATGACTTAGGAGCTGAGAATGATCTAGAGACATTTTCACAAGCAATTAACAGTAGTAATTCTGAGTTGTGGTATAATGCTATGAAGGATAAATTGGATTTCATGGCAAATAATGGGGTTTAGGATCTTGTTGAGTTGCCTAATAGGATAAAGGTCGTCAGATGCAAATGAGTCTTTAAAATTAAGAAGGACTTATTAGGCAACATTGAGAGATACAAGGCCTGGCTAGTTGTCAAGGGATTCACTCAGAGGGAATGAATTGATTACAGAGAAACATTTTTTCATGTATCTAAGAAAGATTCTTTCCACATCATAATGACATTAGTTGCCCATTTTGACTTGGAATTACATCAAATGGATGTGAAAACGACATTTCTTAATGGTGACTTAGAGGAAGATGTTTATATGATGCAACCTGAAGGTTTTTCCTCTAGTGATGGGGCTCATTTGGTTTGTAAGCTCAAGAAATCAATATATAGACTGAAACAGGCCTCCCATCAATGGTATTTGAAATTCCATAATGTCACCTCTTCATTCGATTTTGTTGAGAACACTATGGATCAATGCATATACCACAAGACTAGTGAGAGTAATATAATCTTTTTGGTCTTATATGTGGATGATATCATTCTTGCAACTAATGACTTGCAGTTGCTACATGAGGTGAAACAATTTCTCTCTAAGAATTTTGATATGAAAGATATGAGTGAGGCATCTTATGTCATTGGCATTGAGATCCATGAAACAAACCACAATGAATTCTTGATTTGTCTCAGAAAGCCTATAGTAACAAAATTCTAGAGAAGTTTCGGATGAAAGATTGTTCGTCAAGTCTGGCACCTATTATGAAGGGTGATAGGTTTAATTTGAACCAATGTCCAAAAAATGAGCTTGAAAGGGAACAAATGAAGAATATTCTATATGCTTCTACTGTCGGAAGCCTTATGTATGCTCAGGTTTGTACAAGACTTGATATTTCATTTGTTGTTAGAATGCTTGGGAGATATCAAAGTAATCCAGGTTTGGATCATTGGAAGGCTGCAAAGAAAGTGTTGAGGTACCTTCAAGGAACCAAGGACTACATGCTTATGTACAGAAGATCCGATATTTTGGAAGTTGTTGGTTACACGAACTCAGATTTTGCTGGTTGCACTGACTCTCGTAAGTCAACATCTGGATATATCTTCATGTTGGCTAGCAGAGCGATATCTTGGAGAAGTGCGAAATAGTCATTAGTTGCTACTTTTACTATGGAAGATGAGTTTGTTTCTTGTTTCGAGGCAACATTACAGGGTATCTGGTTGAAGAGTTTTATTGTGAGTCTGTGAATGGTTGATTCCATTTCTAGGCTATTGAGGATGTATTATGATGATTTAGTTGCTGTCTTTTTGGCTAAAAATAACAAAAGTGAAAGTTGAAGCAAACACATCAACATAAAGTATTTAGCCATGAGTGAATGTGTTAAAGCAAATGAGATATCAGTTGAATACATTAGCACTGAATTGATGATTGTAGATCTTTTGACAAAGGGTATGCCACCAAAGTTGTTCAAGGATCATGTAGTGCATATGGGGCTTGACATAGTTATGTAAAGTTCCATTGGATTGTATTGAAACTCTAGTTTATTTGTTTGCCATCTCATTTTGATGTATACATTTGGTTTAAGAAAGATATGTATTTGGACTCAAAATAAGTATTGAACATGTTCATTCAGTTAAATCGTGGCTTTTGCTAGGAGGATATTACATCGTAATACATGGAAGATAATACTCATTTTTAATAGGGAACCTACCGCCATGATTCATGTAATTAACCTCTTAGATGTGAGCATAAAGATGTCAATGTTGTGAATATCATAAAGTATAAGAAAATGTTAGACCAATTGAGAAAATGTTAGATTTATTACATTTAAATTTAAGATTTAAATTCTAAACTAAAGTGGTCCCACATTTTCCTACCCACTATCTGTTAGTTTTACCAAGTCAGTTTCTACTGACTAATTAGATGAGTCAAAAGATAAGGATGTAACACCCCAACTTTTGGGATAATTATAATATAGTCCCGATTTGTCTTGTTTTGTGAATTTCAGTGAGCGATAAAATTTAATTTGATTTGTTTTGTGAGTGTACTTGATCAGTTGTATGTGATTTGCTCATCAGACCTAAGAAAATAATAATTTTCTGGTAGGATAAATCTTATTTTAATTAATTGGAGTCAGGGGATCTTACTAAACCCAATTCTGATTGATATATTAATTAATATCGTAATTTTTTGGATTTAATTGTGTAATAAAATAATTTTATATTTTTATAATATTATTTTATTCAATAAGATCTCTTACAACATGCCTCAAAAATAAAAAAAATTATTTGTGGACCGAAAAAGTTTGTGGGGCCCACGTTTAGTGTAATGTTACCAATTGTCATTGTATTTAAATCTAAACCAATAGGAAATGGTCAAAATGGATGGCTTGACTTTCTAAACCAATTAGAAAGAGTCAACAAAAGAAGCATTGACTTCTTTTGTGAATCAGTTGGATTATAAAGCTTACTTTAGAAGCTTTAATCAAATTGATCAAATCAATGGTGAGATTAGAATTCAAGATTTATGACCAAGTAATATCTACCTTAGATCTAATCTATGGTTAGGAATTAAAGATGAATCAAGGGTTAGGATTAAGTCAAAAATTGTAGGCTTGACTTTGATTAGTAGCTAATTAAGCTTAATTTGACTAATCTAATTACTTAATTAGCTAACTAAGTGAACTAGTTTAATTCTTAATTTAGTTTAATCTAAATACTAATTAGATATGTTAATATTGATTAAAGGTTATAATATATGTTAATATATACTAAATTAATTAGTTATATTATTAGTATGTTAATTAAAATTGGTTAGGATAATTAACCTAACAAATTACCTAATTAACTAGCATATAATTAGGAGTAAATGGAAAACAATTAAACCCTTAAAATGGCAAGGGGCACCACGGTTTTCCAGCAGCCAAGGGAGCTTGGTGGCTTGGTTCTACTAGCTTCTTGAAGTCTCCAAGTGTCCTAAACCATGTGCACCACATGTGCATTCATTTGGATATTTATTAAGCCAAATCAAGCACTCAACCTCACCCCCACAAGGCCACTACGGCAGCAGCCCTTCCATTTCTCTCTCAATCTTTATTTCACACTTATCCTAAATCTAAGCTATTCATCTTCTCTCCAAAACTACCAAGAAGCCATGCATATTTTTTTTTTTCTTCTTTTTCATTCTCCATATTCGCCAACACTCACACCCACTCAACCAAACCTTCATAATTTTATCCAATCACATTTCTTGAACCCAAATCCCATTCTAAGCATCCTTCATTCACAAAGTTTTCCCAAATTCCTACTCTATCTTGCCTAAAATCCAAGTTTTTGCTTACTTACTTAAGGGTAAGTTTGGTTTCTATGGTTCAAAATTGAATTTTTAATTTTTCTAACCATGCTTGTTCCATGGTTTCTCTATTTTGTACCTTGTATGTGTTTTTACTAATTATTTAAGAATTTTAGGAATTGTTTTGGAGCTTGTACGAAATTTAGAGGAAAGGAGGAGATCTTACCGATTAATTTGTCTACAAGAGGTAAGAGGAGATTTAATCTCATCAACCCTAAGTGGTGATGGGAAAATGAATTTGTTTGTGTATGGAATCCATAAGGATTCATTTGTGTGGTTGTTTATTGTATTTATTATTTATTTGTGTGATTGTTTATGGTTTTATTATTTTTGTGATTGTTTAAATGCTTTCCTATTCGTGATTTATTTTGCTATGCATGATTATAGCTTTTATTATTTTTGCTATGCATGTTTATGGCTTTAAATATATTGTATGTATATTATATGTGATTTAATAATTGTATGTGTTTATAATTATATAATTATTAAAGTAGGATGTGAATAACATATTACGAAATGCATGAGTATTCCAAAGAATACACTATGAGGCTCACGGCCTTACATCCAAAAAGAGAACCAAAATGTTCTCGGTAATTTTCTAAATTCGATTTGAGTAATCTAGGTAAAATAATTAAATTAAAAATGATTTAAGTTAATTATGGCCAACATGCCATTTAGAGTATAATTGAATACCATTTTATTTTTGATTTGGCCAACATGCCATTTTATTTTCTAAGATAAGGTTAGGTAATGGTTTTACAACATAAAATTGATTCCAAAGAATCATTGAGAAAATCAAAGGAAATTGATTCGGCTTCTAGAATTTTAACTTAGGAATATTAGTTTAAGTAAGAATTAATTCAGACGCTTGAAAAATACTAACGTAGAGCTCATTCTATAAATTTTGAAGCGCGTTAGTAAATTTCAAAGTGAAATTATTGGGTAAAAATAAAATAAACTATATTTAGAGGAAAATATTAAAAATACCTTAT
Organism: Ormosia semicastrata; assembly: GCA_029884595.1. Lineage (NCBI taxonomy): Eukaryota > Viridiplantae > Streptophyta > Magnoliopsida > Fabales > Fabaceae > Ormosia > Ormosia semicastrata. The sequence continues at coordinate 15,767,837 of JAQQTO010000037.1, forward strand.
ATTGATTTTATAGGCAAAATGCTGCCAAAATTTATTAAAATCAGACGCTTAAAATGAAAAGATTCCATACTATATTTAGAACACAAGGAAAATACATTACGTATTTTAAAAGTACTAGATATAGTTTTACACATATTAAAAATGATAATTTTAAGCTATTCGGTTAAGAAAATGAATTAAAAATCCTATGCGATTGAGAAAATGATTTAAAAGATTTTGTGATGTTTAAAAATGTTAAAATATGTTTACACGATTTTAAAACGTTTGTGAAAACAACGAGATTGTGAAAATGCGATAAAATTCCTACGCGACTGAAAAATACTATCAGTTTTGCTGTCGGGCCAAAGTGGTGGACCCAGACATGTTGCGGTAGATAAGATCTTGTCAGGTGGGACGTGCTATATTTGTTGAGATGTAATCTTGTCAGGTGGGACGTACTATATTTTGGTATTTTGTTAAATCTTGTCAGGTGGGACGTACTTATACTTTGGTTTTTGGTGACAAAGGGTATTTTGGTAATTTTTCGTAATTATGGTAAAATTTGGATAATAATGGTATTTTTGTAATTTTAGATCATGTTTAGAGTGTTGTGCCAATTTGGTTTATAATTGGCGATTGATTGATGAGGCGAATTACACCGTAATTGGTGTGGTAAGCGTAGTGTGGTTCATTTATGAACTGGAGGCATTAGTGTGCGGAGGATCCCATATGTGGAACAGTGGTAGCACCTCCGGGCCGTGGTAGGTTGTAGGCAACACACTAATGATCTTGACAAGCACTATTCTTAATCGAGATCTTGAGGAGATTAATAAGTACTATGCCTGTGGTATACGATGTTTGACGTGTCTTCGCTACACGATGTTTTGACTGTGGGCTATAGACACGACGTTTGACAAATGCAATAGTTTGGTTGGGCAGCCATAAAGTATTATTAGTTTCTATTCGGATCATTCTCTCGGATATTCGTGTTTAGCTCCATGGAGTAGGAACGAGTCGGTGTGTGTTCATGCATTACCCGCATTTTTCTTGTTCATGTATTATCTCGCACTTTCTTGTTCATACATTATTTGCATTTTACCGCTTACTATAAACGTGATAAAATGCATGATCTATTGCTTAGATATATTATGCATGATGTATTAAATTACTTTACTGTATATGATAAAATAGTATGTGTTATTGAAATATCTGCTTGTTGTTGTAATATCTGTTTGTATTGTCGTTTTCTTTATTGCCATGCGGGTAATGGTGTAGATTGTCTCACCTCTTTATTGTATTGTTTTATCTGTTTCTATTACACGTTTATATCATTGAAGACTACAATGACGGCAAGAGGAGGACAATTAGGTTTCTTTAGACTACAATTTCTCGAAGGCGCAGAGGCTTGGTATGTCCACTGGGACACCGGACACATAAAGTATAGTGGTAACGTGACTTTATCAGTAAGTAGGACTCGGCAGGGGTTGGTTACTACACGTTACACGGTTGCTTTTGTAGAGTTTATTTTACCTATTAGGGAGTTGTGGGACGAGTTTCACTATACTCCTAGAGAGAATTTCGATACACTTTTAGGTCGAATTTCTATCGGTCAAGACATTCCTAACTAAGGAATTTGTCTGATGACGAGGGCTCATATCTTAGGTGTTATGTTTTAGTAGCATACTGTCTTTTACTGTTTCTATTGAATGTTAATAGTTGTAAATTAATTATGTACTTCAGACAAGAATCATATGTATATTATAGTGTAATCATGTTTTGTTTTATTTGGTGTTCCATGTTATTTTATTTAACGTTATAACTATAAAAGGAAAAAAAATATATATATATACATATATCACAAATATTACTTAAGTATCAAATGTTTTTATAACTTGGGTAAGGATTTTATTTATTTTTATTTTTTCGCATCATAAATGTGACATCCCCAAAAAGGGTGTTACATTAGTTGGTATCGAGCCCAAGTTAGAGTCTTTTGGGTTTGTGGGTAGGTTTGTCTTGTTTGTCTTTGTGTGAATCTCTGATATTGAACCCAGAGATATGTTTCAGTTTCTGAAAGGAAACGATTTTGTGCGAAATCGCTACGTTTAGTTTGTTGTGTGTTGATTCTGTTTATCTTTGAAGAAAGATAATAGAACATTACGAACATGAGCATGTGGACGCGAAACGTGATGAAGAACGTATAGCTATAGCTAGAAGCGTGATGCACAAGGCGATTGAAGTAGTAGTACAACAGAGACAGATGATCGCTCAGCAGTAGGGACTGATAATCAAACTTCATAGCTTATTAGGATTGGAGCAGCCATCGGATGCGAGGAGCTATAACTTGAAACCTTCGATAATTTAAAATAGGAGGAAGCGTAAGGTCAATCATTTTCAACAAAAGTCGTATGTACAATCTTCGAGGAAGCAACAACAAATAAAGAGAAGAAGTACGAGTGGCAACGATTTTGGTCGACTGTGGCATCACCAACGAAGTGCTTTAAGTGTGGAAAGCCTGAACACTTATTCAAAGAAGTGTGATCAGCTGAAGATGGAAACTTCGTTAGTAATGCATGTGTTTCAAAATCTCGAAACGAAGAAAGAGCCAATGCAAAGAGTGTAATGGGAATGTTCAAATACAAAAACTTAAGAAGCGAGAAAGTCGTGGCATAGAGAGTAATCTTAAAACTGTGCTGTATAATTCATGAGGTAACTCATTCTCTTGTGATCTGTGATTATGCAAATCTTTTGGAGTTATCTGTGTTCTACTCATTTTCATAAAGTTACTTCAATTTCTAAAACTTGCTATTACTACTTGAGCCTGTTTAAAACTATCCAATTATCATTGGAGTTTGAAATTTTTTTTATTGATCGAGTTTGTCTATTTCTTTTTCAAATAGACTGAGTAAATCAATTTGAATCTATCTGTGTCTTTGTTATAACATGATCTGAGTATTTCTACTCTCCTTGATTAAACTTGTTGCTTATGCTCGAGTTTTCTAATTCTACCCTATTTTTATTGAATATCAAATCTTTTCTGTTGATTTGATTTGTTTATCTAAAATTACATCTATTTGAGATCCTGATTTTTAAGCTGGATTGGTCATTTACCAACCATGTCCTACTACATTGTTGCAATGCAATTTAGTATTTCTTTGACTCGAGATCTTTGGATTTGAATCCAGAAAGTTCATTTCTAAAATTATTGGACTATGTTCATTCGAAATCTATTAGACCATCTCAAATTCTTGGTTGGACTAATCTGGTAACCTACTTAATAGTTTTATTACTTTTCCTTATGACCTTCATAGTATCTTTCATGTATTTCCATTAAGGAGGATTATTCTTGATCCAACTTATGTCATAGTATCAAATACAGTGCAATTAGAAGAAAACTAGATCTATGAGACATTTTCTGTTTAAAAAAAAAAAAAAAAATAGGCAAAGTGGAACAACTTCTTTTGAATAAGAAAATCTGGGATGATGTAACGACAGGGGAACTAGAAGATCAAATGAAGGAAATCACTGTTTGCTCCAAGATCGATTTATGTGCTGGTTGTTATCAGATTTACGTAAAGGTAGAGAATGTTCCAAGACAGTTTTTCAGATGCGTTGCAAGAACTATGAATATTCAGTACTACCTTTTGGGGTAGGGAATGTTTTAACGATGTTTACGAATATATAGGATCTTTCTTTCTCATCTAGGCAAATTTGTCATTATTGGCAATGTTTTGACCTATTCTCGAAAATCAAAGGAACATGCTGAAGATCTCAATGCAGCTCTTCAATTTTGAAGAAGAAGAAGGAGTTATGCACGAAATTAGTCAGACGTAAATTTCGTTAGAAGGAGTCTAACTCGTGGATTTAGTTTGAGTGTTAAGATCAAATCGAAAGGTCGTGGCGTATGCTTCAAGGCAGTGGAACGTGCGTGAGAAGAATAATCTGATTTACATTTTAGGATACGCGATAGTTGTGTTGCAAGGAAAAATCTGAAGACCTTTTCTTTCTTATAAAGTTTACAATAAATTCAAAGGCTTGAAGTACCTGTACAATCAAGAAGGGCTTGGATATCAGGAAGAGACGAATAGTTAGAATTTTCAAAGGACTTGTTAAGATGAATTTCTACCAGTAATGGAGTTCATATACAACGATAGTTTCGTGCGAGCATAAGGATGACACCCTGTGAGGCGTTATATAGAGACATCATTCTTGTAGAAACCGCGATTGCGTTGGTATCATTGGTGAAAGTAAAATTGTAGGACCAAAATTTGTGCAGCAGACAACTGAGAAAGTGAAGATGATCCAAAACAAGATGAAGACAACTCGGACGTTACAAAAGAGTTATGCTGGTAAAAGACCCAAACCGCTTGAATCCGAAGAAGGTGATCATGTATATCTACATGTGATACCTACTTGCAAAACACAGTCGTGGAGCAGTACTACTTGCATTTAATATGATCACCCAACCACGTATTCATACGAGGCATTTGAGTCCATTTTTTTTTCAATTTTTATTGGCTCACGCAATTCGTGAAAATCGTACGTGAAATTATTCGCACGATATAACACTGCTTTTTATATATTTGATGCTGAGCACACGTGGACCACTTTGTCTTGGTGAATCAGTACTTTTAAGTTCAATTTTGTACGTCAAAATTCGTGTTATTTACTTATTCATGCAAACAAAATTAAGGATGGTTAATATATTTTTTTAATATTTATTTTATTATTAATTCACTTTATATATTTAAAAAGTTATTAAAGAAAGAGCGTTAATAATATTTATTTTTAAATTAATAATAAAATAAATATTTAAAAAATCTAAAAAATATGTTATTAATATTTCTCAACAAAATTTCAATAGTCAATAAACTCAACAAAAATACCTTTATTTTTAAAGCCAACAAGAGAAAAATAAAAAGTAAGTCAAATTAACACCTCAAATTCTGAATTTATGCAAAGTGATGTGAATGAATCATTAATAGACTTATTCATTTAATTGACTGAGCATTGTTTGATGGGCTTTCTTTATCATCAACCAGAATGGGACCGTGTTAGTCAACTCCTATTTCTAATGTTTACTCTATAATTATTATTTTTTATTTTTAATGTTTTGGATCTTTATATGTCTAATAAAATGAGCTTTTTCGTACAAAATGTAATGCAATTAGTTACAAGAGTAAATAATAAAAATTTTGATTCATCACTTTGTACCAGAGTTTATTATCTTGATATATTTATCTATAATTTCTTTTCCTTAATTTTTTTGTGGGTGGTATATAAAATATTTATTTTTGAGACTATGAGTTGGGCAATACAAATGAATTTGTGTATACTTTTTATGTTTAAATGTTTTACTCAAAATTAATATCTTTATTATTACTTTTGTAATTGATTTTCATAGAATTTTTCACTTATATTATGTAACGATCTATACTACAATTATACAATGCACAATCAAAATTAACTAAATTTAATATTATTCTTTCTATATTATTTTTATTTTTATAATGATCTCATGCATCACATGGATTAAAAATATTAGTTTAAAACAAACAAGCAATAACAAATGTCTTTAAATTAAAAAAAATATTCAATGGGCTTTTATAACGCATTTAATATTTTAGAAATTTAAAAGATATTTTAATTTATATTTATGAAAAGTGACGATTTACTTTAAATATCAAAATACAAGAAATAATACTAAATGTCCTTAAATATAACAGGTATTTAATTTTTTTATAAAGCAATTAATATTTTAAAAAGTTAAAAGATGTAGATAAGGATGACTTAAATGAACCAATAAAAATATTTATTAAATATACTATTTTTATCTATATTTATTGGACATAGATATTTATTGGGCTTTTTTTTGTTTTTAAATATTTAAGGGGGGAAGACACTTCCCATTCTAAGTTTAAGATAAATCACTAATTTTAATGAGAGTTTAAAATGAGATTATATATCGCCTGTCAATAGAATATTATTAAAGGATAGACCTTGGTTCTAACTCAAGTTGGAAGAACTCCTTCCAACCCTCATTTAATATATTATTACGTGTTTATTATTTATCTAATATGTTATCATATATCAATTAATTTAATTAAATGATATTAAAAATAACACATAATAATAAATTAGATAAATAATAAATACGTGATAATAAATCAAATAAGAGTTAAAAGAACTCCTTTCAACTAAGATTGAAGTTAAATTCTGTTCATTCTTAAATTTGAATTTAAGTCATGTAATTATCATGATAAAAAACTCGACCAGATGAGTTAACCCGCGATGACTCTATATCAAGTCGGGTTGGTGTATCATAGCGAGTTGAATCCAAGACAATAGCAAAAGTCAGTTAGCTCCCAGATTTGTAGGCAGTATTTGGGATGAGGAAATCATCATCAGCAGTGAGTTGTGTAGAAAGTGGAGTAATACCATCAATGTTTTGATATGAGTAGGAATCACTACAAAAAAAAATGCTTTTTAGCCACGATTTTAACCGTGGCTAATATACTAAAAACCGTGGCTAAATATAGTTACCCACGGTTATAACAATTGTGGCTAAATAAGGCGTGGCAAATACATTAGCCACGGTTTTTAAGACATTAGCCACGCTTTTGAAAATCGTGGCAACATTTTGTTACCAACGGTTTAGAGCCGTAGTTAATTAAGTAATAAACGTGGCTAATTTTAATTAGAATATATTCTATAAAATACTTTTGCTACGGTTTAATCGTGGCTAAGTTTATGATTAGCTACGGTTAAATTGTGACTAATGTGATTTCATGAATTCCGTGGCTAATTTTTTTTTTTTGAAATACTAGTTTCTTCCCAATCATATCACAAAAAGAATCCTGTTCAATCACATAATACCAGTCTCAATCAAGTAAAGCATTCAAATCATTAATTAATACAAAGGATTATTAGACAAAAAGTTTTAAAAATTTGTCAAAATTAAACCATACATTTCATGTTCACAACTTCACTAATCAATCCTACTCAAAATGTAGACCCTAGCTAGCATCATCACTATTTTAAATCATACACTTCATGTTCACAACATTAAATCCACTTAACTATAAATCCTACTCAAAAAGTAGACTCTATTATCATCACTACATTTAATTACATAAACTTATGAACTTGAAACATTGTTAAAAGGTAAGTCAGAACCAAATCTATCTTTCAAGAAATTTAAGATGTTACTCAATTGTGCTTTGGTGTCATCATATCCACTTAACTTATGTTGCAAAGTCTCCACTTGTTTCTCTAAGTCTTCAATACGTTGTTGAGATATATTGTTGCTTGATGCTCCTATATTTTGCTGTGTGGGCATATCAAAAATATTAGTAGGGCAAACACCATGTCCTAAGCCACGCACACGACCATAGTGCTCAACTCCAAAGACTTTTCCAATTGCATCATTTGGGTGAGCTAAAATCATTAAAGGAACACTTGAAGAAGCAGCACATTCTTGATCTTGAGGTAAGTTCTCTGAAATCTTATCCTAAAAGTAAAGAAAAATTCATCATTTGTTAATACATGATTGATAAAATCAATAAATAAAACCAATGACAACAATAGATATCCCTGCATGGCACCTCAGCAAATGATATCTATATATGCATGAAATCAAGACCACTCTTTAAAACTAATCTAAACAAAGATCTTTAATTGTATCTAAGATAGAAAATGCACTTCAATTATTAAATAGTAGAGTATACACAAAAATATAGCATTAATGATGACAAGTCAAAGTGCCCATATGCGTTCAATTCAAGCCATCAATATGCTAAAATGCCTCCTTGTAGAGGAATCCCTACTTTAAAAATAACAAACTAGCTTCCAGACTATGGACAGAGGTATTCTCTGATCCTATTTTGAGTATTTTCTCTTTCTCCCTCTGTCTCTCTGTCCTTTGATGAGACAAGAAAACATTGCATGAGGTAATGTTGCATGCAGAGTTTCAAGCAATTATCTTGGCCTTTTATATATATATATATATAAACACGAGTATCCAATTACCTCTTCAGTGCATAGTTTCAAGCAATTATCTTGGCCTTGCAGAAAGCTTTGTCTTTTGGTTTCAATAGGAATCATAGTGTACAGTTAGAAGCCTCTATTCTGTGTAATGAGTAATGACTAATGACACTAGAAGGTATGCTGCTGCTATGTTGTCTCTCTCTATCCATAGACTAGGTTCTCTTTGAGAAAGAATATATGAAACATGAAATGCAAGCAAGCAGTTTGAATGTTAGTCATTCAATATTGTCTAAAATTCTGAATAAAATGAGGACTGATTGAATTTTAACACCTACGTATCTCAGAATAAGTGATTTATAGTTGAAAAGGAAGAGGAGTGACTGGATTTAAACATTACTCTCCCTGTTTTGCACAAGAATCTTGATCGCTAACATAAATTTCTAGGAGCCAAGTCCTCTGTATCCTTTTAATGAGTTGCTGGCCCATTGCTTCAAAAATCAGAACAATTCTGTAACCATGGCAAAATCTTCACCCCTCTTGGAAGCACCAAGTTTGTTCCTTTTGCATACTTCTAATTAATATATGAAAGGCATTCAAGTTCAAAACACCTGATTATTAATGTTCTAATGCAAGTAATGCCTTTAACGTGCACAATGCACAAAAGGAAAGTGGAAAGGGGAAGGAGGAAATAATTAAAATTGTTAATTTTAAAGTACAATTTTCTCTCATTATTAAAAGTTATATTAGTACTCAATAAGTAGTTATGAATGTGAGCAAGTCATAACATAAACTTGTATTGTACTCAATTATGCTTAATTGTGCCAGAGAAGGTAGGCTTTCCAATATCAAAAGCAAACTTACAGTTATTATCTTTATTTCTTCATTCGCATAGCTTTCATCCTTTTTCTGCAAATTTGAAATGACAACCTCACCTCGACACACAGGCCTTCCTAATTTTTTCTCCTACATTAGCATAATTAAGTCAATGAAATAATAGTAACATGCATGTACTAAATATCATAAGTTCAATCAAGGTAAGTACATGGCCACAATCTTTGAAAAATAATTCATTTATCTAAAACTTTATCTTACTTGTAGTAACATACCATTTCACAAGCTTTCCTAGCATTACTTTTACTCCCGCCGGCATGAGAGACTTTAAGCTTCTTCCGATTCTTTGCATTTTGTGAGCATATCTTCTGCATTTGTTAATAGTTGTCAGTGTATATAAAACTAAATTACATAGAATAAACTTAATGATTAATTACCAAAAAAAGTACCTTAATCTTATCTTCATTATAATGATGCACAAATGTTGACCACTCACCACTATCCACTCCAGGAGGGGGATTAGCAAGTAACTCTTCCTTAGATTTATACAAGTAGAAGTACTTACACCTTAACTTTTGTTTGTTAGCCTTCCATCTATCACCCAACTTTTCCATAACCCATTTGCATGCAGCAAGATAATCAAAGAAGAAATTTCCCTTGAAAAAAATTGAAATGAGATTAGTTCCAAACAAGTAATGGATGCAATAAGAAGATGAGCAGTTGGAAGTCATGTGATTGTTACCTCTATCATTTTCCATAGTTGGCGTCTTTTGTCTTTGGGCATCCAACACCAATCAACAATGTGTATAGGACAAAGATCTGGGTTTTGAGCAAACAAACCTAAAAATCTAACTAACAAATTTGAACCATTATCGTTTCCTTAGCCATGACCGTTGAGCTCCACAATCACCTTTGAATCTTTCCAAATGCCAAACTTGATTTGCAACCATTTTTTGGATTGTGATCTCATTATTAATAGTATTTATCCATGTGTACATAAAGCACAATTAACAAACCTTAGCTCTAGTTAAAGAAAAATAAATATGATAATGATAATATTATATTATTAACAAATCAAACATATTACTTTCACCTATTATCTTCACAAGTAAAAGGCTTTCCTTCTGTTGTGGTTGGGTTTGAGTGGTGGTAGAGAAAGAAGTTGATCCATCATGCATCATTGAGCTACCATCATTAGATTCAGATATTGAATCATCAAGACCAACTTCAACAGGTTGTAAATCATCTCGACTATTATGGTTTTGCTGTTGGAAATCTAAGTCGATCGTATGATCTTCATCTTCTCGTAGCTCTGCCAAAAGTGCTTGATTTTCCTTATTTTTTTTCTGACCCGTTTTAAATAGGAAACCTGAATACAAATATTGAACAAGTATAGAAATATTGACTAACAAAAATAATAGTAAGAAAAAGTAAATGAACATTTGTACCATGCAAGCTAAAGATAACCAATGAAATTTAAAAGTAATATACATTTGTTCAAACTTAACAACAAGCATTCAAAATTTAAAACTACTCAGACATTATTTCATCTTCATCTCTGCCAAGATTATGATGATCATTAAATAAAGACTGATTTGGTTCTTGTTCATTGACATCATCCCTCACTAATAGTATTTGATCAATGTTTTCTAAGTGTTGATCAGGAAATGGTATATCCTGAATAAACTCCTCTGAATTCACCATGTTCAAATCTCCCATATCATATAAGTCTCTTGGTGCCATGTGACAAACAGAACTCCATCCTTCTTCAACTGGATCATCCACATAAAATACCATTCGAGCATCAGTTGCAAGAACAAAAGGTTCATCTGTTTCTTGTGCACCTGTATATATCAGACGAGAAAAGTTTACATTTGTGATTCCAAATTCATCTATCTTGATTCCCCTATTTGGTGTGGTATCAACCCAATCACATTTGAATAACACAATCCTTAATTGACCATAGTAATCTAACTCTAATATATCAACCAATCTCCCATAATACATTACTTCACCCAAGTTGGATTTCCATCCTTATGGCTTGAATAACTCATAGTACTTGCAGAGACAGCAACACCACTATTTTGTGTTTTCATTCCTTGCTCTCTCCCTTTTGTACGAAACTTAAACCCATGTATGTTGTAGCCATCAAATCTTCTTGCAATAGAATTTGCCCTTGGGCAAGTATCTCAATTTCAGGCGAGACATCTAGGTCATCTTTTTCTTCAACCTAATAAATTTTAAAATGAATTAGGATATACTGCTCAACAAATTAGAAAAATGAACTCAAGATTATACCTTTACATGATCTCTAAGCCACTCATGAAAATTTTTGTGCACATATTGTTCCACCTCCTTGGATAGCATTCTCCTATGTCGATTCATTCTCTTGACTTCAGTTTTGAACTTCCTAATCAATCAAACATTATCTATTAAATGCGTAGTAAAGTAATTTATATAAGGAAAGTTTTAGGAACAAGATTGTCTACTTACTCAACAAACTTGTCAAGTATTTTACAATTGAATAATACATAGCGATGTGCTTGTATCTTTTCTAATGGTTGCAAAGTAATTGTCTTCATTGCACCAATTGGCTTACCCAATGTTGGAAATTCAGATGACAAAACAAAAGATTCACTAGTAAAACTAACTCCATTGTCATCATCATTACGTCTAGGCCGATTAAACCTTGTTTCAATGTCTTCCATGTATCTAGAGCAGAATGTTATACACTCTTCCAAGATAAATCCTTCTGATATACAACCTTCTGGTGCTACCTTATTACGAACATGTGATTTCAAATGACCAAGAATCCTATAATAACACATCATCATATGAATTCCACAATGAAACACATAAATAATGTTATGAATTAAATAGAAAATAAACAAAATCTTATTTGATCGTACCTTTCAATTGGGTACATCCATCTGAAATGCACTGGACCAGCAAGCATCACTTCCTCAACAAGATGGATAACCAAATGAACCATAACAGTGAAAAAGGATGGAGGAAATATCATTTCTAGGTGACAAAGTGTCAATGCAATTCGATCGCGTAACTTTTTCAAATGGTTAATATTTAAAACTTTGCTTGACAATTCTCTAAAGTAGTTAGACAACTCAATCAACACTGAAGTCACTTCATGAGGAAGAGCTTTTCTAAAAGCTATTGGAAAAAGGTGTTCCATAAGAATGTGTGAATCATGACTTTTTAACCCAGAGATCTTACGCTTCTTGCAATCAACACATCTTGAAATATTTGATGAGTAGCTATCAGGAACTACAATGCTTTTAAGAACATTGAAAAATATGTCTTTCTCTTTATTGTTCATTGTAAAGCATGCAGGAGGAAATTTGGAAGAATTAGGATAAGGGTGAAGTTCTTTCCTTAATCCCATGGCTTCTAAATCTTTACGAGCTTGAAGATTATCTTTTGTCTTGCTCTTATCATCCAAGACAGTGAACAATACATTATCACATACATTCTTTTCTATGTGCATCATGTCAAGGCAATGGTGAATAGAATTATGTTGCCAATAAGGTAATTCCCAAAATATACTCTTTTTCTTCCATTGTATGGGACCATCTTCATTTGTGCCTTCATGGCGAGGCCTTTTATGACTTTCTTCAATTTGTTTTAAAATAGCAAAACCAGCTTTTGGAGCAGGAGCTAATCTAAGGTCAACAGAACCATCAAAAGATTGCTTGTTATACCTGAACTTATGATTAGGTGCCAGATATCGACGATGTCCTAAAAAATAATTTTTTTTGCCAAACTTCAGCCTTTTAGAGTCTGTGTCAAAATTACATGTTGGACATGCAAGCAATGTGTGTGTATTCCAACCAGACAAATTGTCAAGTCCTGCAAAGTCACTAATAGTCCACATTAATGCTGCACGCATTCGAAACATTTCATTTAAAGAGGCATCATAAGCATCTATACCATTATTCCATAATTGTAATAATTCAGCAACAAGGGACTGCAAGTAAACATCAATGCTATTTCCAGGCATTTTAGGGCCAGGAATTATCATTGACATGATAAGAAAGTGTTAGCCATGGCAACCATTACCCAAGAGGGGGGGTGAATTGGGTGATGACTAGTTTTAATGCAACTTTGACAAATTATGCATTTTGAATAACAAATTAATAAAACCATCGGAATAAGTCTAATAAATGTACATTTGAGGATTACTCAAATCAAAACTTCCAATATATATGAACTAGGGTGAATAAGCTAGATATCAAGTTGTAACAATCAAAACATCAAGATATGGCAGTTTTAATAAATATATTCTACCAAAATCTAGGAATTTGAAAGAGTATAGGGAAGAGAGAATCAAAAAGAATTTATTTGTTGATAACAAAACCAAAAGAGAAGATCAAGCACAAAAGGAAAAATCAAGATCAAAGCTTAACTTGAGATTTTCTTCAGTTATAAGACTAGATTTTAATGGTGCTAGAAAAACCTTTGTACATATATAGAGCACTCAAAATCACCTTGGGATACCTTCAAAGATAAACAGAGCTTTCAATTAAAGCTTCAGGGTCAACTTTGATGACACTTTACAATGAAGAGACTCACAACACCTTTGGGATACCTCACCCTTTGTGTTTGAGTCTCACTACAAGGATACCTCACCCTTTTCTCTCTTGAGGGATACCTCACCCTCTTACAATGATTTCAAGATGAAGAGAAAGAGTAGAAACTCTCACAAGAGTGGATATACAACTTGAAGAACAAAGTAGATGATAGAAAACTCTCTCAAGAGTAGATAATACAAGTTGAAGCTCAATGGGTATAAAGGATTTACACACTTAGCTCAAAACAAAGAAATTTGGAGAAAAAGATGATGAATTTCGTTTTCAATGTTCAAGGGTAATTTTCAGAATGTTCTCCAACTTGTTTTTGATGTAACACTTTTATTTATAGCCCAATGAGTTTTAGAACACGTTGGAGGTGTTTAGAAATGATTTTCTATGAAAACTTGTAATTTATAGCCGTTAGAAACGTTCTGGGCACTTTGTAATCGATTACAAGCTTCATTATAATCGATTACAAGCAAAGTCTGAAGCACTTTGTAATCGATTACATACTAAGAATGTAATCGATTACACGAGCCGTCAACGTTGTAATCGATTACAACAATGTAATCGATTACACGAGATATGTTCAATTGGTTTTCAAAACCGACTATTTAAAGGTCATAACTGCCCAACTACTTCATTTCTTATCCAATTAAAACAAATGACCATTCATTGGAAAGATCTTTGAGTCTACTTTCATATGAAAGAAGTATCAGAACAAAACTCAAAGTATTTTGAAAGATATGATCAAAATAGTAACCAAAGGTCAGATTTTCAAAACTCAAACTTTAATTGGTCATAACTTTTTGAGAGTTTCTTATCAATTTGTAAACAAATGACCAGTCATTGGAAAGATATTTGAGTCTATTTTCAAATGAGATAAGTTTCAAAGTAAAACTCAAAGTATTTTAAAAGTTATGATTAAAAGAGTAAGTATATGTCAGTTTTGCAAAACACAAACTTGACTATTTTTCATAGATTTGAAATACCACCAAGACTAGCTTTCCAAAAATAGTTTAGATGGGCATTTAAACATTTTAGAAACACTTATAAATATGTTTCTAAAATGTTTGAGCTTAGTGTGATTCCTTTTTACCTTTACACAAGATCTAAGTCCTATAAGCTAAGCTTGAAGATGTTGGACTAGATCTTTTACCATCCATCAATTATCTTGATGTAATCAAGCTTCAAAGAAAATTGATTGTCTTCAAAATTTGCGAAAATGCTTGAACATTTTTTCATTTTCATTCTCCTTGAGTTGAGCTTGGTAATAGTTGTGATCTTTTGCTTTCTTGTTAAAATGCTCACTCTTCAAGTACTTGAACTATCCTACAAAATATTGCAAATGAAGGTTCCAAACATAGTTAGTCAAATTCATAGCTCAATCTTCATATGCATGATTGGAAATAAATGTATAACTCTAGTTAGTCTAACATGCATACAAGACTTTCATAGACATATCCAATATTAATTCATTTATAACTCATATAAAATATTATTGGATATATTATATGATAATGTTACATATATCTTATTGCATGATTATTAAGTGAAATATAATTAGATAAAGTACATCATCATGCATGATATAATATTTCTCACTAAACACATTTATGTAACATGATCAATATTCTTTTGTGATGCATTTGTTATCTATAAAGCACAAGTATAAAAGCATAAACATCATTCTTTTTGTCTTGTATTTGTCATCATCAAAACTTAACATATTAAATCATTTGCAAAAGAGATTTACTTATTTTACAATCTCATCTTTTTGATGATGACAAATCACTAAAGATCTTATTAAAAATATGTTTAGCAATATATAAGGATAGATATCCATGTAAACATATTAAGCAATAAGCACAAGAACATATTATTTTTGCAAATTTTCTCTAGCCACCCTATTTGACATCAACAAAAAGGTTTAGGAAGGAAATATAATAAATTTCTCTCTTATAGATAAAACATGACAAAAAAAGGGTAGGAAAACCAAAACTTCTTTAAGTTATTCAAATCAAAATTGTCTCCCCTTAGTTGATTCTACAGAGGATTCAAAAATAGATAGATGAAACAAGCATGCTTTTAAGATATGAAAAGATTATTCATGTAAAGCTTGTTTACATTTTAGTACATCAACATTTAACATATGATAACAATAAGCTTAAGAAATTATGTCTAGCATATAATATATTGCATACCACATGATAAATAAGTACCACTTGATATCATTTGTTAAGAGTTACAAAATATTCGAGAAAAGATCATGGAATTGAGGAAAATGACGGATCATATAACTTATCACAATATCAAGCATTTCTTAATGAAAGAATCAAAAGATATGAAGTTTAAGAATGTTTACCTTTGCCTCATTGATATAGGAAAGAGAATAAGAAAGGATCTTTGTTGACATGTTGATAGTATTAACAATAAAATGCTTCATGTCAAACAAGAATATAAGCCAAGAGTTACAAACAATAATTTAAGTGCTAGGCTCCCCCTCAAAATATGATTTTATTAAAAAAAATAAAACATAATAGTTCAACATAGATATGCATATATTTAGTCAATAGGAGATATGAAAGAAAGATATGAAAAGAGAAGTAAGATAAGGGAAGTATGCATTCAAGATCATGTATGACATTATCATATGAGCAATGCAATGATACATATTCTTCATCATCAATCAAAAACCATTTTTAAGACTTCAACACTTTCAAAAAGACTTTTATAATAATACATTACATTTCCAAAAGTGTTTTAGAGACGGTAAAAAGATTTTATATTAAACCAATATTCCTTGAGAATGATCACATCCAACCATCAAAGAACATTTGAAAGTACATCTCATCTCTTTCTTATTAAACAAGAGCCATTTGAAAAGATAAAACATTTTGAAGAAGGGCAAGGCTTATCTTTTGAAGTATCAAGATGAGCTAAACATAGAATATTTCAAAAGATCTATTTAGAAACTTAAGCATTCTCTCAAGGATTTAATAACACTTTTCAAAGTTAAAAGAAGAGAATACTACATTTATAGCACAAATCAAATGATTTCCAAATTTTCAAGACAAATATGAGGTGAAAATACATTTCATGTCACATAGTTCTTAAGACAAGTTCAAAAGATTTCTCAAAGATATGAAATTTTAAATGTCTTTTTTCAAATATAATAGGAGATTTTGCCTTAAAATTTTTTTTAGTCAATTGTCAAATAAAGAAATTCTTTTCAAAAAGCATGATTCTCATAAATTTTATACCATTAGGAAACTATAGATCAAGAGAATCATAGATGTCAAGCATTCATCATGATAAATATGCTATGAGATCAAAGCATGATATAGATGCTAAATGCTTTATAGTAGAGAAAATGATTCATGGTTATGGCAATGAAAAATTAGCTCACATTCAGTATGATCACTTAAACATAATTCTCATGTAAAGAACTAGCATCTAATCATTCCAAAGATCAAATTTATCAAAAGTATCATACAATTTATACCATATAGAATACCACAATAGCTTAGGGAAGAATAATTATTCAACCTTTGACTTCTTTAGAATGTTCTTCATTTATAGGATCTTTTTGGACTAGAACTTCCATGAGTATTGGTGGGAATTACATTGCACTTGAAGATCTCCTGTGGATGATTCCTTTCCTTCAACATTTACTCATTATTCACCCACAAAAATGACATTTCAATCATTTGATGACTATATTTCAAAGTTCTCAAAAAAAAGGTTAGCATCAATTATCATTTAAACTCATGGTGGTGAATTTGAAAACATAATTTAGGTTGATATAAAATGTAAAACATTTACCACATTATCAACCACAAAATTGTTAGCTCTAAAGAGAAAAGGAATGATATATGCACTTTGAAGAAAAGCAAGAAGCATTTTCAAGGCAAGATTCAATCTATCAAGAAACACATGATCAACATCAAAACTTATATAAGCATTTTGAGCCAAACAATGATCATTTAAGGCATGTAATATCAAGTAAGGAATTTTAGTATGTCACATGCCAATCAACAACTTTGGAAGAAATCTCTTATTGTAGTTGAAAGAATTGAAAAACCATGGAACTATTTTTGAATATTTATGAGGGAATATTCAAGATATACTTCATTCATAAAAGGCATTGAAGTTCAAAGTCTAAGTTCAAGATACAAAAGAATCATTTACTTGTTTTCAAGATTTATGAACATGTAACCCAATTTCAAACAAAAGACATATGACACTTTTGATGATTTGCAGAAATCTGGCAAAAAATATATAAAAATCAAGAGATCAAAGAGAAAGGATTAGGAAGAAAAGAGCATGTGAAATTTTCATATTTGAATAAGGAGAAATTAGATCACAAGCCCAAGGAATGGAGGAAAGATATTACTCATAATATGTCATTGATGTATCAAAATGTGGGTAATATCTAACATATTAGCATATAAAAATATTTTTAAAACTTAGTGCTAGAAAAGTTGAACTTAAAAGACATGATAAGGCATTAAAAACAAATCTTTACTTATCCAAATATCACATGAAACAATTTGAGAGTATAAGTAAGGATAAGAGATTAATATCACCAATGATGTACTCTTTGAGTTTTTGTAAATGGGTCTTTATGGAACAAGGCCCCTTGATGAATGTTGGCTAATAAGAAATAAAGCTTTCTTTTTATGTTTTTCAATCATTTTTGGAGAACTAGAACCATTTTATGCTCCCGTACCTAGAGTAGCATGGTTGTTTTTTACTTCATTTGCATATGCTTGAGCATCATGGATTTCAAACTCTATCAAATAATTCAAAGAACTTGCTTTTTCCAAATTTTTATACAAGAAGAGGTAGTCATTATAACAAACTCATGAGTAAATGAGACTTTGAAAGAACCAATTTTAAATTCACAAGGGTAAAAGTTATTTTATTTCATTGATCATTAAGCTACCAAGAGAAAAGGTGAGTAAAAGAAGAAATTTCTTTTAGCACTAAAACTCTTTTTAGAGGCAAAGTTGACAATATTTTCATAAAATACAAAATGCATGACATTCTTCTAGTTCAAATCTATGTGGATGACATTATATTTGGAGCGACTAACAACTCTCTTTGTAAACGAATTTTCAAATATTATGCAAATAGTTTGAGATGTCCATGATTAAGCTCTCGACTTCTTCCTTGGTCTACAAATCAAGCAAACAAGAGAGGAACATTTATGGTGTAATCCAAGTATTGCAAGGAGACGCTTAAAAAGTTTCGAATGGACAATAGTATATGGTACTCGATGGGCACCTCTTGACTATTTGGACAAGGATGAAGGAGGTAAATCGGTAGAAATTACAAAATATAGAGGTCTTGTAATCGATTCGCTCACTCCTTTATCACACCCAAGCAGTAGGTCGATATAATGTTTAAGCTTTCAGAATCAAGTTAATCCTAAAATCTTTCCAAAACAATTCCTTTGTTAAGAGAATAATGAAGCATAAAAATCACAAATGAGTTCTTGATCCAAAACTCATGTTTATGCAAAAACTACAAATTATGCAAAAAATTGTAACTTTATGCTGGATGTTATGGATTTATCCAATATGCCAAGTGGGAATGCCACTTGCTTTTTATCAAATGTTTGCTACTTCAAACAAGAAGTGAGTTTATCTAGCATATGTATCACATGTAAAAATGTATAGAAAATTTAAAGCATAAAAAGCATCCTTTGGATGTCATAGAATACCTTATTATCAAGAGATATGATCAATTCCTGAGTAAAGGGTGATAATAATAATACAATCATGTGTATATAAAAATCAAATTTTGCATTCAAGAACTAACATATTCAAATAATCATCATTTCATACAAGGAATATGTTCAAATTCATTGACTTTACATAATGAATGTGCAAACAACTAAGAACTAGTGATATTTTGAAACCCTAGCAAAAGAAGATCACATTAGAAATCCTGGGTATATTGGATCATTCTTCTCATAAATTGGTTTTTGATAATCTTGTAAGTTCCACATAATTATGCCACTTGAGAAGCTTTGAAAAGTCGAATTTTCATTATATTTGAATCAAAACATCTACCAATGGGCTTGAGGAAGTATTTCCTTTAATGATTCCTTTTTCCTTTGATCAATTAGTCCAATTTGAGAAATTAACAACCTCATAATTTGAAACAAAGGAGGAAATTTTGGTAAAAATGATAATTTTGATCCTTATATGTTAGTACTAGAATTTGTTTATATGTTTAAATGATGGTTTGAATTATTTAAGTTCATTTAAAATTTTTTGGATGGATTGCATAAATGAAATATGTCCTTGAAATGACCACAAAATTGCAAACAATTGAATTTAATGATGACTTGGTCCTTTGAAGATCATTTTTGGAAAACATAAGCATGTTTTGTTGTTTTTATATTTATGTCGATTTTTGCCAACTCGAACTACTTGAATTTCCATTACATGAAATAGTATTAATTGCATTCTTATTAACAACATGGATTGAAGCAAATAGAATCATTAGCTTTGGCAAATTACACACAATATAAGTTCTCAACTTGATTTTCTAAATTAATGGTTTGACACGTAGAAGTTGAGGTTTCACATTTTAAAGGCATTTCTTCAAGAAAAGCATATTCATTTTTCAAGATATTCAAAATCTCATTTTCAATGGAGGAAATGTTTTCAAACAAGATGAGTTTTTTTTCTAAAAAAACCCCTCTCCACATACCATCGATCAATTCATCCTATGCAAATTTTAGCTCATTATAGGAAGGACTATAATATAGTTTATCATTATTTACCTCAAAGTCCTCTCTTTCAGGGAATCACCATCTTACCCTCATCCCTTGCTTGTCCATCTCAAGATTCAAGAACATCTTCTTGAGGATATTTTTCAATATTGTCTTCCTTTAGAGGCCTTTGCGGTGGCTCTTCTTGCTCTATATCCGGCCCGGACCTATACAACTTTTTGTGAAGAAATCATTATTAGCAAGAATAGATGCGCAAAATCAAGAGTATCTTCCATATATCTTTAGCACTAGAGCAACTCTTTAATTTTAGCATAAGTATCTCATTTAAACTGGGATTCTCAATATTTGCCATCTACCCTAATATTCAATGAAAAGCATTTTTATCATAGTCATTCCAAGTTTGTTTTGATTTGCAAGTAATCCATCAAGCATAATATCCCAACAAATCAATATCAATAGATTGCATATAGATTTCCATTCTAGCTTTCCAATGGACGAAATTCACACCGTGGAAATCAAAAGGGGGGTGGTTTATCAATTTCAAAACCATTCATTTTCTTTTTAATGGTTGCAAACAAACAAAGATCTTTAACTCCAAGAAATGGTCACCGGCCTCTTTATGGAAAACAGGGTCCTCCACTACCACTTGTTCGTGGAACCATTCCCAAGAGGGGGTGAATTACTCCCAAGTGATGACTAGTTTTAATGCAACTTTGACAAATTATGCATTTTGAATAACGGGGATACTACATTAATAAATGCTGGACATCAAGAAAAGTCTAATAAATGTACTCCCTTCGAGGATTACTCAAATACAACTTGGGATATATGATGAACTAAGTGAATAAGCTAGATATCAAGTTGTAACAATCAAAACATCAAGATATGCAATAAATAAATATATTCTACCAAAAGCTTGAATTTAAACAAGTATGGAAGATAGGAGAATCATTACTCAAGAATTTATCATATCCATCACGATCCAACCACTTGTGGATGATCCAGGAGGCTTAACTTGAGATTTGCTTCACTCTCCTAGACCTTCGGGTCTAGATCTTTGTACAAGAAATGCGCAGCGCCAACTCACACCTTGGGATACCTGAGCAAAAGATGCTCAGAGCCTCCAGGATTATTCAAACCGGGAGCTGATGACCTCCAATGAAGAGCCCTCCTACGTGGACCTTTGGGATACCTCACCCTTTGTGCACCCCCAGTCTCACTATAAGGGATCCCATATCCTTTTCGGAGTTCTCTTGATGAGGATACCGGACCCTCTTACAATGATTTCAAGATGAAGAGAAAGAGTAGAAACTCTCACGGAAGGGGATATACTTTTGAAGAACAAAGTAGATGATAGATCTGGCCTATTGCCTTGAGATATTTTCAAGTATTGATGACCACCTGGGTATAAAGGATTTATTTTGTTTTAACTCGAAATATAAAATTTGGATAAAAGATGATTAATTTTGTTTTCAATGTTCAAGGGTAATTTTCAGAATGTTCTCCAACTTTAAAATATTGATTGCCCTGATTATTATTTATATGAACTTGTTTTCACTTTGAAGGTGTTTGGAAATGATTTTCTATGAAATCTGGCTTTTATAGCCGTTATGGCAAACATTTGGGAATCATGAAATATGTATGTCGTCCATTTTTTTCTTAAATGCTTATGTCTTTTTGATAATGCCAACGGGGAGAAAATGAGGAAAAATGAAAATGAAATTAAACTGCATGTAATCGACGGGGAGTTATTGATCTTTAAGCTTTTCATATGCAAAATCTAACCAATATCATGCATACACTTTTCAGATTTTTCTAAACCGACTATTTATAAAATCATAACTTCTTCTTTTTCTTATCCAATTATCAGCAAATGACCATTCAATGTGAAGATCTTAAGGAGTCAAAAGGTTTTTCATATGAAAGAAGTAGAAGAACAAAACTCAAAGAAAAAATTTCAAAGAAAGAATGATCAAAATAGTAACCAAAGGTTTATTTTTATAAACTTAGGATTTTAATGTAAACTTTTTCAAGATTTCTCAAATGATTTTTCAAATATATGATTTCAAAATCATTGGGAAATTTCAAAGATCATATTTTCAAATAAAATAAGTTTCAACTTTAAATCTAAGTATTTTTAAAAGATTTATGATTAAAAAGTAAGTATATGTCAGGTTTGGAAATGACTTACAAGCTATTTTTCATAGATTTGAAATAATGTGTTAGCTAATGTTCGAAAAATAAGTTTGTAATCGATTACACATCAAACAAGCATTAATCGATTACATGAACACTTATAAATATGTTTAAAACTTGTTTGAGCTTAGTGTGATTCACAATATTTACCTTTACACACAAGATCTAAGCAAAGAACACGCTAAGCTTGAAGATGTTGGACATTGATGTTTATCACAAACAAATCATAAGCTTCTTGATGTAATCGAAGCACCAAAAAAATCGATTCACAAAACTTGAAACTCAAAAATGCTTGGAACATCTTAATCATTTTCATTCTCTTGAGTTGAAGTCATAGTTGTGATCTTTTGCATTTCATTGTAATCGCAATGCTCAAGCTCTTGGTACTTGTAATCGATTACCTCAAAAATAATTGCTCACTTAACCAAACATAGTTAAGTCCAAATTCATAGCTCAATATCAATATGCATCGATTCACCGAAATGTATAACTCTAGTTAGTCTAACATGCATACGACAACTTTCATAGACATATCCAATATTAATTCATTAAATATAACTACCTATAAAATATTAATTGGATATATTATAAATACCAAAGTTACATATATCTTATTGCATGATTATCAAAAGTGAAATATAATTAGATAAACGTGAATCAATCCTTAAAATCATTTCATGATATAATATTTCTAAAAACTAAAAATTTATGTAAGCATGATCAATATTCAATTTGTATGCATTTGTTATCTATAAAGACAAGTTCTTCTATTTCAATCTTATACATTCTTTTGAGGTCTTGTATCCTTGTATCATGAGGTAACTTAAAATATTAAATCAGCTTTTGGGGCAAGGTATCCCATTTCTGAGTGCTCAAGGTTGTAGTGGTTTTTCAACACATCCATGGAAGGCAAGTATATAAAATATAACATGATTGGCTTGGGATACTATTGCTAGAACTCAAGTAAGTCCAACCGGGATAAAACCGTGTTTGTTTCTCTAAACCCTCCTAAAGCTATCTTTGTGCATTTCATTGTTTTATTTGAAGCAAATTGTCTCCATGCAACAAATAAAAAATCATCTATTCAAGCTTTCTAATCATTCAATAGGGTGCCTGTCAAACGATTTGCGAAAGATTCGTGAACTTAGTTTTTAACCACTTCATAAGTTCTTGAGTATTAGATGACATGACCAGACCTTGGCAATCTAGGTATTAGTGGGAAGTAACGCAAAATTTTTGTAGGTTTCCTTTTTTTTTTCTTTGGATTACCTACACGATCTTTTTTCCACTTAGAAGTATGACAAATCTCACATTCATCCCTAGACTTGTCTTCTTCATTTCCCCAATACAACATGCAATGATTTGGACACACAGGAATATTCTCATAGTCAAGACTTGACTTCTTAATAATCTTTTTGGCCTCGTACAAAGACGCTGGTAGTCTAGCATGCTCAAATGCATCTTTCAAAAGATCAATAACCATTGAAATTGTTTTGTCACTAGCACCACACAACACTTTTATGTGATACAAATGGACAATGAAAGATAACTTGCTATATTTTGAGCAGCCATCATATAGTTCTTGATTTCCATCTTTAAGTAACTCTTCAATTTTTTCATATTCTTCGTTGTTTACAGCTCCTACACCCCTAGTACCATCATCGCCAAGTTGAGATGATGGAATACGATCTTGAAACCCATGATCATCAAAGCCACCAAATGCATCATTTAATAATTCCTGCATTGGATATTGTCTAACTGGTTCTGCTTGTGTTTGGGCTACTGGTTCCTCATTTGGTTCATCAAAATTCTCGCTATGCATATACCAAGTAGTGTATCTTCTAGGAAACCCTCTCTCAAGTAAATGACAGAGTACATCAGCTCTATTTCCCCTAACACGAAACTTGCAAGAAGTACAAGGACATATGATTTTTCCATTCACAGATGTATGTGAAAAAGCAAAGTCCAAAAATTGTACTACTCCATCTGAAAATTCTCTTGATTTATTTGACTTCTCAATCTAACTCTTGTCAATCATGATTTGTTATATCTAATTTCATATTTAAAACAGGTCAATGATATGAATATGCAAAAGAAGGCAAGAGAAACTCAATAAGGCCAACAAAGTTGACAGTAAATGGTAGCATAAAATCCTATAATTAATTTCAGAATGATTGAAATAAACACAAAATGAAATGATAAAGACTGTCAAATACATGATTTCTATAAGATTCTATGATGAAAAAGAAATGTGCATAACCCTCCCTATTATCTAATTCAAAAATTCAAAATTTAGGTTAAGGTTGTTATATAATAAAATATTATTCTATGACAAATTTTCACTTTAATGAGATAAAATAGTTTTAACAATTATTTATCATACTTCCAGTTACTTAGTAACGTTAAGAGTCAATATCTCAACCTGGCAAATACTCTGATAAAATAATAATTATTTATTAATATTTTATCATACATCAATGAATTTTTATGTTAATTACATTTTGCAATAATGTAGAACTGTTCAAGGTATTCACAATTACCCTCTCCAATCATCCCAGAATCTCACAGAAAAGAAGGAAAAAAATAGCACTTCTTTTACAAATCTAGGCATCTAGCTAAATTAAATATAGAGATATAATTAAAGTAATAATCTCTCTGTCCATCACTCAAAAAAAAAAATCTCCATCTATATAGGAGTTAGTTCCATAAGAAAAGTTTACCCATAGCGTTCAAAGAGAGAAACTAGCTTATCTTCAGAAACAGAGAATTAACCATAGCTTCTTCTGTTTATACATTACTGTACTGATTTTCTTTTATAAACACAAAAGAAACAAATTACAAGGAAGGAAGGAAGCAAACCTGGAAACTAACTGGAAGTTAAGAAGTTAACAATAGTCCAGCAAAAACAAAATAAAACACCAGACAAGAACCAGAGTTTTGGACTATATTTTTTTACAGCTATTCTCAGTCTTGATTTGGTGTTTTAATTTTCTTAGGCACAGAGAGACCTGGAAAGGGGGAGAAACTGTCAAGAAAATACTTAATGGGGGTGGAAGCCTCTCACTTGAGCTCATCAAGGACACTACCATATTCTTCCATAAAGCTAAGCTTATCTCAGCTTATGGTAAGTTTCTCTTATCCCAATGTTGACTAGAAGAAAATTTATTGACTAATTTTATAATGGCCAAAACTTAACGTATATAATGGTTTTACTTATTATTATTAGGCTGGAGAACATTAACCCAACAAAAGAACAAACAACCCAACAACTATAGATCTGATTAAAGAATGTGTGCTTCTGTTTTTCTTAAAATTCTGAGTTTTTGATTATGAAAAGCTCAAAAGCCTCACATTTTTCTCCTTTTTATTTTTATTTTATGTATACTCAACACAATATACCAAATAACAATAATTTACTATGTATGAAAGGCCACTGAAATTTGACCTTCTTAAATTTCTCTACATCCTCTTGTACCATTTGTATAACATATGGAAATTCAGTGGTCTTTTCTTACTGTCTATAATCTGTTTAATTTATCAAAGGGATGACAGAGACATGCTCTTCACTGACATTCCTGACCCTCTATGAACCAATGCATGAAACCACCAGCCAGCCCCTTCAAATATTTGATGAAATTATCATGCTAAATAAGAAATGTGCATAACCCTCCCTAATAATTTTAGGACATTTACATTAGTCAATAAGCAATAAGCAATAGGTTCTACACCCACCAGCAACGTTTGGGTATTAATTTTAAGACATTTACATTAGTCAATAAGCAATAAGCAATAGGCAACAGAGATTAATAAGTTGGAATATGAACATTCATAAGAATAGGGCATAGATAAAAACTACTGCTATTCCCCTTAGATATTATAACTTCTTACTAAATTTACTAGTTGCCAATTTTACCATACAGATACTACAATAGTTTAAAGCAAGGATCCCCCTGATTATCAAGATTTTTCAATCAAATTTTATTCAATGAAAATGAGGTGCAGCATCACCCTTGATGAACTAATATAACAAATGGTTATACACAAAATGCAAAATCAACAAATATTGAGATTAAAACTTAACCAAAAGGACCATTGACATTCAAAACAAAAGTCAGATTGTGAATCTGGGAGAAATTCCTACTGCTGCGGTATATTTCTAATAGTTGTTTAATAACATATACAATCCAGATATTCACATAGCACATTGGCAAAGGGTTAGTTAATCACTCAAAAAGGAAACAACATTGCACATTAATACCTTGATGGCAGCAGCAACGGCTTCACCTATGAGGCCAGCAACGACAGCTTCGTCGTTGATGACGCAGACGAACAGAGCACCAACACAAGATTTCACAATATTCAAGCCATGGGCATCAACGCAAGATTCAAACAGAGGAGGAGAAAACCAGAGAGGATTTGCGATTTGGGAATGAGATTTTGGGTTTGAAAGAAAAAAGACAGAGATGAGAAAAGGAGGGGAGAGAGGAGCTGCAAGTGGGATGAGGTGGAAAAAAAACGAGGGAGATGAAAAAAGGGATAGGCGCGAGCGCGGAAGGCTTAGGTGCGCAGATATGTTTAATGGTTTAGCTACGGTTGTTGAAACCATAGGAAAAAAACCGTGGCTAAACAGCATTTTTTTTGTAGTGAATAGATCAGGTGAACTATCAAAGACTTATGACTAAGTATATTATTGACTAACTTAAACCTAACTTATTTGGCAAATAAGGTGGTGTTTAATATATACTTTTTAAAAGAGAATATACAGTATACCATTTGATTAAAATTATTGATTTAATCATAAAAATATCAATGACTTAGATCAAGTATAAGAAATTTGCAAAACAAGTTTTTTTTTAGTTTTATATATATTTTTACATACTATTATTATCACCACTGTCATCGGTTGGCAGACCACTGTAAATTGCTTGTCAGTCACCGTACGCCGTTGGTCAGCAACCGTCCGCCACCACCGATCATCTTTAGTTTTTTTTAGATTGTATAACTGTATAAATATTATCTGTTAAAATTTATAAAATTTTTCAGCAATCACAGTTATAGTTTTAGGAAAAAAACAATATTTTAAAAAAATATTATCGTGTGTAAATATTATCAACTTAACATTAGTAATATTTTTTTATTAGTTAAAATATGATGATATTATCGCTTAAAAATATATATTTTTTAAAAACCTCTTACACACTCATACGAGAAAATTATATTATTGTATATAAATATTATCAATTAAAATTTATAAAATTTTTAGTATACATAATTATTTATAAAAAATATAAAAATTGATATAATTTTAATCGATATTTTATTTATATAATTATATAATTTTAAAAACGTGAATAATATTTAGTCAGAGGCGACCAACAAGAAATGGTGACAGTGACTAACAATTGCCGCTAAAGGTAGTTTGTAAAAGAAAAAAAAAGTAGACTAAAACAAAAAATAATTTACTATTACAAATAAATTCAAAATATATGGTTCACCCAAAAATAAGAGGGTGCACCGTAACATTCACCTACCAAACAAATTGTACCTAAGTTTAGAATATCATCATAATTCGAAAGTAGGTATTGTGAAATTATTAAGTGTTAGATATTATGTAGTTCAGCTAAAAAAAATAGGGTAAATTACAAATAGGCCCTATTTTTTCAGCCATTCTCACTGTTCATATATAAAAGTTTAATTTGTGATATATAACCCTTCATCTTTGGTTGAATTTGAAAACATTAATTTTCTATTAAAGATGACGATTTTTGTTACGCGTGCCTTCCACGTATCTTTAGTTTTCTACCATTTCCTCACATATATTTATCATTAAAAAACAATGGCCCATTTGTATTATTTAACTAGGGTCCTACTATTATTAAGGAGAAAATTTAAGCAAAGTTATTTAGGTATTTATAGTATTGTTCTTTAATAAAAATATAATATATATTTAATTTTTTAATAAAAATATAATATATGTCTTAAGTTTTAATAATTTAATTATTATTTTTTAAATTTTCATTAATAAATTATAAAAAATATACACATATTATATTTTTATTAAAAAATAACACTACAAATACTTAAGAAATTTTACTTAAGTTTTCTCCTATTATTAAACCCCACGTGGCTTTAGTGTAACATCCTACTATTTGCAAATCTGAAGCCACTAATATTATTCAACCAGGGTCCTATTTGTATGTGACTTCTCTTAGGAAAAAAACAAGCCATGCCTGAGAATATACAGTCTGGCAACATTAGAAGGTTCAATTTAGGAAACAATTTAATCTTGGGTAAGAGGCCATGCATGAGAATATCAGGGAAAGAAAAAAGAAAAAAGTCATGCCTGAGAATATACAATCTAGCAACAATTTAAATGTAGGAAAGCTATGCAACCTTGGTAAGGAGACAATATGTAAAGAATCATCTTCAACTCTCCATATATATAATTCCTCTAGCTGTGTACACTTTCTTATCACTTCATAGTGTTGTTCTTCTTAATGCGACAGATGTATATGTCGAGTAGTCTTAATTTCTTACAACTTAAAGAATGTAGGCAAGTTGAGCATGTCCACTGTGTATATTAACCACCCTTATTCTTAATAAACACTAAATCAAATATGTACTTACCAATTTAAGTCAAGCAATTCATGTATCATTTAGTTTTTGAGGGCAATAATAAGTAAGAAACTTTTTGTTATGAGTTCTGGGAATGAGAGAGAAGTGAAAGAAAGAAGAAAGAAGATGTTTGAAGTGTGGGTTGGAAGTAATGGAGGTGTCACGTGAGCCACACATGAGGATTGGGTGTTAAAACTTACAGCAGCTAACTTATTTCACTTTGATTTGAACTTTATAGGGGTTATTGTTATAAAATCAATCTTGATTTTCTTAGCACATTTTTTTTTCATTATTTTTTATATTATTTTTTATATTATTGATTATATTATTTTATTATTATTATTTTTATTTAATTACAATAATTAAAAAGTGTATTAAAAATGATGTGAGAACATTATTTTCTTTATAAAATAAAGTTTGTGTATAAAATGTAAAAATGAACGTAATTACTGGATGGTAATATGTAATTTCTCAAAAAAAAAAAATACATTAAGTATTGGAGGTTAAGTATTTAGTATCCAATATAATTACATCGGTCAAATAATACAAAAATCAAGACAAAAAAATAAGTAATTAAGATAAAGTTAAATTACATAGTAAGTCTCTATAGTATCATTGAATTTTTCATTAGATCTTTATAGCTTAAATTTTTTTAACCTAGTCTTTATAATTCTAAAAATTTTATAACTAAGTTAAATCTCTAGAAGTTAACGCCGTTTGAACTTGATTAAATGCTGTTGATGTGACATTTCACTAATGACAAGAATGTTTGATGTGGCAATTATTTATAATTGTGTCTAAATCATCAACCATCTCACACGTGAAAGCCATGTGAGTTACCCATGATTAGAACCATCTCACACATGAAAGTCATGTGAGTTACCCATGATTGAGGTGTTACCCATCTAACCCATTCGGACCACCATTGTTTCGGGTCATTTTCATTCATGATAATTTTGATCAAGATTTTACTACCAAATTTCAACTTATTTAACTAAATATAGTGTTATTTTTTATTAGCCATTTACCATTTTCGTATTCAGATTATTTTTAATTTTGTGTTTATTTTTATTGGCCCAACCCATCCCATCTGTCGGGCTATTCGGGCTGGTCCATCGGACTTGGCCCATTTTAACACCCCTATCCATGATTTTCATCTATCGTATTCCTTAACCCGTTTCCACTTCTGATACTCTCTTCCCTTCAACGTCAATTGCACTTTTCACATTACACATTACAATTCGTAAAACTTTGCTCTGATCGCAAAGTTGTATCTTTTTTATATTTTCTAATTCGTCAGCTTAAATACAATTTCTTATTTTTGGAACCAAGTTACTTGTGGCTTCTATTACATTAGAATTACTTGATGGTAAAAGATATGTAACTGACATCTGTTAATTAAGTGTTGAAGACATCTGTTAATTAAGTGTGCACTTTTGAACGGTTGCCATAGGAGAGCAAAAATGCCTTAAAAGCAAGAAGGAGCTTTCAGATATGAAAGCATTTAGAAGAAATAAAAATAGTTTGGGACAAATACATTGCTTTTCAGAATCAGTTTGATGGAAATTCACTTTCTCAAGCATCTTTCTTAACACCATGTAACTTGACAAAAATGGGACTCGGTGATAAATGAAGAAGAAAAAGGAAAAACATAAAAAAACTTTCTTATATTATATGTAATGTATACTTTAATCATGTTACTTTAAAAATATATAAAATAAACCTATTACTTTACGAATTATGTACGGTACTACAAAATAGTAATAAACGTTAATTTTTGGATAAAATGAGGACATACAATGCATGTGCACGTCTCAAACTTTGAGTACCAAATACCGTCTTCTTCTTTCTCTCGTCCAATTTCTACTGAAGGTAATTTTGGGATGAAAGGTTGAAAAATTGAGAGTTCCAATTTTCGCTGTCCAATATCAGGATTTAGGATTTGAAAATCTCAATTCTTAGATAAAAATAATAATGATTTGATTCAGTTGTAAAAGTTGGAGTTCAAATGAATTTTGCACTGGTGTATTTTCAAACTAGTATTTTTCGAACTGATAAGAACACATAAAACATAAGTTTCAATATTTCAATGATGTTGGGTTTGTCCTGTTTTGGGTTGTTTGAATATTCTGGATTAAAATCGCACACAAACCAAGGATGAAGGGGTTGCATAACTGTGGAGCTTGACCATCCGCCATTAAATGACAGATCTGCCTCTCTTGGGTCGCTACAAATTGTCATGAAAGCGACATGTTTTTTCACTCGAACCATCGTTGGCTTCCTC
Source organism: Ormosia semicastrata (assembly GCA_029884595.1). Classification (NCBI taxonomy): domain Eukaryota; kingdom Viridiplantae; phylum Streptophyta; class Magnoliopsida; order Fabales; family Fabaceae; genus Ormosia; species Ormosia semicastrata. The sequence goes on from JAQQTO010000037.1 coordinate 15,799,062, forward strand.
TATTCTTGTTGCTGGTTCGTTTTCGCATAAAATCTGACAAGATTGATGGTTGTTTCGGTGACTGCAATCGAAATCCACAAGATGTTTCCTCCATAGTTGCGTTGCAATGTCGTGAAGAATAAGAAAGAACTCGTCTCCTTAGTTGTGCGCTACAGATCGCGATGAAAGTTTCTATTAGATCTGCACATGTTTTTCGGTGATGATAGTGATATTGTTCAATGTTGCTCAAACAGTTCAATTATGAAATTTTAGGATTTATAATTGGGTAAGAGGAAGAAGAAGACTGTGTTTGGTACTCAAAGCTTGAGACATGCACATGCACATTATCATCTAAAAATTTATGTTACCATTTTGTAGTACCATGCACAATTCATAAAGTAATGAGTCTATTTTGTACATTTTTAAAGTAACATGACCAAAGTGCATATTGCATATAGTATAAGAGAGTTTTTTAAAAATTTTCCTAAGAAAAAGGAAAAAAGGAAAAAAGAAAAAAATGAAAACAAGGCGAGGAATGAAAATTGAGAATGGGGCTAGGTAAAATTGAAAAAAAAAATGATAAACTTTTATTTCTACAATCCTGATAATCTTACTCATTTTCAATCACACTATTTTTCACATCACATAAAGTTAGTTAATGAAATACAAATTCGTGGTTAATGACGTATAAAAAAGATAATTAATGAGTATATAAAAAGTTAGCTAATGAAAAATAAAAAAGTGGTTAATGACGTATATAAGTTGGTTAACAGAGTCAGACTGAAAGAGTTACATATTTGTACATATCCATTAACCAATAATTTATACTTTATTAATTAACTTTTATGTAGTATTAAAAAAGATGTGTATACTATTTGAGGTAATGTGATTATTATTCATATAAAAATATATAACTCTTTTAACTTGATTTCGTTAATTAACTTATATACGTTATTAAGTAATTTTTTATTTTTTATTAACTAATATTTTACATATTTATTAACTAATTTCTATACCTTATTAATTATAAATTTATATTTTATTAATTAATTTTATGTGATATAAAATATGATATAGTTGAAAATGAGTAAAGCTGTCGGGGGATGATACGAGAAATATGATCTTCATCTTTTGTCTTTACATCTGCTTTGGAGGATATTTTTTTCTCTGTCCCTCAAAAGAAAATTTCTCTAATTCAGGTTTTCAAATGAACGGTCTCAACCAATATCTCCAATGGAGATTTTGCCATCCCTAGGCAAATGCACTTGCTTAGGACTTTGACAAGTGCATACTCTGTGCAGTTTGCGGTGAGCGTATCGGGACGTTCTTCACATAGCTTCACAGTTATACATGGACTCCGGTGCCATCTTTTTCCAATTACACTAAAATAAACCAACCAACCAATAAAAGAGAAGAAAGAGAAGAAAAGTAGAAAACTATGGTTTATCTCGCCGGAGACAGCACAGTCGTTGGAATCAATCACCGGAGGCCAATTTCTTTGATATCAATTATACCAAACAACACCATTTCAATTCGCTACGTCGTCGTATTTCTGGGTCGGAGTTGCAGAGAACACGGCTTCAGCAGCGCCTCTGAACCAGCTTGGACAGATTTTCCGGTGGAGAACGCGTACGAGCTGTTAGGAGTGTCGGAGAGCAGCTCATTTGCTGAGATCAAGGTGTCGTTTCACAAATTGGCCAAAGAAACTCATCCGGACCTTGCTGAGTCAAGGAACGATTCCACCGCGTCTCGACGATTCGTGCAAATCCTGGCCGCCTACGAGGTGGGTGCCAATCACGTGTAAGTTTAGGATTATAGTTGTTGATGACTATAGCCTCAGAGTCAGAGGTGTGGGGAAAATTTTATTCTTGAGCAAAATTTATGAGATAGCTTAAATTTGAGCTTGAATGGAAACAATTAAGCAAATCAACGAAGTTTGGTTCATAGAAGAATGCTTTCAAATTATGTTTAGGGGATATATTATTTCCTGTACGGTTGTATTTAGGGGACTGAATATTCTGAGTAAAAAAAATTATATCGAAGTTGATAATTAAATGGCTGTAAATTTGCGAAATAGCTTGCTCATAATAACCTTTTTATAGCCTATTTTGTTACTCCATTGGGTAACGTGTTTAGTTAGTTCTTTATCACAGAAAGATTGTCAAATTGGAACAATGAGTTCGAAGATGCTCAGCTGGATAGTAATATCAATTATGTGAACGAAAGGATGAAAAACCAGATATGAAGTTGCTTAGTGGCTGTCTATTTGATCTTTGATAGTTTGTAATGCCCAAAGTTTGAATGTATAGCATTATTCTCATAAATCTGATCTGCCATTCTGGTGTTCATCTTACTGCATTGACTTTTGGTCCTGATTGTGTTGGTGGCTCGATAGGAAAATGTATCAAGTTAGTAGTGGGACAAAGTTATATGTGGAAGTTTTTCACTTTTGGATATGCTGTACATGATCTTATACATATTTCATGGCTTTTGTGTTTTCTGCTGATTTTATTGGCTATATTCATCCTATTAGCAAGATAACCACCTACTTCATGACTTCAACTGCTGGAAATCTTGCAGACCATGATATGGCTTCTATGTGGGTAACTACAATGGGGTTTTTCCTTGGTTCACAGGGAATATTGAATTAACAGAATAATCCGTGATGCATTGCAGATTCTTTCAGATCCTCGGAAGAGAGCTCATTATGACATGTACCTGTTGTCTCAGAAAAAGCTTATGCAGAAGCATTCTGGACAGGGTGCGAAATTGCACATTTATAAATCACATGCTACTACGTTCAAGGAGATGGAAGTTGTTGAATGGTTAAAGTGGTACAGATTAGCTATAAATGATATTTTGTCAGAGAAGAAGGTGGTGGTTGGAACAGGCTATTTTGATGTACTTGAGAGAGATTTTTATTCAGCTATTCATGCAGCATACTATGGTCCTGAAATTGATTCTATGCCTATGGAGCTTCTTCCTGGCTGCTTTGAGGCTGAGGAAAGGTCCTCTTATGAAACTCCTGAAGTTTTGCACTTGGTTTCAGGTCGTGATCTTTTTGGAATGGTTTGCCTAGTCAACAAGACTCCAGAGATATCATCTACCAATAATGAAAAGTTAACTTCTTTCAGATCCTTCCATTCAGGCCTGTGCCAATCTACAACAAATGTGAACATCCACAGGAATGCAGAAAGGCCAGATGATTTTGGAACTCATCAAGCTCACGCCTCTAAAATTTCAAGCAATGTATCAGATGCATATAGAGATCTAGAATTGCATGTCTCTGGAAGAGTGGTTGCTACAGCATCCAGGGTCCTACCTAGATGCCATTCTGGTGGGATGCAGAAAGAAGATGCTGAAGATCACATTCACGTGTTCCTTAATTCAGACGAAGATCACAAACATATCAGCACTGGCTTTTCGAAAAACTACTTTGCAAATAGTGCAGTTGGAAGCAGAATTGATTTGGGAACCATATCTGGACTTGGGAGCAGTCCTGATGAAGGTTGTTGCTATGTCTACAACAGCAGTGGTGCAAAGACCCATGCGATTATGAAACATAGAACATTGATGGTATGTAAAATTGCTTTCCCATGGTCTTGTTTGTTTAATACTTAGAACTTAAAAGGGGTTTTTACTTTTACACAAGTACTAAGTCATGTTCGTTTCCATTTTTCATATTTTTAAATATGTGAAGAAACATGGTCTGAGTTTCAAGATCTTGCTAGAAATTCAGTGCTATGAATAACTTGGTATAGCTAGATACTTGTAATTGTGTAATGTTATTTATGATAAAATTTTCAGGTGAAGCATATGCACTGGTATCAAGTGGGTGAGGAAGTTTCAGTTTGTGAGTGTAGATGCACTAGAGCACGTTTACCACCAAGCAAGTAAACCTCTGGCATCTCTCTATAATCTTATTGATGTTTGAGTTAGCACAATGAAATCTTTTTCTGCATCTCTTTCGTGTTCATTAATGCATATGCTCCGATGCTGTTTGCTTTCTTATTGTTATAAGTTTTGTTGGAGAAAAGGATTTTTTTGTGAACATCATAATCTTTCCTAGTAAATAAGTGAACATATCCTGTGTTGATGTCTTTCTTTTTTAGAACATGCTGTGATCTTATCATGCATACCAATCTTCTCATTCCATGTTTGCTGGTTTGTTTTTTCAAGTGTTGATGTTATTGGCTAATGAATTGTTCTATAATACTGTTAACTTTCAGAAATTTTCTTGAAAGCTTAAAGCAATTTGGTCATTTGGATTAATTTAGTTATGTCATTTTAAATTTTCAATGATCTGGCAAATGGTGTTGCTATGCCTTCTCAGGTGAAAGAACCAATAATTGATGAAGTAATATTATAGATTTATTGTTCAGAACTTTTTTGTCTGTACTCTGTTGCTCTTCTAACAGCCAAAATAATTAATTCTGTATTCTCAGGTTTATGAGCATTTTTTATGACACTGCAACTTTTTATTTATGAAGATCATCTGCTGCTCTATCATTACTGCTTGTAAAACTTTTTAAATTATTTTAACCCCTTAATTATACAGATTTTGGCTATTTGAGCCTCGTTGTGGCTTCCATGACATAGGGGGTTGGTATGTTGAAACGTACGGTAAAGATAAGAAGGGTCGTACGATACCATCACAAAGGTTCTGGGATGGCTTGGATTATAGTGAGCAAGCTGACAGGTAAGTTAAGACCATAAGTGATATTTCTTGTCTACTTTTAACTTTGTGAAGAACTACTCAACGGAATCAACTGAAATTTTTCTTTAAAAAATGTATGGATCTCGGGGAAACATTGTAATGTTCCCAGGAATAAAAATTTGAAATCTGTATCTTGGAATTTGCATTTCATCAGTATTTTGTTTAATTTTCTTGAAAACTTTGAAGTTTGTTTGACATGCTTTCGAGTTAACTAGCATTTTGGCTTGGTAAACTGCGCACTATCGCATTTCATATATTTCTTAGTATAATTATCTGATTGGTTATTGATGGTTAAAGTTGTTCAGAATCATAACCTGCTATAATACAACTTCACCTTAGCTCTGTTTACTGAGTTTATTATCTGAATTTTGTTGACTATTTTGGCCTGTCAGTGGGAATAAAATATCTCATCTTTGTTAACCACAGTTTGTTTCAACTTAGACGTTTATACGTGGTAGAAGCTAATCAATATTTTAGAAATTATGTACCAAGTACTTGCCTATGGAGTATACTGACTGTCTCAGTTCTACAATCTGCAGAAGACTTCATCCAGCAATGTATCTGTTTGCTCTTGCATATCGGACACTTGATCTTGAATATGCCAAAGCAAGCAAGAATACATTTAGGAACACTGTTGGAGCACAAATATTCAAAATTCTTCACTGGTGCAGGAAACTTGTTTAATAGGTATATCCATTGGGCTTATGAAACTGTCAACGAATTTATTCCGTGTCATTGCTAGCCCAGTTTGGACAGAACAATGGATTCTTTACCGATCTCTATCTAGTGATTTTAGAAGATTTCCCTGTCAATATACAATTACACAATGACTCCAAGGGGTGCTCTTCAAGTACTGAAAGGAAAACTCGTTAGAAGCCTCTGTTAGTTTTGTTCACTTGGCTACAGAAAATTCAATTTTTGATCTACCTGGTGCTAGATATGTTGGCCAAATACCGAATTCACTAGGTCGGTGCTGCTTTAATGTTTGAGGAACCATTATCATGCCTGAGCTGATTTGCACTGACATTTGTCAAAAATGTTCTCTGGTGCTAATTGTCTCAGAATTGGGCTGCAACCAGAATCTTTATGAATATAAATCTCTGGATGTCTATATTTAGAACATACCTTTGCAGTTGCCTATCTGTCACTGAAACAAAATTCTTTATTTCGGTCAGTATTATGGAAGCTAGTTGTTTCTCTGATCAAGGAATTTCATCCCCTTACCGGAATGGTCATAGAGCTGAACACTTTGCTGCAATCTTGTTGGCTACCATAACTCATGGTATATTGAATACAATCTTCTCCTGCTTGCGTAGACTTGTCCCCATACGCATGCAGAACATTCACGTGCCTACACGTGTATCTGTCTATATATTTAAGCCTGTTTTTCTTGTTCACATTTTTACTCTTACGTCTTAAATTAGGTATCCATGTTGTCTTTCCCTCTGAATGTATATGCTACCAGAAATATGACGTGTAGTACCATATGATAACGTTATTGCTCACTGTTATCTTATCTTATGTTTCTTAACTATCTATTCAGGTTTTGTTTGCTTTTGCTTTGAACGCCTTAAATGGTTTTCTTAACTAATAGAATAAAACTTTGGGCCATGGAGTCACTACAAATCATAAACAGCTTTAACTAATTGAAATTGATTACATATGCCTCTTTTGTCCATTACTTGAGCAGATCCTCCCATTTGCAGTACTGGCCTCCTGCTAATGCTCGATAAAACCTATCCCTGCAATAGACTGGTCTTCCATCAGCAGCCTCAGCAGCAGCAGCTGCTAGATCGTCATCAGATATCACCTCTACAGGCAATTTAAGCAACTCCTCCTTTCTACAACATGCATTAAAAAATTGCAATGACATGGTGGAAATAATCTGGAAGATGGTGCAGGATCTTTATGTCTTTCCTTACCTTAGGTTGAACTTTGTGTTAACCTTGGGAGCTTGAACTGTTGATTTATTTTCTTGTGTGGCAAAGGTGGTTTGAAGAAAATTCTCCACTGGTGTAGCAAAGATAAATAGCATAACTCCGGTGACAAGTAATGCTCCTGTCCCGACTAGGGTTTGCTTCAGCAGTTTAACAACTGGTTTAACCTGGAGACATGGAATATATGTTAATCATGCTGCAAGAAATCAAGTTTAACATATTTCTCTTCTAGCCTGCATCCAAAAATTTTCTGCATGATGAACTGATGCAATGCTGTGATACTGTGTGCAATGTCCGGTACCTTGTAAGAGCCCAACAATCTATCACGAGCTAGGATCTGCAAAGAAAGCTAGGTTTTTCAGTTTATAGTGCCCGAAATGAGAGAAATGAAGCATGTCACTGGTTTCTTTAGTATTTATCACTTATTATATTTGTGAGGGCATTTTAGCTACACTTTATATCATAATATCCTTCATATTCACTAATTTTGAACAGACTGCTTGTTGCTTAATCAAGAGTTATCTCTTACAATTTGAAAGGCAACAACGGTGGCTAACCTATTAGTTGTTTGCCTTTAGGCTGTCTCATCTGATCCCACTCTAAATTTTAGCCTTTACCAATGGCCTTATCTTTTGTTAAAAAAGGCCAGTGGTTAATTTTGTCCAAGTACCAATTGACAAATTGCAAGCAACATCTAAAATTGGTTAATTTTCGATTCATTAAGGCATAACTTATTGATCAATATCCCGCTGTTAATGGAGCCATAAATTTGTCAGTTTGCAATATAATGTTTCTTATGCACCACTGAATCTGCCACCTTGAACATGATTTTACGCTAGTGTTTAGTCTTCAGAGGTATTTTTGTTCTGTTCTCTGTAGGTAAAGGAAGAATGTGTAGAACAGGCTAACCTCGGGCGGCTTGACCCACATCTGTCCGTCATACCATCCACTTTCTTCATAAGGAATGACCGCTGATAGTAGTCTATCACCAACATAACTCCACCCCTGCATTGTAATTCAATTGTCTTGACTGCAACAGTTACTTAAGTGTGAAGGTGCAGCCACTTAATCATCGGGCATAGTTAGTGTGATCGATGAACAGATTACCTTTAGTTGAAAAACTTGTTATATTACAAAGACAACGACATAAACAACTTGCATGTAGGGATGGCATCCGCGCGGAGTGGGGATGGAGAGTACCTCTCTGCTCTCCTTCTTCACCTCTCTAATTTTCTCTCGTCTCCATCCCCAATATCTGTCCCCGTTTGGCACGGAGAGGCAAGGACTTGTGAGTACCCCGATATTATTTTAAAAATTCAGAAAAAAAATATATATATATATATATATATATATATATATAAAATTGTAAATAATTTTAATTTAAGTCAATAATATCAATAAATTAAAACAATAAATTATTACGAAGTGGCTATGCTTTTATTTTTTTAATTTTAAATTAATATAAAAATAATATAAATAAAAATTACTAAAAAATATAGTAGTAATATATATATAATATAATTAATAATAATAATTTAATAAATTTTCAAAAATAGAAATTCCACGAGACAAGGAATACGATTCTTATCCTCATCTCCACATCTGTCTCGAGAGAATTTTTATTACCATCTCTGTAGACTCAAAGTCTCCAAATTTGAGTCCTTAAATAAGAAAGTTACTGCAAATATCTTCAAATGTAAGGAGATTTTGTCATCCTTACATGCATGACTACAAAAGATAATTCCGACTGAGTTAAACTTTCAATCCTTGTGCTGCAAATGCAATACGGTGTTGAATTCATGATGCCCTACAGCAGGATAAATGTGTTTTGAATTCTCTGCCTTACTTACCCCGTGCACCCCACCCCAGTCCCCAGTAATGAAATGATTGTGGCATGAAGAACAAAAAGAGGATAAGAACGCACCAGATAAATCCTCAAGACAATCAAGGACACAATGAAGAGTGTTCCTGTTCCAGCAGCTAGTATAAATCTTAGAGGCTCCTGCAAGGTTGTGAACATTTACGCAGGCAGAAGAAAATTTTATGTGCCGCTTAATGTATGTTTTGTTTGTGTGTGCAACTCGCATGTACTCGTGTGCATCAAAATTCTGGTTGATTACTGGATTTGATGTCTCAATAATTATGAAGGTATAATTTTTGCTTCTTCCTTACTCTAGAAGGATTAAAGCTTGCAGCTGCAATTGGTACTCCAAGAACTGTGAGCACTACCAACCAGAGGCCTCCAAGGCGAAGGAATAAGGATCCCGGACCCAGTTCACCCCATGAATACAGGATTCCATTCTTCAGAGAGGAGTACTCATTCACCTATATTACACAGTGAGGGTGTCGGGGTCAGCATAAATTAAAAAATGAAAACAGTTTTAGTGGAACAGGTAAGATAACTAATAATCCATTTTAATCCCTTGTCATGAACCCTTCCAGTTTATATATGTGCGTGTGCAGGGATATGTGACTACTCACTATCTGGCATGTAGTTTCAGATGGCAAGGTTCAGCCATTAAATTCATACACTAATATTACACCATGTAATATCATGTTGATTACCATTACCAGGTCATCCAAAGAAAACAATTATTGCCACAATTGCATAGTTAGGTTTTTTACACATACCGGCCTCTGCTCAAAAGGGACCTCAATTTCCAACCCAGGATCCCAGCTACGTCCTGAAGACCCGCTTGTTTCCCCATCCATCTCATCTTTTATGGCCTTGACCTTGATGGAAATTCGTTGAGAAAATTTTGAAGCTTTGCGATTATGGATGATCAATGAACCATAACTGCTTCCTGGTCTGGCTTGTCTTGCACTTGGAATTACAGAGCAGTAGACATTTAGTCTAAGCATTTACTTGTTGAATTTAAGCTATCACCAACGCGGCAGGGTTGTTTCCTGGTTTTAATTCTCGGTTCAATTCTTGGCTTGGAGGAGGAAGAGGAGGGAGATGATATTATGCTCACTGATTAATACTAGCAATGGGTTTTATGTGTTCATGTCAGGGACCACATATTATTTACGTGGAGGAGGACTACAAGTAAATTACTTTGTGCATTTTCCAGATTTTCATAGGAGAGAGAGACCCTGCGGCTCTGCCCTACCTCTTCGTTTATGTGGACAAGCTTCTCGTCCACGTGGGCTTCTTATGCACCGTCCATCTGATGCGGTTAAGGTCTTTAGGACTCAGATTATCTTGAACCAAATGTATTTGGTGCTTTTATATTTTTGTGGTTTGAGAAAGGCAAAGGGATCTGTTGCTGGAGCAACGTGGCGGCTGTTCCCTTGCACGCAAATTGGAACGCTGTTCCTGTTGCCTGCACGCAGTGGGAACGAGCTTGATCAATTAGCAAAGCAACAACAAATCCATTTTCACTTTCAATCGTAGCTTGTCCAAAGTGATCCATTATGAATCTTTTTTCTTTCAATTAGCAAAGCAACAACAAAGTCCTTCACGAGCTGCACCAAAGTGTGGAGTAACCACTCCATGCATGAATTACAACCATAGAAATAATAATGATAATCACAACCATAATAAGATCATGAATTACTCAAGAATTGCTAAATGCTACGAAAACATTTCTACAAAATCATTTACAAATGAAGATGTAGTTGATTACGAAAACATTTCTACAAAATCATTTACGAATGAAGAGGTAGTTTATTATTTACAAAAGTCATGGGCCTGTGTTTACAATATTACTGTATTTTTAAAAATGTCACTATTATTTTCAATATTGCCACACAATTCGTAATGATTACGTGAAACTTTGTTCATGTTTTATAGCATTGTTCATAATTCAATTGGCATATGTTTATGGCGTTATTGGTGACGATAAATTCTGTGGCAGAAAAAATAGCAGCAATGATGATTTGAGTACTTTTGCTCGAAAACAACTTTAGTATTTAACTAAGCTTTAAAAGATAATTTTTTCCCAAGTAAAAGAGAAAAATATTTTTTTTATCATTTCCGCATTTGTAAAAATTTATCCATTTTAAACCAAATTTTCTAATTCTACTAAATTTGATTATTCTATTAAACTATATATATATATATATATTAAATAAATTTTTATTTATTATTTAACACCTTAAGTAACAGTTTTTAGAATAACTGAAATTAAAATTAATATTTATAACTGTTAGGTAAACTGCTTAATGAGTCATTTAATATATATAAAGAAAGTTAAACGAACTGAAAAAGTCAAACTTCTAGAAAAGATAATTGTAAAGAAAGTTTTCAACTCCAAAGTTATAATTGTGGCTAAGGGATTAGTTTCATAATAACGATCTCGAAAATTCTCTAGTGAAAGATAAAAAAAAAAAAAACATATGTGAAAGGGGATTTAATTTTAATATGTTTTTTTACTGAGATTTAATTTTAATTTAATAATTCTAAATCATAGAATAGAAAATTCTTACCTTAATAACAAGGAATATAATTTTAATAGAGAAAAAGATATTGACCATTGACTTTATTTATTAATTTAATATAATTTATAATATTTTAATATTTTCTAATCATAGTAGGATTTATTAAGAGTCGGGAGTTTGTTAAGTATATATTTTTTTCTTTATGCCTCGTACACTATCTTGACCTCCAAGACAAAAATATATGTCCGTTTCTATTTTGGTTCAATAGAATTAATTTCTTTTATTTTTTTTATAAACAGTAGAGTAAAAGCTCAAACAATAAACTAAGAAACACAAATAAGTTGGAATGAAGTTAAACTATTATCAACAACAATAGTTAGCTAAAGAAAATTAGGGAAAAGATTTAAAAAAGTGAATATCATAAGGGAGTTTATGATCTCTTATAACAAAAATATCAGCACAATTATTGCCTTCTCAATAGAAATGACAAATCTTAACTTGCCACTCTTTTTTGAAAAAGTCCTGAACTCTTTGGAAAAGAACGTAATAAGGATGCTAAGGTTGACATCCATTCTCTACTAATTGGACGACATAATGAGAATCCACCTCTAAAATAACCTTTTGAAATTCAAGTTCAAAAGCTGTCTTCAAACCTAGATAAATGTCCTAAAGTTCCGCTATTGTTATAGAATAACTACCCAAGTTGGCAGCAAATGCTCCAAGAAAACCTTGGTCATTTCTAAGAACACCACCACAAGCCACAGAGGAAGAGTCGGAGAGAAAAAATCCATCAACATTGATCTTGGTTCATCCTTCAGAAAGAGGATTTCAAGATATATCTATCATCCTGTAATTAGTCACAATTCATTTAGCTCCAGTAGAAGCACTTAGAGCATTACTATAATCCGTTGTGACCCCAATAATTTGCTTAAAAAGATTATCAGCACTAAATCCACTCATTGAAAGATATAATTATTTCTCCTATACCAAATAAGAGAGCAACTAGTAGCATAAACCAAACCCTATCTCGTAGACGCCAAGTCCAAGTACTGAGATAAATTCAAAGTCACTCAATCACAAAGAGATGCATTTAAAAAGCTAAAATGATGCTCAGGAAGACGAAGCTTCTGCCAACAAGTTTTAACAACAATACAATTCTTCAAAGCATGCAACATAGTCTTGTTAATTATCAGTAAGATGCCTTCTAAACCTATTCCCATTCGTCAGAATAGCATCGTTCACAACCAACCAAATCAATATGCGAAGCCTTTGTGGGGCATCTAAAGTCCAAATTTTTTTGAAGGCAAAATCCATCGAAACTATTTTTTTGAAGGCAAAATCCATCGAAACTACTCCCTAATTCAGGCATATCTCATAGGCTGACCTGACAGTAAAAATAAACTACCATTAAAATTCTCCATCCATGCAACCGTATCAGCGACATCAGAACTGTTAGAAACACGCAAGGTAACAATAATATCAACAAAATTAGAAGGTAAGACTTGGAAGAGTTTCTAGACATTGCAAGAATCATGGTAATCAACAAAACTAACAACTACTTTATTTTTATCTAAAAATTCTTCAAGTACAGTAACAAAGTCTATCCGTCTATACACACTAGAAATCCAATGATTTGTCCAAAATTTAGTTGTTTTTCCATTATTCACATACTAAACTAAGTTATTAAAAAAATATTTTCAAGTCATGCAAATACTTCGTCATAAGTTAGACAAAGAAGGACGAGATTGTGCAGAAGGAATAAAGTTATCACAGTAGTGATATTTAGCTTTGAGCACGACAATCCAAAGTTATTTTCTTAGTTCTTACTATATTTACTTTCCATTTTTAACCTTTTAAAGTTATTTTCTTTTATTTTAATCCATTTTTAAATATATTCATTTTTTAGTCGGACTTTTCTGCTGTGCAATAATGCACCTTAAACTTACTTGCTATAGCAGGTTTACCGGTCTATGCGATCACGGTAGATCGGCAGTGAGGAACTTATGGACGACGACAACGAGATTCAGTCCCACCCATCACTGGCAAGCGGATCCCCGGCGTCGTCACCAGCGCTACAGCAACCACCGTCGATAAACAGTTTGCCATTAACACTTATGATTCAGCAGGCGAAGGGAAACAATGGCGGACGTGGAGGGAGGTGGCGGCAATCTTGTTCATGTCGCCAAGGTAGCAGCAGAGGTCATCAGAGCAGCGGTGGCCGAGGAGGTCGACGGAAAAATAGCCCCAGGTGGCGAAGTTGATGCAGATCTTTTGAAAGAGGCAGCCGGTGTCTGAGTCGTAGCCGTGGGTTATGAAGACAATGGCTTTGATGTTGGCTTGGTGGAGAGGGAGGAAGCTTGGGTGAAGATCTTGCCGTTGGGAGTGTTGAAGTATGATTTGGTGTTGCGCAAGAATCGGATCGACACCGTGAAGAAGTTCAAATCGGAGATCCGGATTGTCTCCAGCGGGTGCTGTCAGCAGCACTCTGCTGCAATATATGGACCATTTATTTCTCATCCAGTTAATATTTATTTTTTAATATTAAATTAATATTTTTTAATATTGATCATTGAATGAAAAATAAATGATCCAGATGTTACAAGAGGGTGCTGCCTGCTGGAAAACAATCCGGATTCCTTTTATTAAACACACTTTTCTCTCCTCTTGTTTAGGTGCATAACTACACACTTTTATTTTATAATTTTTATTTGAGTTTTATTAACATGCAGTCATGCACCCTAAAATTACTTATTAAAAAATTTAAAATAAAAAATTAGTTGAAAATAAAATATTTAATATATTATGATTTTAAAAAAATTACTTTTTAATTTAAAATTTCCTTTTTTTACAAGTGCCCTAATCAATTTTTTATTTTATTTTACGACAAGATATACTCTAGCCGGCTTCAAATCTTCAATAGCGTCTTTTCAGTGCATCAAGATGTTTTCATTTTTTTCTTCTTAAGTAATTGAGAAAGAAAAATACAAAGTTATAAAAAAAATTATAAATTTTAATTAAATTTTATTAATAATATGTTTTTGTTATTTTTTTTCTTTTATAATCGACTACTTAACAGAAAAAAAATTGAAATAATACTTATCCTTTTAGTAAAGGACAACAGATCTCATTTATAAAGTTGAATAAAGTTGAATATTTGTTTTTGGTCTTGTAAAGTTGATTTTATTAAGATAATTAATCTAACAGATCCCCAAAAGTCTAAAAGTCCAAAACAATGCTATTGGTGAAAGAGCGTGTCATTGGGGTCCAACCAATATCCACCTAAGCTATAAAGCAACTGAAACCGCCCTTAGTATTTTGTCATACATTAATTACCAAATCCAATGAATGGCTATGTCTTAATGAAGACTGGATTTGCAAGCTCAAATAAGCGGGCGCACACAGACACACACATTTTCTGCACCATCTGGAAATTCGTTAGAAAAAGGCCACTGAGAGATGCGCAAACCCAACTTCTCAAAGTTTCATAAGCAACGAGTTGCTTGGCAGTTGGCATTTTGATTTGAAGAAGGAAAAACCGAAAAACTCTCCACTCCACTCCACAATCACATAATCCAAATGAAAGCCAAAACGGTTAAAGGAAACTGGAGCTGGAAGACGAACAAGTTCAGCTTGCCTTCTGTCTTCCTCATATGCATCTTCTTCTTCCTCGCTGGACTTTTTGGTTCTAGTCTTTTCTCTCACTCTCAGGTGAATCCTAATCATATTCTTCCAGATTTTTAGCTTGTTTTTCTTTGATTTCGTTTTGTTTCGCTGGAAAATGTTCGAAGTAACGGATCGCTGAGAATTTGCAGGAAGATGAAAATGGTCTGAGGCCGAGACCGAGGGCGAGGTTGCTTGAAAAATCGACGAAGGAGGAGACGGAGTATCATTTGTTGCGTGCGGGAGAGTCCGGTGACGATTCCGTTACATCGATTCCTTTCCAGGTGCGCGATTTCGTTTCTTCAAGCGTTTTCAATCTTTTGCGGAGATGTTGTTCTGCTAGGTTAGTTATGATCAAAATTTCATCAGTTGAGATGATCGCGGCATTTTATGATTTGAAAATAGTGCAATGTTTATGAAATTAGTTGGTAGAATCATTGATTTCGGTGAATTTACGTTAACATTTTGATTTCATGGAGGTTTATACGAAGGATCAGAGATCTCAAATTTATTTTTCGTTGTTGCTTGAATAAGATCAGTTTTAAGCATACGATTCTAATGCAGGATTGACTTGAGCGTTGACTCTCAAGTAAATGTATATTTGGCTTGTGTTCCTTAGGTTTTGAGCTGGAGGCCTCGCGCTCTATATTTTCCTAATTTTGCAAGTGCAGAACAATGTGAAAGCATAATTGATATGGCAAGGGGAGGACTCAAACCATCAGCTTTGGCATTACGCAAGGGAGAAACAAAGGCGAATACCAAGGGAATTAGAACAAGGTAGCGTGTATGTCAGTATGTGTCTGTAGAATAATTAACTGTGTGGCTTCATTACAAACTACACAAAGTAGAATGGTTAACTGTATGGTTTTATCACAAACTGGGAGAAAAGGTCAATAAGACTTACTCAAATCAAAATTCACAAGAATTTATTATTAGAATGACTAAGATAACAAATTTATAAATGCATGGTGGATTCTGATTGGGATTATGGTGAGTCTGACAAAGATTTTCTGCATCTGACAAATTAAGGTGCAATCCATTTGATTCCTTGTTTACTCCTCTATTCCTTGCCACCTGGACAATGAACTTTTTGAGCAAGATATTAACACATCTTGTTTTGACTTCCTGAATCCTGTATCTACTAGAATTGTTAGACAGAATGGAAGGCCTCATGCAGTTCTTGGATGACATGCATGTAAATTTAATATGTTTTAAACTGAATTTCTTCAAAATATTGTCCTCGTGTAATCCGTGGGAGTTTCAATTCTTGAGCCTTTTGGCAATATACTGATATTTTATATGCTTGTGTATGGTGCAAACGCAACCTTGGATAAATGATCTGGCCCATGGAAGAATTGGTGATTATGGTTATGAGGACCTTCTCCTAAAATCCAAAGATGCACGTTATGTCACTTAGTTCCATAAATTCATATCACGAGCTTATATTTTTCTTTTCTTTTCTTTTCTTTCCTTTTTTTAACAGCTACGGTGTGTTTATTAGCGCTTCTGAGGATAAAACGGGGATTTTAGATGACATTGAGGAGAAAATTGCCAAAGCAACTAAAATTCCCAGGTCTCATGGAGAGGTAACATCCCTACCAAGCCGTCTCTCTCTCTGCAGAAATGACATTTTGAAAAAGCTTGTCAAACTGATTTACTAAAAATATTTCTCTCATGCTTTATTGCTTTAACTAATTGATTGTTGTTTGATTTTTTATCTATGATAAAAACTGTTTGTTTACAGTTTTTTCCTTTCTAGTAAAACTAGCATCATGTCCATTGCTTCTGCAATGTACTTACCCCAGGGGAAGAGAAAAGGTTTTTGGCACAAGGAGGCCGATGGAAGAGGTTATCTGCCTATGTCATTGGTCTCTGGATTTTCCCTCTTTCAAACCAGCATGTCTCTCCTTTTAGTTTCGCTTCGATATTGTTTGCAAAACCTGTTCTTTGTTTTCATCTTTTCCCCTGGCGTCTTAAGTCAAAGAAAATACTACGAGAGGTTTATACAATACCAAGTTGCTTCTCTAATAGGTGCAGACTAGTACCTTTACATAACCTTATTTTACCTATGAATGCTCTAGAATAATGCTGCATGAATGCTGGTCAATTGCTTCCTATACTTATGTTTTACCATTTTCCCCACACATAAAATAAAATAAGATTGTGTGCTTTTGGTAACTCAGCATCAACAGTTCATGATGGTAAAGAATGCTAGGACTTAGAAGTTGAGATTAATGTGAGAAATGTAGCAGGGTTGAGACTATTAAGGGAGTTTGTGGTGTTTAGTTGGATTTATTCCTTACTTGTTTAAGTTTTCAACTGTTTAGTTCTTTTTGTTGAAGTTGAGATCATGTTTTTCTATACATCATCCAAGCAGTCGTATATTGTCACTTTGTCAGAGCTTGGTGTCTTAAAATCTGCTATCTCCTTTTCTGCGTTTTTTACTCAGAAGAAAATTTAGGGAATTCAACAAGGTAGAGAGAGAGAGAGAGAGAAGGGGGTGGGGGGATGCAGGATATTTGATGTTTGATCTGACTCGGTTATTGTTGTTTGATGCAGAACAAATCTATTAACAGTGCACTTTATGTTCAACATATCAATAACATTTTCCCCTATGATAAATCTATTTCTTTCAATATCAAGAGGTCATTTTAGTGAACAAACATAGGTTCCCATTACTTGAAAAACCCATCTGTTGATGGAAATGGTGCAATTTTTGTTGATAAATTAAAATTAACACATTGGTGAGGATGAACTAATGGAAATTCAGATAATCATTTGTAAATATACACCATTTTGAATGGTGAATTTGTTCATCATGGTTGGTGGGAACTTTTTATTCTCTATGATATTGAAAGTAATGGAGTTCTCAAAATAGGAAAGATAAAATTGTATTGAAATACTGGGGAGATGAGCCTCAGCTCTTACAAAGGAAAATATCCAGAGCTAAAAGCTCCTCAGAGAATATCCTCTTTGCCACAATAACAAACTTAACTAAACCAAAAGATATCCCTCACGTAAGACTCACCCCTCTCTTTATTCTGTGCAATCAATTGTAACTAACTGCCAACTCAGCAGCCCCGTAATCTCTCTCCTCTCTTACTAGTCCTTATTCCTACGGTTATAAACTTTCCAGATCTTGGGCCTCCCTTGGCTTGGGCCCAACAATGGGTCTCTATCACTGCCGCCCCCTTCAAAAACAGCCTTGTCCCCAAGGCTGGCGTGAGGAAATTGACTTCTGAGATTCACCTCATCCTCCCATGTAGCATCTTCTTCTGCCAGACCACTCCACTTCACCAAAAAGTGCTTTTGGGTGCTCCCCGCCACCGCTATGGCCCCGCTAGCCAACACCTTTTCAGGTTCAATGACAGCATCAGCTGCGACTTCTAACTCAATAGGCAATTCAGTTCAGCTACATAGTTCCCAATTGCTTTCTTTAGCTGAGAGACATGAAAAACAGGGTGAACTCGTGATTGTGGAGGTAATTTCAGCTTGTAAGCAACAGCCCCATATCTCTCTTGTATCTGAAATGGCCCATGGTAGCGCGGAGCAAGTTTCTGGTTTACTCTGCGCACCACAGTTTGTTGCCTGTGAGGGCGCAGCTTCAGAAATACCCATTCACCTACTGCAAACTCCTGCATTTTCCTGTGTTTATCTGCATATCGCTTCATTTGTTCTTGGGCTCGCAGCAAATTATACTTCAATTGTCTTAGTATTTCATCCCTATCCTGTAATTCTCGACTCACTGCCTCCACCTTGGTTTCCCCCTGAACAAACCGCACCACAAGAGGTTTCCTGCCATACACTCCCTCAAACGGTGTCATACCCGTGGTAACATGGAAGGTAGTATTATACCATAGTTCTGCCCAAGACAACCAGCCCTGCCACTCTTTAGGTTGCTCGGATGTAAAACACCGCAAATATGTCTCCAAACACCTATTAATCACTTCCGTCTGGCCATCCGTTTCCGGGTGATAAGAGGATGACATTTTTAACACGGTTCCCTGCAACTTGAAGAGCTCTTGCCAAAAATTGCTCACAAACAATGGGTCTCTATCACTGAGAATGGACTGTGGCATACCATGTAACCTGATGACTTCGTTAGCGAATACTGCAGCCACACTACGTGCAGTATATGGATGCTTAAGAAGAATGAAGTGAGCATACTTGGACAGCCGGTCTACCACCACTAAAATAGCATCAAAACCTTTTGATTTGGGTAAACTGATGATAAAATCAAGTGAGACATCATCCCATACCTGCTGAGGAATAGGTAATGGTTGGAGCAACCCGGATGGAGTGGTAGCGGAGTACTTTTGCCTTTGACACACATCACATTCTTTCACAAAATCCTGAATAGCCTTCTTCATCCCAACCCAATAAACATTCCCTGCCAACCGCTTATAAGTTCTAAGGAATCCCGAATGGCCACCCTTTGGGGAAGAATGAAATTCTGCTAGCAATAGGGGAATAATTGTAGAGTTTGAAGGAACCACCAGCCTCCCCTTGTGCAACAGAATATCTTTGTGCAAGTGAAAACCGGGTCTGGAGGTTGGATCAGCCCGCAAATCGGTCATGATTTGTGTGAGGAGAGGATCACGAGACACTTCTTCTGTAACTCCCTTTTGTTGATCCCATATAGGTGAGGAGACCAGAGTTTTAAATTCCCCTTTTTCAAACATTTGAGACAGGGAGTCCGCCGCTTTATTTTCTGGACCCGGTTTGTATACAACCTCAAAATGATAGCCCAGTAATTTAGATACCCAGCATTGTTGATCACAACTGGCCACTCTCTGTTGCAAGAGATGTTTTAAACTCTTTTGGTCTGTAAAGACAACAAAGTTCCTTCCTAAAAGATAATGCCGCCAATGTTGCACCGCCAACACCAATGCCATGAGCTTCTTTTCATACACTGATTTAGACAGGTTATGGGCAGCAAAAGCTTTGCTGAAATATGCTATGGGTTGCTTGTCCTGCATCAAGACAGCCCCTACACCTCTTCCCAACGCATCACACTCAATTTGAAAAGATCGAGTGAAGTCCTGCAGTGCCAACACAAGAGCTGTCGTGAGAGCTACCTTCAATCTCTCGAAAGCCAGCCGAGCTTCCTCTCCCCAATGGAATCCTTCCTTTTTTGTTAATTTAGTCAAGGGTTTTGCTAATTGCCCATACCCTTTAATGAATTTGTGGTAGTATCCCGTCAATCCAAGAAACCCCCTCACACCTTTGACATTGCGAGGAATAGGCCACTCCACCACACTCTTAATCTTGGCTGGATCCACAACCACACCAGCCCCTGAAATAACATGTCCTAAGTATACTACCTGCTGCCCTCCAAACAAACATTTCTTTTTATTAGCAACCAAACAGTGACTTTTCAAGAGCTGCAGAACCTCCTCAAGGTGCACCAAGTGGGTTTTCCAATATTTGCTATATACTAATATATCATCAAAAAATACTAATACAAATTGTCTCAGAAATGGTTTAAAAACCTGGTTCATTGTTGCTTGAAACGTGGCTGGCGCATTCATAAGCCAAAAAGGCATCACAAGATACTCATAGTGACCCTCATGGGTGCGAAAAGCCGTCTTATGAACATCTTCCTCTTTCATTCGAATTTGATGAAATCCGGATTTTAAATCCAATTTAGAGAAATAATTAGCGCCATGCAACTCATCCAAGAGCTCATCCACTACCGGAATGGGGTATTTGTCCGGAATAGTCACCTTGTTCAATGCCCGGTAATCCACACACATACGCCACGAAGCATCTTTCTTCTTAACTAAAATCACAGGGCTTGAAAAAGGGCTAGAACTATGCCGAATCACACCCGTCGCAAAGAACTCTCCAACTTGTCGTTCAATCTCATTTTTATGCAAATGAGGGTACCTATAAGGGCGCACATTCACCGGACCAGCTCCCTGCAGGAGTTCTACCCCATGCTCTGTTGCCCTCTTTGGAGGTAGTCCCATAGCTTCTCGGAAAACCTCTGGAAACCTTCCCAAAATCTGATCAAGACCTGTTTTCTGTTCCACATTCAACATTTCTTCCATGGTAGCAACCTTCTCTTCTTCCTCAATAGTCTCTGTACCCTTTAACAGTCCCTGAAAAGAGGACAAACTGGACACTTCCTCCTGTACGCCATGGCTAGAAAAAAAAGTACTGTTCTGTCCCCTAAGTGTCATAGGTTTCCCTTGGTGAAGGAAGGTCATAGTCAGGTCTTCCCAATCCATGATCGTTTTCCCCAACCTCTTCAATCCAATAACCCCCATTATCACATCCAATCCTCCCAAGTCAAGAACATAAGCATCAAAAATTATTTCAACCTCCCCGAAGTGAATACTAATGTTAGAGCATTTACCTCGAGCGGTGACCCTATGCCTGTCACCTAAACGAACACCCATTTCGCGTGTCGGACTGACCGGAAGCTCTAGAACCGTCGCCACCTGGGGAGAAATGAAGTTGTGGGTGGCGCTGCTGTCGACGAGCACCAACACAGGAACCCCCTTCAACGTCCCCTCCAATTTCATGGTCTTCACCTCCTCCAGCACATTCCCTGTAATTCCACACAACCCCATCACCTTACAATCAATGGACTCTTCTCCCTCCTCACTGCCATCGTCCATTTCGGTTGCAAGCACCTCCCCCTCATTCATGTCTTCATCATCACCAAGAATTAACAGTCGAAGTTGTTTTTCTGGGCATTGATGTAGAGGATGGAATCGATCCCCACAACGAAAACACAAGCCCTTCGCCTTACATTCCATCACCTCCTGATAGGTAAGATGCTTCAACCCTCTACTACGGTCATTTCCCCCTCCGCCTTTCCTCTCTGGTTTCATGGCAGAAGAAGCGTAAGACGAAGATCCCCCTTTTCGCGCTGGGTCCTACAGATCCATTCATACTGGACTTAGGCCTATTTTCATGACCCGGACTGGAGCCCAATGAAACGGAGCGACCCGACCCGATCCACCCTTCGTTTTCCCTGTGAGTGAAAAACCCACGAGGTCTCGGGTTCGCACCAGAAGAGGGTCCTGAGAAACGCGTTTTCCAATTGCCACCGTCACCAACCTTCATCACCGCCTCTAAGTCACATGCTACCTTCATCATTTGAGACCTTGTGCGAGGATTAAACGTTCGTACTCTGCATCGAAGCTCAGGGCAGAGGCCCCCTATGAAGTAACCAAGATATTGTTCCTCTGGTAACCGGGTAACCTGCAAGGAAATGAGCTCAAACGCAGCAATGTAGTCTTCGACGCTTCCCATTTGTCGTAAATCCGACAACTCTTCAAAGGGATTATCAAATTTGCAACCTCCATAACGCGCAATCATCGCTTGTTTCAGCTTGAACGAAGTGAGCTGATCTTCAGTCTCTCTCAACAGATTAAACCAGTGAATTGTAGGACCCTCCATGCTGAGCTTGGCCAACTTCACCTTAACGTCATCAGAGGTATTTTGGACCTCAAAGTACGTCTCAGCTCGCGTGATCCATCCTACTGGATCGTTCCTGTCGAATAGAGGCAATTCCACCTTCTTCACCGCCACATGGTACTCGTCGGAAGTGTTGCTCCTCGAAACAGAGAACCCTCCTCCGCTAGGTCCTCCATTCGGTGAACCACGACCTCCTCCGCCACCAGACGCATTGCGATCCAACCCTTTGCTGATTTCCACCAACAATGAAGCCTTGAAATCTTCCAAGGAAGACTTGATGGAAGTCTCCAATGCAGCAACACGATTTTCCAGCAACTCCATTCTATCCGTCATTTTTGGGGGCATGGGGGAATGAGTAATCCGGCAGGTCGGACCAATTAATGGAGTTCTCAAAATAGGAAAGATAAAATTGTATTGAAATACTGAGAAGATGAGCCTCAGCTCTTACAAAGGAAAATATCCAAAGCTAAAAGCTCCTCGGAGAATATCCTCTCTGCCACAATAACAAACTTAACTAAACCAAAAGATATCCCTCACGTAAGACTCACCCCTCTCTTTATTCTGTGCAATCAAGTGTAACTAACTGCCAACTCAGCAGCCCCCTAATCTCTCTCCTCTCTTACTAGTCCTTATTCCTACGGTTATAAACTTTCCAGATCTTGGGCCTCCCCTGGCTTGGGCCCAACAATGGGTCTCTATCAGAATGCCAATGAGTTTTGAGTTCTTACATTTTGTACATACGGATTTTCCATGGTTCACCCACCCTACATTTGTGTTGCCACTGTCATGAGATGCTGCCTTCTTTATTCTTTCCTGCCTTAACAGAGTAATAGTCCTCATGTTGCTAGTGAATCTGGACTAGATTTTCTACGTTGTCTTCCATATTTTCAGGACCTAAACTACCAGTTGACATTGCTATTGAAGGAGAACAATAGGGTCACTGATGCGGAGAAAATGTCACCTAATATGATTTTTGAAATTTTTAATCTTTAATTTTGCTTTTTATAAGGACAATCCAAACTTCTATCTGGGATAAAAGTATTGTTTTTACCAGTTGTCTTCACCTTTAATTAACCATAATCATTTTTTAACAGAAGAAAAAAGGGGAAAACCACTCTAATCACCTTTAAGATAAATGTTCTTGTATGCTTAGACTATTGAATATATTAGCTTCCCTTCTTGAGATTTATATTATCTGCAACTCAGTTGCTTTTTGATTTTGTTGAATTTGTAAACCTCTTATTTTCAGGGTGATTTTTAAATTATCTGAGGAATCACCATGTTTCAGGCATTTAATATCCTCCGCTATGAGGTCGGACAGAAATATAATTCTCATTATGATGCATTCAATCCTGCTGAATATGGCCCGCAAAAGAGCCAAAGGGTACGTCTGAAGTAAAACTACTACATTCTCATTTGCAAGTTGTTTTAGTGATGGAAATTGTGGTTAGTTGTAATGCAGATAGTGTTCATGTTAGCACCCAACACCAGCAGCGCGTCGCTTGTCATTTTCTAAGAAGTTTGATATTCATCTAAGGCCACTTGATAAGGTTTGAGTTAATAGGATAAATCTGTTAGACCTCTTATTAGTAAGAAATATAAGAGGAAGTCCAAACTGTCGATTGGGCCAGCCTAAGATTAACAGTTAGTGGCAGTTATTCTAAGATTAGCAGTTAATAGCAGTTATTTTCTATTGTAAGGAATAAGCCAGCATGTAGCATAGCTGTGCCTTAGGATGTAATTGAAATAAATAGAGAGATTAGGGGAAGAAGGGGTGGGCAGTTATTTGGTAGGAACTGGAAGGGAGAGACCAAGCTCTCGAATCCTTGGAGGAAACCACCTTTGTAACTATCTCTCTTTCTCTAATTTTTTCTACATTCTTATTCTGTAATACTCTGTTTTTATCTCTGATTTGGGAACAATTCCTCAGAGGATTATTAATAGAATACAGTTATTCAGTATATATATTTAGTTTCAATTCCAGTTTCTAACAACTGGTATCAAAACTTTTGGATCTTGGGAGAGTTAATGGTTTTAACGAGAGGAATGGAAGCACGCATTGAGACTCTGGAGCGTGGAATAAGGCGAAATCTTGAGCAAAATCTCGAAGAGGAAAGGCTGGAGCGTATTGAAACACGAAGGCAATTGAATGAATTGATGGAGACAGTGCGAGGATTTTCAATTCGTTCTGATCATAATGAACAAACAAATGGAGGAAGTCACACAATGAATAGCGATGGTACTGGAAGTCATGTAGGAATGAGGAATCGAGATGAACGTTGGAGGAAATTGGAGATTCCAATTTTTGAAGGAGAAGATGCGTACGGTTGGACAAATCGCGTGGAGCGATACTTTGAATTGAAAGAAATGGATGACGCTGAGAAGTTACAGGCAGTTATGGTAGCGATGGGGGGAAAAACATTGACATGGTATCAATGGTGGGAATTTTGTGCGAAGAATCCAACGTGGAACGATTTCAAATCTGCTGTGATACGAAGGTTCCAACCTTCGATGATGCAAAGCCCGTTTGAGTTGTTGTTAAGTCTCAAACAAACAGGAACAGTAGAAGAGTACAGGGAGCAATTTGAATTGTATGCAGGCCTTCTCAGATGCACAGAACCAGCCTATTTGAAAGGGATTTTCTGAATGGACTCAAGGAAGTGGTAAGAGCATAATTAAAACTCCATCCGGTTGAAGGTTTAACAGAATTGATGGATTATGCCCAGAGGATTGATGAGAAAAACACTTTACTGAATAAGGGGAACACTGGAACTAGTTCAGGGGGAAGATCATTCAGAACTTACAACAATTCCAGAACTGTAACTTGGGAACCTGGAAATAAAAGTCAGATTCAGACCACAACAAGAAGTTCAGTAGGAGATGCTAGCAGTATGAAAACTACTGGATCATTCAGAGGAAAGGGGTTTAGAAGGTTGACAGATGTTGAAATGCAGGAGAGGTCTAGGAAAGGACTTTGTTTTAGATGTGATGAGAAATTTAATCCTGGCCATGTGTGTGCTAACAAGCAATTACAAGTGCTATTGTTAGAGGAAGAGACAGTTACTGAAGAGAAGGAGGAAGGACCAACAGAACCAGAACATGAATCTGAAATACGAGCACTTCAGTTGTCCATGTTTAGTATCACTGGACTTACTTCTAAGAAATCCATCAAACTGTGGGGTACCTTGGCTTGAAAGCAAGTGATAGTCCTAGTAGATTTTGGAGCCTCACACAATTTTATATCTTCTGTGTTAGTCAAGGAAGGAGAGTTACAGATGAATGAAACTCCACCTTACACTATGGAGGTGGGAGATGGCAGAAGAATTCCTTGTGAAGGGGTGTGCTCACAACTGAAATTATTGATTCAAGGAATGGAGGTTCAACAAGATTTCTTTATTTTTGAATTTGGAGGAGTGGATGTGGTGTTAGGGATAGAATGGCTAGCTAGCCTTGGTGAGATTCGGCCTAATTTCAAAGAATTAACACTTAAAATTCCCATTGAAGGCGGACACAAGCTACTGAAAGGTGAACCCAGTTTGGCTCGGGCAGTGGCTTCTTTTAAATCTGTCCTCAAAGCAATCAGTGATGAAGGACAAGGTTTTCTGCTGGAGTATCAGAGTTTACAAGGTGAAAATGAAGACACTACACCTTTACCAGAGTGGTTAGTCAGTATTGGTTGAGTATAAGGAAGTATTTCAGGAACCACAAGGATTACCTCCAACCAGAAGGCAAGATCATGCAATAGTCCTTAAGGAAGGAGCCAACATTCCCAATCTCAGACCCTACAGGTATCCATATTACCAGAAAAATGAGATTGAGAGGATAGTGGATGATATGCTTAATTCTGGTGTAATTAGACCAACTGTAAGTCCTTATTCTAGCCCAATCATCTTAGTAAAGAAAAAAGATGGTGGCTGGAGATTTTGTGTAGACTATAGGGCATTGAACAAGATCACCATACCTGATGAATTCCCTATCCCTATTATTGATGAATTACTTGATGAACTTGGGGGAGCAGTCATATTTTCTAAGTTGGATCTCAAATCTGGATACCACCAGATTAGAATGAGGGAAGCAGATATTCCTAAAACTGCTTTTAGAACTCATAAAGGTCATTATGAGTTTGTTGTGATGCCTTTTGGACTCACTAATGCCCCTTCTACTTTCCAA
Source organism: Ormosia semicastrata (assembly GCA_029884595.1). Lineage (NCBI taxonomy): Eukaryota > Viridiplantae > Streptophyta > Magnoliopsida > Fabales > Fabaceae > Ormosia > Ormosia semicastrata. The sequence goes on from JAQQTO010000037.1 coordinate 15,825,339, forward strand.
TCACTAATGAATGACATGCTTCGACCATATTTAAGAAAGTTTGCTTTAGTTTTCTTTGATGATATTTTGGTCTTTGGCAAAACTGTGGAGGAGCACCAAAGACACTTGCAGGAAGTTTTAGCCCTATTAAAGGAACATCAGCTTTTTGCCAATAAAAAGAAATGTACTTTTGGGCAAACACAATTGGAGTATCTTGGCCATATCATTTCAGCTAATGGGGTGGCAGCAGATCCTAAAAAAATTGAGGTTATGATGGATTGGCCAACACCGAAGGATATTAAGGCTTTAAGAGGATTCTTAGGCCTTACTGGTTATTATAGGAGATTTGTGAAGGACTATGGAAAAATGGCTAGGCCTTTGACTCAGTTATTGAAGAAAGACAATTTTCAATGGACACCAGAAACTCAGGCAGCTTTGGATCAATTGAAGAAGGTCATGGCTGAATTACCTATACTCATTGTTCCAGATTTTTCTAAGGTATTTACTATAGAAACTGATGCTTCTAATAAAGGCTTAGGAGCAGTCCTATTGCAGGAAGGAAGACTAGTAGCTTTTATCAATCACACCTTATCAGAAAGAGGACAATCCAAATCAGTTTATGAGAGGGAATTGATGGCTATTGTAATGGCAGTCCAGAAGTGGAGACACTACCTACTTGGCAGACATTTCATTATTCTTACTGATCAAAAAAGCCTTAAGTTCCTTACAGATCAGAGAGTTTTGGGAGAGGAGCAGTTCAAATGGACTTCCAAACTAATGGGATTGGATTTTGAGATCCAATACAAACCTGGAAGTGAGAATAGAGCTGTTGATGCTTTATCTAGAAGAATGACTTATGCAGCACTGTCCACCGTTCAGTTTGATGATTTGGAAGAATGGGAAACTGAAGTCTAGAATGATCCTAAGTTGCAAGGTATTATACAAGACATTCTGCAAGATACTGCATCTCTTCCTGGTTACACCTTCAAAGACAGAAAATTGTTTTACAAAGGAAGATTGGTGCTGCTAAAAGGATCTTCTAGAATTCCTATTCTCCTTAAAGAGTTTCACAGTTCAGCTATGGGGAGGCATTCAGGATTTTTTAGATCATACAAAAGGATTTCTGCCATTGTTTACTGGGAGGGAATGAAGAAGGACATTCAGCAATTTGTTGCTCATTGTGAGACTTGTCAGTTAAAAAAATACCAAACCTTGTCTCCTGCTGGATTATTGCAACCTCTTCCTATGCCTACTCAGGTTTGGGCTGATTTGTCCATGGATTTTATAGAAGCTTTACCTAAGGCTCAAGGAAAGAATGCTATTCTAGTGGTTGTGGACAGATTAACTAAGTATGCTCACTTTATTGCACTTAGTCATCCATTTATTGCCAAAGATATTGCTGAAATTTTTATCAAAGAAATAGTCAAGCTACATGGATTTCCCTCTACAATTGTTTCAGACAGAGACAAGATATTTCTCAGTCATTTCTGGACTGAGTTATTCAGAATGGCAGGAACTAAGTTGAAATTTAGTTCTGCCTACCATCCTCAAACAGATGGACAAACCGAGGTGGTCAATAGGTGCCTCGAAACATATTTGAGATGCCTCACAGGAACCAAACCCAAACAATGGCCTAAATGTCTTAGCTGGGCTGAGTTTTGGTTCAATACAAACTATAACAGTTCTACTAAATTGACCCCATTCAAAGCCCTTTATGGCAGAGATCCACCCCACTTACTCAGAGGCACTACTATTCCTTCAGTGGTTGAGGAGGTTAACCTGATGACTCAGGATAGGGATAAGCTTCTTCATGACTTACAGAATAATTTATTGAAGGCTCAGAGTCAAATGAAGTCTTATGTAGATCAATCCAGGCGCCATGTTACTCTGGTTACAGGTGATTGGGTCTATTTAAAGCTGCAGCCATACAGATTATAGTCCCTTGCCAAAAAGAGGAATGAAAAGTTGAGTCCTCGTTTTTATGGTCCTTATCAGATCACTAAGCAAATAGGACCAGTGGCTTTTGAATTGGCTCTTCCTCCTGACAGCAAAATTCATCCTGTATTTCATGCTTCATTACTCAAGAAAGCTCTTTCTCCTTCAACTACACCACAACTGCTTCCACCAATGTTTTCAGATGATTTGGAGTTGCAAGTTGTCCCTGATGCAGTCAAGTCAGTCCGCAACACTGCTACTGGTTCTGCTGAGGTCTTAATCCAGTGGAAAGATCTTCCTGACTTTGAAGCTACTTGGGAGCCTGTTGAGACTATCATGAAGCAGTTTCCTTCTTTTCACCTTGAGGACAAGGTGACTTTTTTGGGGGGGAGTATTGTTAGACCTCTTATTAGTAAGAAATATAAGAGGAAGTCCAAACTGCCGATTGGGCCAGCCTAAGATTAGCAGTTAGTAGCAGTTATTTTCTATTGTAAGGAATAAGCCAGCATGTAGCATAACTGTGCCTTAGGATGTAATTGAAATAAATAGAGAGATTAGGGGAAGAAGGGGTGGGTAGTTATTTTGGTAGGAACTGGAAGGGAGAGACCAAGCTCTCAAATCCTTGGAGGAAACCACCTTTGTAACTATCTCTCTTTCTCTAATTTTTTCTACATTCTTATTCTGTAATACTCTGTTTTTATCTCTGATTTGGGAACAATTCCTCAGAGGATTATTAATAGAATACAGTTATTCAGTATATATATTTAGTTTCAATTCCAGTTTCTAACAAAATCCTGTTAGTGAGACTTTTTCTTAATTGGACTACCCTCCCCCCTTTTTTTTTCTCATCAACTGCGTTGTCCTGATATTGCAGAGGATCCAAATCCCTGATGGTCGGATATGGATCCCTTGTAGTACTGTAGATTGTAGAGGTTCTGCAGAAGAGAGAACGATACACTCAAGTGGGCCTACCTGATCGAGTCTTTCTCTCTTAATATTACCCTGCCATATACCTTATAATCTTCTATAGAAGAGAAATTCTTCACACACTTGTTTGTACCCACAAGGAATGCGTAGTAGTGGTGTTGTCATGTGGGTCCAATTAAAGTTTATACGGTTCTAGTTTAACTATGATGCTGTTGTTATGTACGGAAGCGTTAAAGTGGTGTCTATTTGTAGGCGTGCAATTTGCATAACTTATTATAAATTGGTAGAGCTTTGCCTGGATACTGATTGGACATTTCTATGTTTTTGCATTATGTCAAAGTACGAATTTTTAATGCATATGATGCTTAGATATAATATGACTATAGTACTGTACCTGTCAACACCCTAATTCAACTTGAATTGCTTATATTTATGTCAATCTCATATTTTAGTATTCCTACTAGCTTGCTTTATTTACATTTTTAGCTCTTGAACTTGCGTGGTTTGTTTAAGTAATTGTTCTTAATGAGTTCAATTCTTAACGTCAGTTTTGGTTAACCATGCAGAAGGCTTCATTTTTGCTGTATTTAACTGATGTTCCAGAAGGCGGGGAGACCATGTTTCCGTTCGAGGTAAAACCAAGTTTGTCACTGCATCTTGATTCCCATACTTGCCGTTATCTAGTCAGGTACTTTGGTAGTTTTAGCGCATTATTATTCTGCAGAATGGCTTGAACATGGATGGTAGCTATGGTTACGAGGACTGTATTGGTTTAAGCGTAAGGCCACGCAAGGGGGATGGACTTCTATTTTATTCATTGTTCCCTAATGGTACAATTGATCCGGTTAGTATTTTTTCCCATCATCTTCGTTTTCGTCATTTTTAACCGATCTTCTGGGTAAGGCTAAAATGAAGACTGGTTAAGTGATCCCAAAATGGAGACTGGGATCTCGTCCCTCAATGCAGATGTATGTTCTAAACTTCGCCTGTGCCTTGAACTCTTGCGTACAAATATATCATATATGAGTAATGAAAGGGAAAATCTATCAATGAACAAAATTATCCTTATCTCTCTCTATATATATATTAAGGAAAGTTAGTTTTTGATACAGATACTATAAGCTTTTGATATGAAAAAAGTTTAGCTTTTTTTTTCATTTTTCCCAGTCTTTGATTCTGAATTAAGAGTTCGCCTTTGCACTTAGCACAAAAGATGTTAACACTTGCTGCCTTCAAGAAAAGTAATTTACTTCTCTTGTTAAAACATTAAAACAACACTTGTGTTAAAGCCAAAAGTTTCTTTTTCCTGGAGTTGCCATTTGGAGAGAGTTTTACCTGACTATTACCCTAAACTCAGAGATTAGTCTTACAGTAATAGTTGTGGATACTTTGGTCAAAGACAAAAAAAATAAAAGATATTATTGTGTTTCTTTATAATTGAATTCTACATTGAAAGCCATCTAACAATCATCCATTAACTGAACAAGATATCAATCTTTTGAGGTACTGTAAATAAAATAGCTTCTAAAGAAAGCACGTAAAAAGATGTTTTCAGCCCTTTTTCCTAAGTTGAAATTTATAGCTTTTTATAAATGACTTTGGTTCAATATATTTTTTCAAGATTAATTCCTTATTTATTTAAAAAAAATAGTAAATCACTCTTTTTTTCTCTCCATATTTTGCATTTTTTTTGGGGTCCAAGGGAGGTCTCCACCACCAGGGGTGGGGCCTAGGAATGGGCCCCCTAGTGGGCCTCCTAGGTGCCCTATAATGGGACTTGGGGAGTGGGACGGAGGTTAGGGGACGGGGAGTGCAAAATATGAGACTTGAGCCCGTTCCCTTTGCAACAAAGGCACCAATGCATACTATTAGAGGTGTTCAAAACACGATCCATCCTAATGACTCATCTTGGCCCAAAGTTACTTTAGATGGATTTGGGTTCTATGAATTAAACCCGGTGTATTTTCGAATTGGATTAAGGTCATGCTTCAAATTGTCCCAATCCGATCCGGTATTACATAATATTTTAAAAAAATTATAATTAGTGATAAATAATAAATTTTTTTAACTTAAATTAATACTTTTTACATAATAGTATAATATATTTATGTTGAAATGAATTATTTTGAAATATATATTGTAAAACATCACATATTTTTAGTTTTTTACTTTTAAAATTTTATGATTTCATTATACAAATGTTTATATTTGTACAATTCATTTTATTATTAGGTCAACTTGGTCTTGACTCGATCATTTGTCGAGCCATGATCGGGTTGGGGTCAGGTTAAAGTAAACTTGTCTCAACCCGTCTCATGAACACCCGTACATACCACTCTTGCCAAATGCTTGGTTGTTATTTCGCATTTATTATACATATCGCTTTCTCTTTATAAAAGATACAAAATATCATTTATAAAAAACACTACAATTAAATTTATCAAATCTACCAAATTTAGTAACTAAGGGCTTGTTTGGTAAGCAAGATAGGATAAAACTTGATTGTATTAAGTTTGATAGTATAAAATTTGATAAAATTTTAATACTATCGAGTGTTTGACGCAACATTATATAAGATACTGTGTTGTAGAAGATAATATTATTATATGTTTGTTGATGCAATGTATAATACTAGATATGATAAAAAAAATTAACATTTTTGACAAAAATACCCTTTAATAAAAAATATACTATATTTATCCAAATTTATCATGTTATACTAATTTTTAGAGAAATAAAAAAACACTAGTTTATAATCTCTAATCTCTAATCCATACTAAAACAAAAGCCCACTTTTAGATAACAAACTTGGACTAAGTTAACCCAGGCTTTAACTCATAATAACATATTCAAATAATAATAATAATAATAAAGAATGGGAAGAGTAAATTTTCCTGGATGTGAGATGAGAGTCTAAGAAAAGAGGTGGTAGTGTTGTGGGTTCAACAAGAGCAAGGGCGTGAAAGCAGTGCTCGACGGATAGGCAGCAATGTTTTTGATTGATTGCGGAGAAGGTGGTTCGTCGGGTGATTGAAGTTGTTTGTGGCAGAGGAAGGTAGTGACGTGTTGTGATGGTGTGTGTTCGATGTTACGAGTAGAAGTCTGCAACCATGGTTGAGGTTGTGCAATCCTAATTGTGGTGGTTTGGATGAGATCGATAGGTAGGGAACGATGGCAATTGGTGGAGGCGAGATTGGGTGACATTGTAAAGGAGGAGACAACGAAGGATTGTGTTCAAGTGATAGGAGTGTACCTAATTCTATCTCCCGATACCTGATTAAGTCATACGTTATTTTAATTTATAAAAAGAATATGTTAGATAAGTTTATACAATATTGTGATTGTACCAAATAACTGATAAAGTCATAATGTATTGTATAAACTTATCTTATCAAGTTTTATACATCATGCCAAACATACCCTAAACTGTTCAAGTTGCAGATGTTATATAATCAAATTCCATTATTGTCATTGTTTAGTCACGTGTTGAGAAAAGAAGAATGTATTCATTTGGTGCAATTCAAATTATTAAGCATTGAAATGAACCTTGTAAATTTTTAGAATACAGAAAATATTTTCAACGCAAAATATAATGAAAGAGTATGTTAAAATAAAGTGGTAAGATAATGTAACAATTGGTTTTTGAATTATATGAAATTTTGTAATCTTAATTTGCTTTATAAGAATTTTCATTTCATTTCAACGGTTAGATTGATGAAATTTATCGTCCATAAAAAGGTTTGTTAGATGGTTTAAATAAATAACTTCTCCCCTTTCAACGGTTAGATTGACTATCTTTCTATGTATTCTTTGGCAGACATCACTTCATGGGAGCTGCCCCGTGATAAAAGGGGAGAAGTGGGTGGCTACGAAGTGGATAAGGGATCAAGAACAAGATTAGATAAAGGTACCTGCAATTGAGATTCAAATCTTACACTGATCGTAGTCTTTACGTCTCTTTTGTAGAGTCATTAGGATTTATTGATGGTTTTCTGTCGTACAGTTATTTTTATAATCAGATGAATAATCAGGGCAAAAATCTGATTAGATGCTAAAATTGTAAAGCAAGACTGCACATTAAGATGGTATTCGTGCACTACTAGCAGCAATATATGTACAAATATGGGCATATTTGTCTCCACTTTTCGATTCCTTTCTCGATCGCTGATTTAAATATTTATTAAAAACATGTACAATATATGTACCTAAAACAAAACCATGTTCAATATATAATAACAAAATGGGTCCGGAATCAAAACTATTTAGAGCTATTTGTTAATATTCACTGATTATTTTTTTCTAAATTAACTAGATGTTGATTAATTTCTTAGTTCATCGATTTAGTTACATATTATGATGTATTACACAAATATTAATGCGAACAGATTTCTTCCACATACCAGAGCAATTTTCAGTAACTTGATAATGTGAAATGCAACCAATTTTGCAAATGCAATTACTATCCAAACTTGGACTAATTTGCAGATCGAAACGGAAAAAAAGAAAAAATGGATTTTCAAGGCAAAATTTGATTTCATCAGAAAATTTCTTCAGCTTAAATTCCAGTAATATAGCAAGCCTGTTTATGATTCTAAATGGCAGAAGAATAAGTGAACCTACCATCTGAATCGTGTCTTCACCAAATTAATAAAAATCACATCAACACAGTTTCGAATGTTTTCATTGTGACTTCATAAAAACTTTTTTTTTGTCATAACTTGTTAGCATGTTAAGGTTAGTCACGTGTTATGGGTTATCCTACTAAACTAGGTTAAGCAAAAACTAACAAGCCCAACCCGTAACACATGACTAACCTTAATATGCTAACATAACTAAAACGATAAGATTTGATTTTCACCTTCTGATCTTTAGGTGCACTTAAGGAGAAACTGGCGTTTGTCTCCAAATAAGATTCTGATAGCAGCTTCAGAAGCTTGTGCGGCTGGCTATATCTCCGTAAGCAAACCCAAACAGCATAGTATGCAAGCTACAATATATCAGCAGAATTAGAAACCCGTTAGTCCTGCATACCTTTTGATGGCTGACATACTCAAATTAGAAGAGAACTTGGTCTCACAGACTAGAAATTTAAAGAACGAATTAAACTGAAGTTTCCTTGTTCATTCTTTCACTTTGTCCTTACAGAAGGTACCCCAATGTCAGTCCAGTTCAGCACTCACGAGTAGTTCAGTGTTGTATTTTTCTGAAATTTATTTCCCCTCGCCTGCATTTCATCAAGTTCTTCATTTCTTTACTCCTCATTGCTGTCAACAAAAGAGACAGACATCCACCACTACCAAAGCCTGCCAAAGGGATATGCATTCACTGTTTATGCCAGTTGTGATATGGTTGCTTCCCCCATTGCTTCAGGGTATGCATGCAACCAGCTGCTAACAATAAACCAAACACACCAAATGCCATTAATGCTGCATTACTAAGATTCCGATAATAGCCACCCTGCAACAATAACAAGGAAGTTAATAAGTTCATGACAGCAAGTACACACATGAACCAGCTGAAACACAAGAAACATACAACTAAATTTTTTTCACAAAATCATTTTTAGACAGAAGTTAATGCATTGAGAATATAATATTGCAAGCAAACAAACATATAAAAGTATATTACATCTAAAATATTGCTTGAATTTAACCCTTCCCCGTGAATCATATAAGCATGCAATGTCACTCTATATAGCTAACCAACTACAGGGACAAGTTGTGGCAATCAAGAAGTTCAATCCAGACTCAAAAAATTATGTCTATTTCCAATCAAGAAGTTCAATCCAGACTCAAAAAGTTAAGTCTATTTTCAAAGCATTGCCAGCCAGCTTGATTAATCATTTCATAGACAAAAGTCATGTTTAAGAATAGTTGGCAGCCCCAAATAAGAATTTAAACCAGGACTTGTTTCTGCCACTATAAGAGAAGACCATGGAGGCATTTAAAGAAACAAGAACAGGACCACTCTTGAATAGCAATTTCTCATGCCACCCTCCACGATTATGGCATTCTAACTTCAAAACCTCAAACAAACAATTTATCATTCATCATATGGTTCATATCAACTCATGTTAATAATGCTTAACCGGTTAATTATATGCTTGCTACAATTTCAGATAACATTATTAACAAATACACACTTGCACCACAGAAAGCAGAATTGCTGCATTTGCAGGGGCAAGAGAAAGGCCCATTATCCCTCCACGCAACTCATTAGGCACATACCTGCAAACAAAGTAATTAGAACTATCAAATCAATGATTGAGCAAATGAATAAGTACAACTCTTGTTAATGAGTTTACATGGTCCTCAATCTGGCAAGCGATGGTAAAATGAACCCAACACAAGCATGGAACAAGCAAAATAGTGTCACCAGAACTCCAATTTCCTGCAGATGATAAATTATGAGAGAAGACTCTAGACTTCCAGCTCGAAAATCTGACAAAAAGTATATTTGAGATTTTTAAAGATAAAAAATAACTGCACCTGATAGTCATAGGCCACAATAGACAGGAGAAGAGCCAGTATGATGTATGCATATACTAGGCAGTCCTCAGTTCTAAGCGATGATGGCCCACTTGTAAGACAAGGAAATGCAGTGCTTCCTAGCATCCTTGAGCCCAGAAAGCAAGGATATATCAATCCTAATTGCACTTCTCGCCCATCAGCCTAAAATCACATGCATTAAGAATATATATATATATATATATATATATATAAGCATTCTAAGACTTAGACTGAAAATATAACAAGTTTAATAACTTGAAGCCTCTTTTTTAATATGACTCAATCATGGAGAGAGAGACATCTTCCCACAATAATGGACCAAAAACAAAATTCCTTCTAAATTTGTTCAATTAAGTTCATTTCAAGATTCACCAATACAAAGAAGCCTGAAGAAGAAAAGGAAGCCAGTAAAATATCCATTCAACGCAATACGGTTATAGTGTTTTAAATATTCTCCACATACATTGATTTCTCAGTATATCATAAGCTGTGCTCTAAAATTTTGATATCATACCACCACTGTAGGTGCCCAGAGGATCCAAAAAATTCCAATGGAGTAGTGAAGGCAAGTTTGTGCCCAAGCCAACAGCCATATCCTTTTATCTGTGGATTATAAAATAATCATCAGTATGTTGCTCTCAATAATCTTTTCATTAAATTGATGGAAAATTGAATTATGTATTTTTGTAGTAGAATTCACCGACTCCTTTCCGGTTTCCACATGTATATCTAAGAAATTATCAGACCATGTCAGTCTTAACATAGAAATGGAGTTTAGCATGTATAGCTCAGGCCTAATACAGCTTGAAAGTGAAACTAAAATAAAACAAACTGTAGACATGGGAAATTATATGTAAAAAATTACAAGAAGACCAAGTGGTTAATCATCAGAAACTTGTTGTGAAAAAATAATCAATAGCAGCTTGATATATGCAATCGTGAATTCCAAGATATATTTGAATTCTGTCAGAGAAATCAGATGAGGTCCAAATTTAATCCAGTTGAACCTCTACACGTGTATTTCCTCTCTTCTTAAATTCTTAGTAGATTCTTATTGCAGCTTCTCTTGCAACAAGAAAGGAATAAATGGTGAATCATTTATTCATGGCATAAGTACAAAGACAACACAAAGAAAAACATGTCACAGGAAAGGAATTAAATACCTAGTGACAGTCAAGGCAAGGGAAAGAGCAATTAGAAATGTAAAAAGAAACCAAAAAATAAAGGAAAATTCGGGTATATAGCTAGAAAAGAAGGAAAGAAAGAAGAAAGAAAGAAACTCTTATAAATAGTTCACTTAAATACCAAACCAGGGTAGAAGACCACACACATTCTGCTGACAAGATAGCAACTAATATCTAGTAGTAACATAAATAGAAGGGGCTAGCTGTCTGTAATTCCAGAATGTTCAAGCTTATTACTAAGTTATCTGATTGCCAAATATATATTAATTACTGAATTTTTAATAATGTTTAGTTGTTTTTTAACACAAATAAAAATAATGAGTTGTTGATATAAAAGAAAGAAGAGTAAACAAGAACTAGAAAAGCATGTAAACTTACCACCAAAAATATATTCATAGAAGGACAGACTATACTCCTTAAAAGATGCTGTTCCTGGAGTCTCTGTCCATCCTTTGGTGAGAAAAGTGAAGCATATGGTTGCTAAGAAGATAATTGCAGAGGAAGGAGCAGCATTTTTCTCCATGTTATTACCAATCAGCCAATTTGCAAACATTTGGCTGGCAATAAAACATGCAGACTCAAAGAAAGTCATCAACCAAAATGTGTCATTAAGTGAATCTAGCCTGTGCCCTTGCTGCAAACAAATACACAAAAATCCAGATTGACATTAAATTCTAGATATTTTAAGTATCCCTATGTTCTGTCCTAGGCAACCACATAAATTCCATATACAGGTGAAGAGAAAAAATCTAGACCAAGTTATTCGATCCGGAAGAAATAAGCTCCTACTAGGCCACACCCTGTGGCAAAGTTGTGGATACTTAGACTGAAATCTGTGTCTATGTGGAAATCAAGAAAAAATGAGAAAATTTCCTGATTACCTTTTCATGTTGAGTGACCATCCAAGTCTCAAAACTGAACGAAAATACTGTATTGGCCAGGGAGAGACATATGCTAGTCACGAAAATGCTTGGTTGCTCTGAAATCCTCTTCCATATGCCAACAAAGAAGTGTAGGATGCAAAAGAATAAACAAACTTTCTTGTGACCTCTATACAAATAGTTAGTAGTAAGTTAGTTTCATCATGTAACAACATCATCTGAAACTTCTTCAAAAAAAAAAAGTACATATGTTATGAGTAAGCAAAGTTTAGCAGTAGTACTTATGGAATAAACCAAGATGCTTCATATCAAACATAGCAAACCCTGCTTCACAGTTGATATCACACATAGAAGGACGCCATGACCAAATTGATAGAAAATATAGAAAAGTAATACAATTCATTGGAAAAAGAGACTAACATCACAAAATATATAGGTTCAAAGATTGATATAAGATCTTCTTTAACACTTGGAAATGTACAGGCCTTGGAAGGATGCATTTTCAAAAAGCTTTTTCACTCCTAATATCATCTCAAATATCCACTAAAATCAACAAAAAATACTTCAGTGAATTGCGCAACATCAATAATCATTCAGAGTGTTAGTCATTCTTCCGCATGGAAGGAATTTCATGCTATACTTTAGATGATACACATTATTATAACATAAATCATTAAACAAACAAATCATATTTACTGCAACAAATATCATAATATGGCATCACTCCAACATCAAAATTGCACAAATTGTCACTTCTGATACTAAATGTTGAATTACTAAAACTTAATTAATTTTAAGCGATCTAGTAATGGTCGCGAGTAAAACTAGAGGCTCACATCAAATCTGAAAGCACGCCAAGAAAAGGAGCAGCGAAGAGAACCGTTGCATATCCATAACAGAAAGCAATGACCATCTTTTCCCTGCCGATTCCATAGGAAGCTAACTCATACTCTCCGAATACTGACCACAGACCTTCCATCACTGAGAAAGCGAAAAATCAGAAAAATGAAATCAACATTCACAATTTCTCATCACCGATCTAAATCTTACTAATTATCACAAAAGAAAAACGAGTGTCGAAATTTAGTTACGAGACGTAACAGATTAAAATGAAAGAAAAACTAAATAAATTCTCACAACAAAAACTACAAAAGTAATGAATTCTCGGCTAAAGCTACGTAGAGATTCAATTCTGCCTTCACAAACAAAAGAAATTTTAAGTTTCGAAAGCTGATTTTCCTTCTCGTGCTCGCATATTTTCTAGGAAACCAAACAGTGTTATATTGAATAAGAAAATGAAAATCAAGTGAAAGCCAACCTGAAGCAATAGAATAGAGGAGGAGGAAGTTACGCTGGAAACGAAGAAAGGAGGAAGAGATTCCATGGTCGAAGATTGTGGAGGTTCTGTTGAGGTTAGAGGCATGAGGGAAAAGAAAGATCGATAAGCAGCAACAAACGAAGAGGAAGATGTATAGGGATGGATTTGGTTCCCAAACGGAGCTTTCGATGACTACTCCCATTGGCTTTTTATAATTTTGGTTTGAAGACACACACAAAGAATGGAAGAGAATTTACGTTCCGTTCGGATCTAACGTAAACCCTAGATCGTAATTCGTGATGATAGATGAGAGCACAAGAAGTCACAGAGAGACTGAGAGTGAGGGAGGATAGGAGATTGATTTGATCGACGAGGGATGGTTCGGCTATGTTACGATGGAGTACAGTGGCTTCTATATGCGGCTAGAGCTAAAAACGAAGAATCAAAACGACGTCGGCGCTTTTGCTGAAATGTAAAATCTGATTGTGTTTCTTTGTACTTGTTAAAGCATAATTGGTTGAGTTTATTTTAAGTGAAATAATAGTTTATTTTTTAAAAGTTATTTTAAAATATTTTTAATTATATATTATTTGTACTATTAATAAAAGGAATTTTTATGTACTTGGTCACATTTGTTTTTTAATTTTGACATTACTATTTGTTATAATTTATAACTTTAAGGTTGCATTTGATATGTCATATAAGAAGAATCTTATAATATAAGGTTATAGTGTATCATATAAGGAAGACTTGATAGTAGAAGTTAATATTATCAAACTTTATTAAGTTTTTAGTATGTCTATGTGATAAGATAGTTAAATATGGTTAAAACTTTTTATGTCACTCTAATAGTATAACACTGTCTTCTTTATAACTTCCTGATATAACCAAGTAAGATTTTCCTTCTACCACTACCCTCCACTTTTATACCCAAAAATCAAACAAACTCATTACTTTGTGTTCACCACGCCACCTCCACTTCTCTACCATGCTCTAAACTAGAAAACCAACTTCCACCCCTTTTGAATCAAACCCACCATTACCACCCAAAGTGTCTGCCCACAATAATCCTAGGCACTGTCCTTCCTTCATGCATCACTGTTAACTAGAGTCATCTCTGCCAAGCCATTCCACTGCAACCAACCCTTGCTTCTGCCACCACGCAAAGCCCCCCAAGCCATCGAGCCACCATTGCGACGCTGTGCCAAAACTGAATCAAGACCACCTTGCTGCAGGTTTGTCCATCACCACCGCGCGCCACCGTGACCACAGTCCAAATCTGCATTGCACCACCACTCCTCTGCCACTACATCTGTGAGCCAGAACCATCGTAGATCTGCCACCCACCACCGGCAAACGCAGCAAGGATCCACTCCCATCGTTGCGTCACCGTATGACCACTACTCGCAATGGACATAGTGGCTTGCAAAGGGCTTGTTCTAGGTTTGTTCAGAATCACCAGTACCGAATCACCAAATACTGGATTTTGATCACAACCACAGCTACTGGGTCTATTCTGTTTGGGGAGATTCAGTACTGGATTTTGATTTGGGGTTGTTGGGAACTATGGTTGGAAGGGGTTCTATGATGGGGATTTCGGTTAGGGGGCGTGTGCGGTGGTGGACGGGGCTTGTTGCGGTTCCGTGGAGGGCTCGGGGTTGAGGAGAGAAAATAGGTCATAGTTTGGGTTCTACAATGGTGAAGAAGGTGAAGGATAGTCTAATCAGAGTAAATAGTTACTTATATTATCAAGTTGCTTATACTATGTGCACTAAATGTTTAATAATATAAGATCTTATCAACTTGTTTATACTATCAGACCTTATCCTATTATCTTATACTATCATGTCTTATATTATCAAGTGTACCAAATGTAGCCTAAGTTAATGTTATCATGTTTTATTAAGTGTTTAGTATGCTTACCTGATAGTATAATGAAATCAGGTCAAACATTTTTATCCTATTATAAACTTAAAACAATATCCTTTCTTCCACCCCATGATAAGACCTGATAAGATATCTCTTCTCACCATACCCCTTAACTTTATCCCTCTCACCCAATGCTTCTACTTCTCTGTCAAGAACCTAGACCATCAACGGGCCATTGCCGGACCACTGCCAGACCATTATCGGACCATTATTGGGCCACCGTCAGACCACTACCCAATTTGAACCCACACTAACCACCCCTTGTCTACCATCCGCAACCCACACAAGAACACTAGTTGTCTTCCACAGCGAGCCACACTGTCAGACCTGCTAGCCACCATCTTGTGTTGAAGCCCTCTTCATTCGTTGCTCCCTTCCATTCGCGCCATGCCACCATATGCCATCGTCAGAGCTCCACGCCTCCTCCACCTCTAGTCGTTCATTCCTCTCTCTGTGTTTGGTTGAGGAGCACCAGAAACTTTTTCCTTTAATTATTTGTTTCCATTCCTTTTTTTATTTATTTTATATTAGTTGCTTATTTTTGTTTTCATTTAAAATTAATTTCAAGTTGATGCTGGGTTTAAGTAGTTTGAGTTGGTTCTCTGTTTTGGGTTATAGAGGACAATATTATCATGATAAATAATTTTATATACAATCAGTTATTTTATACGATAATGATCAAACATTTGATAATATAAGAGTTTATCAGGTCCTTTATATTATCAACTTTTATCCTACTATCTTATACTATTATGTGTGTCAAACGCAACCTAAGTTACCCCAAAGCATCTGCTCGATATAATGATGATAGGCAGAATTGTAATCATCTTACTTAACTACACATGTTCTAAAATTACACCAAAATTCCAAAACTGTTCCTCTCCACTAATTTAAACTGCTCACCTTCCCTCCTTTTCTCCTGCTCCCTCAAGAGAAATGTTCATCTCATAGCAAAAACAAAATACACCACTTTTTATATTATTTTTTGTATAAGCATGTGTATTGATTAGTTAATAAAAAATATGTAAAAAGTGATTAGTTAACAAAATATTTATTAATTAACTTATATATATGATTAATTATGAATTTATACTTTATTAACCAGTATAAAAAATGATATAAAAAATTATGTAAAAAAATTAGAGCTACTCCCTCAATTCCTCGTAACAAACACAAGTGGTTTTCTTTCTCAAAGCCTTGCACTGTACCAACGCCTGCTGCAATGGCCCTATTTCAAAACCTCCATCAAATTGCCATCATATGTTTTAATCTGCATTGTGAATGATATTTTGACTTCGAGTAGTAAGTGCTGACTGCAGAGGGATTTCATAACTATGTATGATGCATATTTTTTTTATTGACTAACTATTAACTATCATCATCTTTTTTTTTTACAAGAAAGAAAAAAATATCATTAAGAACAAAATTTAACACACTTACAAATCAGAAAATATACATTAATTTTTAAAAAATAAGAAACATATACATTCTATATATTGAACTAACCAATGATTTGTAGTTTTACTCCTTGTCCGAAAACTATCGATGTCTAAGCATATTTCTCATCAGAGACTAACAGAAAAATCGTTGTAACTTGAAGAGTGTATCATGTCTCTTCTCAAAATATATCTGAAAATTTTCCCTACATGCAAGACCATCAAGTCAGGAATAATTACAAGAGAAAACCAAAACACCAATAAAAGAGACAATAAAAATAAAACCAAAATTACAAGATCTATCATTGAGAGAAGTAGATCTAAACAGTGACAAACCTAGAAAATTTGGATAATAGGGACAAGATGACTAAGGATAATATAAATACATAAGTAAATATTTATATTTACATATCAAAATACAATATTATAAGATAACAAATTTAATTTGAATTCATTACTAATGTTAATTATTTTTATATTATCATTTAAACATATGTTGTTATAATCTTAAATAATTTTAATTTTTAAGATAATTATATTAAACAAGTAGTAAGAACAAATTTTTATAAATTTTGAAATATATATAAGAATAACAAAATTACATATAACAAATTTAAAAATACTGTAAGACTATAGGGACATAAGCCCCCGAGACCTACAATGTAGGTCCATCTCTGGATTAAAATAAACATGCTCAAGATTTAAAAGATTTGAATCACTTATTAAAAAAATACATCAAAACAAAAGAAGAAGAGATGGTGGGGTTGCCACCAAAGAAAAAAAAGGCAGCCCCCCACTCTTGCACTCTTACAATAAGAAAGATCAAGACAAAAGAGAAGAGAGAAAGAGATAGATGGGTTAGAGCCATCTCTCTCTGTCTAAATTCTTTATAAGTGTGTGTTTGAGTTATCAATATAATCACCTTTTTTTAGATTATTGGAAGGGAAATATTGTAGTCCATGAGTTAGCCTAGATCATGTGTGATTAGAGGAAGCACCAAGACCAATTTGTAGTCTTGCTTTCTTGGACGTGTTTAATCCAGTTTAGTGAATATCTAGCTTTTAAGTATAAAAAAAAAAAAGAGTTTATGATATGAGGTATACACATTAACAACAACTGATATGGGAAGAAAAATTTTACATAAATAGAAAAAATAAACAAAAGGGAAAAAAAGGCAACCCCCACTTTTGCACTCTCACAATAAAAAAGATCAAAACAAAAAAGAAGAGAGAAAGAGATAGATGGGTAGAGCCAAATCTCCCTGTCTAAATTCTTTATAAGTGTATGTTTGAGTTATCAATATCATCATCTGTTTAAATTATTGGAAGGAAAATATTGTAGTCCATGAGTTAGCCTAGATCATGTGTGATTAGAGGAAGCACCAAGACCAATTTGTAGTCTTGCTTTCTTGGACGTGTTTAACCCAGTTTAGTGAATATCTAGCTTTTAAGTAAAAAAGATTAAAAAAATAAAAAAGTTTATGATAGGAGGTATACACGATAACAACAACTGATATGGGAAGAATAATTTTACATAAATAGAAAAAATAAACACTGTTATAACTAATGGATCTTGAAGTTCAATGAGATTGTTACTTTGGATGATTTTGTGGACAAACAAGTCGATTAATTCATTTATCTTAAATTACTTAAAAAATTAATAATTGTTGTGTATTTTTTATGTTTAGTGGATATGATATGTCAAGTTAATTTTAATATTTTTAAAATCTAAAACCTAATTTTTAACATAGATATGTGAACAAAAAATTAAAAAATGTAGATTGACAGACACGTTAGTGCATGTCAATTTGTTAGTTTTTTATAAAATAAATTAATTTAAACATATATTTATTTATATTTTGAATGTCTTGAGAGGATATTATTGTTTTTATAATCAAACATTATTATTTTTAGTTCTTGTCCCTAGAAGAGTTTCTGCATTAAAGATAATTTTTTTAATTATACAATGACATGGTAGTATTTTTTTTTTAAAACAGATTGAATAAAAATAACTTAAGAATTACTTATAGAAAAAAATAAAAGACTTACGAATTACTTAAAAGTATAAAAAACTTAAAAACAATGTGTAGAAATTAAATTTCTGTGATTAACTTATAATAATAATATCGAATACTACTCTTTTATAAAACAATTGAAAATTAAATACCGAATGAGAAAAATTATTTTATCTAATAGAATGTACCCAAAAGAAAAATCATTCATACAAATAGCTGAGGAAGCCATTTTATACAATGCGTTATAACTTATAAGGTCCATCATAAACTATTAAGATGTAGAAAATTCCCATGAAAATATATGACATGAGAAGTCAATTACGCGATTCCTGCATCAGTCTTGATTGGAATTGAGTACGATAATACCAATTGTTGAAATTATTAAAAATTTATAATAATTGATTGACGAACTTTTAATTGCTTATTTTTTATTTATATGACAATATGTACATTATATACAATGGGAGGAATATATTACCTCATAAAAGGATTATAGAATAAGGCTTGCTATTTTCACCGGGAACGTTTCAGCTGAAGGCATATAATGCGTGTTGTAATTCTCCAGTGAAACAGAAAATGTACTACTAGTACTAATTTTATATTGAATAATGGACAATAACTCCCCACCTAAAATGTGAGTTCACCTTGTGCAAAATTTCAGTGAGAAATAGTCTTGTTAGCATTTTGCATATATAATTGGCCATCTCAAAATTTCATCGTTCGGAAAATTCTTGAAGTTAATTTTACTTTGACGCATCGGAATGCTCTGCGTTTGGTTTCATATTTGTTCATGTAGACGAAATTGTGGAATAAGATTGGTGAGTATGACATATAATCTTACTTTCAACTTACACGCAATGACGCAATCAATTTCTTGTCTAGACTCAAATAATTTCTAGTGCATCCAAATTATATGTTTTTCTTTGTTTGGCCCTTACATTATAGTTATATGTAATGTGATGTCAAATTATTTCCTTCCATACACAATCTTCCCTACGTAGTTTCACACACGCACATGACACAAAAAATCTTCTTCCCTACTCCAATGGAAGTCTAATAGGAGCAGACATTAAATTGTATCATATACAGACCAGCTCCTTAACCCGGGGAAGATGAATAATTCATTGATAATGTGGCCTACAACTACAATTCAATAATCACAATTTTACAAGTGAATTTTGCATCCTCACTTCCTCAATCACAGGGATCTGTGGTGATCTCAAAGAAGGTATCATTGTGCAGGTGATGAAAGAATGCTGCAGCAAAATATGGGAAACGCAACTCCATTACCATATGTTCAGTTGAGTATGCAAAATGACTTGGACTTCCATGAAAACCGAGAAATTCAGCAAATTTGGGAATCTTTTTAAATGCTAACCGTCAGAATTGAAAATTGTAAAGTTGAATTTTACCTTATCATGTTCAGCTCCTTTTTTAATTGTGCCTTCAAATCAAAAGGTTAGCTTTGCAAATGCATGGATGTCTGCAGAAGCCGATTTAGCATTTTCCTGGAAAAAAAAGAAAAAGAAAAAGAAAAAGAAAAAGAAAAAGAAAAATTCAACCATGGTAGACTTTATGATACAAAAAGTCAATCTCTTGATAGTTGATACAGAGCCTCCAGGCTCTATCTGAGAGGTCTAATAAACAAATAAACCATTCCTCCATCACAATTTGGGGTTAAGGGGAACTAGGGAAGGTATCGGGCTTCCTTCCTGCCTCGATAGTCGATAGGACAATTGATTGAGAAAGGATAAAACTTCCTCTTGTTCATCAGGTGACTAGTCCAACTGGCCTAGGAGGGACCAAATAAAATATAAATTGTACGTAATATCTTACCTTTATGTTTAAGAAAGGGATAAATAGTAAAACACAACTGTATGTACCAAACAAACAAAAATAAAAATAAAAATAAAACAAAACTGTTAAACCATATACTTACATAAGGATAATCTGCCATCCAACCAGGAATGCTTTCTGAAAGAAGGCTGATGTATCGCTCCATGGCCAGCTCTGGACTCATAATCCCAAGTTGTTTCCATGCATTCCTTTCACAAAAACAATCCATTTACCACATCAAATAATCTAACGAAGCAGCTGAAACTCTAAGCAACTCAAACAATAACTAAATTTTTAAAATATCAGGGATAAAAAGGCGATGAGGCAAAATAAGCAGGGGTAATCAAATACCACTTTGCTCGAGCAGAGAACTTGATTGCCATTGGCCGGGGTTCCCGGCAAGGACCCTGGGTGACAATTCTGTGATAACCATATAGCTTCATCTTCACATCATTACTAAGATTCGCGACTCGATTAGCATTGCTCTTGGACCCAACGAATACCAGTGCAGCACCAAAACTACTCTCCAACTCAGTTCTTTCTATTCCCTCCCAATCATCCTCATCCACCAAGCCCCTATTTTCACAAACTTCTTCCACTGCGCATCCACAATCGTGTGAAATTTCCTCAACAGGATTCTTCGCCAAATCCGCGAGTTCAACTTCATTGTAAACTCTGTTCTCATCAACCTTCCCTGAATTGCGTATCTTGGGCGATCCACAAGTCATATCCACTGTTTCTGGGACTATTAGCTTTCCCAGTATCGATTTGTCTCTAAATTCATCAAATTTTCCCACAATCTGAACGACTTCCTCTGTTTCCCATTTATGAGAATCAGATTTGACTCCATGATCACGATCACGCCCAATAACAGCTACTTTCTCGTTTGCCTCAAAGTTTGGGGTCACGGACAGGAGCATGATGAAAATCAATGGAAGTAGAAGAGAGAGAGCTATGGTGAAGGCAAGCTCCCAAAAGAGCTCCATGGCTTGCTAGATGAGAAAGAGAGAGTTTATGAGTTTGTTTGTGTGTGTGAGAGAGAGAACTGTGACTTTTTCTGATGATAACATAACCGACAGGGTGAAAAGGGGGGTTACATAGAAAGAGCAAGGTATATTCTCCTTTGCATTTCATACTTATGTTAGGTGTAACTACATGTACATGTTTTACTCGAGCGATACACAAGTCGGTGTTGTAAAATGACTCCTCCACCACCACGACTTTAAGCATAGGTGGCCGTGGAACAATTTGAAGGGAAAGTTTAGTCACATAATTTCAAGAAAAATGATCATTTTCACCCCAAAAAAAGGGTGTAAGTACTATTTCACCATTTTAAATGAATGTGATTGAGTGAGAAAAAGTGATAAAAAATATATATATAATAAATGATATTAATTTCAAAGCGATTTAGAAATTATCAAATCAGTTAATCTCAAGGTACAAGAGCGAAGGGGATTCTAACAGTTTCCTGTTTTTTTTAGGTTGAATCAATAATTTCAGCTCTAATACTATTTATCAATCTTTTAAAAATTGAATCCAACTTGTCGTTGAACAATCGAGAATTAGTTATATTTTTAACAATATTTTAAAAATCAAAACAGTTATTAAATCAGTGAAAGAATTTATTCATGATTCAATTGATTAACGGTAGTTGAAATGGAACATAATATAATATTATATACATTATCCTGTTATTTTTGTATTTGAAATAAACATAAATTTAATATTTTAAATAATTATTTATTAATTAGAAATTACAATATTTAAAAGCAAAATAAAAATTAATATAAGTCTTTATAATTTTATTATTACATATTAATTTAAATATATTTTGTATTATATGAATATATTTATAAATATAAAATCGATTAGTCTAGTTTAATTCTCAAAACATTGATTTTCAATTGAGATAGCAAAGTTGATTGGGCACGATTAGTTAACCTATTTTTCAAAAGCACAAAACTTAAGTTTATTTTTTATATTCATTATATCTATTTCACTAATTAATATATGATATGTGTGCAAAAAAAAAAAGTAAGAAAGATAATATTAATAAACATATGTCATAACTTAATTAGTAAAATTGATGTAATAAATATAAAAAAATGGACTTAAGTTTTGTTCTATTTTAAATATGGATTTGGATTGATTGATGAAATTGATGTAATAAATATAAAGAAATAGACTTAAATTTTGTTCTTTTTTAAATATGGGTTTGGAATGTTAACATGTCCTAACCAGGTAAGTTGAAAATAAGGCGGGATCAATTAATCCATTTTTTCAAATATTAGGTTTGTAATGTTAACTTGTCCTAAGCAAGTCAATTGAAAATAGAGCGAGATTAGTTGATCCATTTTTAAAATATGGATTTAGAATGTTAAAGGTCAATTTGCCTAAATAAAAAAAAAAATTGACATGTTGACGAGTTTAATGGGTAAACTTGCCTAAAATTACACGAAAAGACTAGTTGGGTAGGTTGACCCATATAACTTGTCACAAAAAATTAAAAAAAAAAAGTAACCAGGTCAATTTACTTCGTCTTCCCACAATTTACAAATTATGTGAGGCAAGTTAAAATATCTTATCTAAAAAAATAATTATGAATTTTTTATTATATTTTTTTATATTATTTTTTATATTATTTCTCATACTATTAATTATATTACTTTTTTAATATTTTTTCTCACTTACTTATAACCATTTAAAAATGGTATGAAAAGTGATGTTTTATCAAAAATGATGTAGAAATATCTTTTTTGCTAAAAAAATTTGCTGCAAAATACACTTCCAATCTGTCATTTTTTGTAGGTTAAATAAGTGAATCCGTCGAGTTCGACTCGTTTTGTCATTTGTAGTTTCTAGTTTGAATATGATATAATTTAATGATGGTTCAATTATAAATTTAATTAATTAAACCAATTAAATTATAATCCAAAAATCTTATTAATTTAATATCCAATTTGATTTTTAATATATATATATATATATATATATTTATATGCCAATCTAGCATAGTTAAATTTTAATCAAATATGCTGCAAAATACAGTTTCAATCTACCATTTTTTGTAGATTAAACTAGTAGATCCGTCGAATTTAACCCATTTTGTCATTTATAATTTTTAGTTTGAATATGATATAAATTAATCATAAACTAATTATAAATTTAATTATTTGAACTAATTAAATTATAACTCAAAAGTCTTATTAATTTAATATCCAATTTGATTTTTATTTTTATTTTATTTTTACTTTATGCCAGTCTAGCCTAGTTTAATCAAACTCCGATTCACTGTAAGTTTTCTCCGTTTTTTATTCTTTCTGTCCATCTTAATAAATTCACCTATTATCTAAGTAAAAATATAAAATAAAATAAACTATTACCAATTCAACCTTTAGAGGACTGGCATTTAGTCAAATCTGAATTCTCACTACTAGAGGAACGTCTAGGATTATAAAATCTGGATCATGTTCAATTATTTTCACTTTTCAGTATTATGAACTTGATCCTTCCCTTTCCTAACGTCTTTTGAGACATTATTTGGATTGATGGTTGGGGTAGAAGTAGGTCATGTGACTTGTCGCATTTATTTAAGACCTAGTTTAATCTAGATTATTTAACAAAAAGGTTAGGTTAAGGATTTTTAAAAAAATTATTTAGTTAAATGGGATAGACTTCATGTTTTTGAAAAAAAAATTAACTTATTTAAAGATCTTATTATAAAAGTATATTTTTAAATAAATTTTTAAGTCATGTCAAATTTTTAAAAAGTCAGATCATATATTAAAAATAACTTATATCAAGTAAATATGTTAAACACAAGCCTTACATTTAAAAAATATGTCAAACTTATTTAAGACAAAGTCTGTCCTGATTCGTTTCCAACCTTAATTAGTGATAAGAGATGGAATGAAGTGGAATAATATGGAATGATATATGGTTCTATTGTTTATATTTTTAAAATTAAGATGAAATAAAATAACATAAGATGACATCCATTCCATCTCATTCTATCTTAAATCTCACTTTTTCTTCCACCAAATTGGGTGGAATGGAAGAATGGAATGAAATGACATAGGAACAAAAATATTATAGCTCTTGTCATTCAATTTCATTCCAATCATCATTCTAAACAATGGAATGAAAACTTTTATCCATTTTATCTTTAAATATCTAAATAATTATATGAAAACTTATTTTATTTCATATCATCTCATTCTATTCTATTTTATTTCACTTACTATAAATTATCAAAATATAACATAAGGCACTTAAGGATACCCTTATTAAGGAAGTTAAAATATAAAGATTTAGATAAAAAAATATTATTCAATATATTAAAATTAAAAGAAAAACTTCATTTTTTCATTTTTATTTTTTATTTTAAATTCTTATGACACTTATTAGCAAAATTTATTTTTTATCTTTCACTTTTTTTAAAAATCAATTTGCTTTCTCTTTTTACTTCTATCTACAACAAAATTGTCATGCTCAATATCTATAGTGGAAAATATCTATAGGTAATTGGTCTACATTTATAATATCAAAAGATTTAGGACTTGTATTAAAAAAAGAGAGAGATTCAAGACTAGTTAGCAATTGGTTGTTGGGCTGAGTGTTTTGATTTTGAAATTTTAAAATGGGACCAAGGTTTTGATGGATGGGTCCAATTAAGTGGGGCCTATGTCATGTTGTTTAAAAAAAAGAGATAGTTTTTTAAAAAGAAGTTAGCAACTTCCTTATGAAGTTTTCTTTCTTCAAATCTAAAAACAGAGAGAAGCACAGCGTTGTGGAGATAGAGAGAAAAGTTTTAAGCTGATATTGTGTGTTTAGATTGGGTGATCATTTGTAATCTGATCTTGATGATTTTTCAGTATGTTGTTCCTTGCATCGTGAACTTCTACTTGTATGGTCAGAATTTTATTTCTCCATCTCTACTTATTAAGTTATTTGTACCCTTTTATGGGTTTTGAGCTTTGTTGCTTTATTGATTTCTACTTTGTTGGTAGTGAGTAGGAACCGTCGTGATATCCTTATTTATTGGGAGACATTTTGTTGTACTCATTGATATGTTATAGTGTAGATTTTTCTAAACTAGGTTCTGTGATTTTTACTTCTCACATTGAGGAGGTTTTTTACATTAAAATTATGTGTGTTCTCTTTGCCTATTTAATTTTTGTGCATTATTTGATATATCTTTTGGTAGATATTTTGATTAGCTGTATATTTTGCTCCTCACAAGTTCTTTCAAGTGAAAAATATTTTATTGTCAATTTGTGTGTTGTTACTTCCACTGTACACACACCCCTTTTCTTTCTTAGCAGCTGGCATTAGAGAAATTTATTAATTTGTTTACTTGACTGAATTATGAAGCTAAATTATAGTAGAATGATTAGTTTGAATGACATAAATTATCACAAGTGAAAAAGAAAGATGAAAAATTTATTATTTGTAAAAAAATTATATTTAACCGTGTTTGCTAGTGAAAAACCTGAGACTAAATTTGATGAAGAATGAGCTTTTGAGCATGAGATGGTTTGTGGCTTTATTCAGCAATGGGTAGATAATAATGTTTTGAATCATATTGCTAATGACTCACATGCCAGAACTTTGTGGGAGAAGCTTGAGACCTTGTATGCCTCCAAGTTTGGGAACAATAAATTATTTTTGTTGAAGCAGGCTATAAACTTCAGTTACAAGGATGATAGTTCTATTTCTGATCACTTGAGTGATTTTCAGGGATGCTTTGACCAGTTGTCCGACATGGGTATGAAATTTGAAGATGAAATTTTGAGATTTTGGTTGGTTAATACTCTACTTGATTCTTGGGAAAATCTCAGAGTCACTTTGACTAGTTCTGCTCCTGGAGGTGTTGTAACTATGAATTATGTAAAGATTGTTGTTTTAAATGAAGAAGTCAGACGACGAACTCAGCAGGCGTCTTCTTCACAGTCAGAGGTTTTAGTTAATGAAAACAGGGGGAGAAACATTGAGAGGGATCAGGGATAAGGCAATAGAGGCAAAAGCAATAGTAGAAGTAAATTAAGGTCTAAATACAAAAAATTTTAGTGTGACTATTGTGGTAAAAAGGGATATCTCCAAAGGTTCTGCTACCGATGGAAAAAGGAGAACAAGGGTAACAAGGCAAGTAACAAAAGAAGGATAATGATAATGATGATTGTGTTGCCACCACTATTGGAAGAGATCTTGTGATTATCTGTAATGAGAATTTGATTAATGTTGCTTATGATGAGACTAGTTGGGTTGTTGACAGTGGTGCTTGTTTTCATGTGACATCTAGGAAGAATTTATTCACATCTTATACTTCTGGTGATTATGGAGTTTTGAAGATGGGTAATGATGGTATGTCAAAGGTGATTGACATTGACAATGTTTGTTTGGTAACCAGTAATGGGACAAAGTTGACTTTGAAGAATGTCAGACACGCACCAGACATCTGTTTGCATTTGATTTCTACTAGTGTTCTTGATGATGATGACTATTTTAGTACATTTGGTGGTGGACAGTAGAAACTCTCCAAGGGTTCTTTGGTTATGGTTCATGGAAAGAAGTGTTCAGGTTTATACTAGACCAAGGCTTCAGTTTCTGTTGATGCTGTTAATATAGTTGAGTGTGATAATCAGTCAGAATTATAGCACAAGAGACTTAGCCACATTAATGAGAAGGGACTTGATACTTTAGCCAAAAGGAATCTACTTTCAGGTTTGAAGGGTGAAAGTTTGGAAAAGTGTACTCATTGTTTGGCTGGGAAGCAGAATAAAGTGTCTTTCAAGAGTCATCCTCCTTATAGGAAATCAGATATGCTTAAGTTGGTACATTCAGATCTTTATGGTCCAATAAGGACTAAAACATTTAGTGGTGCACTTTACTTTGTGACTTTTATTGATGATCATTCAAGGAAACTTTGGGTTTATGCCTTAAATACTAAGAACCATGTGCTTGGTGTCTTTAAGCAGTTTCAGGCTTCTGTTGAGAGAGAAATAAGGAAAAAACTAAAATGAGTTCGTACCGATAATGGTGGTGAATATTGTGGACCATTTGATGAGTACTGCAGATAGCAGGGTATTAACACCAGAAGACGCCTCCTAAGACTTCTTAGCTTAATGGCCTGACAGAAAGGATAAACAGGACATTGATGGAGAGAGTTAGATATTTGCTTTCTGAAGCAAAGTTACTTGGATATTTTTGGAGTGAGGCTTTGTATACTACTGCACATGTTATTAATTTATCTCCTACTATTGTTTTACAGGCTGATGTTCTTGACAGTGTGTGGTATGGAAATAATGTTTCTTATGATCACTTACGTGTCTTTAGGTGTAGAGCATTTGTATATGTGCCCAATGATGAGAGGTCCAAGTTGGATGTCAAGACTAGGCAGTGCATCTTCATTTGCCATAGTCATGATGAGTTTGGCTATAGGTTGTATGATTAGGGAAGGTAATTTTACCCGCCCTCGCGGGTAATACCCGTGACGAAGGCAGGTAATACCCATCTAATTTTTCCCGCAGGTATAAATATCCTTTTGTGTTATCTCGGTTTAATAAACAGGGCGGGAGCGGGGGTGGTTTCCCCCCTCCCCCCATGCCCGCAAAAAAATTACAAAAATATTTTATATAAAATTATTTAAAAACTTCATTATATAAATTAAAATATGGTAGAGTTATATAAATTAAAAGTATTTTAGGTGTTTGACATTATTTTTGGATTAAGTTGTATTGGACAAATTTTGAAAAATTATGGTATTATACTTTTTTTATTTTTTTATTTTTTTTATTTTATTTTTTTAATTTTATTAATTTTTTTGATAATTTATTGAGTACCCGCAGATATCCGTGGGCACCCGTTTATCCGCAGAAGAATGATAAACGAGTACCCGCACGGATATGGAGGCAGGGGCGGGGGCGGGGGCGGGGAGCGGGGCACTACTACCCGTCCCCGCCCTACCCCACCCCGTTGCCATCCCTATGTATGATCCAGTTGAGAAGAAACTTGTTAGAAGTCGTGATGTTATTTTCATAGAGGATCAGACCATTGAAGATATTGACAAGGCAAAGAAGTCAGAGTCTCTGAGTAATGATAATTTGGTTGATATTGATCCAGTTCCTGAGTCTCATATACCTGATGTAGCTAACTTTGACAATCATGATGATGTGCATAATCATATTCAGGGTGATCAGGTTGAGGATGTTGTTGATAATGTTGCTGATGAGGTAGATGCTCCTACTAGTGAGGTTGTTGATGAACCTGTTATTTCACTTAGGAGGTATTCTAGACATCTTATTCCTTCTACCCGTTATTCATCTGATGAATATGTGCTCCTCACTGACGGTGGAGAACCTGAGTGCTACGAAGAAGCTATGGAGAGTGAGCAGAAGACAGAATGGGTTGTAGCAATGAATAATGAGATGAAATCTTTGCTTGACAACTATACTTTTGAGCTGGTCAAGTTGCCTAAGGACAGGAAAGCTTTGCAAAATCGGTGGATTTACAGGTTGAAGAATGATGAGAATACTTTCACTCCAAGATACAAAGTTAGATTAGTTGTCAAAGGCTACCATCAGAAAAAAAGAGAATTGATTTTGAGGAAATTTTCTCGCCGGTTGTTAAAATGTCATTCATCCGAGTTGTTCTTGGTTTGGTAGCCAGTCTTGATTTAGAGGTTGAGCAGATGGATGTGGAAACTGATTTCCTTCATGGTGATTTAGAGGATGAGATTTACATGGAGCA
This sequence comes from Ormosia semicastrata, assembly GCA_029884595.1. Taxonomy (NCBI): domain Eukaryota; kingdom Viridiplantae; phylum Streptophyta; class Magnoliopsida; order Fabales; family Fabaceae; genus Ormosia; species Ormosia semicastrata. The sequence continues at coordinate 15,854,035 of JAQQTO010000037.1, forward strand.
ACCTGAGGGTTTTGTGATGAAGGGTAAAGAAAATTATGTTTGCAAGCTAAATAAAAGTTTGTACGGCTTGAAACGAGCCCCGAGGCAATGGTACAAGAAGTTTGAGTCTGTTATGATTCAACAGGGATTCAAGAAGACTACTTCTAATCCTTGTGTGTTTGTGCAAAAATTTTCTGATAATGAATTCGTCATTTTATTGCTCTATGTTGATGATATGTTGATTGTTGGTCATAATTCTCTTAGAATTGACAAGTTGAAAAAAGAGCTTAGTAAGTCCTTTGCAATGAAAAACTTAAGATGAGCAAGACATATTATTGGCATGCAGATTACTCGTGATAGAGTGGTCAAGAAGTTGTGGTTATCACAGGAGAAGTACATTGAGAAAGTGCTTCAATGGTTTCACTTAGATAAAGCTAAAGTTGTAAGTACACCTCTTACTTTACATTTTAAACTTAGCATTAGAGAAGCTCCTTCTAGTGATGAAAAGAAACAAGACATGCAACATGTTCCTTATGCATATACAGTAGGAAGTTTGATGTTTGCAATGGTTTGCACAAGGCCTGATACAGCTCATGCAGTTGGTGTGGTTAGTAGTTTTCTTTCCAATCCTGGTAGAGAGCATTGAAAAGCTGTGAAGTGGATATTGAGATATCTCTGGGGCACTTCTAGTTTGAAACTTTGTTTTGGAATTGGAAAACATGTTCTTTATGGTTATACAGATTCAGACTTGGTAGAGGATGTTGATTTTAGAAAGTCTACTTCTGGCTATTTGATTACCTTTGTAGGGGGAGCTGTGGCTTGGCAATCTAGGTTGCAAAAGTGTGTTGCATTATCTACTGCTGAGGCTGAGTTCGTTGCTATTAGCGAGGCTTGTAAGGAGTTGCTTTGGATGAAGAATTTATGCATGAGCTTGGTTTTACTCACCAGAGGTACGTTTTATTTTGTGATAGTCAGAGTGCTATTCATCTTGACAAGAATCCTATGTTCCATGGTAGATCTAAGCATATTGATGTGATGTATCATTGGATACGTGATATTTTGGACTCGAAGTTGTTGGAAATTGAGAAGATCCATATTGATGATAATGGTTCAGATATGCTGACAAAGACTCTACCGAGGGGGAAGTTTGAATATTACCGTTTGGTTACTGATTTGGCATTTGCCTCCACTTGAGTTGGAGGGGGAGTTTGATGGATGGGTCCAACTAAGTGGGGCCTATGCCATATTGTTTTTAAAAAAAAGATAGTTTTTAAAAAGGAAGTCAGTAACTTCCTTCCAAAGTTTTCTTTCTTCAAAGTTTTCATTTTTCTAAAAATAAAGAGAAGCGCAGCACCGTGGAGACAGAGAGAAAAGTTTCAAGCTGATCTTGTGTGTTTAGATCTGGTGGTCATTTGTGGTCCGATCTTGATGATTTTTCAGTATGTTATTCATTGCATCGTGAACTTCTACTTGTAAGGTCAGAATTTTATTTCTCCATCTCTACTTATTAGGTTGTTTGTACCCCTTTGTGGGTTTTGAGCTTTGTTATTTTATTAATTTTCACTTTGTTGGTAGTGAGTAGGAGTCGTCGTGATATCTTTGTTTATTAGGAGACACTTTGTTATACTCATTGATCTGTTATAGTGGAGATTTTTCTGGACTATGTCCCGTAATTTTTACTTCTCACATTGAGGAGGTTTTTCACGTTAAAATTGTGTGTGTTCTCTTTGCCTATTTAATTTTTGTGTATTCTTGGATATATCTTTTAGTGAATATTTTGGTTGACTGTATATTTTGCTCTTCACAGGTTCTTTTAAGTGGGAAAGATTTTATTGTCAATTTGTGCATTGTTACTTCTGCTGTGCACACACTCTTTTTTTCTTTCCCAACAGGTTTTAGGTTGTTACAATGACAATACAAATGATCCTTGACAAAAAAACAAAAAAAGACAATACAAATGATCCATCACACACACATACACACGTGTCTATATACACGTCTCTCTCTCTCTATATATATATATATGATTATATGAGGTGAGAGGATGAGAAAAATAAATTTTAATCATATAACTATACATAGATAGTCAATATTAAAAGTTACTTAAAAGCCATGTGATTACTTAAAAAAGTCGCATGCATTTATGTTATAATCTTGATCATTCATGTGATCCAATAGTCAAGATTTACTTATTTTATCTATTAAAATAAACATTAATCTCACCAGTTTATTGTAGAGGTGAGATGAGTGAATCTTAATTATTGTATTTTTCATGAATGATCAAGATTAGAAAATAAATACATGTGACTTTTTTAAGTGATCACATGACCTTTAAGTAACTTTTAATCTTGATCATTCATGTATAGTTGTATGGTCAAGATTTACTCCTCTCACATTCTCACAATAAAATCTCCTTCACTAGATATGTCATATATATATATATATATATATATATATATATATCATAATGAGATGAGTTTTTATTATAAGAAGGTGAAAGAAGTAAATATTGATCATACAATTATACATAAATGATCAAGATCAAAAGTTATTTAAAGGTCATGTGATCACTTAAAAAAGTCACATACATTTATATTATAATTTTGACTATTAATATAAAATCTAATGATCAAAATTCACTACTCTCATATCTTACAATAAATATTATTCTTATCTTATATGCTCTCCATATATATTATTTTGATCTGGATGCATAACATATTTTAAAATTTAAATTCAATTAACGAAAGCAAGCAAAGTGTTTGACAAATAATACATGACGGGTTTTTTTAAGAATCGTGTTCAAACTTCAAACAAATTAATTAAATGAGTAATGTTACTCTTATACATTTTCACTGACATCATATTAAATTTTTATAATTTTCACTACAATTTACACTTTTTTATTATAACTGCTATATTTTGATTATGCAACATAATAGATGTAAAATAAATGTGTATGATTAAGGTATATGAACATCATTCTTCTTAATCAACTATTGATTCTTATCGTGCAGTGCACAATATTCGCTTTTTGTTGCTTTGTTTTTTGTTGTTGTTGTTTTTTTTTAATAACATGGAAGAGCAGTGCACAACATTCGTTACAAATTACGCGTACTAAAGATTTTTCAAAACTTACCATTATTCTTTAAGAATTACCTTAACCGACATATGTTTATATATATATATAATATTTGAAAATGTGAAACAATTTTTAGTTATCTACATTGAAATACATGTTTTCCAAAAAAATAAAATACATATTTATATTAGTATTCAAGAATTCCTTTCAGCATTATAATTTTGTTGGCATATTAAAAAGTCGTTAACCAACTTGTACACAAGACCTTCACTTTAATTTTTTTTCTTACCACGGTAATTATGTATTGACATGGTGACTTATGCCAACAACATTTCATATTAGACATCAAATCTGAAAAAATCTGAATGACTTTAAAACATCAAACACATCTAAAAAATAGTGCTTCAAATATATTAACTTCGTTTTCCTATTACTCCATTTAAAAATAAAAATTGATTAAAAATATGAAACATTTTTTGTTTGCTTTTAGTATAAAAAATAGGATTTATTCATTTATCTATTTAAAATGTGTTCAAAATCAGAATCAGAAGTATGCACCTAATCGTACTCCTAACAGTTGTTAAACGATTGTTGATGATGGTTTTCTCCTTGCGTAACAAGATCGAAGAGGGGTGATGTACTGTACATTATAAGAGAAAAGTATATTAGAGTAAATATATACTTTAGTGACTTAGTCTCAAATTTATTTTTAAGAGTCTCACATCGCCTACCTCAATATTTCGGGTGACATTTATATATTTATTAAGTCACTCCACTTAATTTCAATTGGTTTTAGGTTAAAATCTTACATGGTATCAGAGTCAAGATCTCATATTTGTTTCCTCTTACTTCGCTAGGCTTGTTTCTGCCTACTTCATTAGGTTTGTTTTCATCTGTTTCGTCCAGACATCTGTGAAGGGGGTGTTAAGAGTCTCACATCGCTTACTTCAATATTTCGAGTGCGATTTATATATCTGTTGGACCACTTTATGATCACTCCACTTAATGTCAATTGATTTTAGGTTAAAATCTTACATTTATAAAGTAATTTTGCTTGCAAGTAGCTATTTAAATATAATTAAGATTGATAGATGATAGATATGAAGAAATAAGATCTCAAAACATATTCATTAAAGAGGAATTATGCTAAAATAAGATACTCAACTTAGTAAATAAGTAACTATCCATGAGAGTCATACTAATAAGTGATTGTAATTGGATTAGTTAAGGTAGATCGTTCATGTTAGATCTAGATCTAGATATTGGTCCAAAAAAATGTAAGATTACTATACAATAATTACCTTAAAAGGAGCATCGTGTATTTAACTTTAACCCCACAAATCACAATTTAAGAACAACAATTTAAAAAATTAAAAATAAAACCAAAATTTCTGCCACAATAAAAAAAGAAAAAAAGAAAAAAACTACCTTGGGCTTAGGCGGTTAGGCCCTTTGATTTACCCAAAAAATAATAACAAAACAAGTTTTACCCAAATAAAACAAAAAGAACAATTGGGAATTGCACGGTGTGACCAAATAAATTTGGGTAGAGCCTTAGGCCCTCAACCATTCAGCCCTATATATTGCCATTCGCGTTGTTTTTTAGCTTTTCCTTCCGGGGTCCTCTTTGAGGAAATTAGGGTTTTGTGGGTCTCATCCTGCGGTATCAGACATGGGAGGAGGCAACGGGCAAAAGGCAAAGATGGCTCGTGAGAAGAACCTCGAGAAGCAGAAGGCCGCAAAGGGTAATCTTCCTCTTCGTCCCCCCATGAATTTTCCATTCATCGTATGTTTATTTGACGAAACGAGGATTTTTGAGCGAGGATTAGAAACCAGACTTTGACTGCTTCAATTCTTAAAGCTGGAATTTTTTTTTTAATAAATCTAGAAAATTGAGACCGTATGTGTTAGATCTGGGTGTAGTTATTGATTTTAATAACTGTTTTGATATGCGCAGGTAGCCAGCTGGATTCAAACAAGAAAGCAATGACGATCCAGGTAATATAGTGTTTATAATCTTATACCAGCTTGTGATTCTTGTTACTTTTAAAGTTTCCGCTCCTTTTATTTTTCTCCATATAAATTGAATTTCACACATGGATTTTTCTACTTTGTATAATAAATAATTTAATATTGCTGTGTATTTTTGTATAGATTTGCAGTTTATGTAGGCTAATGTCAGCAGCATTTCTGTTATAGTTTTTGTGCTTGGCTTTCAATCCTTTGGGGCTTGGGGCTGTTTCATTTTATTTTATTTTATTTTATTTTTAATTTCTGGAATATCTTCTGCATTTACATTCCCTGTTCATAACAAAGGTGGTAAAAATAAAATGTTATTATAACGTAGGGCCAGAAAACGGAGAAAATGTGATTCAGGCTTCATAGCAGGTCATTACCCATTCTTAAATACTAGGGAAATTATTAAATATCGCTTCAATTTCATGAATTTTGTTTTGTCTTGACTTAAATATTTCAAAATATTAAGACTAGTGTTATTGGGAAGAAGGACAAGGGTCTACAAAGGAAAAACCAAGACAGGAAGTACTGGTTCAATATTATTATTTACTTTTTTTTTAAATGAAGAGGCATACTTTATCTGCATCAAAACCATGGGAAGTTGTTATTATTTTTGGGCTTGGGGAGTGTCATGACCTTGTTTTACCTTGTACCACATGATCTAAGCAGTCTGATGCTGACAATGTTTTTTAAATTTGGTATGCTATATAAACTCATTTATAGAGGTAGGCAATGTGTTCATCACTTATATTCTTTTGTAAAATTATTGAAATATACACGTTGTTAATGATGTTACATCACAAATTCACAATAATATAAAATCTCTGCGCATTCTGTAGGAAATATAGATGTCTGATTTCCCAATTTACTAAGATTTGAATCTCCTGTAAGCACTGCATGAATGCAATAAAAGAGAGAGGAACAAAAAGTGAACCCCAGTGTTTTTTTTCCCTTTCTTTATCTGCATTGCTGTAGTGGCTGCAACTGAATTTGAGCCCTTTACTGATCATCAATAATGTTGTGATTGATGAATGCAGTGCAAGGTGTGCATGCAAACATTCATGTGCACCACATCGGAAGTGAAGTGCAGGGAGCATGCTGAAGCCAAACACCCTAAATCTGATATTTATACTTGCTTTCCTCATCTTAAAAAGTGAACATATTGGGGAGCGCAAGTGGAGACAACAACTTGAAATCACCATGGCCTCTTCCTTAAATCTATTCACAGAGATCTTCCTCAATTTCTATTTATATCAAATGTCTTTGTTTGTGTCCATAGGACCGGGAGAGACGAGAAGGGGAGGGCGTTTATATCAATTTCTCTTTTTGGCAAATTGATCATTAGTGTTAATATTTAAGTGTCTCACAGGAACTTAAATTCTAATCTTATCACAGAGGAAGTATATGACTATCAATAATTATAGCTTACATAAGTCTGGACCCAAAATGGAGTTTTTGATGTCCCCAGCTGGAAATCAAGCATACTCTAGTTATATAAGTTTTTGATGTCCCATGCTCATTCTCTCGAGTACGCATCAAGATCTCAAATCAAAAGTAAAACCCCATCGGAAACAATAGAGATATAAAACCGAAGCGGGTATATGTATAAGTTCGTTTGCAAACGAGTCCCTTCAACTCTCATCAGAAGCATATATCTCATCACCTTAAGCCAATGCGACTCTCCAAATGGTCCACAAAACTGTTTATCTGAATTGGCGCATCAATAGGGGCCATAAGGAGATTAATTATACTCGATATTGTTTAACACCTCGATTATGAGGGGGGGAAAAACTTAATTGGAAAGATCTTTACCACTTTGGATCATCTGAATCTAACAATTTTATAGTAGAATAAGATGGGAAAGGAGGCGCAGTTTGCATCCTTAGAGTTGACATGTAATCACAATTAGCAAGGCACAATTTCAATTTTCAACAACTGGCAGTAACATCATTCCTCAACTGAAATCGACATAATATTGGTACACAACACAAAAAAACTAACTATAATAAACAAGGTAACCAAGGCGCATGGTAGGGTATTATAAAACAATCCAAATATATTAACTCAGGCTTGTGGATCTACATGTTATCAAGTTACTGTGTCCTCATTCTGCTACTTTCTGCTGCCCTTACCTGAGAGAAATATGAATGTGCCTGCAGGATATGCACCAAGATTGCAGCAAAAAGTTAGTGCACCGCAACTTAAAAATAAAAAATGAATATTTGTTAAATCAAGATTATAAAGTATATGCTACATAAGAACCATGTTGTGGCAAATTGAAAAACATTACAAATTAATGAGCTCTTTATCATTACCATTGCTTCTCTTGCTGTTAGCCTGTCCTGATGATCATATCGAAGGAGTTTATCAAGAAAATCAATTGCCTGCATGTCAGACATATGGAAAGAATTACAATCTATATATACAAGAATTGTTAAATTGCAGCATACACTAAATGCAAGGTCAATGCCAGATTGGAAAATTGTCTAAGTGACCTCGGGAGACACAAGATGCTGATTATCTGCATTGATAAATTTAGACCAGGGCTTGCGGCTGTGCCTGCAGAAGAAAATAGCAATACATAATAAAATGTGTTAAAGCAGTAATACTTCTTCATTTATCTACCCAAGAGAAAATAAAGTCAAAATAAAAGCAGCAAACTTCTAATGAGAGAGTTTGGACTTTGGAGAGGGAATATAACATTGCCATGGAAGATATTTATGATAAAAAGTTGTGAATTAACTAAACCAAATTTGCTGTGAAATATGTGGAAAATCAAAGGGAAGAGTGATACCTTCCAACAAGTGCATCAAGTTGAGGATCAAGCTCTAGATGATACTTATTCAGATATGCATTCAGTTCATCAGTTCCAAGCACCTGCAGATCACAAATGATAATAATAATAAAAAATAACAACAACTTAAATCTGGAAAGAAAAGTATCTCTACAAAGGATCATTAGGAGGGGCAACTCGTTTAGAATTGAACATTTTAGCATGCTAAACAACGGTCAGCGATTTAAGTATACTTTGAAAACCCACATTTAATAGAGGACAAGATATGATATTCTGGAACTAACACATGAAATTAATTTGTACAGCATCAGCATGATAATCAAACATTTATAAATTATTGCAAACCACCATGTTACCTTAGCTATTTTGACAAGCTGATCATGGTTGTCGTGACCATAAAAGAAAGGTTCCTTGCGAAATATCTACATAAAGTACAATAAACAAATCATAACCCAGAATGACAGGTTTTTACACATGTACGTTTAAATTTAGACTATCTACAAAAATAACACCAAGGGTATGCCATATAAAACCAGTAACCTGTAGCTATAATTCTCACCATTCCAGCAAACATGCAGCCAAGGCTCCACATATCTAATGAGTAGTCATAGTCTTGCAAATCAACTAGAAGTTCAGGTCCCTTAAAGTATCTGAGAAACAAAAGCATAGCACATGACAATTGTTTTTGGTCAGTGACATTTAAGAATTTGAAACCACAACTCATCCTCACATTGCAATACGCCAATACATAAAAGTCTAGGAGAATTTAGATAACATTTTTCCTTTGTCAAGTTTTAACCTAACCTATGCTTATAGAAACAAATATAGGCAAACGAAAAACAAAATCAAATAAAGGGAGCTGTGACAGTAAACTAATGCTTGACAAGATATATACTAGGCATTGTTTTTTTACTATAAACCAAATGGAAGACTACGAACTTGTAACATGCAACTAATAAGTGTTGAAAAAAGTTCAGAGTGTGGGGTTTGGGTTTAGGTGACCAGACAGAAGGGCAGGAGTTTGTTTTGGCTGGAAAAGACAAAAAAGAGGGAGGAAAGCTTGAAGGAGTAAACCAGAATACCACTAAACTCACATCAAACCCTCAGTTAGCTTAACATAAAAACTCAGCAAACATTGTAGGACCGTCTGTTACAAGAAGCTAGGAAACTGGGGGAGGGGGGTGGGGAGAAAGCCCAGGGAATTGAGGAACATAAGACAATCAATAGGGTGGTTTATTCAAGTGCCAGGAGAATTTATATTGTAATTTGTATGTAATATTTATCTTGCATGAATTGGTTAAAGTAGTTTAGTATAACCTTTTTCAAGTCTTACCACTATGTTTAGTAGCAAGAAAGGTCACATCTCAATTAACCAAAAATCCCTTCCAGATCCATATTTTAATTAGAAAAATAGTAGTTTGTGTTAAGTTTTATATAAGTTATGCACTCTTGATTCATGTTTCCACAACTTCAGAATTACTTCTATGGATGCACCGAACTTGGCACACAAAAGATTTAGACAATTTTCCAGCAATCTGTTGAAAAATCCAAATTGACGCATGCCTAACTGGTCTTGATTTATGTCACATTAATAAACTCATTTAGGCTTTTCTATTTCACATATATGTGCTTTTAGGATTATAGTTAAGACCATGGTCAATTGGTCAGAGAATGTTACCTTGAAGCCACACGAACATTATATTCCTTTCCAGGATGATAGAATTCAGCAAGACCCCAATCTATCAAGCGAAGTTTTCGTAACTCATGATCTATCATAACATTATGAGGCTTGACATCTCTATGCATTATGCCTTGAGAATGGCAGTAATCCAAGGCCTGCAATTCAAAACTAAAGCATTCAGGTAACAAGGAAAGGTTTTCAACGCACATTTGCTCAAATATTAAGTAATAATTTTCATGATCCATAAGCTAAAGTATAGGGCCTACACACATGAACCAAACGCAGAATTCATGTATGAAGCCTTATCCAAGACAAACAACAACAACAACAAAGTCGGCTATATGGATCAAACAACACCATTGTGTTCTATTGTAAATCATATCTTCAGAAATGTCATTTAAATCTAAGTTATTTTTAATGGTTTCACCTATAAATTTTCTTAGTCTCTCTTTATCTCTAACTATTGAGTTATCTTCCACCTAATGGTCTTCTCCTTACATGACAAAACTACCTAAAGTGAGATTCTATCTTTTCCACAATAGGTGCAACCCTACTTTCTCTCTAATGCATTCATTTCTAATCTTATTTTGTCTTGTATATCCACTCAACCCACGCAACATCCTCATCCCTGCAACACTGAGCTTATGCAGTTATTGGCTTTTTACTGCTCAGCATTCAGTATCATACAACATTGCAGGTCTTATAGTTGTGCGATAAAATTTCCCTTTAAACTTGAGAGGCACCTTTCTATCAAAAATAACACTCAAAACACTCTATTTCATTCACCACGCTTGAATCCTATAGTTTACATCTCCTTTTATTTCTCTGTCATTTTATATGATAGATCCAAGATACTTAAATCATGTGACTTGTGGTATGGTATGATCTTCAATTTTCACATCTAAGCTACTATTAGAACGCTTCTTGCTGAACTTACATTCCATATATTCTGTTTTATTTCTGCTTAAATGAAAGACATGTACTTCCAAAGCTTGTCTCCACAACTCTAACTTTCTATTTATTTCCTCCATCGACTCTCCAACTAGGACTATATCATATGCAAAATGCATGCATTGTGGCACCAGCTCTTGAATATGCTCAATAAGCACATCTAAGACCAAGGTAAAAAGATAGAGACTTAAAGTTGACTCTTGGTATAGTCTTATACTTATAGTTAAAGGAAAATCTTTTGTGACCCCACCATGTGCTCTCACATTTGTTTTAACCCCATCATACATATCTTTAATTGCTTGAATATAGGCGATACGAGCTCCTTTATTCTCTAAAACCTTCCACAAGACCTCTTTTGATACCCTATCGTAGGAATTTTCCAAATCAATGAAAATCATGTGTAGGTCTTTTTACTTCTTCTGATATCTCTCCATCAATCTTCATAGAAAGTATATTGGTTCCATGGTTAGCCTCCCAAGTATAAAACCAAATTGGTTCTTTGAAGTGTGGGTCTCTTGTCTTAATCTCCATTCAATTACTCTTTCCTATAGCTTCATAATATGACTCATGTGCTTAATCCCTCTGTAATTAGCACAGTTTTGTATATCTTCCTTGCTCTTATAAATAGTGATTAAAGTGCTTATCCTCCATTCATTTGACATTTTCTTAGACCTCATTATCTCGTTAAACAACTTTGTGAGCTAGCTTATATCTTTCTCTCCTAGGCACTTCCATACTTCAATAAATATATTATCTAGTCCAACTGCTTTTCCATTGTCCATCCTTTTTAGTGCATCTTTTGCCTTAAACTCCCTAATTCTACGATAAAAGATACAGTTCTGGTCTTTCTCTCTAGTGTTTAGAATATTTGAGTCCAATAATATCCCATGTCCCTCTTTCCTTGATATTTTGTTCCTAAACAAGACTTTACCCTCTTAATCCTTAATGCATTTCACTTTATCCAAGTCTCGTCTTCCTTTCTCTACCTTTAGCAAGCTTGTAAATATTCATTTCCCCGTTTTTGGAGCCTAAAGATTGGTATAGCCCTCCGAACACTTTAACTTTCGCCTCGCTCATCATCTCTTAATATCTCTCTTAGCTACCTTATTTTTTTCCCCAATTCTCATCATTTTTACACAAGTACCAAGCTTTATAACACCCCCTTTTAACCTTAACTTTCTCTTGACACTTGCGTCCCACCACCAAAGTTTTTTATCCTTGGGTTTGAAGCCCCTTAATTCACCAAGTGTCTCATTTGCTACCTTCCTAATCTCTTTAGTCATCTCGCCTCACATATTGTTAGCACTCCCTTGCGCCTTCAAAATCTCTTCCTCCAAAATCCTCCTCTGAAAGATCATTTATTTTCCTCCCTTTAGTTGCCACCACTTGATCTTTAAGACCCTATCTTGGCAATTTCTCCTTACTATCATCTCAATACGTACATCCATAACCAAAACTCTATGTTGGGTAGTCAAGCTCTCTCCAGAGATGACTTTGCAATTCATACAAAGCTTTCTGCTTGATTTCCTTATAAAAACAAATTAATTTGAGAGCAAGAAACCCCACTTTTGTACGTGATAAGATGTTCTTCTTGTTTCTTAAAACAGGTGTTAGCTATTATAAAATCAAAAGCTACAAAAAAATCTAGAATAACTTTGCTCTCCGCATTAGCTTCCCCTAGACCATACCCCCTAGGTTCGCTCCCCACATGACCATTTAGATACCCTGCTAGAAAAATCCTTTCTCCTAATGGTGTATTCCTTGAACTAAACTCTCTAAATCCTCCCACAATTTTATCTTATAGTGTTCGTCTAACTCTACTTGAGGTGCATACGCACTGATAACATTAAAAGTATCCTGTTCCACTACAAACTTCAGTGCTATGATCCTATCTGTGAACCTCTTCACATCCACAATATTATTCTTCAAATTCTTAACTATTATTATGCCTACCCCATTTCTAGATTTTACCTTGTCAGGGTACTAAAACTTAAAATCCAAAGTGTCTAATTCCTTTGTCTTTTCTCCAACCCACTTAGTTTTATGTAGGCACATAAAATTAATGTTCCTCCTAATTATGGTGTCAACTATTTTCATAGATTTACTTGTAAGTGGTGCCAATATTCAAAGTTTCAAAACAAATCCTATTCTCGTGAACTAGCTTCTTTACCTACATTTGTTCACAAAAATGTGGAAACCCTTGCTTATTTTTCACTACACCCAGGCATCGATGCAGCGGCTCTTGCAAATTTGACACTGTACTCGAACCATATAGTGTGTTGCTTACGAGCAACGACCTAACATTAACCCAATCACATGCCTTATTCAAGACAAAGACACTCAAAATTTTTTAAGGAAAAACGATATGTTAATTATGGAGAGGACACATATAATGGCAATCCCAAGTATACCATAGGAGATTGAAGGATCACATTACCTTAAGGAGCTCATATATGTAATAGCGTATGTCATAATCAGTCAAGGTCGGATACAGAACTTTAAAATCTGTACTGTTGACATACTCAAATATCAAGCTAGGAGTTTTCGAATGTTGATCTCTGACGATATCAAGAAGCTTGACAATATTTGGGCCTCCACAAAGGTTCTGAAGTATTTTTATCTCTCTTTTAATCTGCAAAATGATGTTGAAGAGCTCATAAGGTAAGAAAAGCTTCTCAGAAGAATTAAAATGGCATAGTACATGAAACAACAGATAACCCAAAAAACAAAAACAAAAACAAAAAGAATTAAAGCTGGAAGGTATATTACTAATTCCAGCAATAAGGGGATGCTCTTACTGTTCAAAGGATTGGAACCAAGGTTGTTCTTGCTCATGAACTAAATGATTTACATCACAAGGTGGACTTCTGGTTTGGCTAGAACAATTTGATTTGAACAATTCTAACGATTTACAAAATGGGATTTGCAGAACCTGCAGCAGACCCACATCATGTCCTGCTCGACTCAATTTGAGATTTTTTTTCCTTTTCTGCATATTTCTTTAAAAACTAATAAGTTGAAACATGCCTCAACCATTCCTCTGGATATTTTAGGGTGGTGACACACGCCCTTTTTCAACAAATTTCATCAAGTATGAAACTCCATTTCTCACCTGAAACCCTATATGGCGGTCTCCGCAACCATGTTATATAATTAAGTTGTGACATCAATGTTGCTAATCATGTTATTTTGCCTTCTATTTATTTATTTATTCTTTGATAAAAGTCTTATGCCATACATTTATATTATTTATGCTAAAAACTGATTATGTTATGTTTTATTATGTTTAATGTCTTCTTATAATGAATTTGATGTTATGTATTATTTCGCAAATGATTGTTGTACAACTGTGGGATGGAGATTGTGCAGAGGGGACCGGCTGTTGTCCAATAGCTCACAGAAATGATAGTGAGGAGTGTGTGAGAAATTTTTTTGTTTAAATAACATTACTCATTGCGCAGCAGATTTTACGAGAATAGTTCAGATATAGCACCCCTGGCTGGCTTGCTTTATTCATAGTCTTCAGGTCCCCAAGTAAGGGTACGAAGCAACACAAATGAAAAAAGGATCACCTTTTTTTTCTTGACAGGCTTGAGAATCTTGATTATACAGCGCTCATTGCTATTAACATTTATGCCTTCGAAAACCTCGCTATATTTCCCCCTTCCCACTTTTCGCACAACCTCATAACCATCTTGATCACTGAAAAAAAGCATACAGCACATTAATAAATAATATTATTGGAACCAAAAATATAGAAAGAAGGGGATTTAGGGTACTAAGGCATTAGTCCCCATATCATATGGATAAACATTAAGAAGAAATCATCAAAAGGTCCCAAAACCACCGATTCCATTTCAACAGAAGTGAGCTAAGAACTCTAATACATCTCATGAAAGCAAACCTTGCTCACTAATTTATTTTTTATTTTTTTTAGAAAAATATTTGCATAAGTAGTTATCATGGGAATTCAGAGAACAAATTCAATCAATTAACTTCGAATTACAAGGTGATTCTCGATCAGCTCCTCTCTGTGTTCCTACCACGTAAAAGCTCAGCACCAGCATAAGATCCAATGAAAAGGTTATAACTATAACAGAAATGGCATAATTCCCCAACCCTCAGTTAGTTGCTATAAAATGCGAGATAAATTTGCTGTATTGGAATTCAAACGGAACGGCTAAACAAGGAAAAAAACAACAAAACAGCAGCTAAGAAACTATGCACAATTGCACATAGATTCATAACACACAATTTCTCTTCATTTCCGAATCAATAACATAGCAACAGAGAGATTAGGGTTGGGAAGATTACCCCCATTGAACGGCGAGAGACTCGTAATCCCAGTACTCTTTGGGGCGAAGAACATTGACATCGGTGTAGACACGCGCCTTCGACATGGCTTGGCGCTTCGAATCTGAGATCTCAACTTTGTGGTGATGTGATTGGTTTTGTTTTGGTGTTAGTTTCGATGGGTAGGGATGCGCACGCTAGGAGGTTGCGCAACCAGCGCACGCAAGGGGACAACGGTGCACGCTAGCTAGAAGCGGAGGAGTAGTAGTGTGATGGCTCGTGTGCATATAGCATATTTCTCTTCATGTGCCGCACCACCTGCTGCCCATGTCATCCTCTGCCTTTGGACGCTTCGCAACAAAGGCAATAAAGCTGCGTTGGTCCGGTGTCCGTTTTGGGTGCCTAAAATATCCCCCAACTGGAGGGATTCTTGTGTATGATACTTGGACCAAACCTGTGGGTCTGCGTCAAGAATATATTGACGTGGAATTTAATGAGTTGTCTTAAAAATAACCATAATTCTGGAAATCGAACCAGATCGATTCAACTGGTTAAATTGAGAATCAGCTAGTATATCAGTCCGGTTATTATATATGAACCGTATAAGTCAAAAATTAGTCAAAATTCGGTAAACTAATCTTGAAATTGGTAAACCGATTAGCTCATGTGCGGCCCATCAGGTTGAACGGCCCACTTTCTGTATTTGAAAAAGCTTAAAGACACCTTGCGTCCTTTGAAACTTAAAAAAATAATAATTGTAAAGGCCCCTTGCAGGCTTCACGTGATTGTTAGGCTAGTGGTCCACAATGCTACCAGCAACAAATGCCTCTTCCAATGGGTCGTTTTAATATGGACTTTACAATTTTGAGTCCATCTATTGTCTTTGTTATATTAAATGTTGGATGTATAAAAATTAAAATAGATGGTAAAGATTAATGACTTATAACCTCATAAGTAAGTTAATGTGTAATATTAATAATTACAAAATTAGTCTTTTAATAAAAGAAAATTATGCAACAATCACAATATTAGATCAAAAAATACTTGGAAATTTGTCATGATTCAGAACCAGCTACCGTCGTGACTCAGAGTCAGCCACCAACAACTCTGACCACCACGCACCACCATAAACCTTTGTTGCAGCCCGGACCCGCAATTGCCCATGCCCAGATCTACCACTCACGCACCGCCATCACTGATGTTGCCCTTCACCTCTATCACGCTGTCATTCCTAAATTAAGCCCCCTGTCACAGAAATCCACCAAACCTTCCAGATCAAACTCGAACTTCAACCCAGAAAATGACCATCGGACCATTGTTATTCTGTTGTCGGAAAACACTAACGATCACCGAAAAATAAGCCCAAAATGCCACCACCATCAAACTCGCCCCCAGTCTGTTCCATGCACACCACCACGCGAGCCACCGTCCAAATCTACGTGACGCCTCCCCTGCGTTGCTCATCGTGACCACCAAAACTTAGTTGTCTAGAATCGTGTGCAATCGTACCCACCACCGCGAACAAGCAGCATTGTGAAGCGTGAGCAAGCAGTAGTAGCGACCAAAACCCAGAGATGCACCGTGAGCAAGCAGCAGTCATCATCCACGAGCTATTGGACCATCGCGTCGCACCTTCATCGGTGAGCCAGACCCACCGCACGTTGTCGTCCTCCACGCCACCGGATCCGTGAGTCAAACCACCATGGACAACCAAATTGTCGTTGCTCGGATCCTTTCGTTCGGAGCAGAAATCTAGACCCCCGAGCCCAACTCGAAGCCTCCAAGTTGTCAGCCGCAATCGAGATCCGTTCCTGGTGGGTGTCGAAACCAACAAATATAATCCTACTCTTTAAACAAAAATAATTTGCATATAGTGATGAGTAGGGTCGAATCCACAGGGACTGGTAAAACTTACTTCTTTATAAAAATAATAAAATAAAATAAATAAAGGGGATTTGGAGTAGGAATCAAATAAGATAACGAGCGCAAAAGTTAAATGATAAAATTCAATCAGGAGTAGAATCTAGCCCAAGGAATAATTTCAGTATTGGTTCATGGAATTGATCATTGATTCAAAGGTAAATTCTTGAATCCTTCAATAAATTGGTTATAGTTATTAACAAGCTCTAATAACCAATCTCTCCTTACCTTCTCGATAACCAAAACAAGTTCTTTGATTACTTCTCTTACTAATAAACAACCCTAAACAAGCTCTTAGAATTTAATTTATCGATAGCATTAAGATTTAGAGAGACTCAATTCTAGCCAACAAACGCATAAGCTCGGTTCATTTAGACTAGATTATATATCCACATAACATAAGTCGAATACCTTATATTGAGCCCTGTTATTTTACCACTAGTTATTAGAACGATTAGACAATTACGGATCTAATGTCCCAATTGACAGTATATTATCTTGCTAATTGAATAAAGGGCCCTTTTTGCATCAATAAACAAAGTAATAATCGATGAATTATCTCAGAAGATATATAAATATCAAAGAATAGAAGAACAGAAGAAAATAATTAGATCTCACAATTCTTGAAGAACCAAACTTCAATTATCCTTGAACTAGAAAGAGGGTTTAGTTGCACATGGCTTCCATGGAAAACACCAAGAAAAATCAAAACAAAAGTTATTGTCTCCTCTTCTTTTACGGAAGCCATTTTTAAAATACTCTCACTCCCCTCACAAATCGGAGATAAAATCTAAAATTATTCTAGAAAATATAAAGCTGAAAATATCCTAAAAGATAATCTCACTAAATCAGGAAACAAAATCTAAATTAAAAACCTAGATAAAGAGTCAACAAAATCCCAAAATTTTAGGGATAATATTCTCATGATAACTTCTTAAAATAAAACTCTAAACAATCTTCCAGAGTATCTCCAAAATAATTGGGTGACTCACGTATTATTAAAAGATAGGATTTCCTGAAACGAATTCACTTCACTAGGCGTGAGTTTAGGGCATGGGCACGCCTTGTTCTTCGACAAATTCACTTCACTAGGCGTGGGTTTAGGACGTGGGCACGCCTTATTCTCAGACATCTTCTGGTTGCTCTATCATGCTCCTTCCTTGTCAAAACTCCATTTTGAGTCCATTTTAATCTAATTCTCCAAACTATCCCACATAACACAAAATACAAACATGAGATTGTGATTACAAGTATTTTACTAATCAAAACATAAGGAATTGACATAAAATATGTGTACATTATGCATGCTATCAAATTCCCCCACACTTAATCAATGTTTGTCCTCAAGCATACAACAACCCAAACTTATCAATTTCTTTAGACACCCTTCTCATGTTTCTCAATTCATCCCCTTACAACTCAAATCATCATGCTTCATAAATATGCATCAAGCAACAAACAGAAGATGGCAACTCATAGTACAAGTCCTCATAAACCACACAAGTGAGCCATTATCCCAATAATCTTTCTAGAATCAAATGCAATAGGAGTCAATACCCTCTCAATGGATTCACTCTATGCACACAAAGTGTCTAAGGTATTAGAGATCCCTCAAATCAATACACAGAAAGAATTTTACCATAGGCTTGCTTATATATCATATCTCCACCAAAATGCTTGAAGTAAATGCAAAAATCCAAGGGTCTTGAAAAGGTTGTAACGGGGCTTAGGTAAGGGTGGAATAGAAAAGGGGTTGGAAAGGCTATAAAATTGAAGGAATTGCACAAACTTATTCATTAAAGTGTCAAATCAACTCAAATAAGCTCTACAGTTCTCTTGCTTTAGGACATAAAATCACAATCTCTCAAACCCTTCTTCACTTTTCTATTTTTTTTTTCTAATTTTTTTTTCTTAATTTTTTTTCTTCAACTTCTCAGATAATTTTTTTTATTTTTTTTATTTTTTTCATTCATTTTTTTTACCATCCTCTTTTTTTTTTTCTTGAATAGATGGAAGGGTCAAGAATACAGAATTTTTAGTCAATTTATCACAGTATCCACAATGCTAACTGACATTTCATGTAAACAAGTTCATACAATTCTTCAATATGGGGTTCAAAAATCATGGGAGAATCAACAAAAAGAGGATGAACATGGCTTGTATTGTGGTTCACATGCAAGAAAAAGAAGGCTAAGGCTCAAATGGGTTCTCTAATGGTAATAATTAAGGTAGGTCTTTAAGGTCAAAGATGGTAAACC
The DNA here is from genome assembly GCA_029884595.1 of Ormosia semicastrata. Classification (NCBI taxonomy): domain Eukaryota; kingdom Viridiplantae; phylum Streptophyta; class Magnoliopsida; order Fabales; family Fabaceae; genus Ormosia; species Ormosia semicastrata. The sequence continues at coordinate 15,873,009 of JAQQTO010000037.1, forward strand.
TAGGTGCCCTTATCATTTTAATGCATCAAATTCAGCAATGCGGTTTCGACATGCATAACAAAGTAAGTTCTAGAAAAATCAATTCATGCATGACAATCACGCAATCAAAGGAATTAGAGCATAGTGTAATGAATGCTCGTAGGCTCAAAAACTCACATTTTAGGTCAATATGTATCAATTCCCGTATATTTTTCATCCAAATCAAATGTTAAAAGCAACCACTCAATGTGTGGAGAATGAGAACTCAACTATTCATGCTAACCTCTTTTTTCATTTCAACAAAAAATAATGATTAATGGCAATTCAATGTATACCACCCAAAAATTTGGTGGGTGTCGAAACCAACAAATATAATCCTACTCTTTAAACAAAAATAATTTGCATATAGTGATGAGCAGGATCGAATCCACAGGGACTGGTAAAACTTACTTCTTTATAAAAAATAATAAAATAAAATAAATAAAAGGGGTTTGAAGTAGGAATAGAATAAGGTAACGAGCGCAAAAGTTAAATGATAAAATTCAATCAGGAGTAGAATCTAGCCCAAGGAATAATTTCAGTATTGGTTCATGGAATTGATCATTGATTCAAAGGTAAATTCTTGAATCCTTCACTAAATTGGTTATAGTTATTAACAAGCTCTAATAACCAATCTCTCCTTACCTTCTCGATAACCAAAACAACCCTAAACAAGCTCTTAGGATTTAATTTATCGATAGCATTAAGATTTAGAGAGACCAAATTCTAGCCAACAAACGCACAAGCTCGGTTCATTTAGACTAGATTATATTTCTACATAACATAAGCCGAATACCTTGTATTGAGCCCTGTTATTTTACCACTAGTTATTAGAATAATTAGACAATTACGGAACTAATGTCCTAATTGACAGTATATTATCTTGCTAATTGAACAAAGGGCCTTTTTTGCATCAATAAACAAAATAATAATCGATGAATTATCTCAGAAGATATATAAATATCAAAGAATAGAAGAACAGAAGAAAATAATTAGATCTCACAATTCTTGAAGAACCAAACTTCAATTATCCTTGAACTAGAAAGAGGGTTTAGTTGCACATGGCTTCCATGGAAAACACTAAGAAAAATCAAAACAAAAGTTGTTGTCTCCTCTTCTTTTGTGGAAGCCCTTTTTAAAATACCCTCACTCCCCTCACAAATTGAAGATAAAATCTAAAATTAATCTAGAAAATATAAAGCTAAAAATATCCTAAAAGATAATCTCACTAAATCAGGAAACAAAATCTAAATTAAAAACCTAGATAAAGAGTCAACAAAATCCCAAAATTTTAGGGATAGTCTTCTCATGATAACTTCCTAAAATAAAACTCTAAACAATCTTTCAGATTATCTCCAAAATAATTGGGTGACCTACGTATTATTAAAAGATAAGATTTCCTGAAACGAATTCACTTCATTAGGCGTGGGTTTAGGACGTGGGCATGCCTTGTTCTTCGACAAATTCACTTCACTAGACGTGGGTTTAGGACGTGGGCACGCCTTGTTCTCAGACATCTTCTGGTTGCTTTATCATGCTCTTTCCTTGTCAAAACTCCATTTTGAGTCCATTTTAATCTAATTTTCCAACCTATCCCATAGAACACAAAATACAAACATGAGATTGTGATTACAAGTATTTTACTAATCAAAACATAAGGAATTGACATAAAATATGTGTACATTATGCATGCTATCAAATTCCCCCACACTTAATCAATGCTTGTCCTCAAGCATACAACAACCCAAATTTATCAATTTCTTTAGACACCTTTCTCATGTTTCTTAATTCATCCCCTTACAACTCAAATCATCATGCTTCATAAATATGAATCAAGCAACAAACAGGAGATGACAACTCATAGTACAAGTCCTTATAAACCACACTAGTGAGCCATCATCCCAATAATCTTTCTAGAATCAAATGCAATAGGAGTCAATACCCTCTCAATGGATTCACTCTATGCACACAAAGTGTCTAGGGTATTAGAGATCCCTCAAATCAGTACACAGAAAGAATTTTACCATAGGCTTGCTTATATATCATATCTCCACCAAAATACTTGAAGTAAATGCAAAAATTCAAGGGTCTTGAAAGGGTTGTAACGGGGCTTAGGTAAGGGTGGAATAGAAAAGGGGTTGAAAAGGCTATAAAATTGAAGGAATTGCACAAATTTATTCATTAAAGTGTCAAATCAACTTAAATAAGCTCTACAGTTCTCTTGCTTTAGGACATAAAACCACAATCTCTCAAACCCTTCTTCCTTTTTTCTATTTTTTTTTCTCAATTTTTTTCTTCAACTTCTAGATAATTTTTTTTTTTTTTTTTATTTTTTTCATTCATTTTTTTACCATCTTTTTTTTTCTTGAATAGATGGAAGGATCAAGAATACAGAATTTTCAATCAATTTATCACAATGTCCACAATGCTAACTGATATTTCATGTAAACAAGTTCACACAATTCTTCAATATGGGGTTCAAAAATCATGGGAGAATCAACAAAAGGACGATGAACATGGCTTGAATTGTGGTTCACATGTAAGAAAAAAAAGGCCAAGGCTCAAATGAGTTCTCTAATGGTAATAATTAAGGTAGGCCTTTAAGGTCAAAGATGGTAAACCTAGGTGCCCTTATCATTTTAATGCATCAAATTCAGCAATGCGGTTTCGACATGCATAACAAAGCAAGTTCTATAAAAATCAATCCATGCATGGCAATCATACAATCAAAGGAATTAGAGCATAGTGTAATGAATGCTTGTAGGCTCAAAAACTCACATTTTAGGTCAGTGTGTATCAATTCCCATACATTTTTCATCCAAATCAAATGTTAAAAGCAACCACTCAATGTGTAGAGAATGACAACTCAACTATTCATGCTAACCCCTTATTTCATTTCAACCAAAAATTATTCATGGCAATTCAATGTATACCACCCCCCACACTTAATCTATACATTGTCCTCAATGTATCAAACACTCAACGATTTCAAGGAGAACAAAAATATAAGAATAAGAGAGACTTCCCTGAAAAAGCAAAGTGCTCCGGATACATTGACTACAAGCTTGGCAGTGACGGTGGCACGTGGCTGCTGAAAATTAGTGGGAGGGAGGTTAGGTTAGGGAAACTTAACGTAAAAATAAAGGTGAAAAAGAAAATAAAAACAGATGAATAAATAAAAAAATATTTTTTTTTAATTTTTTTTTAAAAATAAAATAAAAATAAAAATGACTTAGAGACAGAAGCAGTGTGGCAATAAGGCGTGGGCACGACTATTTCAATTAGCATCTCTGGAATTTTCGTGCATGCTTATGATGCATAGGCAGAAGAGGTCTTCATGTCAGGTGATAACTCCATAAAATGTAGTTATTTGTACCCTATTTTTGTGCTAGAATGAATGCTTAGTCCTTGTTTATAATGCATATTTGGAGGGTTTTGTGCTTATATTTGTCATATTCTGATTCTGATCCTTTCTTGTATGTTTTATAACAAATTGTGTTTAAATGGTTATTGATTAAGTAGATTTATATATGTTACTGATTTGGTATTTTCTCCATGTTAGGAAGGGCTCCAAACAAGGTCAAATATAGAGCATTTGAGCTAAAAGACTAAGAGGAAGCCAAATCTGCATTTCAGCAGTCACCGCCACAGCGTAAGGTAATGCGCGCCGCGACGCAGAGATGCATCATCAGAATGTCATACTTCAACCTGAGGCGACAGGGCCACAACCCAAAAGAAGTGGGCGCCACAGCTCAATGAGACCGGCCCTGTGGGGCCGCGGCGTGCGTATGTGGGGGCCGCGGCGTGCGTATATGGGGGGCGCAGAGCGATGGTGGCAAGCTGAGCCTATAAATAGATTTTTCACGTTTTTCTCTCTGTCTTGGCCATTTTGAGCCATTTCCATTTTGTATTTTAGCCATTTTCCATTTTAGGTTTTGTAGTTTTAGTTTAGGTTAGTTTACTTTGGCTAGATCTCCATTGATGGTAGATTGGAGGCTAGGATCAAGGATGGAGGAGGATTCAAGCTTCAGAAACAAATCAATGAGCTTCTTTTCTCTTTTTCCCTTTCTCTCTTCTCTTCCTTATCTATTGTATAGCTGAACTGTGTTTAGGGATATTTTGGATCCTTTTCTATATATATTAACGATGTGTTCTTCTCTAAGTTTGTGTGGATGTTTGGTTATTGTTCAATCATTATCTATGCTTAATGTTTGCTGTTGGTTGGCCATCAATTGTATGATCCTAATATTGCAAATGAATTAGACATAGGAATTTGTTAATATGGATATGGTATGGTTGATACATGTTCGGCGAGTTCAATTGGCTTAGATGAGTTGATTCGTTAATGGGATAGAAATATACCTATTGGTCATGTATAGTGTATTGATTGAGAATAGATCGTTCATAAGTGGATTTTAGTTCTAACTAAGGAGTTAGGTGAATGAAACTATGGTTGATTGACCTAGACATAGGCTTTTACCTAATGAAGATTCTCAAGCTAACCTAATCAGTGCATTTATGTTTATGAGGAAGATTGCATGTTGTTGGTAGATATAGGGGGTAAAGAAGGATTTCCTGAAACCTAACCGTTTATCTTTATTGCTTTTGTAGATTAGATTTAGTTTAGTTAATTGTTTTCTTATTTTTATGTCCTTGAATAGAATTGATTTAGCTATTAGTTAGTACTTAACTTTATAACCAATTATCTTCATGGGAATGAACATTTACTCTGTATCTGTATTATTTGAGCGATCCGTGCACTTGTGGTAGCAATCAAGTTTTTGAGACAGAAGAGGTCTTCATGTTAGACGTGGGCACATCTTATTACAAGACCACTTCTGGAGCTTCTTTTCACTGGGACACCTTTGAGACAGAAGAAGTGTTCTCGTTAGGCATGGGCACGCCTTATTACAAGACCACTTCTGGAGCTTTCTTGTCCACTAAAATTCTTCCACACATTACAGCACACCTGACACAAAAACAACCAAAATAGCTATGATATTAATGAAATAAAAATAAATAAATAAAAGAAAGGAAAAATTATTTAAAAATATAAAAACATTGGGTTGCCTCTCAATAAGCGCTTTTCTTTAACGTCTTTGGCTAATGGCCGTCATTTCTCAATTGTCATAAATCGGATATTCCAAACTCATTTGGTCAACATTATATACTTGAAAACCTGCATAAAAAGGTTTTAAGTGATGACCATTGACCTTAAAGATTTTTTTAGTATCCAAACTTTGTATTTCAACTGTACTATGAGGAAACACATTAGTGACAAGAAAATGTCCTATCCATCTAGAGCACAATTTTCCAGGAAACAACTTTAATCTAGAATGATAAAACAGAACTTTTTGACCAATAGAAAATTCTTTCTTGGGAATCATTTGATCATGAAAGGATTGTCTTTTCCTTGTAGATCCTTGTGCTATCATAAGCATCGTAAATGTTAAATTTAATAATTTAACCATCAAATTCCATTGTGAGTATACCATCATGCACATCAATTTTTATTTTAGATGTTTTTAGAAATGGTCTCCCTAGTAAGATTAATGTGGAATTAGAAGAGTCACCTTCTTCCATATCAAGCACATAGAAATCAGCAGGGAAAACCAATCCATTAACTTGCACTAAAACATCCTCTAAAACTCCTTCGGGGTACATATTTGATCTATCAGCAAGTTGGATAATCACATCTGTTTCTTTTAATGGACCAACATTCAAAGATGAATAAATAGAGAGAGGCATAACATTTATTGAAACTCCTAGATCTAACATTGCTTTCTCAATCCTAAGATCACCTAGTTTGCAAGGGATAGTAAACATACCTAGATCCTTGCATTTAGGAGGTATTTTTTTTTCTGGAGGACAGTTGAAACATTTTCCCCCATACTTACATTTTCATTACCTTTCAACTTTCTCTTGTTGGTGCACAATTCCTTAAGAAATTTAGCATATTGAGGCACTGGTTTAATTGCATCAAGTAAAGGAATATTTACCTTAACCTTGTGAAAGGTTTCTAGAATTTCCTTCTCTTCGTCCTCTTTCTTGGATTTAGTTAATCTTGTAGGAAAAGGAGGATTTATCACAAATGCCTTTGGTTTCTGGTCAGTTTGAGGTTGGGGGACAACTATTTCTTTCTCAGAGTTTTCTTTTAAAGTGCGCCCCAACTTTGTCTTATTGGGTTCCTTCAATTGCTTCCCACTTATCAAGGTAATTGCACTAGCATTTTGTTTTGGATTAACAACTGTTTTTGTGAAGGCAATTTACCTTGAGATTCCAATCTGCTTACAGAAGATGCTAGCTAACTCATTTGATTTTCCAAGTTCTAAATGCTTGTTCTTGTCTCATGTTGAAATTGTTGCATGTTAGTTATAAGTGATTGAACAATTTCTTCTAAAGACAAACCTGGCTTTTGAGTAGGTTGCTGTGGTAGGCGTGCTAGTCCATTCTGGAAATTGTGTGGCCTTGCTCCATAGCTAAAATTAGGGTGATCCCTCCATCCTGAGTTATATATGTTTGAGAATGGATCATATTTTCTTTGTGATGGACCAGGGAACCCTCCTACCGCATTGGCTTGCTCTTGAGTATCCTCTTGGAGTGTTGGGCACATGTCGGTTGGATGGTTAGGAGCAGCACAAATTCCACAAGCCTTGACTTATTGCGTCTTTCCCACAGCAATCTGTTGAACCAAAGAGGTTAAGTTAGAAATTTGTTGTTCCAGATTAGACACATTTACCTTATTCACCCTTCTAAAGGGTGTTTCTTGTCTAAAGCCAAATTACTGTGAATTGGCAGCCATAGTGGAGATTAAATCTCTAGCAGCTCGTGGAGTATTGTTTACAATAGCACCTCCACTAGCTGCATCCATCATCCTCCTTTCAATGGGAAACAATCCTTCATAGAAGTATTGAATAAGGAGTTGTTCAGAGATCCCATGTTGGGGGCAGCTTGCACATAATTGCTTGAACCTTTCCCAATATTCATGAAGAGTCTCGGTATCTTTCTATTTTATTTCACATATATCCCTTCTTATGCTGACAGCTCTTGAGGCAGGGAAAAACTTATCAAGGAACAATGTTACTAACTCTGTCCATGTGGTTACAGAACCAAGAGGTAAATAAAATAGCCAATCCTTAGCCCTTTCGGTTAAAGAAAATGGGAAGGCACATAATTTGATTTGTTCTTCAGACACTTCTTGTGGTTTCATGCTTGAACATACTACATGGAACTCCTTTAAATGCTTATGAGGTTCTTCATTCTCAAGACCTCAAAAGGTAAGCAATAAGTGTATCAGACCAGACTTTAGCTCAAAATCAACATCTAAGTCTGGATATTCAATGCAAAGGGGCTGTTGAGTCACATCTGGTGTTGCCAATTCTCTCAAAGTTTTTTCCTCATTAGCCATTGTTTCTTCAACTTCTAAATCACTAGAGGAGTCTATAAAATCAAGGGTTGATCCATATCCAGGAGATGAAGAGGAAGACACTTGCTTGACACATAATTTGGTTTCTTTCCTTAATCTCCTTGCTGTTTTCTCAATTTCGGGGTCGTATTGGAGTTCACCTGCAAAGAAGATCGAGGCATAAAAGAAGTTAAATTGTTTTGACACCAGTCCCCGGCAACGGCGCCAAAAATTTGGTGGGTGTCGAAACCAACAAATATAATCCTACTCTTTACATAAAAATAATTTGCATATAGTGATGAGCAGGGTCGATTCCACAGGGACTGGTAAAACTTACTTCTTTATAAAAAATAATAAAATAAAATAAATAAAGGGAGGTTTGGAGTAGGAATCGAATAAGGTAACGAGCGCAAAAGTTAAATGATAAAATTTAATCAGGAGTAGAATCTAGCCCAAGGAATAATTTCAGTATTGGTTCATAGAATTGATCATTGATTCAAAGGTAAATTCTTGAATCCTTCAATAAATTGGTTATAGTTATTAACAAGTTCTAATAACCAATCTCTCCTTACCTTCTTGATAACCAAAACAAGCTCTTTGATTACTTCTCTTACCAATAAACAACCCTAAACAAGCTCTTAGGATTTAATTTATCGATAACATTAAGATTTAGAGAGACCCAATTCTAGCCAACAAACGCACAATCTCGATTCATTTAGACTAGATTATATATCCACATAACATAAGTCGAATACCTTGTATTGAACCCTGTTATCTTACCACTAGTTATTAGAACGATTAGACAATTACGGATCTAATGTCCCAATTGGCTATATTATCTTGCCAATTGAACAAAGGGCCCTTTTTGCATCAATAAACAAAATAATAATCGATGAATTATCTCAGAAGATATATAAATATCAAAGAATAGAAGAACAGAAGAAAATAATTAGATCTCACAATTCTTAAAGAACCAAACTTCAATTATCCTTGAACTAGAAAGAGGGCTAGTTGCACATGGCTTCCATGGAAAACACTAAGAAAAATCAAAACAAAAGTTGTTGTCTCCTCTTCTTTTGCTGAAGCCCTTTTTAAAATACCCTCACTCCCCTCACAAATCGGAGATAAAATCTAAAATTATTCTAGAAAATATAAATATGAAAATATCCTAAAAGATAATCTCACTAAATCAGGAAACAAAATCTAAATTAAAAACCTAGATAAAGAGTCAACAAAATCTCAAAATTTTAGGGATAATATTCTCATGATAACTTCCTAAAATAAAACTCTAAACAATCTTCCAGAGTATCTCCAAAATAATTGCGTGACCCGCGTATTATTAAAAGATAGGATTTCCTGAAACGAATTCACTTCACTAGGTGTGGGTTTAGGATGTGGGCACGCCTTGTTCTTGGACAAATTCACTTCACTAGGCGTGAGTTTAGGACGTGGGCACGCATTGTTCTCAGACATCTTCTGGTTGCTCTATCATGCTCCTTCCTTGTCAAAACTTCATTTTGAGTCCATTTTAATCTAATTCTCCAATCTATCCCACAGAACACAGAATACAAACATGAGATTGTGATTACAAGTATTTTACTAATCAAAACATAAAGAATTGACATAAAATATGTATACATTATGCATGCTATTAGTTCCTCCACGAGCCACCACGCCACGCACAACCTCCACCCATAACCGCGCACCCACCAGACTCTCGAACCACCGTCAACCGACGACATTGGTGCCGATGCCGACACTGACAATATTGGGTGTGTTAAGAATTTTAAGATTTTATGTAAAAATATCAATAGTTAAAAGTTTTAAAAATAATAAAAATGACCCTTTAGTGTAAATTTTATAAATCTATTATCGTAAGTAAAGTCAAACGTTGATCAAATGGTCCAATATAAAAGGACCCTCTTCCAATTATATATATATGGGTTCGCATGGCTTCACCTTTGAAGCTCCCCGACGTGGGACTTCCACACAACTTCTTGGTTTTTTTTTTTCATAACTATTGCATATTGAGTGCTTTTGGAGCTATACAAAGTGAGACTTTTATAACTCTTATATAATGCACACTCAAGAGTCAAGATAAAAAGATAGCATAATAATAGTAATATATTAATTATTCTTACATATTCTTTCTTTTTTCTTTTTTTTTTTCCCCAGAAATTACTCATTTTCTTTCTTCCATTATACTCAATTTTCCCTTCTTTTCTTAGTATTTTTTAATCAAATCCATTTAAATTATATTAAGTTACATTCTAAAGTAGTATAATATATATCTATATTAACTTTTATTTATTTAGTTAGTATATAATTTATATATAATATTTTTATATATATGTAATTACATTTCTTTCCCAGAAATTAATTATATTAGTAATATATTAATATATTAATTATTCTTACATATTCTTTCTTTTTTCTTTTATTTTTTCCCAGAAATTACTCATTTTCTTTCTTCCATTATACTCTATTTTCCCTTCTTTTCTTAGTATTTTTTAATCAAATCCATTTAAATTATATTAAGTTACATTCTAAAGTAGTATAATATATATCTATATTAACTTTTATTTATTTAGTTAGTATATAATTTATATATAATATTTTTATATATATGTAATTACATTTCGGTTCAGCCATTAAATTTTGAATCAATCTCTTAACCGATTCAATTTTTAGAACCTTGAAAATATCTTGAACCAACCCAAGTAGAAACATTCTTACTTTTTGTAGTAAGAAAATTTATTTTAAAACCACATTATTAATCATAATTATGTAAACTTACAAATCTGTTAACTAAAACAAGAGTATCCAGTCAGAAAAAAAAAAACAGAAGTATAATTTTTTTTTTTTTGAGAAGATAGAGTTTGAGACGCTGAAATAGAAAATTTGAATGCATCAAGCTAATTTATATGCCGCTCGGCTCCCAGCGTTTTCTAATGATCAGAACATTTTATCCATAGTTTTATTGATCATTAAATTTTGTTTCCAAAACAATTTAAAAAATATGCCAATAAAATAGGTAATGTTCACCAAAAAGGGCTACAAGAGTAACGTCCTACTTGCAAGTTGCAAGAGTAAAGTCCTGAATCATCATATGTAGTTCGGAGAATAAACGAGACTCACGAGAGCAAGTAAGCCCAATTGATATTATTAATACGTTGGACTTCATTAAAAATTGTCATTCACTAATTTCCAGCCTCGCGGCAGCCAACCTTTCGGTGTATGTTACATTACATTTTGGTATAAAAATCAAATTAAAAAAAGAATGGGAAGGATAATAAGAATAATAATAAAGATAGGAAAGTAGCAACAGCTAGGGAAACCCTTTTGCCAATGGACCTCATGCATACCAACACGGATGGGTTCATCACAACAAAGGCAAACTTTTCAATCAACCAAAACAACCTGTGGAATTGCTTGTCAGCCAAAAATGAAAATTTTGTACATGATCACTTTTTATCAAACTCTACTTCAAAATGAAATGGCAGAGTGAAGGCTACTCTTAGTTTTCTCAATTGTGTTGTGAAGATCTCGAGTTAAATTCTCAAATAATCATACCAACTAACATAACAGTTTCATCATCATGCGTTTGCTCCATGGTCTGAGCAATGGAGGCTCGAACAAATAGTCACACATGTACCCTCATCTCCGTGTGCTTTTAGGAGTCTAGGGCGCAAAGTATCAAAATTAACAAAATACAACGAATATATACAAGAGCAACTTCTATCAACTACAACTAGGTGGATCAAATCATAATATGAAAAGCCTAAAGGGAGTAGAAAAGAAAAACAAAAGAAAGATGTAAAAAAGGAGGTTGAACGATACGAGGAAAACTATAGTGCCTTTATTGTTATGTCACTCTTGTCTCTCCATATTTAGACTTCTTTGGGCTGGATCTGTTCAAAGTCAAAAACCTCAAACATCAGACGTCTCACATCACGTTTCCCGTAAACGAGATATGAAAGCCCATGAAGGGCTTGTTGAACAGCTGTTGTGGCTGGGTTTCTGTGTCTCCGGTTGTGCTCATAAGAGTCTTGAAACTTCTCAGCACATATAACAAAACGGTGGAGATGTTTGGCCCTCAAATATCTTCCACAATACTTGTTCATAAGAAGGCGACGGTGCCTCTCTTGTAGCCATAACCCGGGAGCATCTAAATGCTTCATCAGCAATCTTTCAGCCATCACCAAATCCTTAAGAAAACAATAAAATAATAATATAAAAACATTATACAGTATCCAATGAAGAAGAAAATTTTAGATTCTAAACAGAAGTTTAGCAGTAAATAAATGATATATCACTTTAACGAAACTAGAGAGTCGTTCCACAAATGTAGTCAAATTGTCCTACAGACAGCAGAAAGAATAGTACCTGTATCTTTTGGCCAAGGTATTCTAATCTCTCATAGCAAAATCGAGGATGCTCAATTTTGTTCTTTGATGGATGCATGAAACAAAGCTGCAATTAGATAAGACATTCAACATCAGAACTTAGAACAGAAGCCAGATAACTTTCAAACTTCTGATTACTGACTTCACAACTTCCATGGAAGGGTCTAAGAAGACCCAAGAAAGTCGACTTGATAATCAAACATTTCCTAACTAAGCTATTAATGTGCTTGATATTTGGGTGGTTTCAAGCATGCTTTCGTTGTCATGAAGTGAACTGTGCATAGATGAACAAAATACAGTAAAGCAATACCTAAAACAGGTAAAAAAAACTGGTCCAAAGAAACAGCAATTCATTATCAATTACATTGCCTTCCCTCAGTATTTTTACTTCTCTATATTTACTTTCCTAATTTCCACAGAAAAACTTGAAAGTATCACTGTAGGTTTAATAGCTCTGCAACTTAAACCAATAACAAACCTTTAAGGCTTTAACCCTCACTATTCACTAAACAGCTTTGACGCCATTTAATGTGAACCCCAAGGGACAAGTAGAAGCATTAAGATTTTTAGTTCAGAGATACATCAAAGGTATACCCAGCCCTACCCTATCAAGTTATGCCAGACGTGTGCTTTTGATAGCCTGATAGTGATAAGGCAAAAGGAAAAGTAGAATGAGAGGCAATAGAGAGCTACCTGCAATCCAAGTCCAAGCTCTATGCTCCTGGCTTCAGTAATTTCTGGAATTCTATCCGTCATTTCTAATGGATATCCAAGTGTTTGCATAACCTTGGGTCTGCTATCATAATCCCATATATTTCCTCTGAACCGATGCATGCCTGGGGGAACACAAGCTCTGAACAGCCTTGGATGTGCAAACAGAGCATCTGCAGGAGGCTGAATGAAGAACAGTAAACAGCATTTCTATGTCTACATCTAAATCTAATAATAAAATATGTGATTTCTGTTGTAGGGCAGGAATTTTGCATCAACATTTGGCAATAGTGGAGAAAAACACAGTTGAATTTGTAATGGAATTAGATTAATAAAGTTTAGCTATGTGAATAATATGTAGATCTTTATGCACTAACTTTTTTAAAACAAATAATACTTTAGCAGAAGATATGTAGAGCTTGCCTTATACGCAACCATATCTTGCCAGCTTAGCTTGCCTTCAAATTCAGTAGATACACAATCTACATCCTCAAGTTGTCTACGCAATTTGGGCTGGCAATCCTCAGCATCTGGATCCATTCCAAAGACTTCAAAAAGAACACGATACACTTCTGGCATACCAAAACAAAGATAAATTGCCCCAAACAAAGCCCAAAATACTGACCTGCCACAGAATAACAAATGTGAAAATGCAATGAACAATTTACTTCATAAAATAGATTATGGGCAGAGACCAATTCCATTGATTAAGATGGGTCTACTATAAATTGATAACCCTAAAGCAATAAAAAAATATCATCCAGGAAGGCAAGTATGCAATCATTTTTGTCTTTTCTTTCTAAGATCTTCTTTAGACCCATGCATCTTATTATTTTGAATTCATTAATCTTTAATCATCAAACATCTTCAACTTGAAAAGGAGATGGCACCAGAAACATAGGTCATTGATCTCATAAATATTTATTTAAACCTATACTTGATATCACAAACTCATGGTCATATTATGGATGATTAGTTTAGAAACTTGGCAAAACAAAATTTGGAGCCAAACAGCTAACCTAAGTGTACAAGGATCTATAACCAAATTTCAGTCAGTCATTCTGTTTGAGACCAAAACAACATATTAATTTTCAAATCTGAATTTTCTATTCTTCAACATCTAGAGCACATATAACACATTGTATTGTTAAATATCATTCAGAAGTATCCAAGAGAGGAAAACAAAAAACCATATTTAGCAACTTAAAAGTTAAAAGCAAATAGCAATGCAAGCATAATTCATGAGAAGAAATGCACATGTTAACCTAACAAATCAATTCAGTTTGGCCAATCGCATATAATGATCATAGACCAGTCATATGACTGATGACTCCTGTCTAGCTGACCCCATAAAAAAAACTTCCCAGTGGGAGAAGAAAATAGCTAATTCAAGACACCAAACCTTCCCCTAGAATGTAGGCATATTGTTATTTTCTATTTTTTATTTTATTTCTTTCTTTTGCTGAATCTGGGCCTATTGTAGGCAAATGGAATTCTAGCTGCGGGATGGACTGCACTTCTTAGCAGAAATAACATTATTCCAGATAGGCAGAGAGTATTTGCTAGAGCAGTTGCACTGCCATAATTTCAACTTATGAAGTAACTTCGAAGAAAAGGCAAACTCAATCACAACCAAACCAAGTTATCCATGGGAGAAATAATGGGAAAGACGGCTAACGATACAAAATTTAATAAGAACGACCAATTAACCATTTAGAATGGTCAATCAGCTATTCTGAATGGTCATTATTGTTACGGGAATGGTTATTGGTCCTTCACCATTAATTTTGTATGGTTAACAGTTAATTCTCCCTTTATCCATTAAGTCAAGACCATATCACAGAAACAAGAATTCACTCGAGAAATTGCATTACTCCCCCCCCCCCAAAAAAAAGTCACAAGAAAAAAGAACAAGAGAGAATGATTAAACAAAAAAGGAAGAATTTGTAGTGGAACTGAGAGTTAGAACTTACTTTACAGGTCCCTCCCTGTCCTTCCTCACCATCTTATCCATATCATCGTATGGAAATACCAAATTCTGCAAGCTAGCGACTTTAATCCACCGAGGCAAGCTCCTCTTCCCAATCAACCCAAACACTCTCTCCCTCATTGGACCCGGTGACTCCCTCGGATACCTCTGCAAGAAAAACTCAGCCAGCGCCAATTCAAGCACATACTGCCCCAGGAAAAACAACCTCGAATGCCCGTTCCTCACGTGCCGCGCCTTCGTTCTCTCGCACGAAGGATGCTGAAACGCCAAGTACAACAAAGTATCGAATTGTTTTGCAGGATTATCGTCCCCGAGCGATTCCGAGGGCTCAAGAGGGTACCCCAGAGCTTGCTTCGCTTCGAGCAAGTACTCTTCCATCCACATCTTATCAGCATTGTTGAGACGCGAAGAAGGCAAGCAAGAACTCAATAAGGGAAACGATTTGAGGGATAATTGTGGGCTGTTGAGAAACCTGTCTGCTAATTTGTTGTCATCTAGTGGGGGCCTTAAAATGAACCTCCTTGGGGGTCCCTTCTTCTTTGGGGAAGTGACCTTCTTGCGTTCCGCGAGCTCCTTGAGAAGTCGCTGAGGACTGTTCTTGGGGAGTTCCTGTGGCGGGTCCAAGGCCACGGCGAAAATACAAAGGCCTTGTGAAGTGAGGTTTCGGAATTTGGGGGTTTTGGTGAGAATTTGAGTTGGGAACGGAGAGAATGAGGATGAGAAAGAGTAGTTGGATGGAGGGGATGAGTATGGTTTTGGGGAGAATAAGAAGGAAGAAGAGAGTTCCATTAGCGGAAGCTAACTGTGGTGGGAGATGTTCGTTGTTGAAGGTAGGGTATGTATAAACATTAAGACGATTGAACCGTGGATGTATGTATGGGTTTTGACACCATAGATGAGAGGGTTTTGGACAGTCTCAGAGGGTTGGATAAGGTGAAGCAGCGTAGCACCCCCATCGTTCAGCTTGATACTTGAAGTATGTTCGGGAAATATTAATTTTTTCTCAAATAATTATTTTTAGAGAATTAAATTATTTTGTAAAATAATTATTATATTTAAAATAAAATTTATTTTTTAAAAAATTTTAATATGAAATTTAATGTAAAAAAAAAATTTTATAGTTAATAATTATAAATTAAAAATTAAAATTTATTATTTTAGTTTATAAATTATTTTTTATATTTTAATATATAAATATTTTTTTTAATTAAATAAATTTTTTAATTATTTTATATCTATTTTAATAATTTAATACATAAAAATAATTTTTTTATATCATTTAAATAAATTATATTAACTTAAAATTATTTTACAATTAATACATCAAAATATAAAAATAAATTAATTATAATTAATTATAATAATAATTAATTATAATAATAATTGATTATTAATATAATTTTTAATTTTTAATTTTTTCAAACAAATCTTGACAGTGGATATTTGATTTCGTGTTCATTTGTTTTCGTCAGTCAAACGGTGTCGTACTCAGGGCTTCTAAATGACACATCGTTGGTGATCCATATTATCATTTTTCTTTTTTTCTTTTTTTTAACTGCATATTATCCTTTTTCTTTATGGGTTCTATACTTTGTTAACGTGTATTTTTAAAGTATCAATTAGGAAGTATTTATTATAAAACCAACATATACACATCGTTGGTGATCCATGTTATCCTTTTTCTTTTCCTTTTTTTAACTGTATATTATCATTTTTCTTTATGGTTCTATCATTGTTATTTGAATCAGACTAGATCGACCAATTTGACCACTAAAATCAAGAACTATAATATACTCTTAAATATATTAGACTTGTATATGATTACGTAAGTAGCGTAATACTTGCTTAATATGTTTGTTTAATTTTGTAACAAATTAAGTTAGTTTAGACAATTTACTATAACACAGAAGATAAAAAATAACTTAAAATGATTCAAATAATGACATAAGTTGTTTAGTTAAGAGAAACAAATATGGAGAATTTGTTTCTAAGTTACAAATGAACTTAATAAGATGTAGTTAAAGTTTCAAGATGAACTAAGTTAATTTGATATTTTTAAATATATTGGTTGAATGTTTTAATACTGGATTGATGAGTCATAGATATGGAAACTTATGTAAATGATGAAATGAGTTTTTAGATAAATATTAGGATTTATTAAAATACATATGGAAGTTAAGAAACCTGATTTAGTAAAATCTAAGTGTTCTTAACGAGTATAAAGTTCCAGCAAAATATCAATTTTTGCCTAAGTTTTCCAATGGCTCTTATGAGCCATTTTTGTTGACTTTCTCTTGATATTTTCTCATTCTCACCCACATTTGGTTCAACAGTAACAGCAGAAACGAAGAGAAAAAAAGAGAAAGAAAAGATAAAGGAAGAAATAAAAAACAAGAGGAAGAAGATGAGCAAAAGAGAAAGGCTAAAGGGAAATCTAAAGTGTGAAGATGAACTACACTACAAGAGGTAGAGGTGGTTATGTTTATGAACTTCTCTTCTCCCTATCTTCATCTTTGGTTCATGTTTTGTTCATGGATGGAAAAATGGGTTTTGAGTGGTTCTTGATGTTTCCTTGCTTGGTTAATGCTTCAATGGTTGAGTTGGTTTGTTCTTAACTTAATTCTTGCTTGGATGATGATAGGAAACTTAGAGGAACTCATTTGAACGCCTAGGATCAAAGTTGGAAAATGGGTATAAAATGGGTTTGTAGCTCTTTGGATCTTAATATTGATTCCATGCTTGATGTATTAAGAGTGAGCATTAGTGTTATAACATGCTTAGGGACCATATTTTGGTTAGAAAACCATTAAAAACCTGACATTGAATGCTTGAAACTAGTTGGGAACTCAATGAATCAGGAAATTCTAATTTCTGGTGTTGAGCGCCCAGGCGCCTAACATGGAGCGCCCAAGCGCCAACCACCAGAATGAAGACATTGTGCAGCAGGGCAATGGGAGCCTAGGCGCCAGAAGTCAGTGCCCAAGAAGCCCTACAAGCAGAAAGTTTCTGCTTCATGAGCGCCTGAGAGCCCAGTAACAGGGGAAACATAGCAAAGTCTAGACCTTTCCAACGCCTGAGCGCGCGGCCAGTGCCTGAGCGCCCAGTCTAGATTTTCACAAGATTTTTATCTTGTAGAAATAGGGTTTCCTCCTTGATAGGACCTCTTATGCATGATTTTTAGAGTATATTTAAATGCTATTAAGGATATTTCGAGAAGGAAATAACCACCTAGCATAGATAAGAAACCTTAGGCTTTTAAGCTACCAAAAGTGATGGATTGTCTTAGGTAAGTATCTAACACCTTTAGTAACTTTGTGTTACTTTAGATATCACTTAAGATGTGATGATGTGGTGTATTAGATGCTAGTAGACTAGGATGGATTGGTAGTGTTTTCCTATGAGTGTGACCTTACATGATGTAATGTCATTTGGCCAGAAGGAAAAGAATCAGAAGTTCCTAAGGGAACAAGTCATTCCTGACCAAGAGCTAGGGTTACATACAGTGTGAGGTTACAATTTTTCCTCCCTACAACAAGTAAACAAGATAAACCAAAGTTCATAGTAAAACATGCTTGGGCCTTGAATGAGCTAAGTATATATATATATATATATATATGAATGAATGTATGTATAACTTGGTTCATCTAGTTATTAAAGATAAACCTCATAGAGAATTTAAACATATCTTATTATAGCATGTGTTATGATTATGTTTACTATGTTATATATGATTGGTTTTGGTTTACTCATATTGAGAATTGTTGATTCTCACTCCGTTGTGTTGCCATGTAAATCTAGGTGAAGGCTATTCAAAGAAAAAGAAGAAAAAGGAAGCTAAATGATTAGTTTAGTTCTAGTTTAGTTTGCATTTATTACAAGCCTTGTAACTTTTTATACTTCTTTTGTAATGTAAAGAGTTATGTATTACTTTATGCCTTTCAAAGGCGAATGTTGTATATATATGTATGCATGTTTCCATTTTTCATAAGGTTCTCTATAATGATTCCTGTGGTAATTATGGATATATTATCAGGTTATTGCATATGTAGTGACATTGTAGTGTTATTTATCTTTGTATATGCTATATATATCGAGATATCAGTATTAGGCTTTTATTACAAACCTTATATCTTTTTATGTTTCTTTTGTAATGTAAAAAGTTATGTATTGCTTCATGCCTTTCAGAGGCAAATGTTGTATATATATGTATAAATGTTTCCATTTTTCATAAGGCTCTCTATAATGACTCATGTGATGATTATAGATATATTATCCGATTATTATGTATGTAGTGTTGTTTATCTTTGTGTATGTTATATATATCAAGATATCAGTATTAGGATGTTACAAGAACCGATATATAACATACATTGTCGCACAGACAGAACAATAAGGAGGCAAGTTCTCATACTCAAGCCCTACAAAAAAGGCAAACCCCTCCCTTTCCACCAGTATTTGGTCCCGAAAGCTTCCTGTAAAATCTAGATCAATCAGAACTCGTGCATAATGGCCAAAAGTTCATTTTTTAGTGGCTTCATCGATTGTAATAGGAATTCCAATGCTAGAGGTGGCAAAACGGGCCAACCCGCCCCGACTCGCCTCAATCCGCTAAAATGTGGGGCGAGGTGGGTTGGCCCATTTTAAGAAATGAGTTGAAAGAGCCAACCCACTCCGCTTTAAGGTGGGTTAGCGGGTTGATCCGCATAAAAGATAAAATGAGAAAAAGTAGACGAGTTGACGGGTCAACCCACTTAACCCGCCTAAAAAACAAAAAATATATATAAAATATAAAAAATACTATAAAAAATTTGAAAAAATAATAAACAATAATGGTAAAAAATTACAAGTCACATATCTAAAAAAATAATTTTTAAAATAGTCTAATTAAATATTCAAACATAAAATATATAACATCAAAGAGTTTTTCATTTATAATATCACTTATAAATTTTTTTTAAAGAAAAGAGTCAACCCAACAGGCCAACCCCTGCCCCGGCCCCGCTTAACCCGTAAGTTAAGCGGGGCGGGTTATGTGGGTTGAAAAAAGAATATGGGTTCAATCCTTGAACTCAATCCGTAAAAAAATGGCGGGTTAACCCAACGAGTTGAACCCGTTTTGTCAGGTCTATCCAATGCCACCAGCAATAGCAAATATAATATTGGGACTCCAATATTCTTGAGGAAGGCCAAATATTCGCACCCAGCATTGGGCATGCATCTGTTTTTGCAAATTGGGATTAAAATCCGGTGTCCAAGAAGACAGACGCAAGAAACCTGGTTTCAAATTCCATGAACCAATGGCCCAAACACTTTTGAGATCTTCTGATGAGGAGAACGAAAATTCATAAAAGCCTTTTCCCAAGGAGATCATATTCCATTGATTAATTGGTTTCCAAAAGGAAGATAACTTAGACTTCAAGTCAGCGAATTTGATTGGTGCATCACCTTTGGATAGAATCAACTTATCGTGAAGATTATTCTTGCATCTTGCAAGACCTGCTTGATACTCATCTTCCAGGATCTTGATCGCAATTGCATCTCCCTTTAGACAAGGACGAGGGAGTTGACTGAATGTAATATCACAAGAATTGCTTAGAGCCTGCGCAAAAGTTTTACTTTGAGAAGGGGAGGATGACGAAGAATGATGAGTGGGAGGTGGAGAAGGAGTGGCCAGAAAACGCCATGGACAAACAAGGGGATGATTGGCAGCCATGAGAAGCACATGCAAACCCTAGGGAGCTACGTGAGAAACCCTAGCAACCATCTAATGCCCCCTAATGATAAAATTAAATAACCTCAAATATAAAGAAATGTCATAAACATTTTACTAACCACTAAACTATGCTTAGTTAATATATATATAT
Source organism: Ormosia semicastrata (assembly GCA_029884595.1). NCBI lineage: Eukaryota > Viridiplantae > Streptophyta > Magnoliopsida > Fabales > Fabaceae > Ormosia > Ormosia semicastrata. Next base: position 15,893,403 of record JAQQTO010000037.1, read on the forward strand.
ATATATATATATATATATATATATATGATATATAAAGAAGCTTTTATTCTCAGTTATTTGATGTGCAAATCCATCTCGTGAATTCATGTTCTCAATACTTCAAGTTAGAACTGTTAAAACGGGCTGACCCGGCTTATTTGGACCGGCCTAATTTAGGCCAGGTCATTTTTTGAATTGAGGTCAGATCAGGTTATGTAAGTTTTGAATTAATATTTTGTCAGCCCAATTTGCTTCTTTTTAATGTAAACGAGTCGGACTAACTTAACCAGTTATAGGCCAGCTCATTTAGACTAGTTCATTCAAGCTATTTTTAATTTTTAGGCTGACATTTATTAGTCCAATCCATCTATTTTATCGGACTATTCGATAGGTCGACCCATTTTGATGACTCTATTTCAAGCACCCATTTTCGTTTAAATAATATTGCTCACAAATATTTATATATATATTTATTTATATTTACACAATTTTATATATCACTTTATATGTACATAATTTTAAAACGTGTTTGTTTTACTTTTGATAAAAATAAATAAAAAACTCTCTTACGATACACTTTTAAAGGAAGTAAAAAATTTCTTACTTCGACCAATGCAAAAAGGCAAAACAAACAATTCTTTATCTATTTCGTTTTGTCTGAATCCATAATTTTTCATCAAGGCCCTTTTTATGATCGGATTAACTGATATGAAAGGAAATGGAATAAACCTATATGAATCAGTCAAGTAGATAAATACAATCTATCATTCCCACGAATTTCTCTTCTATTTGTCTTTTTGATTTAGCGGTAAAAGTTAAACAATTTGCTCGCATCCCATGTGCCATGGGGACATTCTCTCGTGGCCCCATGGCAATTTTCTTACATAACTGGGGAGAGATTTTTAAGCAGTTTCCCGGAGAAAGTGAATAACAAGGCACTTGGAGGTGATAGGCTCCTGATTAGCCAGCACGAGGGGACAATTCTGAAGAATTTGGATCAAAATTATTATATCTTTTGGAAATTATTCGCCCAAATTCCGTATACATCTGACATGAGCATGTAACATCTATTAGTAGAGCTAGCTGGTTGGCAAACATGATTGCCCCATAGACGTTTTTGCCTTTGTCTTCCACCCCCAGCTTCACTTCCTGACAAAGAACCGTATCGAAGGGAATCGATCTGTTTAAGCTCAGTTAGGTTAAGTTTGCATCCCAACTTCCAGTGCTGTGCATAACTCCATCTCCTGCGTCTCTCTCTATGGGAAAGTTCCTCATTGTTCTCCTTTTTTAAAAAAAAAAATGAATAAATCCATTGGGCTTCCAGAATTATTCACTTTATAGTAAGATTAAACTATATGTGTATTATATTTGTTACAGTTTCTCAGGCAGCAATTGGACAAGCATTACCATAAATTGGATATATATAAAAAAACCAATTTGGATTTACCATAACATGCATGTAAGCAATTCGACAATCATGATCACTTTAAGCCATGCACTCAGGTCATAAATGCTTTGATTTTGATTTGTTGGGAAGTGGTTGACAAAGTAATCGAGGCCATGGATTGATTGAAAACGAAAACAACAGCAATGTTGTTATGGGGCAGCCTCTAATTGATGGATGACCATATGATTTATGTGTTGCATTATTTGGAATTTGAATCCAATCCAAATAACGTACATGAAGAAATCAATCGTATATGAATTGATATAAATCACGTTTCTGATGATTAGTCTGCATTCTATAGGGGACCCTTATCATGCATGATGTGAAACCACGAACCTAAACAATGTCTCTGATGTGTACCAGAGCTAGTCTTTCATTAACACTGGGAGCACCAATTATTGCAGACGACACCCTACCACCCGCACAGCACCTCTAGAAATTAACACAGTATAATCAAGAAAAAGCAACTGCAATTGCTGTTTCACATGGAAAGGAGGTGATTGTGGGGACTGGGGACTAACAATCTTCCTAAGTTGATTGCTATGTGGATATGACATTTGTGCCAGCACATAAATTTTATGGATTAATTATCATACATATCCAACACAATGCATCTGGTTGTTTCATTAAGTATAAAATATATATTTTTGATCTGAAGTATAATTTTTTTTGTACACCAATATTTTTATACTTATTATTGCACCTATTTATAATCTATTTTTATATTAATAATTTTTAAGATAACTAAAATTTTAAACAGTAACAACATATCCATAATTTCTTACAATACAATTAGCTAAACTCAAGTTTATAAGAAAGAAGGGTGAGGCTATATATGAAGCTAGAGATACACAACAGTTGTGTAAAATTTCGAATGCAAAAAATTATATGGATAGTTCTACTCTAAGATTTCAGCATGTCCAAGAATAAAATAAAACTTAAATATGAAATTCAATATAAGAAAATTAAATTATAGCTTAAAATTCTATTTGTGGGATGTTTGGTAATAAAACCTTCATACAACCTTAATGCTACATTTTTCTAGATTGAGAAAAAAAAAAGGTGAGAAATGTATGAGAAATTTAACATTTTCTCTTTCTTTCTTTCTTTTTTTCGTGTCAAATGCTCAAAACTTTCTTTTCTCTACAACCTTTTATCTCTTTATCCAAACATATTTTAAATTTTTAGTATTGCTATCCTAATGCAATATCCATCCATGTTCCGTTAGGCATTTTCTCGATTGGTCGTTTTCACAATGTTGGATCAGTAATGCATCATTTTTATTCAATTTGAAACCAATAACAAATATTGAGTTAATTTACTAAAATTTAAATTTAAAAATGTGAAAATTAATTGTTAAGTTCAAACTATTTGGTGTATGGTGTCTAATAAATTCCAAAAATGGGCCAGGCACCTTTGTGGTTGTGGACGGGAATGAGAAAGAAATTCAACTTCCTATGTGTTAGACGCCAATCAACATGCAACGATCTCATCCTTTCTACTCGAACTCCCTAAGCACACACCACACAACATAAAGTACATCTCCATGCTTGTATTTTAGCCCCTCCTCCTATTTTATAATGTCAATATTACCACTCATATTACTTCCTATACCCTCCATAGAGTTGCTTTTCTTATTGGCAAGAAGACCTTGTTTTGGGAATTCACAAGGCTGATGATTTGTTTGATTACCGTTGCTTGGAAACTGATTTGAGGTTCAGATTCTAACTCTATCCTCCTTATTCCCGAATATTGTTCAGCTCAGCGTTAAAGTTCTCATTCGGGGAAAAAAAAAAAGTTCCAAGGGATAAAAAGTACGACTCCTCTCACCTTCACCCCTTGGCCTGAAGAAAATGTGAAAGGAATCTACAAATATAAAAGATGACCTTGAGCCTATACTATAACTTACTCAACCTGTTTTCTCTCTTTTTTTGCTTCATCATCAACTGTAAGACAGAAATTATAGTGAGCTAGAAATCTGTCCCTGCCATGGTGGATCGTGGTCAAGAGAAAACTATACCTGCTGCTAGTGACTTGTCTCTGAAGAAGAAGGAGCTTCTTTCTAGTGCCATGAAGAGAACAAGTGAATGGTATGCTTCTGTTCTTCTGAAACTAATGCTTTGGTGGCTCTTATGTCAAATGTACTTAACCTGCATCTGTAGTGTACATTTGCTACCATTTCTTGGACAGAAAGATTGAAACCCGTGAATTGAACTACTTTATTGCAGGATTTTTTCCCAGGAGATTCCAAGTGATGTCAATGTCCGAGTTGGAGAAGCTTCCTTTTCGTTACATAAGGTAGTGAACCAATTCAAAAGACGGACTCTTTGCTGCATATGTCTAACTTAGAGAATCATTCAAGTGCATACTAACGATTTCTTATTCTTCTTAGTTGTCAATGAATCACATGTTTACTGGTTACATGCCAATTTTTTTCCTACTTTTTTGTTGCTTGTCTACAAATAGAACGTAAATTATGAAGCAAGATGTACATGGAAGCAATACTGTATGGAATTGTTATTTTGGTTTTTAGCCATCAATTGATATTGAATTCTTTTATACATCTTCTACTATAATTGCAGTTTCCATTAGTCTCCAAGTGTGGATACATTAGGAAACTTGTCTCAGAATCTAGTGATGCTGATGTTTCCTTCATTGAGCTATCTGATGTTCCTGGTGGAGCAGAAGCATTTGAACTGGCAGCAAAATTCTGCTACGGGATAAATTTTGAAATAAACGTTGAAAACATTGCTACCCTTCGCTGCGTGGCTGAGTATCTTGAGATGACAGAGGACTATTCAGTTGGAAACTTGGTGGGAAGGACTGATGCATACTTGAATGAAGTGGCACTCAAGACCATAGCAGGGGCTGTGTCTATCTTACATATGTCAGAGAACCTCCTTCCAATAGCAGAAAAAGCAAAATTGGTGAACCGATGCATAGATGCCATTGCATATATAGCCTGGAAGGAAAGCCAATTCTGTACATCTGCAAGAAGTGACAGTGGCTCCGAAGAAGTAATGTCTTCCATGGCATCTCACCAGAGGCCAGTAGTTGAGTGGTGGGCTGAAGATCTGACAGTCCTCAGAATTGACATTTTCCAGAGAGTTCTAATCGCAATGATGGCAAGAGGGTTTAAACAGTATGCTATTGGTCCCATTCTAATGCTCTATGCACAGAAATCTCTACGAGGTTTGGTGAGACCCCTCACTAAAAAGATGGAAAGGTTAAAAGTCAATATGGTTTTATGGATTCAATCCTTAACACTTTTCTCCTTTTTTTTTTTTTTTTCTTAATCTTGTTTTGAGGAGTAGGATATATTTGGAAAGGGAAGGAAGAAGATTGAACTACGACAAGAGCATGAAAAGAGGGTTGTTTTAGAGACACTGGTGAGCCTTTTGCCAAGGGAGAGGAATGCAATGTCAGTAAGCTTTCTTTCTATGCTGCTTAGGGCATCAATATATCTTGAGACAACAGTTGCTTGCAGGCTTGATTTGGAGAAGAGGATGGCCATGCAGTTAGGACAGGCTGTTTTAGATGATCTCCTTATTCCTTCCTATTCATTTACTGGGGACACATTGTTTGATGTGGATACAGTGCAGAGGATTATGACTAATTACCTAGAATCTCAAATGGGAAATCATTTAGTCTACAATGCAGATGATGAATATTTTTCTCCCCCACAAAGTGATATGGAGCGAGTTGGAAAGCTAACGGAAAACTACCTTGCTGAAATAGCCACGGACCGTAATTTACCAGTTCCGAAATTCATCAGTCTGGCTGAATTAATTCCTGAACAATCAAGGCCAACAGATGATGGGATGTATAGAGCCACAGACATCTATCTTAAGGTACAGTCCTTACTCCATATCGAATTAAGCATGCCGCAGATCTGTACAGTACTAACAAGATATTTTGTTTTCCTCCTGTTGTCTGTTGATATCTCTTGTTTGAACAACAGAACAAGCACTCACATTTTATTAACCAAGATTAAATACCTGTCTCCCACAGCACATTCTCTCAGGCTTCATCAAATTGAATTGGCTTTAGATTTAATCTTATCATAGTTTATTTGCTACATTACAAAATTGGGTTTATAATAGTATAGTCATTGAATTCAAGGATTTAATTGTATTACTATTTTGATATGGAAATTTTACAAGTGAGTTTATTATGAATTACTGCTGATAAAGTTGGAATTGACAATTATTCTCAGGCTCATCCTACTCTAAGTGACATGGAGAGAAAGAAAGTTTGCAGCGTGATGGACTGTCAGAAGTTATCGCGAGAGGCCTGTGCACATGCTGCTCAAAATGACAGGCTTCCTGTCCAAACTGTGGTTCAAGTTCTCTATTATGAACAACAACGACTTCGCGACGCCATGAATGGCAGTGCAAGTGGGGAATCTCCTTCGGCTCATGCCAAGCTGAATGTATACTCTGCTGATCTTCATCCTGTTTCAAATGAGCTCTCCAGCTTACGAAGAGAAAATGAAGACTTGAAATTAGAGCTGGTGAAATTGAAAATGAAACTGAAAGAGATTGAGAATTCCACACTCAAATCGTCAGTTAACAGTCCTGTAGTAAATGCTTCACCTTCTTCTGCTGATAAGCCTCCTCTGCCTCGAAGATCATTCATAAGCTCGGTGTCCAAAAAACTTGGGCGGCTTTCTCCTTTTCTACGTGCCGATGGGGTCACACCTTTTGCCAAAGGTCGCACAAAACCAAATAAGAATCGACGCCACTCCATTTCCTGAGGCCATTGGCAGTTCCTGGTCTCCACCGCACATTGTGCAGACTATAGGTTCTTCCTTTGTTTCAGAGGCTTGAAAAAACAGGACTAGTCTCTCTCCTAGTTTTTACTACTTCATCTGTGTAATCCCCATGTAGATTATATTGTCATGATCCTTCCGTAAGAACTATATTGTAAATGGTGATGAAATATAAAATAGAATTTCTGAGTGATTGCTTGGATTGCAGTCCAGCTGGTGAGTGGCAACAATAATGCTGTAATACAAGAATTACAAACTAAATTTAACATTACTTATTGAAAAATTCATCGTTCTTCCTATCAAGGTCATTAGAAGAGAAGAAAAAAAAACCATGAATCAAGGATCATTGGTGCAAATATGACCAGATCACTTTCATATTTACATACGAGATCATAAACATTAGGTGGGTCAAGTTGCTTCTTACAGCGATATTATGTCTTCCTACAGATAAATGGACCATAAGATCGCTGGAAGAATACAAAATCTGATAACAGCAGTCAGTGGGGTCGATCTATAAATTATTAAGTCCTTTGGGATAAAATGCTTTTAAAAAGGTAATAATAGTTCAAGTGACAGCCTAGCTGTGTCGGTGTTGATGTCTAAAGCCTAATCATCAGAAAAAGAGAGATCATGGTTTGGTTTCAATTCATGAATATTCTAAAGGCATTGAGTGTAGTAAGTTATACATGTTTTGGGACAGACCTTACCTGAACTTGTTCAAAGATGTTTAAGTATTTGGAAGAGAATCTGCTGTCCATCTGATGGTAGACAGGAACTAGACCTTCAACTTCTTGTTGGCTCGTAAGTTCATGACTGATGGGTGGAAAATAAAATAGATTGAGGAGGAAAAAAAATTTGTGTACCTACCTAGCGTGTTTTAGTAAGCAACAATAACATTATCATATGTCTCCTATTTGTATAGGCAACGATGCCGGTTGATCCATGTCGCTAACTACATCTAGTGAGAAAACGCTTTGATGTGATGTCTCCTATTTGCAATGACCCTTCACCCACAACTTAAATTCATTTTCACCAATCTGTATATGAAACCCATACAATTGAAGAATGGGCTGAAAAAACCTTGACGACATTTTCTCTCCATTACATTGACAGAAGCATCCTCACTCAGTAGGGGTTTGTCTCCATGAAAACACGATTTAGACTAACTAAATCAGCCTTGCTGCCTGGGTTCAATTGCTTTACGGAGATGCACTGTGAGAAACGCCTTGCTGTCAGTTAGGACTAAGGATAGACAATTTTGTCATATTATGGAAAGATTACTATCCAAACTTGCTTTCTTGAAAGGTTGAATTTCAAGATGGAAACCTAATTAAATGATTTGATAAACAAAGGAGGATGGAATATCTCGTTTTCTTTCATGCACAGGGCTAACAAGGGACTTAATTAGCTCATAGACACGGCTGCATGAAAGGATAATTTTCATGGTTTTGGTGGCAAAGATTATGATGTAAATTTGACTAGTCACAAGAAAAAAGAAATATCAGTCACCTGTGATTTCGGAATCATAATGATTTTAACCATGAAAACAAGTAATCTTTATACAAGACATCATCAAACCCCCACCACACTTGATAACTAGGAAGAAAATTCCACAAGAAACATCATTCACCAAGTTAGTCTTAAAACAGTAAATAGATTTATATCACATTGACCTTATTTTTTAAGTCATGTTCAGACTCAATACTTGAAAAAACCAAGGTGGCTGATTTGATCTCTCTTGTCTCGATTGTTCTTCAATATCATAACTGTTTCTAATTCCACTTTGACACCCTGAGGTTGAATGTGGCACCTGGACAAGGCCTATTATGCCTCCACTTAATTCTTCTCTAGTTGTATGACTGCTATGATGGGTCCTGCTTCTTGTCTTGTTTATAAGGCTGGATCCAGTAGAAGAAGAAGACAAGCTATGTCCTGAATCTGAAGTTAGTGGTGTCTCAACTTTCTTATGGTTGTAACTTGAGGGGCCTAGTGTCAGCTCAATCTCAGTCTCATTTATGATCTCTAGAACTCCATCACTGTCTGATTCTGCAATGTCCTCCAAAGCAGGCCGTTCAAGATCAAATTTCATTTGAGGCTTTTCATGTGCACCTTTATGATGACCATTTTGAGTTAAACTAATCGCACTTTTGGAGTTCCATCCTCGTTGGCTTACTTCAATACCTCTGCTGGCTTCCATATTTTTCATCAGTATCTTCTGAATCCGATACAAACGGTGAAGTTCGTATACCTGTAAAAACATTTTCAGGATACTCAGGTTCTATTGATTCTGATTGAGGACAAATAACCAAAAGGAACAGAACGAGAAATACCTGCTCTTTGAAAGTTTCTTCGTGTTTTAGCATGGCCATCCTCATGTATTCTTTGTCGCATGGCCTAATATGCTTCTCCATCGGAGATCTGTCAAGCTTCTACAATGAAGTTAACTCCTTTGTTGTAAATTTGTGTTCAGACGTGCATGTTTATGGTATCACTCCACCTTCATATCAGTAATCACTGTTAAGCTGAAATGGGAAAATTTCTAACTTCAGAAAGCAGTTGATCTATGAAAATTTGTTTATGTAGAAAATAGATTGGTGCGAGGAAAGTACTGCTATAATGGCCATGAAGGCTAACACAAAATGATGACATCTACTTCCTTCTAGCATAATTTGTCTGTTCCCTTGCTTCTCTCCTTCCAAAATTTTGGACCACAAGTGAATGAACTCCAACAAAAAATATCTTCCGACGCCTTTAAGTACTGTTGAATTTTCCAACCATAATAATAGCTTCTCATATATGTTAGACATGATGTCATTATTCATGTTATCCTTCCAATTGTTGCAATATTTTAATCCATAATCAAGGCAATATGTTCTCTTCTTTTCATATACCCATTTAAAAAAAATAAAAATGCTTAGTGTAATATGACTAATATCATTAGAGTTAGGGCCATACGGAAACCCATTAGCTTTTTAGCCCTTGCACTTCCTTTCTTTCTCATTCATCATTGTACCTGCTACCATAATTAATTTCCTGTTTCTGTTCACACTTGAATTTTTCCAACGTTAAACTTTCTCTAGACAATTAACTTCTGTTACTCCAGAAGTTTAAAGGAATGAAATAATTTAGGCGATTTTTTTAAAACAAATAAACCTTTTAGAATGAATTAAGGTTCTCAGCGACTCAGCCTATGCCTGGCATGATGCCAAACCATATCTCAGGCATGAGACAGCAGACTTTCACCTCTAAGACTTTTCTATAGGCGGTTGTCATATACCATCACTACAATCTAACATATACAACCCGAATTTATAGTATCATACCAATGACATGATATAAATTTTTTATTCTCATCATCTTCAATGCTCAATAGGGAATCTATGCGGCACGTAGCACGCTCATTGAAGTAATGCAAATAGCAAAAAATCAATGACTTACGAAAGGCCTAAACAAAGAGATTTTGCAGGCCAGACGGGAAGAAGGAGCGTTGTACCAGTTTCAAAATTAACTGGTAAAATTCAAAATGAATATGAAATAGAATTTCTATCATGCACATTGGATTAAGTTCATGAGAGCCTTCCCAGAACCAAAGGAAAGTTAACAGATAGAAATCCACTGAATTTCAACGCCAAAATAAAAAAAGTTTTAAGAAGTATAATCTACCTGTGAGAGTTCAATGAAGCAAGGATACCATAACTTTCTGTTCTGACTTCTGAGCAAGAAGACAACCCGAAAAAAAAGGAGCTCTCTCAATTAGGAAAGGCAAGAAGCTCCTCCTTTCGCCACAACTTCAGCGACAACCTTGTTGATTTGAGAAAGACTCTACTAGTCTGCTCTCACATTCCCCCATCAGGATCGTCAGTATATACTGTTGTTGGAGATTAAATATAGTACAATAAAACTGTTGTAGAAATTTAAGATTCTCTCTCAAAGACACACAGAAACCAAAGTGCTATTGCATGAGGTTTGAGGCATGCCAAACAAATCCCAGTGCCTTGACCAATCCGATTCAAGTTTTGTGGAGGAGATGGCTGACACAGGTCCAGCAATGCAGATATATTAATTAAATTAACTGTCAAGAAAAGAAAAGCATAAATAATTCATTATATTAGTACTATTAAAGTTTATATAATTGTTGAGGATCACAAGGCCTTGGTTTGCTCAAGACAAATCATCAACAGAACAGCTTAGCTTGCTGAGGTGAATCACATGCACCAAAGTTTCTGTATCACAGATCACAATTGTAGTAATAATAAACAAATTCCAATTGAAGCGTGCTTCATATACGAAGGAGCTTAAGGTGGCATCTCCTCTGCCGCCGACAAGTAGATCCTGACCGTACGATAACTGGGTACCTGTTTAACTGTCCAAACTAGGAACTGGCACACGATCTCAAATTCAACACTTTTAACTTGAAAAGGGACAAAAAAATCATATGTTTATAACATCATTAATTCATTCTATTCTATTCTATTACATTGAAAGAGCAAGAGAGAGAACTATCAATTATGGATCCTTTGTACCTGCACTGTGCAAGATAGGTGCAATATGCTGTTTGTGTTTGATGAGATTTTAACATGACTCGGCATAAAGACCAAGCGCAATGATTATGGACATTAATTGACCATGTGTGTGGTAAGTTATTGTGTTTGTGCTAATCAATACACGTCCTTTATATTAAACAACTTCTTATATGCTTATCATACGAGTATATGGGTATATGACACTATGGTAATCAATAATACAAATTAGATACATTTATGTTCACCCCTATCAAGTTGACCAGACCACATGCTTGTTGTTAGGTTGGCCTTCTCTCTCTAGAATGTGAATTATATAGTACAAGATGGTTAAAAAAAATGCCGGAGATAGAGAGAGATGGACATGGAATGGAAGCACGCGTTGCCGGGGCTGGAAGGAGCATTCGTATGGGGCGGTGGGTCCTTTGGGTTTGCTGAAGTGAAAAGGCTGAGATATACGGGCTTGGCTTGTTTGGTCCCACTTGAATTGGATATTCGATGACAATGAGGAACCCGGAGAAAATTATTAAAAAGCAAACTCGAGGCGGAAATATGATAATGCTGACACCAAAGCATATTTGTAAATTGTAACTAAAGTAATATGTAAGTTCTATACATTCACATTCACACTCGTCTCACATTTTGCATATAATAAGTAGTTCTTAGATGTGTGCTAAACAGTCACGTTAACATTTGCACAAGTTACTGATAATGAGGGTGCATATGGCATGCCAGACTAAAGGAACTAAAAAACTCTCAGCTTTAAGGCATACGGCGTCTTCAAAATTTCACGATTTTTTTGGGGGGGTTACGAAAAATTGATGTCATTCAAATTGTATTGAAGAAATTATGGATATGAAGTGAACAATTATTGAATACTTTTTGAAGTTAAATTGGAAATTGTATCTCACTCAATAGGGTTCCTAAACTGAAAGCAATGTACAGTCTTCGGTGTCTGACTGTGTTTAGCGGAGATTCACATGCACTTGTATATATGACGATTTTCAGGGCAAAGGGTAAGCACCAAGCTTAACTTCATCTTCATGGCTACGTGCCATGAGTATTTCATAGCTTAACCATTGCAAAACGACCATATATAGGTACCATTTTATGGTGATCTTCAACTTTTCTTCTTTAAGATATTTTATCTGAACCTCTAATTTTCCAACCAGGGGAACATGTTCATCTAAGGAAAATATATAGCCATGCGGAGAGCATGTCTACTTCACCTGTTTCCCTGTTTGTTTCGAGGAAGTCATAAGTCCTAAACCAATGCACCTATATATGTAATATGTATAATAATATAAGGAATTCAATTTATATACATTATTAATGTAAAAAAAATTTACAGTAACATTCAATGATATATTTTCATATCATTTAATAAATTAAAATTTATATGAAATATCAAATTCATTAAATAAAGTGATAATACATTTTTAGATAATAGTATAAAATCTTTTTATACTTATATTATATTAAAATTATATTCTAATATAATAACCCTCAACTTTAAAGTATAAGATGCCCAATGAGAGAGCTCAGCTGCACGTGTCATTCCACTAACTAGATCGTAAAACATTTTGTTTTATTGGTCCCAAAGAAAAAAACTGATATGTAAAGATTCCTTCAATAATAATTATTGTCATTGTTGTCTTAGACTAGCTAATTAATTTAGATTGAATTTTTTATTAGTTTGAAATCGTATTCTATCACAACCATGAGAACCAATCTTCCGGGGGCATGTATGTAGCACTAATTTTACACAGTTCATATATTTTATCAATGTTTTAAAATGAGAAAAAAAATTCTCAAATACACCTTTTGACAGGTGCAATGCAATAAAAAAAATGTCAAAGGGAATGTTAACATGGAAGCCATATTCATGGGATTTAAAAAGCAACTCTTACTTTGACATACAAAGGACAAGCACATTTCCACTTTAAATGCAACGTTTTAAATAGCAAAAATAATTAGCCTTGAGATTTTTGAAAGGACGAAGATAATATTGTTTGAAAAACATAAGATATGTGAAGAAAAAAAATTGACAAAATTTAAAGAAAAATATATCAAAAGGACAAGAAAACAAACAAACATAATATTTTACTTTTGCAGAATTCAAATTTATTCCTTAAGTAATTTAAAGTTATAAATTTGGTAAAATGAGGAATTTATGTAGTGTTACTTTGTTACCGCGTGTATAATAGTGTGGGATCCATTCCGACCTTTATTTTAGAAGAGAGAATAGAAAAAGATGAAGATGAATATTACTTGTAATGTTCTGAAATTACTTGCAGGCGAGACTACTTACAGGATTAATGAGTGTTTTCACAAATTAACACGAGTTTTTTTAGCGTACTTTATCATCTCTCACACGCATCCTAGAAAACTTATCAGAAAGTCACCCATTTCACAAGTACTCCAAGTCAAGCATGCTTAACTATGAAGTACTTATGTTTTTAGCTCCCGAAAAGAATATGCATCTTGTTGATATGAGTGGTGCTAATCAATTCCTTTAAGTCATCCTCAACTATGCAGTTTCATACCTACACAGTCTCTGGATCCCTCTCATTCCGTTATATATTCAGTTCATTCATGTGTCCCTCTACCTAGAAGCCTGTCAGGAGCCGTTCCTTGTCCGTGCTTCATCTTTTTACACCGACGACCACTCCCCGCCCTCGTCGGCCTCGGGTATCACATGCCCACCAGCTTCCGCATAGTTCGTCCCGAACCACACTGTACTGGGAGAGGTCCCGGCACTAATACCATTTGTAATGTCTCGAGACTGCCTGCAGGATCAATGAGTGTCCCTACAAACTAAAACGGGTCTTTGCAGCATGGTTTGTCCTCACTTACACGCATCCTAGGAAACTTCCCAGGAGGTCACCCATCCCACAAGTGCTCCAAGTCAAGCACGTTTAATTATGGAGTACTTATGTTCTTGGCTCCCGAAAAAAAGATGCATATTGTTGATATGAGTGGTGCTAATTAATTCCTTTAAGCCATCCTCAACTATGCAGTCTTATAGCTGCACAGTCTCTGGATCCCTCTCATTCCGGTGTGTATTCAGTTCATTCATATGTCCCTCCGCCTAGAAGCTTGCTAGGAGCCGCTTCTTATCCGTGCTTCATCTTTTTGCATTGGCGACCACTCCCAGCCCTCGTCGGCCCTGGGTGTCACATGCCCCCCAACTTCCGCATGGTTCGTCCCCGAACCACACCGTACTGGGAGAGGTCCCGGCTTTGATACCATTTGTAACGTCCCGAGACTGCCTGCAGGATCAATGAGTGTCTGCAAACTAACACGGATCTTTTCAACATGCTTTATCCTCACTCACATGCATCCTAGGAAACTTCCTAGGAGGTCACTCATCTCACAAGTGCTCTAAGTCAAGCACGCTTAACTATGGAGTACTTATGTTCTTGGCTCCAAAAAAAATAAAGATGCATCTTGTTGATATGGGTGGTGCTAATCAATTCCTTTAAGTCATCCTCAACTATGCAGTCCTATAGCTGCACAGTCTCTGGATCCCTCTCATTCCAGTGTGTATTCAGTTCATTCATGTGTCTCTTTGCCTAAAAGCCTGCCAGGAGCCGCTCATTGTCTGTGTTTCATCTTTTTGCATCGGCGACCGCTCCCCGCTCTCATTGACCCCGGGTGTCACAATCTTGTATCGCCCAGGGAAGGCGAATGTGGTCACTGATGCTTTGAGCAGAAAGTCTATGGGCAGCCTTACACATATAGTTGATGTTAGAAGACCAATAATGAAAGAGTTTCAAGATCTTATAGATAGTGGAGTGCAATTTGATGTTACTAGCTTGGAGTCATTACTAGCTCATTTTCAGGTTCGTTCTACTTTGGTGGATAGTATTAAGGTGACATAAAGTCAAGATCCTCATTTAAAGAAAATCATAGGAGAGGTTCGAGAAGGCAAGACTTCTGAAATGATGGTTGACTCTAAGGGTGTTTTACGTGTTGGCACTCGCTATGTGTCCCTAATATAGGGGATTTGATAAAGAAGATTTTAGAATAAGCTTATCATTCCTCCTATACTATTCATCCAGGTTCCACAAAAATGTATCAAGATTTGAAAGAATTATACTAGTGGGAAGGGATGAAGAAGGATATAGCAGAATTTGTATCTAGATGCCTAGTATGTCAGCAGGTGAAAGCTGAGCATCAAAAGCCTGTAGGTTTGCTTCAATAGATTGATATTCCAGAGTGGAAATGGAAGAGGACCACTATGGATTTTGTGACGGGGTTGCCTAAAACCTCAAAGGGTTATGACTCAGCTTGGGTAATTGTGGATCGATTGACAAAGTTTGTACACTTCTTGCTTGTAAAAACCATTTATACAGTGGCTCAGTATGCTAAGCTCTATTTAGAGAAGATAGTATCTCTACATGGAGTACCATTGTCTATCATTTCTGATCGAGGCCCTCAGTTCACAGCTTAGTTTTGGAAATTATTTCAAACTGCTTTGGGAACACGATTGGACTTGAGTATTGCCTTCCACCTACAAACTGATGGTCAGTCTGAGAGGACTATACATATTTTGGAATATATGCTTCGTGCTTGTGTGTTAGACTTTGGAGGAAGTTGGGATCACTACCTACCTTTGATGGAGTTTGCTTATAATAATAGTTATCAATCTAGTATTCAGATGACACCTTTTGAGGCCTTATATGGGAGGCGTTGTAGGTCCCCTGTTGGTTAGTTTGAGGTTGGAGAATCTAGACTTGTGGGTCCAGACTTAATTCAAGAAGCTATTGAGAAGGTTCAATTAATTCGAGATCGCCTAGTAACTGCTCAGAATAGGCAAAAGTCTTATTCGGATTGGAGGCGTCGACCTTTGGAGTTTGGTGTGGGAGAACATGTGTTTCTACGTGTTTCTCCTATGAAGGGTATTATGAGGCTTGGTAGAAAGAGTAAGTTAAGCCAGAGGTTCATAGGACCATTTGAGACTCTGAAGAGGGTCGGGCAGGTGGCTTATCGCTTAGCTATTCCCCCCAGTCTTTTAGGAGTTCACCCAGTTTTTCATGTTTGTATGCTTCGAAAATATGTTTATGACCCATCTCATGTCATTCAACACTAAGCGGTTGTTGATACCCAATTTTGTCCATAAAATTTTTATTTTTGTTACTTAATCAAGGTATGAACACTCAATTTTGTCCATAAAATCAATTTCTAAACCTTGAAAAAATCTAAAAAAATAAAATGAAAAAAGGAAAAAAGGAAAAAATTTGAAAAAAATAAAGTGTCTAAGTCCCACTTAGGAGAAGCCATGCTCCTTTTCCCTCTCTTCTTCCTATATATAAGGGTGGTTGTCATTTGTTTTGATCATCCAAAAATTTTTCACACTTGGACTTAATACTAAGTATAAGAGCCCAAAAACTTTAGTAATTTTTTTTACTTGGGCTTAATATTAAGTATAAGAGCCCGAGACTTTAGTTTTTTTTTTCCTCCTTGCAAGTAGGTTGCTTTTCAAGGTTTAATTTGAAGAGAACGCGTGAGGCTCTATGTAGACTTCTTTGAGCATAGCATTTTTATACATCTTGGAGGTAAGTTCGCTCTCTCCCTTTTTTTTTGGTTTGTTTGAATTTTTATTTTTATTTTTATTTTTTATTTTATTTTTATCTTTCATTTGGACTTAAGTAAAAAATAAATTTGGGTCTTCTTTTTTTTTGCTTGAATCTTTAGTCATTTTAAATTTTAATTTTAATTTTATTTATTTATTTATTTATTTATTCTTTTGGATTGACATGTATTTACTAATTTGAGGTATATATTACTTGTATCTTAATTTAACACTCATTTTTTTGTATTAATGTATTAATCAAACATTTTAAAATGACCGACGATAGAAAAATTAGGAGAGGATCAGAACACCGATCAAATATATTCTTTCCGATAATCTTGAGGCTTTATATTGGATTTTGTCAGGAGCGCTGACAAGGTCTAATCCCCACATAAAATTAAAATAATTTCGTAAACTAAAATACTTTTTTTAAAACCAAAATAAAATCTTTCTTTTTTGTAAAATAAAATATTCAAATAAAAGCAAATAATTTCGTATATTCTCAACATTATGACCGTGGTGAGTTCAAAAGAAAAATTCTTTTGTCTTTTTTTTTTAAAAATAATCTTTTCTTTCTTTCTTTGCAAAAATTCATTTTAAATCATTTTATCCCATCAAAAATAAATATTTTGAAATTTTTTCTTGCGAAATTAACACTTTTTTTTAATTTACCACTCTCATGTAATATGTTGTACACTTAGAATTTGTTTCAAAATAATGACAATTTAGCCACTCATTCCATGTCTTAGTCATTTATCATCCTTGATAACATGCTCGACAAAATGGGACATATCAAAATAAAAACAAAAATAATTCTTTTTTTTAAATAAAGGACCAATTTATTAACCTTGCGAATAATATTAGACTAAATAGGTAATCGTTCTTAGAACGGACGATGTAGGGTGCTAACACATTCCTTACTTATAATCAACTCCCGAATCACAAACTCTGAAGCGTAGATCATCTCTTAGGTGTCCAATTGCACCATTCTATTCAATGGATAAAGCGATTTGTGGCGACTGCCAACACCTCGAGGTCTTTTCCTCATTGTTCTTTTTATTTTCGCAGCGCCCTTCGGGATGGTTGCGATAACTGGCGACTCCACTGGGGACATGAAAGGGTTAAGCCTTGTTTTAATCTCATGTTATTTGTTCTTTGATTATGTTGGTCCATTTTTGTTTCGTTTGTTTATTTGTTTCATATTGTTGTACATTTTGTTTGCATTACATGTATTGTACTTCTGCTTTATGAATAAATTTGCTTGCATATTCCTTCATGTACACTTACACACACAAGCTCTATACCCGAGCTCAGTACCTTGTAGGCTTAGATAGAGGGCGAAGTAGTATTACTTTGAGAGACCTTTGGT
Source organism: Ormosia semicastrata (assembly GCA_029884595.1). NCBI lineage: Eukaryota > Viridiplantae > Streptophyta > Magnoliopsida > Fabales > Fabaceae > Ormosia > Ormosia semicastrata. The sequence goes on from JAQQTO010000037.1 coordinate 15,911,067, forward strand.
CTTCGGACAGGCACATGAAAACCTCTCACTCAAATTGAACTCTTTCCGCTTGTAACCTGCCATAGGTGAGGATGGAGGACTCTTGCTAGTCAAAGTGTTGGTGACAGCAAGGGACAATTTGGGGACATTTTGTCTGATAGGGGTCTAGAACTAAAGCTACCACTTGCTGAAATAACTTTACTCTTATTTTAGTGTACTTATGTTTGTATTTTTTATCATATTCATAATAATACAAAAAAAATTGTCTCTATGACACCCATATGGGACTCGCTCTCAATCAAAAGTCATGGATGAACTGGGGCAGTCACGAGAAGAGCTGAGAAGTGAAGTAAGCCAACTAAAGGAACAAATGGCCAAGGTCTTGGAAGTTCTACAAGCTTTAGAAGGAACCAAGAACACAGAGGGGATTCCTTCAGGAGAAAATGATGATCCTTCGGCCACATCTGCTCACCCACATGGCTTTGCATTAATTCCTTGGCAAGTGTCACCTCTCAAGGGGCCATGATGCCACTCACCATCTACTCAAATAATCCTGCACAAAGCCCTGTTACCAATCATCAAGAAACACATGCATCTTTATTCCTACCATATGGCCTTTCACTTGGTTATGTGCCACCATTAACCACCAATACTCCTGAGGGCAGTGCACTGACAGTGACAATAACTTCAAACCCTCTAAACACTACCCAAGGATCTCAGCCAAATACCAGCGAGATTCCTCAGTATCCTGTTTCCATTCCACCTTATGGCCTTCCCCCTGGTTTTATGTCATCACAGATTACCAACCCTCCTGAGAGCGGCTCATAATTGGTAATACCTACTTCAGGGCCACAAAGCTCGAGTCAAGCCCAACTTCCTTTTTGCATGCCACAATTTTCCCCCATAAGATTGCTGGTACTTATCTGCTGAACCCTTCAATCGAAGACCTTCAATTCAAGGAAAAACTAGAAGTTCTTGAAGAGAGACTACGAGCTATAGAAGGAGCAAGTAGCTATGGTCTTCTAAATGCCTCAGAACTCTGCCTTGTCCCAGATGTAGTGATTCCCCCAAAATTTAAAGTCCCAAATTTCGACAAATATAAGGGGACCACTTGCCCAAAGAACCATTTGACCATGTATATTCGTAAAATGGCTTCGCATGCTCATGATGACAAGCTGTTGATCCATTTCTTCCAAGACAGCTTAGCTGGGGCAGCGTCTAACTGGTATACACACCTTGAACATACCCATATTCGATGTTTCAAAGACTTAGCTGTTGCTTTCATGAGACAATATAAATACAATATCGATGTGGCACCAGATAGACTGTAGTTGCAGAATATAGTTAAAAAGGAAGTTAAAACCTTAAAGGAATATGCTCAACGGTGGAGAGAAATAGCTGGTTAGGTTGAACCCTCATTGACAGAAAAAGAAATGGTGGCTACATTCATCGATACTCTCCAATCTCCCTTCTATGACAAGATGATAGGGAGTGTATCATCAAATTTCTCGGACATGGTCATCATTGGAGAACAAGTCGAGGGAAGAATGAGAAGTGGGAAGATCGTTGAAAGTTCAATAGGGATGATTAGTGCCAAAAGGCCCCTAACAGGGAAAAAAAGAAAGAAGGAGAAGCCCATATTGTTACTTCTGATCAGAGAAGTTTTGCTCAAGGAAAACCTAGCCAAGCATCTATTAACCCTCAACCACGCTTCCAACCTCCCTATATACCTTGCAACCCATACAGTGCTAATGTCTCCCAAGTTCCATACCATCAACCTTATCACCCAATGATTCATTATCATACACAACTTCTCATCCCAAACTAAACACTCGCTACCATGCCATCTCAACTAGCCCAACCATGAACCCAAAACCTAAATACAAATCCACCAAGGACAACAAAAGTGGATAATGGAAGAGAAAAAAGAGAAGTGGCTGGCCCGATTGGAAAATCGAGAACCTAAAGCTGAGGGGATCCCCATCTGTGATATTTGACAAAGCTTTTTGGTGCAGTGACTGCTATCGAGGATGATCAACCCATCAATTATGGTGTCAGTCCAGTGTGCCCTTGTTCCCCAGATGCAAAGCTCAACAATTGGGAGATCATCGATTTTTCGATGACCTTTGAGATTGATGCAAAGTAATTCTGTAATCCTATAGCTCTGCCCAAGGCTTTAGGAAGATATGATTGAGAAAATAAGGTCACATGTTTCCTTTTCAATATTTACTATCAATAAATGTATTTTCTTGCCATTCTTTTAGTTTCTGTCCAACCATCACATTAACCTTCATTCATTACCTTTTCACTTGTGTGGATCTGAAAGTGATTCTCTTGAAAATGACAGTGCTATGACCCCATTATATGATTTTGACCATCCCATTAAAAAAGATAATGGTGACAATTGGGAACCCTTTCCTGAGCTAATGAGATTAATGGAACAAAAAGGCTAAAGAAAGTCAACCCACGAAGAGTCAACAGAAATGATTAATTCGGGAGCAGAGGATGAAAAAAAAAAGTTAAAATTAACACTTCCATGAAAGAAGATGAGCGAAGCAAGTTAGTTAAACTCTGATGTGATTATTGTGACATTTTTGCATAGTCGTACCAAGAATGGATCCGAGCATGACTTCCCACAAAATTTCGCTATACCCTAATACTGAGGCGAAGAAGCAAAAATTGAGGAGAATGTACCCTGAAATAAAAGGAGGAAGTCACCAAGCAATTGGAATCAGGATTTTTGAAAAAGAACAAATAAGTAATCACTTGTGCATTAACTTTTGGTCTCAAAATTAAAGTTTTGAAAATAAATAGTCATGATTTGAAAATGAAGATTGGCCATCTTTCTTTATCATTCACAATGTGTAATATCCCTTGTTACCTCCTTTTGAGCTTAAAAATTTTCTTTAAAGAACTTCAGACAATGATCATCCCTACACTAGGGTTTAGCAAAAAGAAAAAAGAAAAAAAAGAAGAAGAAAAAGAAAAAAAAGAAGATAGACAAATGATGAAATGAAAAGTAAATGAAAAGTTTTAGTGTTCTTGATAATGCCAAAAGCAATTGACAAAGTTTCCTAAAGATCCTTGGTCTTATTCAACCCTTAAACACTTGTTTAAACCTTATATCATTTCTTTCATAACCCTTAACCTTGGCCACGTTACAAGCCTCAAAAAGTCTAATCTGATCAATGAAGGGTTGTTTTCATTTTTATTAACTTTAATTCTGAGACAAAATGTTCATGCTCTTCTGAGTTTTTAATTCCTTGCTCCTACATTAAAAAAAAAAGAAAAAGAAAAAAAAGTGGCTCGCTAGGTTAAAAACCTGAAAAGGCGACCTAGGCAAAAGTTAAGGTGACCCGCTAGGTTGAAAACTCAAAAAGAGTGACCTAGGCAAAAGTCAAGGTCAAAAATGGTATCTGACACATCCGAAGAAGTGGAGTTGCCTCAAGTCACAAACTGGGGCAATTTAAGTTCATTAAGGCCAAACTGGGGCAGTCTGAATTTGTCAGCAAATGCTTCGATACACGAAGACTTGGGTCGAACTGGGACAGTTTGAATATATGAAGTCTTGTTATGAAAAGCTCCCAATGCATGAAAACTGGGTCAAATCATATTCTTGAAAATAGACAAAGGGGTGTTCAAGGTTGCATACATGGGAAATTAGCACTAATCATCCTAAAGAGCATCACTGGAAGAGTTGAAAAACTCCACCCAAACATTTCTCTTGTAAACCTTTCAATTCTAATCCCTTTTGAATTACTTTTCCTATACTTTTCTTTTCCATAATGATAACCCCTTTTTTGCTGCAACCTATTGTTGATGCATTTCTCATGATAGATTTATATTGAGATGTGAAACATGTGACAATATTGTAAAAGCATTTAGATTTGCTTGAAAGGTCATGGGAAACACAATGAATTCTCGATAAGAGTGTTGATGAGAAAAGAAAGGATAGTCAGGTCACTATCACATCTAATGCACATCTCAAGGGTCATCCTGGTTGGATATTTCAACCATCGGCTGAATAGACAAATGAAAGGATGCCAATAAATCTCATTCTAGTTCATCTTTGAAAATGATTGCAATCATGTCCTCAGGGGTCGTGGAGACAAAAAAAAAAGAGAAAAAAAGAGAAAAAAAATAAATAAAAAGTTTTTCATACTCTCATACATCTGAAGCATGCATTGCATAGTGCATTTTTTCTCAATTTGCTAGCCTTGACCTACAAATGTCAAACTTGTTGTTTCCTTTTCTGAGTCCCCGTACCCATTATTTTACCTTTTTGGGTCCCCGTACCCATTGCCTTTAAGTTTTTTTTGTTAAGGTTCAGCGGATACCTGACTCCACAAGTTTTTTGCCTTTTATGGGTACCTGCACCCATCTCTTCTTGCTTTAACTTTTTTGGGTCCCCGTACCCGTTATTTTTGGGTCCCCGTACCCATTGCCTTTAAGTTTTTTTTTGCTAAGTTTCAGCAGATACCTGACTTCGCAACCTTTTTACCTTATTTTTGTTAAGTTTCAACGGATATCCAACTCCATAAGTTTCTTACCTTATTTTTGTTAAGCTTCAACGGATACCCGACTCCGTAAGCTTCTTACCTTGTACGGATACCCGACTCCGTAAGCTTCTTACCTTATTTTTGTTAAGCTTCAACGGATACCCGACTCCATAAGCTTCTTACCTTTTTGGGTTCCCATATCCATTGTTCTATGTTTTCGGGTCCCAGTACCCATTGGCTTTAAGTTTTTTTTAAGTTTCAACGAATACTTGACTCCGCAAGCTTTTACCTTTTTGGGTACCTGTACCCATTGCTTTTAAGTTTTTTGTTAAGTTTCAATAGATACCCGACTCTATAAACTTCTTACCTTGTTTTTGTTGAGCTTTAACGAATACCTGACTCCATAAGCTTCTTACCTTATTTTTGTTAAGCTTCAACGGATACCCAACTTTGTTAGCTTCTTACCTTATTTTTGTTAAGCTTAGGACCATGTCTCCGTAAGCTTTTTACCTTTTGGATCCTCGTACCCATTGTTTTATGTTTTCGAGTCCTAGTACCCATTACCTTTAAGTTTTTTTTGTTTGTTTGTTTAGCTTCAGCGGATACTTGACTCCGCAAGTTTTTTATCTTTTTGGGTCCCCGTACCCATTGTCTTTAAGTTTTTTTGTTAAGGTTCAGCGGATACCTGACTCCGCAAGTTTTTTGCCTTTTATGGGTACCCGCACCCATCTCTTCTTGCTATTTCTTTTTCTAGGTCCCTGCACCCATTGTTTTATGTTTTCAGATCCTCGTACCCATTGCCTTTAAGTTTTTGTTAAGTTTCAACGAATACCCGACTCCGTAAGCTTCTTACCTTGTTTTTTGTTAAGCTTCAACGGATACCCGACTCCGTAAGCTTCTTACCTTATTTTTTGTCAAGTTTCGGCAGATACCCGACTCCACAAGCTTTGTGTCTTTTCTATTTTAAGTTTTCTATCAAGTTTCGGCAGATACCCGACTCCGCAAGCTTTGTGCCTTTTCTGTTTTTAGTTTTCTATCAAGTTTAGGTGGATACCCGACTTCGCAAGCTTTTTACCTTTTTGTCAAGTTTCGGTGGATACCCAACTCCATAAGTTTTGTGTCTTTTTGTTTTAAGTTTCCAATCAAGTTTCAGTAGATACCCGACTCCGCAAGTTTTGTGCCTTTTTTGTTTTTACTGCCTGTTGTATTTTTGCATCAATCTACACATTCTAAAAAAGGGAAAATCAAAATTTTCATAGACAAAATTGAATCAATTCCTTCGCTTTTCATTTAATTTAAATGCAAAGCAAAGGGAGGAAGCTGTTGATACCCAATTTTGTCCATAAAATTTTTATTTTTGTTACTTAATCAAGGTATGAACACTCAATTTTGTCCATTAAATTAATTTCTAAACCTTGAAAAAATCTAAAAAAATAAAATGAAAAAATAAAAAAAAGGAAAAAATTGAAAAAAATAAAGTGCCTAAGTCCCACATTGGAGAAGTCATGTTTCTTCTTCCTTTCTTCCTCCTATATATAGGGGTGGTTGTCATTTGTTTTGATCATCTAAATTTTTTTCACACTTGGGCTTAATACTAAATATAAGAGCCCGAAACTTTAGTTTTTTTTTTCTCCTTGCAAGTGGGTTACTTTTCAAGGTTTAATTTGAAGAGAACGCATGAGACTCTGTGTAGACTTCTTTGAGCATAGTATTTTTATACGTCTTGGAGGTAAGTTTGCTCTCTCCCTTCTTTTTTTTTGGTTTGTTTGTATTTTTATTTTTATTTTTTATTTTATTTTTATCTTTCATTTGGGCTTAAGTAAAAAATAAATTTGGGCCTTCCCTTTTTTTTTGGCTTGAATCTTTAGTCATTTTAAATTTAAATTTAAATTTTATTTATTTATTTATTCTTTTGGATTGACATGTATTTACTAATTTGAGGTATATATTACTTGTATCTTAATTGAACACCCATTTTTTTGTATTAATGTATTAATCAAATATTTTAAAATGGCCGACGATGAAAAAATTGGGAGAGGATTGGAGCACCGATTAAATATACTCTTTCTGATAATCTTGAGGCTTTATATTGGATTTTGTCAGGAGCGCTGACAAGGTCTAATCCCCACATAAAATTAAAATAATTTCGTAAACTAAAATACTTTTTTTAAACCAAAAAAAAAATCTTTCTTTTTTGTAAAATAAAATATTCAAATAAAAGTGAACAATTTTGTATAGTCTCAACATTATGACCGTGGTGAGTTCAAAAGAAAAATTCTTTTGTCTTTTTTTTCAAAAATAATCTTTTTTTCTTTTTTTGCAAAAATTCATTTTAAATCATTTTATCCCATCAAAAATAAATATTTTGAAATTTTTTTCTTGCGAAATTAACACTTTTTTTTTAATTCATCACTCTCATGTAATATGTTGTACACTTATAATTTATTCCAAAATAATGGCAATTTAGCCACTCATTCCATGTCTTAGTCATTTATCATCTTTGATAACATGCTTAACAAAATGGGACATATCAAAATAAAAACAAAAACAATTCTTTTTTTTAAATAAAGGACCAATTCAATTAACCGTGCAAATAATATTAGACTAAATACGTAACCGTTCTTAGAACGGATGGTGTAGGGTACTAACACCTTCCCTACTTGTAATAAACCCCCGAATCACGAACTCTGAAATGTAGACTATCTCTTAGGTGTCCAATTACACCATTCCATTCAATGGATAAAGCGATTAGTGACGACTACCAATACCCCGAGGTCTTTTCCTCCTTATTCTTTTTATTTTCGCTGCTCCCTTCGGGACGATTGCGATAGTGGTTCAACTTGATGAAATCTTAGTTATGTTGAGCAACCTGTGACTATAGTAGATAGACGAGTAAAACGCTTACGCTCCAAGGAAGTGGCTTCTGTCAAGGTTGTTTGGCGGGGACCATCTGGTGAAGAGATGACGTGGGAGCCTGAGATGGTGATGCATGACACGTATCCGCACCTCTTTGATATACAAGGTTAGTAAAAAAAATCGAGGACAAATTTCATTTAAGAAGGGAAGATTATGATTACGCTGGTGTTAGAGGAGATAAAAGGTTGGAAATAAATTTTCTTATAGAGGGTATTTTGGTCATTTGGCCTATTTATGTAAAAAAAAAAGAGAAATCAAAGTTTTAAAATAGAGGAAGAACGAGAAAATCGTCCTCTGTTTCTCATCTCTCCCCTTTTCTCCACCAAATTTTCATCCTTCCCCCATTTTAGCACCAAATCCTTGCATCAACTTGCACCAAAAGCTTAAGGTAAATTTCTACTATTTTGTTCTTGTTTGCTTTGTACCAAATCTCACTTCCCTCAAGCTTTGTTATCTCAAATAAAATGGTAGGTGAGTGTATTTTGGGGCTTTGAAGTAGAAATCTAAGAGTGTGAAAGGTTGGTTCTAGTAAGTGGTAATGAGAAAACCACACATTGATTTATTTTCTTTTTCTCATGAGATTCTTGAAAACCCTAAGCCCTATAATTAGGGATTTTAACTAATATCTTTACCCCCTTTGTTAGTTTAACTCTAAATGAAAATTTCTAGAGTCTTATCAATTGCAAATTGTAATTATGGTGTAGTTATTTTATTTATTCATGGTTCTTGTGTTTTAAATTTCTAATAGATAGTGGGTAACTCTAAATTTTAAGGAAAAAATGCTCTTTTTTCAAGATACTTCTTAATGTAAGTCATTGTTTCATTTATCTTGACTTGTCAAAATGTTTGTTTATGGTCAGATTCAGTGGGCACTACACAGCTTGCTCCTCCGAGTGTCATAGGAACCGATTGAGTTGGTTATTCATACTGTGAATGGATTGTTTACACTGTGACATATTTTGAAATTTAAACTTCTTGACATGTATTTATATCTATTCTAATAGTTTTGGTTATAGCCTCAAACTTTATATTATGGGAAACAAAACTTTTAAGTTAACCTAAGATGGTTTTGAATTTTAGTTATAAAAATTGAGCTATAAGGGTTGAGTGTTAAAATTTCACCTGTCGTGGCAAAGAAATATAACTATGTGTTTTCTGCCTGCCGTGGCGAAGAGATATAACGGTGTATGTTTCGCCTGCAGTGACAAAGAGATATAACGGCGTCTGTTTCGCCTGCCGTGGCGAAGATATATAATAGTATGTGTTCCACCTGCCGTGGTGAAGAGATATAACGGCGAATGTTCTGCCTCCCGTGGCGAAGAGATATAACGGTGTGTGTTTCGCCTACCATGGAGTAGAGATATAATGGCATGTGTTTTGCCTGCCGTAGCAAAGAGATGTAACAGTTGTTGTGTATAAAAAAAATGTAGAGATTTTGTTTAAGATATGAGATGAGATTTGATAAGTATAGTTGAATTCATTTACGATTGTAAATTTATTTCTGGAAAGGAAAGCACATGACAAGAGATTTTATTTATAAGCTTCATTTATTTGATTTTTGTGTGTTGAGTTATTTTGCAAAGCTTAAATATTTTTTTTTTTTGCTCTTACTGGCTTTCCTTTCCTATTCACTGTGCTTATTATGCCCTCACTGAGTCTATGTGACTCACCCTTTCTTTTTCCTTTCAGATTTACAAATTGTTGAGTAGGGGATTCCTAGGATTTGCTATTCTGCCTAGGAGTATTTGTCTTTTGGTAGGCCTTCATTGTCATTGTTGGCTAGTGTTGCACGTCGACTCCAATATTTTGCAGTTATAGGAGATAAAGTTTAGTTCCTTCTTTTGATGTATATATATGTAAACGTAAAGTCTTGATATATCATATCTATATAGCTGACTCATCTTGTTCTTAGGATTGATACTAGATGCTTATGTTGGTGATGGATATGGATATATATTGTTGACCAGGTCTAAATGAACTGTGTGGTTTGTTCAATTTTTAAGGGAGACTCTGTCAGATATTTAATAGCCTTAAGCTAAGGTACAAATTATTTTTCTTTAATTGATATTGTATGGTTAGGCTTGCCAGGTGGTGTGGTGTGGAATGTGATTAAATATAATATCAAAAATAGTTGCTAAGTTCCACCAAAAATATAAAAACCTTGCAACCAGTTGTAGTAAGCAAGGGTCGATCCAGAGAACCAATTCAATTAACACTATTAATCCAATTCCTAAATTAAACTCGGTGAACAATAAAACATTAAGAAAAGTAAAAGGGGTTTTGTTGATTAAAACCGAAAAGAGAAATTGAACTAAAATCAAAACAAGAAACACAATTTGAATTATCAAATTAAAGATATTGGTTAAGAGATAGAATCCACCACTAGATTTATATGATTATGCTAACTTACATACCCTTTATACCAACATGATCAATTATGTTCTTATGTGATTGTGAGATAAATCCCATGTCTTCCTTAAGTTTCACTCAATTCAGCAACCGCTCAAATCAAACCCTAACCATTAGTTATTTGTAAAGCAACCGCTCTTACACCTACCTAATGATTGCATTAAGAATTAGAAAACCAAACACACTAAGATCTAATCACACTTTAGGGATTAAATTACTTAGAACATATATTTCACTAATCATACCACCGCAACCGCAAGATAGCAATCCTAGTTTCACCACTCTCGAAGTTTGGCAAGAATATAAAAACCTTTATATTGATTTAAGAACAGAAACATATGAATAAAAACATAATTGTATTGATATAAAGAAGTATGCAAGATTCACATAATCAAAACTAGAGTTTCATCTTCCCTTAACCAATCAAAGAGTTTAGCCACACATGGCAAATTCAAAATCACAATAAAAGTTAAAGGAAAACATTGTTGTAATGTAAGAAGAAAAGAAAAACTAAAAATCAAACTAGTTTCCAAGGCTTGAGAATGATTGATCTTTGATCGCTCGAATCCGAGTCTCCAATCTTCAATCGAATCCTCCTCTTTCTTGGTCTTCGTGTTTTCTTCTTGACGGCTCTCTCTGTCCAGAATACCTTAAAGGGCTCTAAGTCACCCTATTTATAGGTTTTGGAACCTAATTTAACATTAAAGCACGAACTTAACCTCCTCGATGCTACGACACGGGCCGTGTCCTTCTACACGCCCAACCCGTGTCTTATTCGGTGGTGATTTCCAAACATTCCAAGTCGAGAGGAACACGGCCTCCCCGTGTCATTTGACACGGGCCGTGTTTTCGGTCAAGGCTCGATATTGGCTCTTCCTCGTGAAGTCGAGGAGTACACGGCCTTCCCCGTGTCATTTGACACGGCCGTGTTGTTCAAATTCTTCAAATCTTCAAACTCAGAATAGCACACGCCTACCCGTGTCAATTGACACGGGCCGTGTTATTCAATATAATCAAGATCAGCCTTGATTCTTCGTGCATACCCTTCTCCCTTTGCTTCTAGGGGTTGATACTGATTCCTTTAAAGTCCTTCAACTCTCTTCTCAATAGTTCAAAACCAATGGACTCCATCACTCATGAATCTCCTGAAAATCACAACACGTTTATGAGTGTTTATAATTACATTTTAGCAAAGTTTCACAATAAACATCCAAAGATAATTCTAAATCAGAAACTTAGCTAAATGTTAACAATTAAACTCATATGGAATCCAATTAGATCAAACAAAGAACATTAAAAAGCTGAAATTATTATCAGATCACCAGGCTAGTTGAGTACTGAGTATCACTAGCTTGTGCGCCGGTTACGGCCTAAAATAGGTCGTGACTTTACTTCCTTAACTCAAATTAATGAAAAAAGAGAAGTAAAGAATTTATATACAGATGACTCTGTTTTATTATTTTCTTATTAAAAAATGAGATAAGGCATTCTGCTCTAATGAAATCCCAAGTAGCTAGCAGCAGTACTATCATCCCCAACAATATTGCAGAAGAACTTGAATAAGCTGGCCTTATATAAAGCCATCTTCCCTTGGTGCCTAAGCATTGTCATTTCAGAAGGCAACTTGCTTCATTTTCTTGTGTTGCTAACTTGTTATGTATCGTTACAGCCTTCTATTCATTAGAATTAGCATGACGACAAGCTTTCACTTTAGATGCATAATGGAACTGGGTCGTGCGAGACATTAACTTCCACCGCGTTGTTCTTCAATTATCTGCGTCACATGATCAAATCGGCATTAGTAGACCATCTTTTATAAAAGTTCCTTACTACCTTGGTTGATGTTTGTTCGGTGATATTCATGTTTTTATAGAAGTAATGTCTAAAATAGAACCTTTAGTAGTTTAGTGACTTATTCATCTAAAATATTAAATATAGAAATCATCATTTTATTAAAAAAAATCTTTTTCAACATCTAATATGCTGATTTTTTTCTTTTTCACATGGTTCATTTGTCATTTGAAGCATGTTATGTTTACATGTTTTCGTTTATTTTGTTTACATAAAATAGGAAATTGTTAGGTTATATCATTATTTTTTTATAGAAAACATTTGCACATCTCTTTCTTATCACGCATCGTTTTTTTTTCAAAGATAAGATTTGGGTTTTGCTAAAAAGTATCTTAACGACACTTTTAAGTATCTAAAATAAAAAGTTTTTTTCATTAAAAGTAGAGTACTTAATACATTGAGAATTAAAAAAGCTCTATTTTTCATTCAAAACTTTATATTTTGAATTCTTTAACAATTGTCCTTAGAAAAATCCATAAGAGTCCCTACGACTATGTTAAGGAGGATGGTAAGGAAGGAATGACATGAAATGAAATGGAAAAACTTAATAAAAGTGTGTTTAGATGATATTTTAAAGGAGGGGGAGAAATGAAAACATTGACAAGGGAGGGACTAGGGGGTGGAATGACAAAGGAGGGTCAAGGATGTAACACTCCGATTTCTCTTTTTTCTTGATATAAATAAGTTTTATAATATTTGTGAATTTTTAGAAATTTTTAATTATTTTAATTATTTTAATATTATTTTGAGTTGTATGCCTGAATTTCATTTTTTTCTAAATATATATGAGTTTTATAATTTTTATGATTTTTGTAAATTTTTATGGATTTTTCTAAGTTTTTGATTATTTTAATATTATTCTGGGCACTATGTGGGCCTGGGGCAGGCCCGAAAAAATAAAAAAACTTCCAGGACCAGAAAGTTACAGACTATTGATGTGGGGTCGGAGGAACTTATTAAACTAGAATCTGAAAACAGTTGACAAAAATTTTTTGTATCTAAATATTTTGATATATTGTATTATCCACTGGATAATGTTATTATCCATTGGGTAGTACTTTTATTCGTTGTGTAATGTTATTATCCATTAGATAATAACTAACAGTGGCTATTATCCATTGAATAATAATTTTTAAAAATATTTTTTGAAAAATATCTGTTAAAAAATATCTTGGTTGTTCATGGAAGGTGGCTATGACACCATTATAGACAACCAATAAGAAGCAAGCTTAGCAAAGAAGCTTTGCATATCAACCATTGATCTAATCAATGGTTGTGGGAGCAAGCTTAATGTTGAAGCCTTGGATGTCCACCATTGATTAAATCAATGGTTGTGATAGCTTGTAATAAATCAAATATCTCTTTCTCTCTCTTCATGGAGGCTTACGGCCATATAGCTTTAGTGTGACTAAAATTCATTTCTCTTTCACATTCAAAAAGCTATCAACTTCTCTCTTAAAAATCTAAATATTTTCCTTCATTTTCTCTCTTCTACCTCATGGCTACCTTACACCAATATACCTTTCAATCACTTTTAATTCAAACAAATCAACTTAGTCCTAAACATCATTCTAAATAATTTTGAAGTTGTAATCAAGCCTTGATTCCATCATCTTCAAGCTTCATTTTAGGATTCAAGTTCTAGGGTTTCAAGGTAGAAGTCTTGAAACTTGAGTTCTTATTTAATTTTTGAAAGTCCTAAGACCATATTTGATTCATGGTTGTTTTATTTTAAACTTTGCATGTTAATATATTGTGTTTGCTTTGAATTCTAAGAGCTTTTGGTGGAGGAAGTTGAAGCAAAAGATCAAACAAAGAGACTTGGAAGCTATATACAAGGTAAGAGGGAGATTAACTTTATCAACCATTTGTGGTGGTGAGGGACACAAAATTTGATGTGTTTGTGTGATTATAATTATTTATCCAATGTGATTTATTGCTTTGATATATGCATGAACTTATTAAAGTAGGATTTTTGATGTTTGAACATGTTGTATGCTATGATTTAAGCTTGAAAGGAAAGAAATTTTGGCTCCATTGGCCAAGTGAGGCTCACGGCCTCTAAGCACTTTAAAGGGGTGTCTATTTCAAAAATGTTTTATTAAATGGTAATCTAGAAGATTAGTGATAATAAACATAATTAAGGATTTATAAAATAAAAATAGAAATGAATATATTTTATCACTAATTAAGAAATTGATTTTTGGCCATATAGTGGATTTAGGACAAAAATATAATTTTGAGACTTTAAAATAATTTATTTATGATGATATAAATAAATTAAATGGAAAATAATTTCAATTAAAATTAAGATAATATGGATTTTTTAAAAAAATGGTAAAAATATTGTTTAAAAGGGGATTTAATAGGAAAATAATGGAAATAAAGTCTAATTTTGATATTAAATAAGAAAAGTTTTAATTTGAGTTTAGAATATTGAGAAAATGTTTTATGCGATTAAAAATACATAGAAAAACTTCTACACGATTTAAAAATAGTAATTTTCAACTACGCGATTAAGAAAACATTTTTAAATCCCTACGCGATTGAGAAAACGTTAAAAAACTGTTACGCGATTTGAAAACATAACAGAAATTTTTTACGATTGTGAAAATGTGATAAAAACGCTACGTAATTGAGAGAAACAGCAAGTTTTGTTGTCGGGCTAATATAATGGACCCGGATATATCACTGTGTGTTTCTGGCCGATAGTGGCCTATATTGTGTATTAAGTCATTGAACATACATTTGTCAAACAGACGGTGTCTGTTAAGGCTATTGTTGCCTAGGAGTTGAATTATACCTAAGTGCGGGTGCGAATTGCATAGTATTGTTCACTTGTTGAACTAAGAGGTGTAGGAGCACAGGAATTCCACAAATGGACAATAGGTAGCTCCACTGAGTCGTGGTGACTGAGCATTGCTCCGACGATCTTGACTAAATACTATTCTATTCACGATTTGGTGTAGAATGTCGTGTATAATGCCCTGTTGTGCACTTTGAGAAAATTATAGCACTTGTTCTGAGGTGGCTGATATACCCACATATCTTCTGGATCATTCTCTCCGAAATTATGTTTAGCTCCATGGAGTAGGAAATTGATTCATCATACATGTGCATAGTTAGTTATTATTTTATTGTGATATTAATTATTTTCTATTTATTGCAATGATTATGTGATACTTTGAATATATCTGTTAAATGCTGTATATGAATAATATGTTGTTTTACTGTCCTTTTACTGCCATGATGGTATTGATGTAGGGGATCTCACCCCTTTGCTATGTTATTCTGTTTGTTTGTATAATTGTTTTAGAGGGTGAAGAAGAAGAGGACGATTCGCCTCATTTCTGTCTGGGTTAGTTTGCTTGATGTTGTTATGACGTCGAGGGGTTTTCTGGGTTATGTGAAGGTTATGTTTAGAGGTGGTACAAACGCCTGGCACTATGATGTTGATGAGGACCGCATAATATATATTGGAGTAGTATCCGTGACTGTTAGTAAGACTTTCCATGGGGATCCTATGTTTACTTTTAGTGCTTTTATGCATTTACGTTTTACTATGCCCATAGAGTTTTTATGGAGTACTCGTCGTGCTACTCCTACGAAGGATTCAGTTGTGTCTTCTGTGCGGACTCCTATCCGTAGCCCTGCGATCCATCAGGGGTTACTATCTTCTGAGGAGTCGGAGGAAGATCCGGATGAGAATCTAGATGAGTACCCTTCTGACTAGATGTGGGTATTAAGTTAGTTTATATTTGAGCTGTAGTACTTGTATAGTTATTTTTAGAACAAAATTGGATGTTTTAAAGTTTTAGAACTTGATATGTATGTAATGTAAATTATTTTAAATTGGTATATTTTACCATTTATTTAATTTGTTAGTTTTAATTTTTCACAAAAAAAATATTTGAAAATCATATAAATAATATTAATAATTTTTATAACTTGGTAAAATTTGGTAATTGAAAATCCATAAATGTGATGTCCTAAAGGGGGTGTTACATTAGTTGGTATCAGACCGGGACCTCTCTCAGTACGGTGTGGTTCGGGGATGAATCATGCGGAAGCTGGTGGGCATGTGACACTTGGGGCCGACAAGGACAGGGAGTGGTCGCCAGTGCAAAAGATGAAGCACAGATAAGGAGTGGCTCCTAGCAGACTTCTAGGCAGAGGGACACATGAATGAACTGAATACACACCGGAATGAGAAGGATCCAGAGACTGTGCAGTCACTCCCCTCCATTCTCTTTCAAACTTCTAAATATAATTTTCGATTATTTAGATTTTTGTCCTTATATTTTTTTTCTTTGGATATCACTCTATATATTTCCACTCATTTGAAACTTAGTTCTTATCGGTCTCTATAGTTTCTATTTATTTTGGTTGTAATCTCTATAAGTTCTACTCATTAAGGTATTGATTCTTATTTTTCATGAATAATTAGTCTTTATAATTTTCACTTATTAAGATTTTAGTCTCATTTGAAACCAAAACTCAAATTAATAACAATATAAAGACCAACATCCAAATAAAAATATTATAGAGACCAAAATCTAAATAAGTGTAAAAATTAGAGAGACCAAAATCTTATTTAAACCTTTTTCAAAATACCTATAACCGAAATTTAAAACGAATTACTGTACTAAAGTCTTGGCACTTATGTGTCCTCCATTGAAGAAAAAAATTAACACCCTAAGCGAATAAGATCGTTGAATAGATGGTGACACATTCCAGAACAATGTATATAGCGTCAAAAGAAAAAAAAGAAAAAACAATGTATATATGATCGATTTCATAAAGTTGGTTCCATCAAATAATCGAAGAATTATATTTGTTTCATCACAAGGACATTAGCAGCAGCTAAATCCACAACTACAATACATTGACTTAGACGACAATTAATCGAAGAATTATATTTGTTTCATCACAAGGACATTAGCAGCAGCTAAATCCACAACTACAATACATTGACTTAGACGACAATGTATATAATACGGAAGAAGTTGCAGTTATTTTGACAAAATTAATCATACTAGAAAAATCTGAGTAAACAAACAAAAAGGAAGACTATTTTAAATTTTGATTTTAGGATAGAGTGCACTCCTTAATTTTTTTGAGATGTATATTATGTTTTTATTTATTTACTACGTCACTATTAAAATGAGAATTTTTATTTTTTACCAGCTTAATTTATGTCATATAAAAAATATATTTTGACTTTTAAAAAAAATTATATTGTGGTGGATTTCCCGTTGAATTTTAAAATTTTTTCGAGGCGGAAATTTGTGCCTCAAATTTCAAAATAAATATTTGGAGTTCGAACTCCAATTAAAAAAAAGGTAAAATGTTGGACTTTATTATACAGATTTATTTTTTTTATTGTACAGATTTATTCTTTTATTCTCATTATTAGGGTAAATTTGATTCTTGTATTATGACATATTTGTTTCCTGTAATTTAGTTCTATTTTAGGCAAGTCATTATTGTCATAAACCTATATAATGTAAATCATACCTGTACAATATTATCAAGAAATAATATTCAGAAATATTCTGTCTCTTTCAAGTTGGTATTAGAGCTCCCGATCTGGGAGTCTCTGTTATTTCCGCTGCGATCAGCCTTCATTACTGATCGAACCAGCCTTCATTGCTAGGTTTTTTGGCAGCCTTCATTGCTGCCTCAATTAGATCAGATAGCCCACGTAGCCACTGCTCCACCACCTACCTACATCGTCACAGATCCTTGTCCGTTGTCCCCTACCACAAAGCGTTACACCAGTCCGTCTTCCCACGCCACGAGCTACAGCAACCCAGCGTTGCAAACCAGTCCATCGTGAGTCTCTGTTTTTTCCTCTTAATGGGCTCCTGTTCTCTCACCATGATTGGTAAGAATTTTTGTTTTCAATCGGACACGAGAATTTATGGATTTTGGACTCGAAGTGCACGATCATATGACCTTTTATTCACCACCTCTATTATCTTATCAACATTCTTCTAGTAAGAGTAGCTGATGGCTCTCAAACCTGGGTTGCGGGTTCGTCTATTACACTCTCTCACACTTAAACAATTGCTTATGTTCCTAAGCTTTCCAATAATTTGATTTCCATTCATAAACTTATTAAAGACAATTTAGTAACCTTTTTTCATTCTCATTGTGTCTTTCAGGATCTTGTCTGCTAGGGAGGGTTGTACTATTTCCTTAATATGCCGCCTAATGGTGGTCCCGATCGAAGTTGCTTCTTTCGTCATAAGTCCATTCGAGTCTATTGTCGCTCAAATTTGGCTACAAACAAGTGTTTGGGACATCCTTCATTTTCTTTGCTTAAGTCTATGTTTCCTCTTTATTTTTAAAAGAATCCATTGAGTCTTTTCATTTATTTTGTGAGTTGGCCAAACACCATCGTGTAACCTTTTCACCTAGTTCTAATAAAAGTGTCTGACTTTTGCACTTATCCACTCGATGTATGGGGTGATCTATCTCTAATATTTTCTAAATGGTTTGTTTCTTTCATTAATGATTGTATTAACTTGGCTTTTTCTAATGAAAGATAAATAGGTGTTTCAATTGTTTGTCACTTTTACCAATGATTTGGAAAATCCATTAGCATTTACGTTATGATAATGGTAAAGAGTATGTCAACCAAAACTCTACATTTATTAAAACATGGCATTGTACATGAAATGTGTTGACCAACATACTCAAACAAAATGGTGTTACCGAAAGGAAAAAATCATTTACTTGAAATCACTAGAGCCTTACTATTTCAAATGTCCTGCTCCTAACTCATATTGGGGGGATAATTTGTTAACTCTACATATTTAATCAATCGGTTACCATCTCGTAGAGTAATGTAAGTCAACTAATGACCTCTCACTTTCCATTTAATCTCGTGCCTTTGGTTGTGTGGCTTTTGTTCATGTACATCGCCAACATCGCAACCTCAAATCTCGGGTTATGCTCCTAACAAAAAGGGTACAAATGCTATCAAGTCGTCGTGTTTTTGTCTCCATGGATGAATCCTTCTTTACTCTCCTCGCCTTCAAGGGAGAACACTAAAGTTTTTCTTGGCTTCCTTACCATCCGACTCTACACAGAATTAGCATCTCTTCTCGGCACCCCACTTGAACCGGTCCAACAAAGAACTGAGACGTCCGTCAACGTTTAGTAGAAGTTAAAGATACAAGTTTTCCTATCTCTCGAACTTCCTATTTTTGAACCTAACCCGGATAATACTATTCCCGAACCCGTTAACATGTCTTTGAATAATTGTGAACCCTGTCCTAGATGATACCCGCATTAAGGAAAAGGAAAAATATTGTCCCAATCCAAATACCATATTTCTCAATTTGTCTCTTCTAAACATCTTTCAATTCCAGATTCTATTAAAACACATGTATAGCTTTGAAGGCGATTCATGAATGAGGAGATGAGTGCAAAAATGGAACATGGGAGATTGTTGAAAGAGGTGACAAAACATTGGGTGTCGATGGATATATACTTTGATCGATTTAGACCCGGTATAAAGCAAGGTTGGTAAAGAATACACTTGGAATTCTATGAGGAGACATTTCAAATAATCGAAGGATTCTCCTCGTGCTCACTTTGAGTGGGAATTACACCACTTGATGTTAAAAATGCTTTTCTTCATGGAAGGAGGAAGTTTATATGGAAATTCCCCCGGATATGATTCCACAGTTAAAGAAGGCGCTATACGGGTTAAAGCAGTCTCCCGTGCTTGGTTTGGAAGATTCACAAAAACAATGGTGTCCCTGGGTTACAAACAAAGTCATTGATCATACTCTCTTTTTAAACAGACGACAATGTGATGACATATTATATCGGTGATGACTTAGTTGAGAAGAAGTTGCGAGTTGAAATTTTGACTAAAGTACTTCCTTGGAATTGAATCTAAGCAAGGTATTTTCATTTACAAAGAAAAAAGATCTTCTCTGAGTAAACAAAATGAGAAAATGAAGAGAAAGGTAGAATATCTATTCTAAATCTAGCATGATTTTAATTCATGATATAGTGAGACACACTCCGTGGATAATTCTACAATATTTAAAACCACGCCGGAAGAGATGTATTTATTATGGAAGTGTATTTTATTTATTTACTACGTCACATATTGTATGTTTCTAGGTGGAAATCTAGTAACATGGAGAATGAAAATTTTTATTTTTTACCAGTTATGGATGAAGAATTTATGTCATATTAAAAATATAATTTTGACTATTTGACGACAAAAAAAAATTATACTTTATCAAGGAAAAATTGATGGTGGATTTCCCGTTGAGACATCGGTTAGCGGATGTGTTTTTAAAACAGTTTGGGAATTATAGATATTCGAGGCGGAAATTTGATTTATTTTTTATTGTACAAAATTATTCTTTTATTCTCAAATTTGATTCTGTATTATGACATAAAATAAATATTTGTCAGTTTCATTATCATTATAAACCATATCGAACTCCAATATTATCAAGAAATAATATTCAAAAATATTCTGTCTCTTTCAAGTTAAAACATATACTTATTTATTATAAAGTAAAAATTCAGTTCATAGGGCAATCTTAACTTTTTTGTTCAGATAAAAAAAATTTCTTTTTTTTTCTCCTCTTTTTTAAATGAGGAGTGCTATTTGCAACCAAGAATTTCTACAAAATGAAATTCACGAAGGACGCAGCAATTAAGAATTCTTGTTTATCACTTAAAATGTAATAACTAAATATTCAAATAAAAAGAATTACACAGCTTAACTACAGGAACTAACCATTCGTGACATTTTCACAAAAAAAGTTTTAGTGAAAACAAGCATTTCTCTTTTTAAGTATATTTGGAATTTGAATCCAAAATCCGAATTAAAAATGAAAAAACCCTGATGATATTTACCTTTCCACTATAACAGATCAAACTTCATCTATAATTTATAATATATAATAATTAGTGGTCACTCCACCAACATCGATCGTTTTCAACATGGAGCAAACCTAACTGAAAGAGCGAGGACACACTGATTGCTCAGAAAGAAAAATGAAATTGCACGTCTTTGGACACTAGATTGTTTAGGCCAATTTAATTTGTCCTTACCCTGTGTCGCCTTGTGACTTGTGAACTCTTTCCGATAGGATTTCCAGGTGCAGATTTTGCATATTTCTCTTGCTTCACCTCTATTGGTTCGTTTGCATTGTCCCATGTAGGACCTTGGCCACACACTTTCGTAATATCGTCTTTGTTGCATTATGACAGTGTTGTGTGAAGATAATGATAGACATACAGAGACGGAGAGAGAGAATCCAAGTTGGCAAGCTGATAATGCTAAGTCCTGAATACGAGTAAAGTATTCTTTATAATAATTTAGATAATTTTTTATATTTGAATTAGTTTTTGTCTTTTTGAGATGAAATTATGTTTAATTATTTTAATAAGATATCAGAGTCTAACTCAATCTTGATGTTGGGTCAGGGATGTTCGCAGATTATGTTAGATCGATTTTGAAGAAAAGAATTATCTGATCTAATTTAATTAGTTTTTTGATTTTATCATCTAATCGGTTTGATTCAAAATGTAAATATGATTCAAATCGATTTAGATTGAATCAATTTTTTTGTTATATTTTTTATATATAAATTTATCAAATTCATGAAAATTTAGAAATTCAAATTTATTAAAATACATCAAAATATAAATCTAAACTAATTCATCAAAGTATAATAAATATAAATTTAAATTAATTCATTAAAATATAAATACAAATTATAAATATAAGTCTAAATTAATTGTTAATCCTACAATAAATATTCAAATTCAAGAAAGATAATTAAGTTTGATTTGTGAAATAGTAAGAAAATTTAAAATAAGTATAGGATAGATAAGAATTTTTTAAGTAAAATGTTATTTTTAAAAATGTATATAAAATTTCAGTTTAATTTAAATTAAATCAATTTTTAAATTTAAATCCGAAATCAAATCAAATTTAATTAATTTTTTTAATTTTTTTATTTTTATTTTTTGATTTTTAGTTTTTTAGATCAATTTTTTTTTATTGAATTTGTTCAATTTTAAACACCCCTATATTTTGTCACTCACTTATGTCTATTTCTTGCAAATTTTATGCTCCAAATATCTAATTCTAAATATAAGAGGATATGTTAAGTTTCATATTAAATATATGGGCAAATTTTTTCTTATAATGACTTAAGCAACACTTTATCATTAAGCTAACTTTTAAGTTAGAGTTAAACTTAATATTAAGTCCCATGTCATAAATTATACGGGTAAAAGTATAATTATAACAGGATTGTGTCCCCACCATGTTGAAGTTGAATGTAAGGCACAATCAGATTTGATTGACGTTACCATCACCAGCAACACTCAAGTCCTGGCTGGATGTCAGATATGGAAAATATGTGTTATTTATGTAATTTTTATACGTATAATTTTTTTTAATTAATTTATAAATTTATTTGTAATTTATAAAAAATTTATAGTGATATATAGATTCATTTAATATTTTTCTTATATTAATATATAAAATAAATACAATATATATATATAAAGTGTATGGAAAATATTTTCCTATAGAATATGATACGTGGTCTTTAATTTATTTACCTTAATTTATCCAACCTCCAATAACACACTCACACCCTAATTTTAAAAGCCGAGAACATTATGTGTGGTGCTACAAGTTGAGATCTGCTTTAATTGGGGCTCTTCTTCAATGCACCTAAAAGGGTGGAAATCATGGATGCTCTCTAATTTTGATTGGTAATAATCAGTTTTCGTAATATATATTTATTTTAATGGGTAAAATATGAATATCACATTGACAGTTTTAACCTTGGTCTATTTTCTAAATCATGTTTTGTTTAAGTTAAAACCTAAAATCTGAAGCAGATTTTAAAGTGAGAAAGATAAGAGAGTTGCAGGTCTAGAACTTCGTTGCACAGAAAACTCTTGTGGATGTCGTAGGATGATAAACCGATGGTAGTGAGTCATATTGGTGAGGAGTGTGTTCTGCTAGTTTTACCTGCAAGGTTTCGAAGCAGCGTTGGGAGGTTGAACACTGAATGGAGCATCGGAGCTTTTTGCCAGAGCACAGCTTTTCCGACCAATCGATGGAAATGACAGCACGTTATCCTCATCCCATGTAGTCACCAAAAATCAAACCCCAACCAAAAAATCAACACCGCATCAATGGCACCATAAGACCCCTATTCCCATCTCTACAAATCAACACTGCTAGTCGAATGACCCATCGCAAAATATACAGAGATCGTTCAAGGGGACCAACGAAAACTGCCATGGTTTGGCATATTGGTTAGGTGATACTCTTGGTTTGCTCTGGTTTGAGGGGTGACAGCTTGGGTGTTGGGGATTTGATGGTTTGGCACAAGCAGGGAACGGTTTGTGGGTATGTGGGTTTTGGCATGTCGATGGCTGGGTTGTGTGGTAGTTGTGCGTCTTGGCTATGGAGGAAGGAGCGTGGCTTTGGGGAAAGGGGAAATGAACATGATCGATTCTTGGGTTGGATAACAAGGGTGGTGAGGTGAGGCTTCGATGGTGGAGCTCATTCCCAGTAGAAACTTCTCCAATTAAAGAGAAAGAAAAAAATTAAAAATAAATTGAATTATTTATTAATTTTCAAGCTTTATTATTCCCAGTAGCAATTATTTATTGTTGCTTCTTCAATGTTAAAGAAGAGGGATAAAATGAATGTGGGGTTTGTTTATTCAATGTTAAAGATGCAGTGTACACATTTTACACTTACACGATGCTATTGATGAGAGAAGAGAGATAAAATAATTGTGTGGGTTCCAAAAGATTTTTATTCAGAAGTTATATTTGTAATTTTATAACTTATTCATTCATCAATCATCACCTATTCAACAAGTTTTAGGTAACTAATCTAAATAGTTTAATTTTTTATTAATAATTCAATGGATCATTTCACTTGGTGCATCCATACTCTCCATTCTTTTAAGTGCATTGTAGAATTCTCCGTTTTAAATTAATGTTAGGAGCAAGTTTTCTTTTAATTGGTCTAAATGACATTAATCTCTAGTCCCGATAACTTGAGGTCATAGGCAACTTAAACAGAGGGACACAAGTTCCATTCTTCTTTCCGAACAAAAGAAAACACCGCTAATACAAACGTCAATCTTCCTCTATATGTCCCAGAATATTATGGAAAATTGGGAGCAGCCAATGATCCAAATCCACAATAAACTGAGAGAACTATCAGAAAAACTTAGAAAAGGGGGAAATAAAAGCCCACATGGCTGCCTACCCGATTTACATGGGTCTTGGGTTCAGAACTGGTATACGATTTTGAAATTAGGCCCCATAGTTATAGAACTGAAAATAGTTAAGAGGCAGACGGTTCAGATTGTTATTGTCTTATGACTCTTATCCATTTCCTTAATTCTTTATAGATTTTCGTTATTTAAATATTTGAAATACTTACACTTTCTTCACATATGAATATATTATACGATATATAAGAAGTAAGTCACATTTACATATAACACAGTATCTATGTGAGTATCGAATTTTGAGTATTTAAAAAAACAATTTCCTTTTATATATCCTTGTATACTCTGTCACCTGATTTTAATTGGAATTGTCACCTCTGTGAGTGATCTAAAAATTTTGGATAGTGGGGAAAAAAATACATATACATAAATAAATAATTTTAAAATGTTTACATTTGCATATAAAAAAAGATTTTATTAAAAATTATTTTAAGAGCATTTGTTAAGGATCTAAAATTAAAATTTTTTCATGAAAAGTAGAATATTCAATATATTGAGAATTGAAAAAAATTATTTTTTGTGCAAAATTTTTTATTTTGAATTTCGTAACAAGTATCTTAAGACATGTGTTAGAAAAATCCTAAAAAAAATAATAATGTAAAATTAAATACTTAATCAATCATGTATTTTAATTTATTGTGGGGGCAAATATCTACAAACTATAAAGATTTTTTTATATAAAAAAAACTATATAAGCATATATATCATTGAAATATATTAATTGTGGGGTCATATGCCCTCACAAGCTTATGAATATATCCATCCCTGATCACCGCAACTGCTTTTTATGGGACTATGAATTTAATTATATATAGAAGTTATTAAATTACATATCAAAATAACGTAACCTTTTTTTCAAGTTGTATTCCATCACAACGTTCTTCCACAGAAGAAGGAGAGAACTGTGGGGAGAAGAATACATATATTTTGGCTTTGGAGCTATGAGCATGCAGTCTTTTCTAGCAGGGGAATAAGTAGAAAAGGGAGGAGAAAACAAGAAACAAAAATAACTAGAAAACTTAAGATAAACTAGGAAAAATCCATATGATAATTAATGAATAAATTACATAAATCTTATTATTGCTTTTATTTCTCAAGCGAGAAAAGGATTGTTGAAGGACCTTAACTTCAGTATGATAACCAATTAAGAATCTTAACTTTAAAATATACTAATTAAAGATCTCAACTTTGTTTTGATTATCTATCAAGGACCTAAACTTTAATAAAAATTATTTTAATAATATTTATCTATTAAAAAAAATTAGGACACATATGTCATATATTTTGTTCATATTATAAATTAAATTTTTTTATTAAGTTGGATACTTTGGCTTTTTTAACATTTTTATTAATATAAATATATTTTAATAAGACTGATATCCTTAATTAGTAATAATAAAAAATTAGTCTCTTAATTAGTTATTATAAAAAGTTTAGCTCCTCAAATAATACTTAACTTCTTCTCAAAATATAGTGATCTCTTTGTAAAAAAAAAAAAACAAGAAAAGAAAAATAAAGATATATATTTCATATTAAAACTTAGGACGTCTATAATTTTAGAAACAAGATTCTTCTATAAACAAATAATGATTTATAATTTGGAAAATTTTATGGAACTCAATGGTTTAAGTTCCAAAACCAGTGCAAACATGAACTAATAGAAACAAAACATGTGGAGAAATGGTAATGATATGTAAAGTATTTCTTTATTAGTTAATTTTACAAAATAATCCTTAAGGCGATGTAATTTGCAGGAGATGAACCTTAATATTGCTTCACCATGCAATATCCCTCCTATTTCTCCACTGCCACGTGCTGCTGCTTCATTCTCTTAACCATAACCATGCGGAAATGTGCATGTAAATTGGACGTTTGTAGTTTTATTAGTCATGAGGTCATTTTGATCCAAATTTAAGGGAACATGAAGTTTTGGTGAATGGGTGGTTGGGGGGCAACTATGGGGTTTGACTTATAATGTTAGAATTTTATTTATGGACAAATATAAATTATATTATATAAAACTCAAATTAATTGGATGTCAAAATTATTAGAGCATTTTGTTTAGCCTAAATTGTGATCAGTATTGTTAATGGGCCTATTGTTATTAAAGCACTGCTCATATATGTGGATTTTGTTTATGAGTCCTGTATATGGGTTTGTCATAGTGGGTAGGTTTAACCCATTTTAATTATTTTATATATACATGGAGAGGCCCCTATTCCTAACCACTCTAATTCAGATGCGTCTGATTTTATTAATCTTGACGCGTGTGAAATAATTATTGTGGGATAGGAATAGTATCTCTCCTCATCGTGTTTTACTTTTCAGGATTGTTCGACAATGTCTTCTTCATCGATGTCAGGTAACCCTAAAATCTTTTATATGAAATTGATATGTCATAAATTATTGGGATTAATAGATCCGATGAAAATTTTCCATCAATTGGTATCAGAGCCAATGTTTTAATCCTGATTATGACTATCAATATCTTGTTTTAATCCCAAAATTTTAACGTATGTAATGTTTAATTAATTTTATTTTATAATTGATTTCAAAGAATAAAGTTAGGGCTCTTATACATTGGGTTGTTCTGAATTCAGAAACATATTTATTGTATTTTGATATTGTGAATTTACAAATAATTTTATGCAAATCCATTGAACCCTAAAGTTGTAATTCTTATATGATTCGTTTTCCTTTTGGAGTTTTTTCAACAAATTGACTTAGGACTATTGTAGATCTCTGTTTCACGAGTCTAAACACGTATGGATCGTTTCTTTTGGTTGTGAAAAAACTGGAAATTCTCTAACAAATAGTACGCACCTTTGTTCTTCTTTTGGTTGAGAAAACCCATCTTTTTGTGTCGTTTTTTTTGGAAATTAAACAAGGGAAATTGTAGAGCCCATTTTTCTGAATCTATAGACACCAAGAAATTGAATTTTGGTGGAGAATCGAGGGAAAAAATCAGCGCGACCCGTTCCTGGATGAACCGGGTCGCGCGACCCGTTACAGCGAAACAGGCGAAGAGGGAGATTGCTCCCAGACGACGCCCACTCGCGCTGGTGGCGTGTGGAGGGGCGTGCGGCCTCCTAAAAAGTGTTTTTCAACTTCTGTTTTTTGGGTTGTGCTCCACGCGCCCTCTACTTTTTTTTAGTATTATTTATTTATTTTGTAATTCCCATTTAGTATTTATTTTAAAATTTTTAGAAATTAAAATTATTAAAAATATATGGTGCTGTCCTCTTTTGCTTCTGAAATTTTTTGTATATTATTGTGATATTGTTGGGCATGATATATATTGCACACTCTTAGAATTGATGTTGTTTGGTCACTCAAATATTTTTTGGTGCTATTTTGTGCATAAATTGATATATAATGTTTTAAAAATTATATGTCTTGTTGTTATTTATGCGATTAATTATGAGAATTGCTATTTAAAGTATTATTGTAATCTCACCTTCGTTGGACCAATTATGTTGAGGTGTTAATATTGTTAATATTTTGTTAATAATGTTGCATTGGGAGTTATATTAATAATGCGCTTACCCTATCGGTTTGTCTTTATTAATGTGATTCCTAATTATTTGTTGAGTGATGTTATTTTGGGCACTTTTCATAATTGTGAGCTCGCCTTCGCGGGACCAATTATTATAAGGTGTTATTTTGTTGATAAAATATTGTTATGTTGTGGCTTTGGGAATTATATTGGTAATGCGTTTACCCTATCGGTTTGCCTTTATTAATGTGATTCCTAATGATTTGTTAAAGGCATTAAGGTTTTGACCTTAGAGTTCTCAGTATCCTTTCGGTACTAGCTTTAGGGACATGATTTTGATATCTATGGGAGTCTACTTATGTATTGTAATTCGGGATCCTTCGGCGGGATTGCAATCGCATGGGGAAAACTCAATTATAATTTTGCTCAAATGTTGTACATGTTGATATGCTTAACAAAATCTCCCTTTAATGTATTGTTCTTTCAGCTTCATCGATGCAAATGAGTGCTATAACAAAATTGAATGAGACTAATTTTGAGGACTAGGTGGATTCTGTGAAATTGTTCCTGGCTGTCTCTAATGTTGATGCTGCTCTCACTGAGGATGAACCTCAGAAACCCACAAATGCATCTTCTGCTACAGAATAGAAGAAGCATGAAAGGTGGGTTCAATCCAATAAAGTTTGTTTGATGACCATGAAGTATAGCATGGAAAAGACTATTAAAGAAAGCATTCCTGAAACAAATAATGCTAAAGAGTTCCTCAAGTCTGTTGGTGAGAAATTCAAGAAGTTCGATAAAACTGAAAAGGCCTATTACCTCTCTTTGTTGACAAAGACTGCATATGATGGTGTAAGTGGTGTTCGTGAACATGTTTTGAAGCTTGTAAACTGGTACAACAAGTTGAGGTCCATGAAAGTGGAGTTGGGAGAGGATTTCTGTCTGTGCAGCGGTGTTTGAGTCTCTTCCGGCTAGTTTTGATGTCTTAAGAACCACTTACAATGCTCAAAAGGAAGAGTGGACTGTTGATGAACTTATATCTGTTCTTACTTAAGAGGAGCATACCATGAAGAAGGGCAAGGCTCACAATGTGCAGTTTACTTCTCACAAGAATGATGAAAAGAAGAAGAAATTTACTAAAGGGAAGAACAGTAAGCCTCAATTTAAGAAAAAGTGGAATGATAAGCCTGGATATTCTTCTAAGCCATCTTCTGGTGCTGTTGAGACTTCTGGTGTTAAACCCAGATATTGTTTTAATAGAAATTGTAAGTTCTGTGATATATATGGACATAAGCAGTCTGATTGTTTAAAGTTTAAGAGTTGGCTTGAGAAAAAGAAAGGTAACCCCTTAGCTCTAGTATGTTTTGAATCGAATCTAGTTGATGTTCCTTTAAATACCTGGTGGCTAGATACTGGTGCAACTATTCATGTTACAAATTCATTGCAGGAATTCAGAAGTATGAGGAAACTAAGTGAAGGGGAATTGATGATCACAGTAGGAAATGGAGCCAAAGTCAAAGTAGAACATATAGGAGTGGTTTCATTAAAGTTATGTACTGGACATGATTTAGTTTTGAAAGATACAGTTTATGTGCCCTCTATGAGGAGGAATTTAATTTCAGTTTCTGTTTTGGATAGTTGTGGCTACTCTTTCCATTTTAGTAATGCAAAAGTTTCTTTATATTATGATTGTGTTCTTGTTGGTTCTGGAGTATTGTCTAATGGTTTATACATGTTGAATGTTGATTCTCTTTCTGGTGATCAACGGGATTCAGATATCAATAATGTTGTTGGAAACAAGCGTGGTAAAGTTGCTGAAAAATCTTCTATGTTGTGGCACAAACGTTTAGGACACATCTCTAGGGAGAGAATGGAGAGGTTGATCAAGGAGAATATTCTTCATGACCTGGACTTCTCTGATTTTGATACTTGTGTTGATTGTATAAGAGGGAAACTCACAGCTGGAGCCAGGAAGAGTGGGGTTACCAGGAGCGAAGGAATACTACAGTTGATTCATACAAATATTTGTGGGTCTATTACTCCTATTGCTATGGGCGGTTTTAGGTACTTTATCACGTTTATTGATGACTTCTCTAGATACGGGTGGATTGATTTGCTACGTGAGAAATCTGATTCTTCAGATGCCTTTAAAGCATTCAAAGTCGCTGTTGAATTGAAATTTAGTAAGCAGATCAAATGTGTGAGGTCTGATAGAGGTGGTGAATACTATAGCAGGTATGATGAAACTGGTAGAAATCCTGGACCTTTTGCTAGGTTCTTACAAGACTGTGGTATTGAGGCATAGTACACCATGCCTGGCACTCCACAACAAAACGGAGTTGCGAGAGAGATGAAATCGTACTCGATGGATATGGTGAGGTGTATGCTTAGTCATTTTACTCTTCCAGAATTCTTGTGGGGAGATGCCTTGAAGACTGCTGCTTATATATTGAATCATGTGCCAAGTAAATCTGTGCTGAAGACTCCATATGAGCTTATGATAGGAAAACGGCCTACCTTGAGGCATTTTCGTGTTTGGGGATGTAGGGCAGATGTGAGACTTTATAACCCACATTTAAAGAAACTTGATCTCAAAACCATCAGTGATTTCTTCATTGGCTATTGTATTGGCTCAATGGGTTCTAGGTTCTATTGTCATTCTCATACTACTAGAGTTATTGAATCCGATCGGGCTATCTATTTTGAAGGGGACTTAGGACATAGTGGAACTCAGAAGCCGCGTATTATTGATTTTAGTGAGGAGCATGTTGTTGTCCCTATTCCTATTGATCCCTTTCTAGGGATAATGTCATCTCCTCTGATCTATAATGATAATGTTGTTGATCTTGTTGATGTTGACGATATCCCACAGCAAGTTGAAAATAATGTACAGATTCTAGATGTTGGTGTGACTCCACTGAGAAGATCTGAGCGGGTTCCTATATCCATTGAGTCTACTAGATTCAGGGACTATGTTGTGTACCTGCAGGAGTATGAGTTTAATTCAGTTGAGGATTCTGATCTTATTTCTTTTCAAGAGGCCATGGTTAGTCCTGATAGTGCACAATGGCTAGTGGCTATAGAGGATGAATTGGCTTCTATGAGAAAGAATAATGTTTGAGAATTGGTAGAATTGCCTACTGGTTGTAAAACTGTTGGTTGTAAATAGGTCTTTAAGACTAAACGTGATGCTAAAGGTGAAATTGAGAGGTATAAGGCCAGACTTGTTGCTAAAGGATATAACCAGAGGGAAAGCATTGATTATAAGGAGACTTTCTCACCGGTCTCCACTAAAGACTCTTTTCATGTTATGATGACATTGGTTGCTCATTTTGATTTAGAGCTTCATCAAATGGATGTTAAGACCGCTTTCCTAAATGGTGATTTATATGAGGATGTGTATATGGATCAACCTGATGGTTTTGTTGAAAATGGTAAAGATCATATGGTATGCAAATTGAGACGATCCATTTATAGATTGAAGCAGGCTTCCAGGCAATGGTATTTGAAATTTGATTATATTGTTAGTTCTCTTGGTTTTAAAGAGAATACTGTTGACCAATGCATTTATCTAAAGTTTAGTGAGAGCAGATTCATCATTCTTGTTTTATATGTTGATGATGTATTATTGGCGAGTAATGATTATATTTTTCTGAATGAGACAAAACAGATGTTGATAGCACATTTTGATATAAAAGATCTTGGTGATGCCTCTTTTGTGTTAGGTATTGAGATTCACCGTGACAGATCTCGTGGTATTCTTGGCTTGTCTCAGAAAGCTTATATTGAAAGGATTCTGAATAGATTTAATATGAAATCTTGTAACCCTTGTACTACACCTATTCAAAAGGGTGAAAGACTCTCTAATACCCAGTGTCCTCAAAGTGATAAAGATGTTGCTGAAATGGAGAAAGTCCCATATGCTTCCGCTGTTGGCAGTCTTATGTATGCTTAAGTTTGTACACGTCCTGATATTGCTTTTGTTGTTAGTGTACTTGGGAGATACTTGAGCAAACCTGGTGTGGCTCATTGACAGGCTGCAAAATGAGTTATGAGGTATCTAAAGGGTACCAAAGACTATATGCTCACCTATAGGAGGTCTGACCGCCTTGAGGTGATAGGCTATACTGATTCTGATTATGGTGGTTGTCCAGATGACTACAAGTCCACATCAGGGTATATCTTTATATTAGCAGGAGGAGCTGTTTCTTGAAAGAGTGTTAAACAGACACTTACAGCTACTTTTACTATGGAGACAGAATATATAGCTTGTTATGAGGCTACGCGTCAAGCGATATGGTTAAAAAATTTGATAACTGAATTTCTTATTGTGGAAAGTATTTCCAGGCCTCTTACTATTTATTGTGACAATTGTGCCGTAGTGTGCTTCTCTCAAATTAATAAAAGCTCAAAGCGTTCAAAGCATTTTGATACAAAATTCATGTTTGTTAGAGAGAAGATTCAGGAGTTTCAGACTCGTGTTGGGCATATCCCTACAGAACTTATGGTTGCAGACCCACTAACTAAATGTTTAGCTGTTAAAGTTTTTATTGATCATGTGACCCATATGGGTATAGTGAGGTCTTTTGATGTTTTTGGTTAGTGGAAGTTTAATTTTGTAATTTTGTTATGACCTCATTTTATTATGTCTCGAGACAATTATATTATTATTATCATTGTCATGTAATATTGTTATTGTTATTGAACTGCGCAGTTTTGTTTATTTATGATATGACATATTGTGGAGACATTTTGGACCCAGTCTCATTTTGTTGTTGTGCTGAGATGTTAAATCTCAGAAAGCATCTTGGGCGGATGCTTGGGGCCATTTTGTTGGAAAATACACGTTGATCACATATTGGCATGCAAATTTTGGATGTGCTTTCCCATTACCCATTTACCACATTTTGATGGGTCATCGAGATATGAGTATGTTGCATGTATGATATCAGTACTCCTTCGAGTATGATTTTCTGCATTGTTGAGATACTTGTAGTCTCATTTTGGACCAGTTGTTGAGAGTGCTAGCTCGATTTTGACATCATGTTGTGGCCATATATTGTTTGATTAATCTGAAGAATTGTTTTCTTATTAAAGTGATATAATGTGACTTATGTTGTCCAAGTGGGAGAATGTTAGAATTTTATTTATGGACAAACATAGATCATATTATATAGAACCCAGATTAATTGGATGTCAAAATTATTAGAGCATTTTGTTTAACCCAAATTGTGATCATTATTGTTAATGGGTCTATTGTTGTTAAAACACTGCTCATATATGTGGGTTTTGTTTATAGGTCTTGTATATGGGTTTGCCATAGTGGGTAGGTTTAACCCATTTTAATTATTTTATATATACAGAGAGAGGCCCCTATTCCTAACCACTCTAGTGCGTCATGATTCTCTATTGATACTGACGCGTGAGCGACTATTGTGGGATAGGAATAGTATCTCTCCCTCATCGTGTTTTACTTTTCAGGATTGTTTGACAATGTCTTCTTCATCGATGCCAGGTAACCCTAAAATCTTTTATATGAAATTGATATGTCATAAATTATTGGGATTAATAGATCCGATGAAAATTTTCCATCAATACCGACTTAGGAAAGAAGGAAAAAGTGAGTTAAGAAGTAAAAATGCTAATAAAAAAAAACCCAAAATCAGCAAATAAAAACACCACTAAACATTGCTTTATTTAGGCAGTAGTGGCAACTCTCTAGTCCACCATGACCAAGTTCTTCTTTTAGTACTAAACGACTAATTAAAGTACAATATTATAATATAAAACAAAATCAAAAGAAAGTATTTTATAATTTTTTTAAAGAGTATTTATTTATAATTAAGTTTATAAAAAGCACATCTTAAATTCACTTAATTCACGAGAAATGAATTTTTTTCATGTTAAGTTTTTATATAATCTTATTATGTGAAAAAAAATAGATACAAAAAAATTAACACAAAATCTCACACATCTAAAAAAAAACCTTACGATTTAATTTTTTTTATGTCTATATCTCTTTTACATAATAAAATCATCATATAAAAATTTAACATGGAAATATCATTCCCTAATTCATGTGTCCCTATTTTTTTTATCCATAACAAAATGGTTTCGAACTTTTGATTAGGGTATAAATTAGTTCGGATAATTCGACCAACTCAATCAATCCGAATTGAACCAATTAGATTAATTTGGTTTAGTTTGGGTATGTTAATTGGTTTGAGTAAAATTTAAACCAAATAAAAACTTAATTGGTTTACTTCTCAGGTGTTCACTCTTTGCTTACCGCAAGTGTACGGGTCGCACTTGTAGTGTAGTTAGGAGTCAAATATCGTTCCCACGAGAAAAACGCATTTCATATAAAAGCTAAGTATTAACCACTAGTCTAATTAATGTTATCCAAAAGCATTAAATTTATAAATGAATATTTAAAGAAATATAAAGACTGAAAAGTAATAAATCTAAGATAAATAGATAAATAGAGAAATAAGAATTACTTTTCATCTCCTATTTCAACTAATGACTTGCAATCCTTACAAGCAACATCAAAGAATTGTTAAGTTAGTTTGAGAATCTGATTTAGTCAAAAGCCTATGTCTAGGTCAATCAACCCTAGTTTCTACTTGCCTAACTCACTAAGTTTCCTTGAGGACCAATGCAACTTCCACTCATGAACGATTTATTCTCAATCACATACTATACATGGTCAATAGGTATATTTCTATCCTATTAATGAATCAGCTCATTGCCGAACATGCATCAATCATACCATATCCATATCAACAAATCCCTATGTCTAGTTCATTTGCCAATATTAACATCATGCAATTAAGGCCAACCAAAACAAGCATATCTATATTGACATGACAGCTCAAAGTCTAGTTCATTTGCAATATTAGAATCATGAAATCAGTGATCAGCCAACTACAAGCATTAAACACAGATAATGATTGAACTTAACTAAACTTCAATATATACTCAAAAGATTACATATTCATCAGTATCTATGAGAAACTACAAAGGAAAACTTATATACAGCCTAGCTAGCCATGAAACATGAAAGTACAAACAATAAATCATGTTCATGCAGCAATAAGAAAGAAAAGAAGAAAGAAAAGGAAGGAAGCTCATTAGATTTTGTCCTTTAAGCTTGATTCACCCTCCATAGGAAGGATGGCCTCCAACCTTAGCCTTTTTCACTTCCTCTAGGTCTAAAAACCTAAAATCAACAGCTGCTCTCCAAAAAATGATGAAAAACTCCCGTAGAAATTCGGTGCAAATGTATTTATAGGCTGAATAAAACAGGATCACGCCGCGGCGTCCAACATGTCACGTCGCGGCGCGCATACAATTAGGTCACTGACGCCTGAGGCGCCCACTCTTCAACGTTGCGGCGCTTCAGGCTCGAGTTTTATCTACTAAAGCAGGAGAGCGCCGCGGCGCCACCAATCCATGTCGTGGCGTTGGGTGCTAATCTTCACTTTTAACCTTCTCTTAGGCTTCCTGGTCCAAAGCTACTCCAAATTCTTCATTTCCATGCTTCATTTGAGACCCTCCTATAACAGAGAAAGTATCAATTCATTAAATCATGCAAATGTACTTAATTTGATCATAGTTTTGGAAGTATTTGCTCAGGATCACCATGGAAGCCATCAGAATGAAATCAGATATAAATGATACTAAAACCTTCCATTAATGCTTACAAACAAGGACTAATCATGCCATAAAGTACAGATATAGGGCACTAATAACTACACTCTGTGCAGTTATCATCAGGTTGATACTTTCAAACCCGAGAACCAAATCGAACCAAACCATATATATATATATATATATATATATATATATATATAATTTTTTTTTAAACTATGTTGTTGCCCTATCGTTTTGAATATATATCTTGACAAAAATATGTTGTTGCCTTGATACCAACACAATGACACCATATACATACCAAAACCAAAGATCCACCATAGCCAACACCTACCAGAGAAGAAGAAGAAAAATACAAAGTTTGAGACTTTTCAATCTTAGAGAGGAGAAAAAGCAGAAGATGAAGATGAAAGAGTGTTGAATCAAAATTTTTGATTTGGCGAAACCAATCACTAAAGCGTAGAGCTTCCTAGTTCATAGCCATCATCACCAAGCTAAGCGGCTTTAATGGCGGCGACTACCGCCGATGGTGACGCTTCCTGATCTGGATCTATCATGCGGGCACAGGGCCACACCGATGAGATCAGTGACGACGACTCAGCCGCCATCACCAACCACATCGAGATCGTCCATCTCGATAACTCCACCTGCGAGATCTACTCCATCGACGCCGGTGAGTGGAGCTCTAACCTAGTCGTCGAATGTGGTGGCACTGTCGTCCCTCTCGATTCCTGCCATCGCCAGTTGCTGCTAGTCTGATCACAATGTCGTCAACTCCCTCAGGTCACACCATAGTCGTAGCCTCTTGCTGTTGCCACCTCCTTCGTCCTCTTTGAATCTAGTATATTTTTATCTCCCCTCATTAGGCCCTCACCCAGAACAAACCTCAATGTCACCCATATCCAGAACAAGGGGGTAAGGGTTGGTCATGCTCGAAGCTGTTGTCGCTCGCCGTGCTATGGAGTTGGTCACTAGTTTCATCAGCATTCCATCAAGGGGGTAAGGGTTTTAGACTTTTAATTTCTCTCCATTGCACGATCTCTCACTTTTCACCTACCAACATCTAGCCAATTGCAGTCATCATCTCCGCCATTTGTCCATCCACCGTCGGCAACACCATCATAAAGGTATGAAGTCCACTTTATGTACATCCTAGAGCTGTGACACAACTCAATCTCTTACTTCATGCCTCCTAATGCGAAGATTGTCGTATATGATGGTGGATTTGTCGTATAACTCGATTGTCCGAACCGAACTGATCCATAGATATTTGATTCGATTTGATTTATATTTAACTATCAAAAAATTAAAAAATGAAACTAAATAAATTAATTAATTTTAATTGATTCAAAATTTTTTTTTTTAGAAATTGAATCAAATCGATCCAATTACACTGCTACTTCTGATAGCAACCCCATATAATATTTAAAATAAAAGTAATTTTATATTTTTTACAAGTTTTTTTAATAATTTATTTAATATTAAATAAAAAATATTAAAAAAAATAAATATATTTAATATATTAAGAATATAAAAAAATTAATATTTATTTTATTTAATAATTAAAAGGATTAATAAAGAGATTGAATAAGAAAATAAATTATTTCTCTTAAAACAAATTAAGAAGAATTTATTATTTCTTTCAATTTGGGGGGTCGGGGGAGGACTAGTTGATAACGTTTAATTATTGTGGAGATGATGGTTTGTCAACATTGATACGACAAACAAAAACATCATGGCTGGCAAAATGGTGCACATTTCCACGTTTCTCGTTTGTTCGTAATTGATTTACTTCTTTTTTTTATATAAATAATACAATATAAAAATTAGAAAAATAATTTTCAAAACAAATCAAGCTACTAAAGTAATTGCATGTTTGACAACAGATTAAATTTATTGTCAATAAATTTTTTTAAATTTTTTTTTACTATTTTATTGACAAAATTAACTTCAATTATTACACAAAATTTAATATATTATAATTTTTTTTATAATACTAAAAATTAAATATTATAATTTTATATTATAAATTATTTTTTATACTTTGAGATATAAATATCACTTTATTTTTAATCAAATAATTTTTTTAAATTATTTTATACTTATTTTAATAATTTAATATATAAAAATAATTTTATATATCATCTAAATAAAATAAATTAATTTAAATTTATTTTTTAACTAATATATCTAAACATAAATTAATTCTATTATAATTAATTATAAAATAATAATAATTAATTATATAATAATTAATTATTAAAATAATCAAATTTTTATAATTATTTCACAATACCATACTACATTTCTTATTCTCCTTTTGCACATGTTATTAGAAATAAATGATTGTCATATGTAGTTTCTTTCTCATGACCCATAAGCCCAAACTAAAAGTCAGGAATATGTTATGAAGCACGGATATATAATTTTTTAGGTGTATTTACGTGTTAAATATATATTTGTGTCAGACACATGTAGATATATTTATGACATACGTGTTTTGTGTCTTACATATTCGATTAAAAAGATTATTTTTTTAGGTTAGACACGTCTAAGACACGTCTTGAATACGCTTGAAGACATTTATGACATGACTTGGATACAATTTATTAATATCTTTAAAAAAAATTAATTTTTATTATTAACGTTCAATTAGTAAATTTGTAATACATCTAAGCTCAATCACATGACTGATGTCTCAAATCACTATTTTTTCATACCATTATTTTAAGTTTTATTTTTCACACGTCACTATTAAATTTTTAAGTTTTATCTTTTTATATACTACTATTTTTATTTGTTCCTTTTACTTCTATTCCTACTAAATTATTCACTTCGTCGTCACCGAAACTTACCACACACTATTATTCTATCTAGTTAATTTTTTTTATTCATATATATTTGTACATAATTAGTTTTATTATAAGAAATTGATTTAAGATATTTTTTAAAAAATATCAATAAAATTTATGTTTTATGTTTTTTAGGAAAGAATTACTAAGTATCAAATACTAGTACATATGATATATATTAAGATATTATAAATTTTTAAATTTATAAAAATAATATTAATAAATAATAAATATTATTTTTAAAATTTTGTAATTATATTATATAAATTAAGTTTTTTAATTTATTTTTATATTAATATATATATGACGTGTTTATATTTTATAATTTTTTAAATTTAATATATTTTTGTATCTATATCCATATTATATTATGTGTCCATGTCAGTATATTTAGTTCATAGTTAATATGCCCAAACCCAAACTGCTGGTGCTAGACCTTTCTCTCCATCGATCTTCTGTACCCTCTTTCACGTCACTCATCACTCGGTTAAAGTGCTCCAACTTTAGTGCGATTATTTAGCAAGTCACTCGGATCTGTGTGTATTATGCCTCATAACCTTTCAATATTTTATAGTAATAAATAGTAATAATGCATCTAGGTTATATTATTGTCCCATTAGTTTTGTTAATTTTTCCACAATACTATCAAGTTAATAAATGATTATAACTTACATAAATAATTTTAAAAATAATGTTATATTTATAATTAAAATTCCTGAATTTCTCACTATGTGTGTCTCTTGGAGGCTAGGATACATACTCTTCAACTTGCGGTATCTTGTCTTTCTGAGAGAATATCTGAATCTATATAATATAAATCACCCAATATCAAAATTAGAAAAGTTAATTTGCAAAACAAATCAAGCTACTAAAGTAAGTAGACTACATTTCCTATTCTCCTTTTTCACAAGTCAATAGAAATAAATGATTGTCATCTGTTTTAACTTTTTCATGACCAATAAACCCAAACTAAAAATCAGTAATATGTTCAAACCCAAACTGCTAAGTGGACCTTTCTCTCCATCGATCTTCTATACCCTCTTTCAAGTCACTCATCACTCGGTTAAAGTGTTCCAACTTTAATGCGATTATTTAGCAAGTCACTCTCACGGCCACGTCCTTCATGATAGAAAATTCAAGAATTTAAAAAGATAATATTGCGCAGTTAATTGCTCAAGATTTTATGAGCAGGACGGATCTGTGTATGATAGCCTCATGAGCTTTCAAGATTTTATAGTAATAAATAATAATAATGCATCTAGTTTATATTATTGTCCCATTAGTTTTGTTAATTTTTCCGCAATACTATTAAGTCAATAAATAATTTAAAAAATAATGTTATATCAATTCTCAATAATTAAAATTCCAGAATCTCTCAGTGTGTGTGTCTCTTGGAGGCTAGGACACGGGCTCTTCAACTTGCAGTGTCTTGCTTCAATCAGTAGCTTCCTTAATACTTAATAGAACTACCCGTAGAAATACTCAAATCGACACTAGTAGTAACTAATTTAACTACAGTTATAAATGCTCATGACTTGTTTAATTATAATTTTATAATTATAATACATATTATTTATAATTGGGTTATAAGAGTTACATAAAAAAGTAAGAGATGATGAATTCTTTCATGGTGTGGTAGAAACAACAATGAAGTGAGATAGTAAGTATATGTAAAAAATACTCTGAAGCTTAAATTAGTATTTGCGTAAAAAAAAGTAACGTGTGTATTGAGAATTATGTCATATCTTTTTTATCTTATTGAATGTGTGTGTGTATATATATATATATATATATGAGCGTTTTAAGATATGAAAGAATTTGAGTATTCAATGTGTATTGAATACTATTATCTAAAATCATAGAAACTATTATTCCTCTATTAATGCATAGTATTATTAGAATTGATATTTATTGAAAAAATTACACCTAATAAATAGACTGCCTCACACGCATAATATTATCTGGAATGTTCACTATAGCAGGTCGAGTTACTCCAGACTTATTAACCCATAATCCGATTTAAAACACATATACATATATATTTATACAAAACGGCATTTAGTACGTAAATAGTCAAGATTATGTCTAATAAAAACATCTTTGTCACATTCAATTAAGAGTTAGTTAAGTATCTTATAAAATTAAAAAATTAAAAATTTTCATAGTTTTATATGGTTAAATTATAATTTTGGTATTTATAATTTTACTTATTTTCAATTTAGTTATCATATTTATAAGTATTTTTAAAATAATCTCTATCATAAACTTCCGTTCTAACATGTCAATTAACTAATCTAATAAGTATTTTTTTTTAATAAAAATTTTTTAGATACTTTTTTTAAAAATAAAATAAAACGTAATAAGTTTGTTTTAATTCTTATTTTTTAGCAAATACGTCTTTGTTTAATAAGTGCTTCTTTAAATATATTTTTTGTAAAATATTTAAATTAACAGTGTTATAATAAAAATTAATAATTAAAATTATTTTAAAAATATTTATAATTATAATGATTAATTTGTAAATCCTAATATAAAACTTTAAAGGAATAAAATACTAATAAGTTTAAATTTTTTTATAAGAAATAATAAAACTTTTTCTTCATAACAAAACGTGGAGGTTAGAGAGAGAGAGAGAGTAGCAAAGCATCTTTTTGTAGGGGACTAGGGGGCGTCTTTTCGTAACCCAGATTAATAATTTGTTGCTGTAAGGCAACGACTAGAAAAAAAGATGAAAGCAACTAGCAGAAAGTTCAAAGAAGTTAAATCTTAAGACGACAGCAAGTTGCCCCCACACTGGATAAGAACTTGACACCAAACGACGGAATCCACTCAACCTGTCTTGTCTGAGAGGGGAAAAGAAAGAGTAAGTGTGGGGAAAAGTATTATGATATTTTTATCATAAATAATGTATATATTTATTTTTATATTTTATTTAATATTATTTATTATATTTATATTTTTTATTATTTTTTTAATCACACATCCTTAAAAAAGATATATATAATATTTATACCTTTAAATGAAGTGTAGAATATTTTTTTTCTTTATGAATAAGATTACGTGCATGAGCAGCCAATAATTATGTAGGTAGGTGCCCCATGTGTGAGTGAGCTCAAGATTTTTGAATTGCGCTTTCCATGTTGAATCACTAGTACCCAAATCAACAAGACAAGTTGGGGAATGGATGCACAAACTGCCTTACTTCCTCATGTTCTCTGAGTCACACCAGCATCCTTTACTTTACTTGAAATTTTATTTTCCATTTAATTTTAATTTATGCATATCTTTATGGGATCATTCTTTTGCTTGGTAGTGTGGTTGCCATGTGCAATGTTTGAGCTCGCCATCGCCAACAGTTGTGTGTGATAAGCCTAATCATGCCGTGTCAAACGGCTAAAAAGAATCAAAATCACCTACAAATGGTTTTATAAATAAGAATCACCTACAGGTGATACCTACATTAATTAAATCAGACTTCTAAAAAAAAATATTACAGCACAAAATTTTGAATTTAAAACTTCTTACGAATTATTCAAACTTAATGTTCAACCAAAGCTTAACAAATAGTTTTATTGATTAGGTGTATTACTCAAAATAAGTGTTAAAATATTTAGAATTAATCTCAAAATTAAATTAAATTTAATTTTGTATTATTTTAGGGATCTAATTTTTATATAATTAGAGATATTATTTTGATTATATTTAATTATATTTTCTTCTTTATATAAATTTTACTCTTATAAATAGAGAATCTTATTATGCACATTGATTAATTAAAAAATTCAGAGATAATTCAGAAAATATACAAAAACATTCTCTAGACTTTTTTCGTATCTCTGTTTCTCTAGTTTTAACATGGTATCAGAGAAGTACTATCCTCTATGACTTGTCTCATCACTATTCTACTGCATAATTTTCAAAAATTTAAAATTCTAATTAATCACCTCTCATATAGTGTTCTAGATATTCTGACAATCATTCAGCTCATCATCACTATTTTTTTGTCACTCCGTTCTAGACTCAGTTACCACAGCCACCGTACTAGATTTCAGACTCTGATTATTGTCATGGATT
This sequence comes from Ormosia semicastrata, assembly GCA_029884595.1. Taxonomy (NCBI): domain Eukaryota; kingdom Viridiplantae; phylum Streptophyta; class Magnoliopsida; order Fabales; family Fabaceae; genus Ormosia; species Ormosia semicastrata. The sequence goes on from JAQQTO010000037.1 coordinate 15,953,119, forward strand.
TTAGACTTCGTTTTGATGACAGACTCCGTTTCAGACTCCATTCCCATTGTAGATTTTTTTAAATGCAGATGGTTTCATCCCAAATGCAATTTGGGTCTCTTGGCTCTCGACGTTGTATTTTTAGAATATTTTAATTTATTTTATTTTTATGTGTCTAATTGTAACAAGTTAAAACTTAATAGTTTTAGCTTGAGGGGGGTGTTAGAATATCTATAACATGTCACGGAATTAAATTAAGCTTGACTTTGTGTTATCTTATGGATCTGTTTTCTATATAATTAAATATTATTATTTTGATTATATTTAATTGTATTTTCTTCTTTATATATACTCTCTTTTTATAAATAAAAATCCTCTTGTACATATTGATTAATTAAATAATTTAGATATAATTCAGAGAATATATAAAAACATTTTCTAAACTTTTTTCGTGTCCCTATTTCTCTATTTTTAACAATAAGAAATGTATATAATTTCTCAATAAAATATAATAATATAATTAAGGTTATTCTTTCACTACTAGAAAAATTCGATTTAAGGACAAAATTTAGAGATGGAAAGAAAGACGGATTTAATGATTTAGAGAGGGAAAATAAAATTTAAAACTTAGCGACGAAATTTAGAGATAGAATTAATCCATTTTAGAATTTTTCGTCTCTATTTGGTTAATTTAAAGCCAAGTATGCTTAGAGATGGAATTTAGAGATGAAATTTACCCGTCTCCGAATTTCTTGTCTCTAATTTTATCTCTATTTGGTCAATATGACATTTTAAAAGTCAAATATGTTTAGAGATGGAATTTGAGACAAAATTTATCTGTCTCTAAATTTTTCATCTCTAATTCTGTCTCTATTCAGTCAAGTAAGTATTTTAAAAAATCAAACATAGTTAGAGACAAATGTATGTTGTCTCTAAATTATATATATAATTAAATTAATATTTTTTTAAAGATAGAGACAAAGTGTTTCCATTTTTTTTATACCTAAATCCATAATTTCCAAATCAAAAACCCAATTCTTCCCAAATCACAAGTCAAAAGCCAATTCTCTCGCTCCCCGTTAACCCTCGATCTCTCATCTCCATCTCTCAGCTCGTTCTCTCAACCCTCGATCTCTCATCTACCACCGTCATCTCCGTTCAACGCCTCCTCGGGTGCATGCTCTCTCTCTCTCTCTCTTTTTCTCATTTTCTTCATTTTTTTTACTGCATTTATTATTGATGAGGTCAATGATTTTTTTTTTGTACAATATTTGTTTGGATTTTCTTAGCGTATCAATCAAATTTTTAAAAAGCTTCAATTTTAATAGTGGTAGAAGATATATAGTGTTTATTTTACTGTATTCTTATCTAAGTTTGTAGATCTCTGAGAATGAAGCTTTTGTACACTCACCAAAAAGATGTAGAACGAGGAAGAACAACTCATTGAGCTTTACATTCCTAGGAAGTGGTACACACTTTTATCTTGTTACCCCTCCCTTTTTTTTGGTTTAGTTGTTGTTTTTGTTTGTGGTTTGTTTGTTATTTGTTCTATTTTGGAATTTCAACTGATTTACAAATTTGGTGCAACTTTGCCACAAACAGATTGATAACTTGTAAGGACCATGACTTAGTTCAGATTAACATTGGCCATTTGAATTAGAATGGTGTTTACAATGGCCATTTCTCCACATTCGCGCCTCTATGGCTTCATTCGTGCACAAGTCTCTCTCTCTCTCTCTCTCTCTCTCTATATATATATATATATATATTATTTTACCAATTTTTTAATCTATTTTAGAATTTCATTCTTGTTTATTATTACTTGATTTGTGCCTTACCAATTATCATATGAAATTTTTTTATGTAATTGCATGCCCCTTTTCATGTCTTTGTTGATTTAGGCCGGTTAATTATGCTTTTTTTTGGATTCTTATTCCCTAATTTGTTTGATTATGTGATTGTGGTTAATGAAATCAAGATAAATTCCATTTATTCTGAAGCTGAACTAAAATGAACATTCAATTACTAGAATTATTGTTTCCTTTACAAACCAAAACCCCATTAAATGGTCAAGCCATAAACATGAGATTCTCCTGCAACTAATCTTGGCATTGACAAATTCTTAACCTATCTTTGAACCTCTTTATTATTATAACATCTTTAGCTTAAAACACTCAAGGGAGTGCACTTCTCTTAGGTTCCTCGTGAACCCTTTTCTTGGCTTGATCGCGGCCATCTTTGGCCAGCATTTTTAAGACTTCCTTCTTTATTGCTTTCACCTTTCTTGGCCAGGTTCACACACAAGGCAGTCTTCCATAGGGTGGCCACTTTTATGACCTTAACTTGCACTCAACTATCTTGTTTTGAGTCTAAAACTCATAAAACTTTGAAAGATAAAAATTTTTGGGCTTTAAATTAGCACATAACCATAATGTAAAGTAAGTAACAAAGCCTTAAAGTCATTAACACAGAATATAAAAATTTAGCATGAAACTAGCAACTTTTTTCAATTCATTTAAAGACTAGTAGTTGGACCCCCAAGCTCTTTGGCAGGCCAAACTGAAAATAGTTTGAAAAGTCAGTCAAGGATAGACTTCACAACATTGAAAATAGAGTATGAGATGAGTAGAATGAGAAGAAACCATAAGTATAAGGGTACAACTAGGATTTATAAGTTTTAAGAAAATAATGAGAATTCTCATTTCCTACCTATACTTGCTTAACTTCACTCTTTCTCATCTAGGACGAACTGTGTACTTCCAGTCCTTAATCCTCTCACTCTCACAGAATAAAACTAGAGATTTTATGAGTGTGTGGTTCATGGTCATAGATAGGAAGGGTTTTTTTTAGAGTTTCATGAGGTTTTTTAACGGTTTCTTGCATGTGATTAAGTATGCCTCCAGCATGCTCCCCTAGGTTGGTTTAGCTTAGGTTGGCATGACTTAATGCATGAATGGTTGACTTATGCTCTTGTCTCTCCAGCCAGCTACAGTCCCTCCCTCCTCAAGCCTTGCCATGTAACCGTTGCTTTAGCCAATCCTTTTTATACAGCCACTTGTTGTCATAGATTCCCCATCCAATCCTTTCTTGTCTTGCTGCCCAACCTTCCATATGTCTTCAATATTTGTTCACTTGTGCTTTCACAGATTCTCATTGATCAGTCATGCATAACAACTTGGATTTTGCTAAGTTTTTAAATTATTGTCTTTATATGTGATGTCTCCACTGAATGTAGACACGTTTTAATCAATTCGGTAAGGAATTCGATCATCATTCGGTAATGCATTCCTCATAAAATCCACCCATAGAAGTCTTGTTTCACATTCTTTTTTGTTTTTTCTTTCTTTTTGGTTATATCCAAGTCAGCCCATAAAATTAATGTCTCCATTGGGCCGGATCCTAGCTCAAAATGTCTCATTGGCATTCTTGACATGTATGGCATTGAAAGCTTTCAAAGTAATAGGTGAGAGTAGATCACATCATTGACTATAATATTGCTATTGCATATTCATATGCTTTAGTATAGGCACAAACAAATAGGCACACAAAAAGTCTCGTATAAGCAACACTCATTCATGTGAATGTAATGTACATTTATACATTGCACCATTCCTATTGCTCCTTAGCTTCTTTACTTCACTGAGCTTAGGTAGCTTGAACTCCTTATCCTCTCCTTTACCCCCTCTCTCAATACCATTAATATGGGTATTTGGAAAACAAGTGATTAAAAACAAGTTTTCCCTTGTATTTTGGTACTTTAGCGAATAAGATAAATCCAAGTTGATATTTACTTCCCTCTATGCAACTTTGAACAGGTTGGGCAGTGGAAGAGTTCTCTTAGGACAACAAATATGCTGGTATGCAGATCCTCCTATCAAAGGTAATTACTACAATATTTTTTCCCCTTATTTGCAAGCAAACTTAGAAGCAAACAATTGCTCACCCACATTTCCAATGAAAGGACTGCTTCCAAACTTAATACAATGGCTTGCTGCTATGTATGAACTTGGTTAGGCTTGTGCTTGCAAGTTGCATAACATGAGTGTTACATTAGATCTATGCAAGTGAAAAGTACTAAAGGTGAAATTCAATAATTAATATGTAATTTTGATCATTTATGGACACAGTTCTAGTCTTGATTCCCATTGGTGTTAGTTGATGTTTAAAGAGAATAAGGAACTTTTCTAGATCTTTGTATTGCATAGGGATATATCTGCAGTCGATGGATGAGGTCAGTCTAGCTTTCTTTATAAATGTCAATGTCTTAGTTATCTTCCCTTTGATCTTGCATATTAAATTAGGAGAAAAGAATTTGGTAGTGGAAGAGTAAAGCCACATTTATATAAAGATCATGTCGTGTTTTACAAATGGAAGTTTGTAGAAGTGCTCTTTTTTAGACCTCAAGGCCATTAATATGCTATTTATTATGGAATCACAACTAAGGTGGAGGCAATCAGATTTAGTAGCTTCCTATGATTACACACTTACACACATTTATTGTGATTTTTAGTAAATTTTGGTTTTGGATAATTATGTGCATAGGAAAATAAAAACTTTTTTTTTTTTATAAAATGAAGGCATCTAGTTGTGGCAAATCCCAGTTAGATGCCTATTTTTATATATTTTTTAAAATATTAAAGACAAAAAAATCTATCTCTAATTTAGAGACAGAAATAGAGACAAAATTTTTCTGTCTCTAATTAAAGAATTGAAGACGAATTTTGATAACTAAATAGCGATGAAATTTTAAAATTTAGAGATGGCAAAATTTCATCTCTAATTTAGAGACGAAATTAATTTTTTCATCTCTAATAATTAGAGACGCCACTTTTAGTGAGAAATTTATTTCCGTCTCTAATTCCATCTCTAAATATTTAGAGATGAAATTTTTTTGTTTCTAAATCTAATTTTTCTAGTAGTATTTGGTGTAATTAAGGTTATTCCTTCCACTAGTTCCTTTGATGAAATGTGCAAATGAGTATTTTCCATTTAATCTTTCCCTTTCCCTTCATAATAATAACTGGTAAGCATATTTATGGACATGGACATGGACATACACAGACAGACAGACTTGAAGTCAATAAATATTATTGATAATGATTTAATTAATTCAAAATTCAAGTTAATATTTTCATCTTTTCATAATTTGAGAATAACTACATTGAATACTAACTCAATTCATATAAAATTTGAATATAATAAATATAATTAAAAGTTTTATAAGTAGTTCAAATTCCTTCTCATATAAATTATAAAAATTTAAATGAGTTCCCAAAAAAAACACTAAATGATTAATTTTGTAAAAATAAGATTAATACATGTATAAACTCGTGTTGGCAGTAGCGGAGCCACATAGAGATAACGGGGAGCTAGAATTTTTGAAAATAAAAATTAAGTGATAGTAGTAAAAAAATTTAAGACTTAAGTGTGCCTAAATAATAATATTATTTTCCTTTATATCCTTTAAAATTTATATGTAATAAATTATTTTTCCCATTCTCATCTTTCTATTCGGCAAATGTCGTAAACGGTAAATCTTAGTTCCAATTTAAATAGCAATTGCAAAGAAAAAATGATTTAATTTGTTAAATTCTACCTATGTAATTTTTCTCCCACTAGTTTGATAGTTCATGATAATTAGTTGAACATATACATTATTAATGTGCAAAGTAGTGATGATTTCTCAAATTTAAAAGAGATTTGCACATTTTGTTTATCAATTGTGTATTTACTTTTGAAATTTAATTTGCTAAATTCTACCTATGTAATTTTTCTCCCACTATTTTGATAGTTCATGATAATTAGTTGGACATATACATTATTAATGTGCAAAGTAGTGATGGTTTCTCAAATTTAAAAGAGATTTGCACATTTTGTTTATCAATTGGTGTATTTACTTATGAAATTGACTTACCTGTTATTATAGCAATTGTTGAAAGTGTGGGATTCCAACATAAAATTAATTGACATTAAGTAGAGTGACCAAACATATATATAAACTGCACCTGAAAGATTATGGCAGACAATATGAGATTCAAACACCCCATCTCCACAGATACTTGGAAGGAACATGTGACGAAGAAGCCCAGCAAAATAGGCAACGAAGAAGCCTAGCAGAATAGGTGACGGAGAAATCTAACAGAATAAGCGATGAAAATGAGATCTTAACTTTGATACAATATAATATTTCAACTTAAAATCATTTGACATTAAGTGGAGTGATCCAACAGAAATATAAATTGTATTCGAAAAATTGAGACTAACGATATGAGACTATAACAGAAAAAACATTCTCTGCTATGAAGATTGTGAAGAACTGACTAAGAAATCAAATGGGAGATGATTTGATGAATATATCATTGTTTGATCACTTATATTGAGAAATATATATTTTTTGGCATTGGCAAGGAGATTATTATTCAATGATTTCATAACATGAGAACTTGTCAGGAAAAATTATAGAATGTATTTTTTTAATTCACATGATAATAATTAATTTTCTTTATCTTTTATATATGTCATGATATTATTAATATATTTATAACATAAATCTTTATAATTACTTCCTTTAGCTTCCGGGACCTAGCTTCGCCATTGCATGTTAAGATGCGGTGTGGACCCACTTTTAAGTCTATTGGTTTTAGATTTCCCTGATATTTTAATCTCACTCTAAATTACTTTCCTAAGGATTTAGAGTGAGTATTCTTTGTGTGTACTCATGTTTAAAGGAGAGATTATTATAAACTTATAAGTAAATGGATCGATAAAATTAATCACTTAAAATTTTAGGTAAAATATGACATCAGTCCACTTTAAAATTCCATTCAAGTCCACTAGTTTTATATCTCTAGGCTATTTTGAACTCCCTTCTTTCCTATCAACCCGTGCATCGCTTGCCCCCAACTGATTTTAAGGCAGCGCACGGCCCAAGAGACTAATAGCCTAATACTATCCAAATAATAAGTAAAAACAACAATCTGTACCAAAAAAAAAAGGATAGTAAAACAATGATAATAATAATAGTAGTATCCAACAATAAAATGGCAGTATATTGAGTATGGACCCGTGTCTCAACAGTCAAATTAAACTTGTGTCGATAACTTTAGAATAAGGATAAGATTCCTGTATCACTACTCTTCCTGATATACAGATATGGGGAATTAGTGATATATATGTACGGTAGCTCTACTACTCAAAACTTATTATCTGTTGTAAGCTGTGTCTGTGTCAATCCTGTTAATTTAACAAGACTGAGTATTAATGGATCATTCTCGTTCTTAATCTTGAGAGGGCACCCTGATTTTTTAAAAAATATTTTTGCATGCATTTTTTATTATTAAAATGACCCTCAATCAAAATGTTTTTCTCCTCTAGCCACCTCAAATAAAATTTTCTAATTCCGCAAATGTATATTTTAACCGTAATTTATCATCTTACTGTACTACTACTAGGACCGCCAAGCAATTAAACTGGCAGGTACACTTTTATCTTCATGTGCTAAATGTTAGCAGCCCCTTGCTTTTATTCTTTCCCTCAGCATAGATGCTTTACCAACTTGGTCCACAAATTTTTGGAAATTGGGAATTTGGGATTCAAATCAGGTCCCTACCCAGTCCTAACGCAAAGCATTTGATTTGGAAAGATTAGAGCAGTTATATAAATGAAACGAAACCAACCTCACTAGTGTCCCCTATTTTTGGCCGTTATTCACTGTCTCTTTCAAATTGTATCATTCTTTTTTTATTATTATTCAAAATACACTTCAACAATGATAATTTATGTCATTTTTTTTTTTTTATATTATTTTTATATTATTAATTATATCACTTTCTTCTATTATTTTTTCTCATTTAACCATAACTATTCAAAAATAATATAAAAAATAATGTAATGTAAAAAAAAATGGTGTGATATTATCATTATTCAATACACTTTCTTGCTGTAAAAAAAAGTTCAAAAAAGATTCTTAATACAACTGGCTCGTGACCCTGACAACTTTATTGGCTCCTATCGTAACAATATATACTCCCTTCCCCCAATTGCTTTTCCAATTAAAGCATCATTCACCCACACTCTGCATTCTGCAAGTAAAATCTCCTCATTTTATTGTCCTTCTTTAGCTCCCACTGCAAAAACAGCAAATGGGTCAGCTTAATCTTATACTTGTCTGGTTACTCTTCTTAAGTCTCTGTATTTATTCATATCCTACTTCTGCCCAGCTAAGTCGACACCACTATGCGAAAATCTGCCCCAATGTTGAAAACATCGTCAGAGAAGCAGTTAAAAAGAAATTTCATCACACATTTGTCACAGTTCCTGCTACCATTCGTCTCTTCTTCCACGATTGCTTTGTGCAGGTAATTAATTGCATGCATTTGATTCGCCATATAAATTCTAAAAAGAAGTATATAGAAGAACCATCAATAGTATCTTCTTATTGAACTCATGAAATTCTATTTATGTTGTTGTGTCTGAAATATTACAGGGTTGTGATGCTTCAGTTTTGGTAGCATCCACGAAAAACAACAAAGCAGAGAAGGATCACCCTGACAATCTTTCGTTGGCAGGAGATGGGTTTGACACGGTTAATAAAGCAAAAGCAGCAGTGGATGCTGTCCCTCTCTGCAGGAATAAAGTCTCATGCGCTGATATTCTAGCCATGGCAACCCGGGATGTTATTGCACTGGTTTGTTCATGAATTAAAACTGACTCTAATTTCTGTGAATACCATTTGATTTGATTTGTATGATTAATTAGGAAGGTTCATTGAGTTAAAGCAATTGCATGTTCAGGCTGGTGGACCTTTCTATGAGGTTGAGTTGGGAAGGTTTGATGGGCTAAGATCAAAAGCTTCAGATGTAAACGGAAGGCTCCCTCAGCCAGGCTTCAATTTGAACCAGCTGAATTCCCTGTTTGCTTCAAACGGGCTTACCCAAACGGAAATGATCGCCCTTTCAGGTAATGACACTTTCCAATCAAAGGGTGCCAGATTGCCAGCCAAATAATTCTAAACAGGTTCCATCAGATAATGGGACCATCCAAGATTATCATGTAAATCTTAATCATTGATTTATTGTTAAAATAAATTAATGATTAAAATTAAAATATTAAATTTAATTAATAATATTTAGATTCATATAAAAATTTTAATAAATTATTATTTTTATATAAATAATTATATATATATAATTTATAAATTTTAATTAATAATTTATACATACATTTAAATTTATATAAAAATACTGAAAATAAATAAGAACGTGGTTCATTCATGAATCTAAACAAATTAGGTCCATGATAAAAGGTTACCCATATATATGCTTTTTGTTCCCTTGTGAATAAATAACATTATAATTTGAACGTTAATGGAAAAAATTATTAATTTAATTTTTATGCACTATGTTTTAACTATTATTAAATCATGCCTTATCATATTTATAAAAAAATCATTTTTTATAATGTTGCAACACATAATTTGGTGATATATGGCATAAACAAATTTTATACTAATAATGGATAAGAAGTAACCTAAAAAATTATTGTGTAGCTCAATATTGCAAGCAATTTTGTGCAAATGAAAGGTAACATATTTAATGTTTTCGAATGCTTTCATTAATTCAGTGTACAAACTAAATTTATACTGAATCTGCTTAATACTGTCGGTGAATGCCTAATACACTTGCAAGGGAGCATCAAAATCACTCAAAATCTCAAATAGTCAACTATTCGAAAATCGAGCTTGAAGCTTTTGTGCTTTATTCACACTGCACATGCAAAAACCAGCTTGAAATTTGAACCATGTTATGATGGTGCTTCATTCACTCTGTAGGTGCCCACACCGTTGGATTCTCCCATTGCAACAGGTTCTCCACAAGAATATACAATTTCAAGACTCCAAGTCGAGTGGACCCTACATTGAACGAGCTATACGCAGCGCAGCTAAAATCGATGTGCCCAAGGAATGTGGATCCGAGGATTGCCGTCAATATGGACCCCACCACTCCACGGGCATTCGACAATGTATATTACAGGAATCTTCAGAAGGGGAAGGGCCTGTTCACCTCAGACCAAGTCCTCTTTACGGATCCAAGGTCCAAGGCCACAGTAAATGCCTTTGCCGGCAATAGCAAAACCTTCCACGCCAACTTCGTCGCTGCCATTACCAAATTGGGCCGAGTTGGAGTCAAGACTGCACGGAATGGGAACATTCGTAGCGATTGCTCGGTGATTTAATTTACCACAAACTGGGACCGCACTAGAATTTTAAGGGGGAGATTATTTTCTGAATAATTAAGGGCAATACGTTTGATGTACATGTGTTTTCTTTTTATGTTTAATCATAAGTACTGGAAGTAGTTAAATTCTCTACTGGAAAGGAATGATTCTCCTCTGTTTTTTTTTTCTTCATTTGTTCGCTTGAGATAATTAACTTGTTCCCCAACGAATATAACAGCATAACAAACAAAGCTGGTACTCTACTCTAAAATTTGTTGACCCTATTTAGAGAATAAAGTGGAAGTGGTAACATAAATAATCTGCAAGCAAATACTCCACGAAAAAACAGTACGGTGCAAAGGACTATTACAAAGATTCTGGTAGCACAAAACCTTGCAAAGACACGAGCAATTACATAGACTTCAAAAATCAAGCAAGGAAAAACCATATAATTTATAGAACCAACCACAAATCCCTGCATTATGTGATTTTTTATGACTTATGAAACATCATGCAGCCCATCATGCCCCCACCATCAAAATAAAACAATAAACACAATGGGTTAAGGACTTTGTGAATCAAATCAAAATGCAACCAAAGTATGCAAAAGTCCAAAAACTAACTGCTTGGTATCTAAATCAAAGCATGTGATTGCACATTGACATTAATGTCTTTCATAGCCAATAGAAATAGCACATTAATGCCTTTCAACTTTAACGCATGAATTTCAACCCGTGGCCGAAAGAACCTACATTCATGCCTTTCAACTTTAATGCATGAATTTCAACCTGTGGCCGAAAGAACCTCACCATGCCGACCAACTGCTATATCCATCACGATCAAAACTAACAAGTAGAAGACTGTTACATGGACAGCATTCAAATCTCTAGATCCCTCAGCAAGAACAGGTAAAATCACAATACTGAATTACTATATAATATGCGCTATTAAAAAATGAAGATGTTTCTGTAGGATCTTTTGCTTTGTTTTGTTTTGTTTTTTTTTCCTTTCTCTGTCCTTTTGGCCTCTGAGAATGCACAAACTAAACAAAGTGGACGAACAGGAGTAGGGTGCTCATACATATGAACACCAGTTTGCATGCAATGAAAACGAACTAAAAGGATGACAGCTACATTCCAGATGCAAATTCATAAGTGACTTTTATATAAGCTGATACTGAAAAAGGCACTCCAATTTCCCTTACACCCATCACAATGATACCCAGAAGATTGAGGAACATAACTTTAAGTCTGGAACACTGAAGATAAGCTTTATAAAAAATGATTAATAAAGTGAACAAATAATCTACAGATATCAGTCCAAGAGATCCCCATCTATTCATAAAAGTCAATTCTTACAGGTGTTAATATTTATAATTTAACATGTCATAAAGTCCCAAACCAAAATAGTCAGCATTGAAACCTATACAGGATATGGTCACCAAATTCAATGTGCACAGCAGTGTCTATGCTTTTGCATGAGGGGACGTGTTGAGATGTAATAAAGTCATTCATGATATTTCACCTAACAGCTTAAGTTTTAGAATAGTTAGTCCTTTATATGGTATGAGATTCTTCTTGACTAAGTGATCACGAGTTCGATCCTCTCCTATTTTCTACTAAAAGTTGAATTTCAGCATAAGTTAGAATTGATATTGTTCACACTTCCAAGCCCAAAGGACTCCTTAGTAAGGAGTCATGTTAAAGACATAAAAACCAATCTTGTGCCTTCGCCTAACAACTTTAGCTTTTAGGAGAAATGGTCCTTGACAAAAACATCCCATATTTTTCACTTATATGTACGTCAGTAATGCTTATGAGTGCAATATCAATATCAGATTCAGAGTGGACTTGACCCATTCCAATAACTAGCATCACTAAGGTAAGGCAAATTCAATTTATAGTTTTGATCAGGACAGTGTGCAACCTGTTTTAGCTCATTCTTCTGATGCACGTAAGTAAACCTTCTCCAAATCTAGTGGCCAATCTTCCCCTAGTATTACAGGATTCAACTCTATTGCTGCTCGAAAGTCAGAAATAGATGCAGAAACAGACACAATTGGCTTTTGTGCACATCTACTCATGGGTAGTCCATTCAAACCAGGCTGGATTGGGCCACTAAATTTGTCTACAGATTTTGAAATAACTAAATCCAAACAGGGTTTTATCAATCTTTTGAGGTAAACATCAAGTGCATTATTTAATAAGTTGGCCGAATCCGCTGAGATTTTAAATCCTTCCATTTCCAACTTCTGCTCCAACCTTGTCATCAAAGAACATGTATCGGGTAGCTGACCAATGCTTTGACAGGTATTAGTGAAAGCAGCAGATGCTGATCCTTTACATAGAAAATTTTGTACTCTTTTAGGGTTGATGGGAATTCCAAGAGGTGATCTAACAGGACTCCTGCTATAAATGCTTGGGCTTCCAGAATCCTGATCAACCTCCTCCCCATCTTCCACAGAGAGAGGTGGCCTGCTACCTACAGAATGTAGGTCGGTAGTACTCTGCTGCTCATGAATTTTGTGGACTGAATCCTCATTCGCAATGCTACGATTCTTCCCATGAGGACCAAGAGGGCTGGGTCGGTCCCTGAATCTGCGGTCACGTAAATTTGGAGTCCTGCACTTTCGAGGAGATTGAGGAAAATCTTTACATAGCAACTGAAGATTGCTCTTTTGATACCCATTTGGCGTTTTCACACTCAAAGAACCTTCTACTTTGCCTTTTCTTGGAAGGGACATTTTGGAGAGGCATGCTTTTTTTAAGATTGACCTGATGAAATGATTATGAAGATGGACATTGTTTCTCCCAACAGTTGCTATGCAGAGCCTATCAAATTCACGTTTGCTAATTTTAAGACTCAGAAATCTTGTGATAAGATCAAAGTACTTGCATGCTTTCACACTTCCAAGCCTGCATTCAATCTGTAATTTTTGCTCTAACGTGTCTACTGGAGGAAAATACCGAGCTGTTGGCATCCTGCTTCCCCAAGTCGCCACTATAAGCAGAAACAAAACGCCATCCGGTTAAAGAGAAACACCTATTGACACCTTCATAGCTAACAATTCATAATTCAATTTTGGAGCTCAAAACCGTAGGGCAATTGCTGTTTTTGATAGGTTAATTTCAGCAACAAAATTCAACCACGCCAGCTGATATAAGCTGAAACACTACTAAATTGTGAAGAGGGAAACACACAGAGAAATGGCAGAAATCCTATAACTTGTTTTTCCAATCTCTACTATTCAATGGCACAATTGATTTTATCGATCAAAGAGAAAAATCGATAAAGATATACCAGAGAAAGTGCAAAGTTATCACAGTTTAACTAATTTTAACAGAAAGAATGAAGGTGAGCCAATAACTTGTACAAGAATTAGCAGTTTTCCAACTTCACATCGATAATTGTAGCAGTAGAAGAAACTAGGCTCGCAAAATTGATCAAGAAGAGGAAACAGACAACACGCAATTTCAGGCAATGACGCAAAAAGAAGAAAGCTAAGTAAACGAAGAGAATGCGAAACCTGAAAATAGGAATTGGGACTGAACTTTCCAAATTAGATTACAGTTGCTTCAGCAGTTGATTGTTCGATCAGTATCAGCAAGAAACTGAAAGATTAGGGCTTGTTACCGGCCGGGGAGGGAGGGCCACCTTGACCTTTCCGAAGCTTATTAAATTCGTAAAGGTCAAAGGCACGTGCGTTATGCAATGTGAAATGTAACTACGACTTGCTGCGAGGAATGCTGGAATGGTGTGCCAATGATAACATGATCACATAGTTTCGTAACACAAAAAGAGCTTAGAACTTAGTAGTTCAAGTTACAAGTCACAGACACGTACCCTCCAGCTACGCCTACGCATGCCACATGTTTGGTTAGTTAGGGAAATTTTCGTGCACTTTTTTATTTCTTGAAGACAACTGCCAATCCATGTCAAATTAGAGCCAATAGCTCAAGATAGTATCTATTTTTTATTATTATTATTATTATTATTATTATTATTATTATTATTATTATTATTATTATTATTATTATTATTATTTATCTCTATAAACATTATTATCATACTAATCTCTCTGATCCTGTTGCGATTAAAAAATCTTCTCTAACAATTTTTTTTTCAAGTTTAAAGCTTAATTCTCTTTTTAAAAAATTGATTCGTTTACCAACTTGTTGGTTCAGAGTAATATCTCTAATATTGTCTTTTAATAAAATAATATTAATTAAAAATACACATTTACTATATATTAGTGATAACAATATATTAGCTGGTAAAATTATTTGTAGGTAAAATCATTTATAAGTAAATGTGAAAACTGAGAATCAAATTATGTCGTTACCATTCCTCTTTCTTTATGAGTGTGAGTCACTAACTGATTATCTGTGAGATTTTTTATATCAACTATCTATGACAAAAAACATTATAAGTTCTTACCAAAATCACTAATAAATAATAAATATATAGAAATTCACCCTGAACTTCTCTTGACCAATGGATTGTTTTCAGCAAACGTTATAGTTGTGTTTCTTGCAGCTGTCTCAGTAATTCATCTTGTGTCGTTGACTTTGTGCACCATGCTTTGGGAGAGTTTGTAATTTTTGGTTTCTTTAGACAATTATATGAATGAATTCTGACTCCCAGCACATAAGACAATACAATTACTTTCTCTTTTTCAGATGCCAATGCCAAGTGCATTGTCACATACCACTATACATCAATGCACAACATAGATTTTCCCCTAGTCTAGGCCCAAAGACATTGATTGGACCAGGACTATATAATTGAAATCCTGAGCCCGAGCGAGCATTACTCAACCTGATATCAAATTGCTGTTAAATGGCACAGCGCTCGATCCCCAATTCTCATTTTAACTTACAACTAGTGATTCTACCCGTGGTAAATATAATTTTTTTATTGGTGATCATATAAATATAAATTAAATTATCTTATATGTATTTATTTTAAATTGTCCATTAATTATATTGATGTTGATTATATATATATATATATATAGTGTATCATATAGTTATTAGTTTATCCAATAATAATTAATTGTAATAGAAGTAGATTGTAACTTGAAACAAACCTTAAATAATGTCATAAGTTTGAATTCTAGAGTTACCACTTTGAAAAATATTTTATATGACCATTATATCTAGTTTAGAATTACAACACAATTGTAATATATCTAAATATAATTGTTATTTTAAAATTTTGAAATCTACTTAAAAGTCAAAATATCACTTTGACAAAGTGAAATATGGTAGAAAATTATTCATAAAAATATTATTATATGATTTTGAGGAATAATTAAACACCAACAGTTGATGTTAATTTGAATATAACATATTAACTTTTTTTATAAGCAATATTTTTTTATGAGCGAATAACATATTAAATTGTATCAATTTTATGAATAAGAAGATCAAAATAAAAGAAATCCTAAAGAATTTATGTTCAGAAATCATGAAACTAAATCATGAATTTCATAATGCAACCTTTTTTCTAAAAATTTTTAACAAAATATTAGTTAATTATTTTTTTAATAATATAAATTACATGTAAATTATTGTTATGAATAAAATGAAATTGCTATGACTAAAATGAAAATAGAATTTACTCAAAAAAATAAAATAAAAATGAATGACCTTTTGTAATAAACAATATCAAATTATAGCCTAAGTAATAATAATTTCAATGTCACAAATGTTTATCTCATTTGATTACAAACTATATATTCCTCCTGAATTTGAATTATATTGCATTATATCCTCTTGATTTGTTTTGAAAATATAGGAAAATAATAACAAAGGTAGATAAAAATAATTATTACAATAAAATTCAAAATAATAATTTATCTCTTATACACGGTTAATTATTATTAAAATGCATCAATTACTAAAATAAAAAATGAAATCAACTAAGAAAATTAAAAAGTTAACAATGTATATATCAATAATTAAATTCTCTCTCATAACAATATATTCATTTCATATAAAAAAAGAACATGTAGAATAATAATTACAGCAACAACATTATATTATATGCACTTATTAAAGAGATTTGCATGAGAATAACCCTATTGGTTTCTTCTAATTAAAAAAGGGCATCAATCCAAACTAAAAGTTGGTCCTTACTAAATGGAACTTTCCAAGAGGTAATTAAAAAAATGTGCATTTTATTAAATGGGCAAATTAGATTTATTTTATTTAATGAAAATGAATAATAAAGTTACAAAAATACCCTCAAATTGGGCGGGAAAAGTTTCCTTGTGTGAATAGCATTTAGGAATACTTCATAGGAATAGAGAAAAAATTAAAAGCTATTGAGTGAGATGAATGGAACTAATAAAGACAATTAAATGTTATTTTCATAAGAAACAAAATGCACTTAAAATTTAATTAATGGGAAATTAAAATTTAAAAATAATTAAATTAACAAATAATAAAAATTGAGAAATATTACCAAATTAACTACAATTTAGGAGGGAAAGTAAACCCTAGAACAACTCTAGAGTTGCAATAGGATACTCTTATTTTATATATAAATGATAAATAAATAAAAGATAAGAGATATGTTTACTAATTACCTAGCTAACTATGTCAAGGTTTGTAAACATAGTATTTTGATGAATGAACCACCGAAATTTTATTGTCAAATTTCTTACATGTGATTTTAGTTTTGTATAATTTCAATCTTCAAATAAAATAAATAAATAAAAACTTAAAAAAATATTTTTCATAAGATTATCTAAATTAGCCTTTAAATATTATGTCAGTGGAAATTAAATATTAAGTGAGTAAAAATTATATTAGAAATATAATTAAGAGAGTTGTATAAAATTTGTAAGGCTTGAAAAAATTAAATGTAATTAAGATAGTTGCTTAGGAAATTTAAAATACTTAATATTGTTAAAAGTCATAGTGAAAATATAATTAAGAGAGTTGTATATGAATTATAAGGCTTGAAAAAAAATTAAAGGTAATTAAAATAGTTACTTAAAAAATTTAAAACATTTAATATTATCAAAAGTTCCAAAATAATTAATTAAAAGCATCTAAATATAAAATACCTTAAATATCCTCAGTTTAGGAGGAAAACTAAAGCCTAAGACAACATTAATGTATTCTACTTTTATATATAAAAATTAAATAAATAAAAGATAAAATATATGGTGGTCAATTATTTAGTTAACTATGCCAAGATTTGTGAGCATAGTATTTAGATAGAATCACCGAATTTCATTATCAAACTTCTTACACATGATTTTAGTGTTGAACAAATTCAATCTTCAAATAAATAAACAACAACAACAACAACCAAGTATTTTTTCACTAAGTGGGGTCAGTTACATGGATCAAACGACGTCATTGTGTCCTATCATAAACCAAATTTTCAGATATGTTATTCAGATCTAAATCTTTTTTAATCATTTCACGTATAATTTTTCTTGGTCTTCTTCTACTTCTAGTTATTTCTCATAAAATTATCTAAATTAGCCATTAAATATTATGTGAGTGGAAATTAAATATTAAGTAAATAAAAATTATTGTGAAAATATATTTAAGAGATTTGTATAAGAATTATAAGACTTAAAAAATCAAAAGTAATTAAGATAGTTGCTTAAAAAATATAAAATACTTAATATTGTTGAAAAATATAATAAAAATATAATTAAGAGAGTTGTGCAATGTAAGACTTGAAAACAATTAAAATTAATTAAGATAATTATTTAAAAATTTAAAACAAAAAATTTAAAATAATTAATTAAAAGCATCTAAATATAAAATACCTTAATACCTAAAAAGGGTAAATTTTGGAACAATCCTAATATTCTATTCTAATATATTAAAGATTACTCCCAAGAAAGATACCGGACCGGTCCAATAAATAAAATCCTGGGCCGAGTGGGCATATTTTACTCAACCCGATCTCCCCATGTTCCTCCTCGATCTCTACCTCGTGTCTGTGTTAGGTGTTCAAAAAAGATAATGATTAAAATATTCAAAAGAAGTTATAAGTTTAAATCATAATAACGACTTGTAGATGAACAAAAAATAGAATTAGTATATAAAATATATTATGCATATCTTACATGCATGATGTAAAAGACTAACAGAGTAGAATATAAATGATGGAAAGAATGTGAATAAAAAAAATGATGGAAAGAATTTTGGTGGAACCTATGGTAGTTTAAACTTTAAATTGTTGGAAATAAACCCAGATAGAATTCATGTGTACAAATGTATTTAGATTTAGACTTCAACTCATC
The DNA here is from genome assembly GCA_029884595.1 of Ormosia semicastrata. NCBI lineage: Eukaryota > Viridiplantae > Streptophyta > Magnoliopsida > Fabales > Fabaceae > Ormosia > Ormosia semicastrata. Next base: position 15,971,588 of record JAQQTO010000037.1, read on the forward strand.
ACGTGATTCAGTGCACGCAAAATATTTATTTCATGTAGGGAAGGAAGCCTTCTTAAGCTTGAACAGGCCATTTATTCAAATATAAATAACATGCCATTTATTCACTATATAGTGTAGATCTAATTAAGAAAATGATAATCCTACACCTCTTTTAAATGTGTAAGTACTGTACACACCTTTTTAAGGGTGTGTAATTGAGAGAAAAAAAATAATAAGAAAAAATAAATATAATAAATAGTATTAGATGATGTGTGAAAATGAGTGTTTGCACTGTTTGTAGTAAGAATATCAGAGTTGATCTAATTAAGATGAGTCATGCCACTAACATAATATTTCTTTAGCATGCACATAATTATATTCTATTTTTTAAATAATCTTAAAATATTTGTAAAGATTTTATTTTTTAATTTCTAAATAATTAATTACCTTTGAGTTTAAATAATTTTATTTTTTAATAAAAGATTTTGTAAAGTGAAGAATGCATAGTAAAGTACATTTTATTTACACTCCACTTCATAAATTCAATTAATATCTATAATATGAAAATAAATTTTAAATGATTTTTCACCAATTACCAAACAACAATAAATGAAAAAAAAAAAATCTCAAACCATTTTTGCTGCTCTCCCAGTTTTTCACATTCTCTTTTCATATCTTCAACCATATATAGAAAGAAGTCAAGATTTATAGGTTGTGGGTGTCAACGGCTACACAACATTGTTTAATTAAGGGGACCAAATCATGAAATTACATAGATATATATTTTTAAAAAAAAATCAAAAAAGAGTTTAAAAATTCCTAAAGGAATGTTAGGAGATTTGGATTGGAGGAGCTGTCCTTGCGACTTGCCAGCCCCATTCCCTTGCGATTTGGATTGGAGGAGTCAAGATTTATAGGTTGGGGGTGTCAAAGGCTACACAACATTGTTTAATTAAGGGCACCAAATCATTAAATTACATAGATATTTTTTTTAAACAAATCAAAAAAGAGTTTAAAAATTCCTAAAGGAATGTTGGGAGATCTGGATTGAAGGAGCCGCCCTTGCTGACTTGCCAGCCCCGTTCCCTCCGTCCCTAAACAAACCCTAAAATTTCATTAGTTTTTTCTCATATCTCTCTAAAGTTTCCAAAAATTTTAACTTCCCTTTCGCCATGAAAATCCTCCACTGATTTATCTATTGTATTTTTGTATAAACCTCAACGTTACTGCTTATGAGAAGTATATTTGGGGTGGTAATTAAACTTTTAAGATAATGAGCTTAGCATAAGGTTTAACTTCACGTTATTATTTAATAAAAATCTGTCTATCCGAAAATTAACTTGTTTAACCGTTTTCTTTATCTACTTTGATAAAAAACATTTTCTGTGTATATTTATACAAAATGTCCATTTTTTTTGTGCAACATAAAGAAAAGAAAAGAATTAACCCCTAACAAAACAAACACCCATGCTAACAGTGATACGTGTAAAATACATTAAGAGCAAATATACTCTATCGTCAAGTAATATAGGACTTACATCACAGTTATTGATCCTACAAGAAATAAGTGATAATTACTAGATTTACTAAACTCTTGGTTATCCAGACAATCAGAAGTGTATGAATCTGTCTATCCGAAAATTAACTTGTTTAACCGTTTTCTTTATCTACTTTGATACAAAAACAGTTTCTGTGTATATTTATACAAAATGTCCATTTTTTTGGTGCAACGTAAAGAAAAGAAAAGAATTAACCCCTAACAAAACAAACACCCATGCTAACAGTGATACGTGTAAAATACATTAAGAGCAAATATACTCTATCGTCAAGTAATATAGGACTTGCATCATAGTTATTTATCCCATGAGGAATAAGTGATAATTACTAAATTCACTAAACTCTTGGTTATCCAGACAATCAGAAGTGTATGAAGAAATTCAAATTAAAATCAGAAAAATAAATTAAGAAAAACAATGAGTAATCAAACAAAGAATAGATAATCAATGAAAGAGAAATTAGAGCGCAAGATTCACTTGAATTTAATTATTCAGATTTTCTTTCATTTATATGTAAGGTAATTCTTTTGTCAATATTCTCTTACCTGTTATTGAATCTCAATGGTCATGGATGAAATAATATTATATTACTAAATTAAATAACCTATTTGGTTATTTAGTTAAATTAATTAGGAATGCATTAAACTTCAATTCGAGTGATGAACTAACATATCTGTCAATTTCATTGGTAGAAAAAATTAATGTTTGGTCATTCACCAATCTAATCATAGGCTTATCATATAGATCAACTCATTAAATGTGGATGGTCACCGGTCAAACAATGAATCAAAACATACCAAAAGTGATCAAGTTATGACAAGAATGTAAGCAATATGATAAATCCTAAAAGAAATTACCTTAATCAAATTAGAAATCAAACCCAAATAATTAGGAAAACAAGATCCCCCATAGCCCTAGCTATGGGTTTAACTACTCGTGCTCAATATAAACAAACTCATATCAATATACAAACCCATGAAAAGAAAACCCAAAGAAAAGAAAAAACTAGAAGGAAAGAGAAATCAAAATCCTTTTAATGAAGATTATGATCTTCAAGCCTTCAAGAATCGAATTCTCCCTTCGAAATCGTCCTCCAAAGTCTACTGCCGCGAAACTACTCTATCAGGATAAGAGATTTTCTGCGTGATGTGCAAAGTGTAAAAAGTCTGACATAACTTCTTCTATTTCTTGAAAACAACGTCCTCTAATACGCAACCAGCACCTAGGCGCTAGCTTCCTAACGCTGAGCCACTAAAGCAGAGATGCACACTGTTACATTCTGTGCACTCAGGCGCTCCTCCCCAGTGCCTAAGCACTGGGACACTGAAGTTACACTACTAGATACGCTTTGGGCGCTCAGGTGCTCCAACACTAGCTCGCCTGATGAAAAAATCTTATTTCCCTTGTTTCTTTGAACATTCAGTCTTCTCCATGTGTAATTACTTGACAAAAACACACAAAACACATAATAAAACCACAATTAAACAATACTAAAAATATAACAAAACATACGAACAAAGTTCAATAAAAAATATAAAAAGAACATGAAAAACAAAAAAATTGAACCATAAAAATATGAAATATTAAAAGTTTATCAAACAGTTAGACTTAAATTACCCTAATCCTACGAGATGAGACTGATAAACAACTAGAGAAGTATCCCCAAGGTACCATTTTTCACAAGGAAATATCAACAAGAGTTTGCTTCTCATAGCATGTGCTTAAACTTAATATTAATAGTAACATTCCCATGCAACTAAATGCAGTGTTTGATATCTGATATAAGCCTATAACTGCACCATAATGTTGAAATGAAATCTCACCATGTAGAACAAGGTTTAAATCTTCCAGAGAGTCAGATTCACATTCAATACACATATACGTACCCATGCAACCGAGCAATCTATAAAGTGTAAATTGTGCTTAATTCTTTCTAGCTTTGCATGAAGATTGGTGGTAATTCCTAAATGGCCGGCAAACCCCATCAGCCTAGAGCCATTTTCATCATAGATATTCATGGTTCAAACTACCAAACCCAGATCTCCCAGATATATTGCAATTAAGGGGAAAAAGAAGTGTCATTTTATGGCATCTACATCTAAGTTTATCACATTTCATCTCATAAATAATCAAGGAGGAAATTGTGATCCCCACAAAAGAGAAGCAAATTAAATGTAGCAAAGTCAAGGCAACATAACGTAGAACTGCCATGACATAAAGTCATTAACTATGACCTTTCATTTAAATAGACCTTGAGTGTTATTTCAAATGGTCGAGTATGAAGCATCCAACCTTAAAACTGGGGAGTTCATGTAGATGTTCAAAATAATTATTTATTTGAGATGTAATTTGGTTAGCGGTATGTGTTTTGTATCGGTTTCCGGGTTGGCGGATTACGAGCAACCTGACCTGTTCAAGATGAATCCTGGTTAATAATGAGCACTTTTATATTAACGAATATTCCTATTTATGAGGAGTAAATCTCTCATAAAATTTTTCATAAATAGATGAGTTAGTTACAAGATATAACGATCTTAATAAATTCATATCCTAATTAACAACAATTATTATCCATCAATGTAGATTTAAACACGATTCTTATCTATCAGGACACTCTTATAAATACTACACAAGGTAGCAAAGATATGTATCTAACCCCAAATACTCTACCCACTGATAACTTCATGAAATGTAATTATTTGTGCTCTATTTCTGTGGTATAAAGAATACTTAGTTCTTGTGTACAATGCATATTTAGAAGATTTTATGCGTATATTTGACATATTCTAATCTAGATATCTTCCTATGTGATATTGAGTAAATTGTGCTTATTTAGTAAGAGATTGAGTGAATTTGTATCTGATATTGATTTGGTGATTTCTCTATTATAGGAAGGGCTTCAATCAAGCTAAAATATAGAGCATTTGATCCAAAAGTGAAAGAGAAAGCCAAATTTGCATCTCAGCAGACAACGCCGCAGCACAAGCATGTCAATGTCGCGACGGTGGTGTATTCCCCTGCATCAGTACAGAGACCCGAGGCTGGAGCGCTGCGACGCTAAGAAATGGACGCCATGGAGTCTGTGACCTAATTGTATGCACGTCGTGGCATGATATGTTTAATGTCGCGGCGTGCCCTATTTTTCTGAGCTTATAAATACTATTTTATCATATTTTTGTAAATATGCTTTACTTAGTTTAGAGAAGCTGTATTAGGTTTTGCTGTTTAGAGGTTGAAAGAGCCTAAAGAAGCAAGGTTAGAGATCATCTTCTTCATAGAAGGAGATTCAAGCATCAAAGAGTCAAATTCATGAGCTTTCGGGGATGTGGTTTAATTCTATATTGTTAACATCAACAATGAGTTTAGTTAGTTCTAATTCAAGTTTTATATAGTTTGTTTTAATTTAAGTTCTCTTTATGTTTTTGCTTTAAGTTTAATAAAGAAGCCGAATGATTCTAATCATATGAGACCCTTCAGGAAATTCGCAACTCCTGATAAGAAAAACCTTCTATCAAGTTCAAGAAGACTACTCATCTGCACAAATAATTTTGGTGACAATGTCCTGCTAAGACTGTAAATTAGGCTCTTCTTGAGAGGAAACCTAAGTTTATGTTAAATTCTTGTCTATACATTTTGTATAAATAAGGTAGTATATTGATTTTGTAGGTTAATACTTATATGTTAATATTTATTTGTTAGTATGTTGATTTAGTTATGTTTTAAGTCTTGTTTATGTTATTACTTATATATGTTAATATGTTAGTATGTTAATTAGGTAGTTTTATGTTTTGTTAATCTTTATGTTTTAGTTATGTTTTAAGTTTTAAATATGTTAGTAAGTTAATTTTGTAGTTTTATTATTATTTTTGTTGTACATTTTGTAATCCAACTTTTTGAACAAGTTTTGCAAGTGCTGGAAACCCATTTAAAGCAAATTTGGCAGCAAAACTATTTTTGCTGCAAGATTTTGCAGACTGACCTCTCACGCCGCGGTGCAAGACACTTAATGTCGCGGTATTTGGAGTGATTTTTTCTCATGAAATTGGCAGATGAAGTCAGTACTGCCGCGCGCAGGAAGGTTCATGTCGCGGCGTTCTCCTCTGTTTTGTACATATTTCTTTTATTTTTGATGTTTTTCTATATTTTAGTATACTCAGATTAACAGTGTGCATAAATTTGAAAAGTTTAGATACCCTTTACACCAATGAAAGTGAGGATATTGTTTCACTTAGGTTTGGGAGAGTATCATTACATGCTTTGATGATTATGATGTATTAAGTATACATGTGATGATATTTATTGTATGCAGAAGTGATAGCCATCATGTTATCATGTTTCTATATTACTTTCGCTATTACTAAAGGGTTTGAAAAAGAAGTTTCAATTTTTAACATTATAAAAATGATGTTATGCATGCTTGATGAAAAAGTTGGATCTATTTGTACACATGATATGTTGCAAAAAAATGCTGGTGTTGTTATGGTTGTCCATTGATGTAGAAAGTTGCTATTTGCCCCCTTTTTTAGTAAAACCTTATGTGATCTTGAAGTATGTGAAATAGTTTAGTTATTTTTTATGCATGATTTATATTCCACTTAGATGCAATTGTAACTTTGAAAGTGATAAGAATGCATGTCTAGAGAATGCTTATAGATGTACATGTAGAGATTTTGATTATCTTGAAATTGTTTTTGAAATCTCGTGAGGCGAAATCCTAAGTTATACATGATTGAAGAAATGATTAGAGCATTGTTTGGACTGATTGGGCCTTTCAAGCTTACCTGATATGATTATATCCATAAGTCCCTTTTGAAGCCTTATAATTATTTGGCCTTATTTGTTTTTATATCACCATTATATTCGTTAACCTGTTAACCATTCTAATGCATGTGAAAGTATTACATTTTCTTCCTACCCTCATTGTTTGTTGAGTACATAATATATTATTTCTTGAAGTGAGTCTATTAATTAGGGGTGTTAATGAATATTCAATACAAAATGAGCTTGAATGAACCAGATGCAGTTAAAGAAAAGATGTTTTTGATTTGTAAAAAAAATGAAAAGAAAAAAAAAGAGAAAAAGAAGAAAAGCAAAGCTTAAGAAAAGAAAAGTATGAAAAACATCAAAATGGTTCAGCGAGTTTTCTACTCACACTGTTGAATACCCTGCTCATATCAGTTAGTGGCTCATGACTTGGAATAACATATTTATGTTTCTCAATGTTTGTGTTATATTCTATCCTTTCTGTTCTTTAACCCATTACCCTTGGCTTTACATTACAAGCTATTAAAGTCCCTGTTGATCCTCAATTTTGTGTGATTTATATTAGTGGAGAGAGAGTTAATTTACAATTTTGTGAATTTTATGATTTATATGCATGTAGGTTTATAAACTTATCCGGATGTGTATGACTTGATTAGGATAAGTTTATCATGCATGTTTGTGGAAAAATGTGAATTGTATGAAAGGAAGTTGGATTGTTAGCATGTGAAGGATTGTGTATGTGTGAAGTTGATTTTGAGGCATTTGCGCTTTTTGAGGGCTATACAATCATTGTACACTGGCTGTGGTTTAAAATAAATTAAAATTTTAATAGATGCTGAATGATATTTGAGATTGAATTGTTAAACTTGTTTACTTAGCCCTATTTTGTTTTGCTCGAGAACTAGCAAAATATAAGTTTGGGGTGTGATAACTTCATGAAATATAGTTATTTGTGCTCTATTTCTATGCTATAAAAAATGCTCAGTTCTTGTGTACAATGCATATTTAGAAGGTTTTATGCTTATATTTGATATATTCTAATTTGGACACCTTCCTATGTGATATTGAGCAAATTATGCTTATTTGGTAAGAGATTAAGTGAATTTGTATCTAATATTGATTTGGTGATTTCTTTATTATATAAAGGACTTCAATCAAGCTAAAATATGGAGTATTTAAGACAAAAGTGGAAGAGAAACCCAAATTTGCATCTCAGCAGACAATGTCGCGGCACAGACATGTCAATGTCACGGCGGTGGTGTATTCCCCTGCATCAGTACAGAGACCCGAGGTTAGAGCGCTACAACGCTAAGAAATGGATGCCACGGGGTCTGTGACCTAATTGTATGCGTGTCGCGGCGTAATGTGCTTAATGTCGCGGCATGCCCTATTTTTCTAGGCCTATAAATACTATTTTATCATATTTTTGTAAATATGCTTTACTTAATTTAGAGAAATTGCTCTAGGTTTTACTGTTTGGAGGTGAGGGAGCTTAAGGAAGTAAGGTTGTAGGCTATCTTCTTCATGAAAGGATATTCAAGTATCAAAGAGTCAAATTCATGAGTTTCATTCCTTCTCCTTTCTCTTTTCTCTCTTTTATTTATCTTGAACATGATTTTTGTGATTGTATTTTCGTGTTCAATATTAGCTGAGCTGTATTTAGGGATGACTTTGAATCTTCCTATGAGTATTAATGATTTTGTAATCTTTTGAGTATCTATTGATGTTTGGTTATGTTCAATCATATGGTTTTTAATGCTCTTGATTGTTTAATCAGCTTTTGGGTGATTTATTAAAATTTGATGAACCTAGACATAGGAATTTAGATTTTAGATCTACTGTATGGTTTATGCATATTCAATTTCATTCAATTGGCTTGGATAAGTTAATTCGCTAACTAGATAGAAATATACCTTTTAGCCATGTATAGCGAGTGATTGAGAATAGATCGTTCATGGGTGGATTTTGCATCAAACTAAGGAGTTTTCAGTAAATGAAACTATGGTTAATTGACCTAGACATAGGCATTTAACTAAATCAGATTCTCAAGTTAACTTAATCATTTCATTGATGTTACTTATAAGGATTGTATGTTATTAGTTGAAATAGGAGGTGAAAAAGGATTTTCTAAAGCTCTAAACATTATCTTTATTGCTTTGTAGTTTAGATTTAGTTTATTTGTACTTTCTTTATTTTTATGTTTTTGAATAGAAATAATTAAGTTATTGGTTGATATTTAGCTTTGGAAGCCAACATCCTCGTGAGAACGAACTTTATTCTTCACTGTATTACTTGAATGACTTGTGCACTTGCGGTACACAAATGTCTAACACCCACCTTGTGTACGGTACGTTTAACTTGAGCATCAAAGTGCCTTTCATAGGTACTCACACCTCGCACCACCATCGTTGCCACCATGCTAAAGAGGAAACCACTTTCATCAGCTTTACTCAGGTGACCCTCTGAAATCCTTTCAGAACATTGACACAGCTTATGGGAACGATAAACTTTGATTCCCATCACCATCACCATGATTACTACTAAGAGGAACTGCGCCTCCACTGCTCAGAACCAGTAATCCACTAGCCTTCGTTCTTGCCTAGGATTCAATTGCTGCTCAATTGGAACCCAGACGTGACGGGGAAGAGACTTCCCATATCAGCGAGAATTTTTCTCCTCCACTATGGCGTGTTCCAGCAACACAACAACTTGGTTCAAGTGGAGCCTTTTTAGGCGAAGCCAAACTGCTAATATTGGATTTGCAGTGCTTAGGCGCTAGAAGAAATAGCGAAGTTGCTCTATACCAACAGGGCGAGTAAACGCTTCTTGAACTATTGCGAGAACAACTGTTTTCCTTGGTCATGTTACAAGATGACCGCATCCACAAGTTAGAAATAATGGCTAATGTGAAAAGGCAAGATGAAAACTGAATTCCACAAAGAAACCATGATAACATAAGAGAACTAACCTAACATAAAGATTACGATCTAAAAATTTTCAGGATAGCAGAACCCGGACAAAGGGCTAGAAACTCGGTTAAAGAAGCTCGAATAGAAGAAGAACCTGAAAAACAGAAGTCGGTGAAGCAGAATCAACCCTTCTCTGATGAACTGATGGCTTACGAGATCCCTAAGCGCTCTTCAAATACCCAACTAATATTGAAGCCTACAATGGGACCATAGACCCCAAAGAGCACTTGGATGCCTATGATTATGCTTTGATGTTTGCTAGAGGTGATGATCCACACATGTGCCATACTTTTCCTTTCTCTCTAAAGAAAGCCGCCTTAAGGTAATTCACCACTCTAGCTCCAAAGTCTATTGATGATTCAGATGACTTGTCCTCAAGACTTTTGCTGCATTTTACCACCAGTAAGGTGCAACCAAAATTCATTTCATGTCTCTCCCACATCAAGCAAGGAAAAGAGGAATCGTTACGGGACTATGTGGCCCAATTCAACAAAGTAGTAGTAAACATTCGTGACTGGGATAAAAGGTTTGACCTACATTACATGAGAGAAGGCCTTAGTCTTGGCACATTCTCCTTTTCACTTGCTAAAAAAAAGCCCAAGACTTTGGATGAGTTTCGGGCTAGAGCAAACAAATACATCAACACAAAGGATGTTATCTCCACCAAGAAGTATCTAGAAAAAGGGAGATGAAGCCAAATCGAAACCCGACTAAGCTCCCCCACAACCCTAGAACACAAAGCCACCACCAAAGGGAAAGTACAAAAGCTTTACCCCCTCAATACATCTCGGGCACAAATTTACCAAGAGGTGATGAACACAAAGTTTAGAGATGTACAGAAGCATCCTTCATTGAGAAAACACACACAAAAACATAAGTCAAAGCATTGTGTGTGTCACGAAGGCCGAATATTGTATCAACCTTCATGATGCTATTGAATCCTTAATCCAGCATGGTCATTTAGGCCGATATGTTTGCCAATCTGAGAATGATAATTAGAGAAAAGGAAGGAATTATAGGAAGAGAAGCTACAGCCCTTGGAGAAGTCCACTCCAAATCAGAGAAGACGGTCACCCCAAGGAATGAAAATCCCAGAGTGGGTCCATCTCGAGATAATGTCCAAAATCAAGATAGGGCACAACCCCGAGATCCTCCCTCTCAGGATAATGGACGCCACCACACAAAAGTAACTTGAATAATTAACACGGTTTAGGGGGGCTTCACGAGTGGCGGTGAATCAGGAAATGCAAGAAAGAAAGTTCTCTGAGCTGTGTTGAGTGTAGCTTCCCATCCATTGTAAAATACTGATGATGGACATAAGAAGATCCCTCTAATCTCTTTTTCTGATGAAGATTATGGTAGCACTATCTCGGACCACGATGATCCCATAATGATTTTAGGGATAATCACCAACGCCGAAGTCTGGCGTATATTTGTTGACTATGAGAGCTCAACTGATATTATGTTCTTAGATTTGTTTGAAAAGCTATGACTTTCAAAGAAAGACCTTATCTCGTATGTTGGTGAATTGATTGAATTCATAGTGGACAAGATCACTCCAGTATGATACATTGAGACCCATTTGACTTTGGAGAATGACCTTTTATTCAAAACACTTAAGGTCAAGTTTCTTGTAATGGATTGTCCTTCTGCCTACAGCGTAATCTTAGGTCGCTTCTCACTCAACGCCTTTGGGGCCGTGATCTCCACCCCCTATTTGGCCATGAAGTTCCTTGACCAATACGACAAGGTTGTAACGGTTAAAGGATACTAAGCAACAACTCGAAAATGCTACAATGGGAGCCCAAAAATTGTTAAGAAACTACGGACCACCGACCAGTGTAACAAATCAGCCTCAATCACTATGGATCTCGTCAATGTCCTTTTGACTGAAGTGGATATTTGTGAGGAGATTTGTGATACGCGTCCTCAACCTGAAGGAGAACTTTAACCCTTTCAACTTAGTACCAAGTTAGACCAGGTGGCTAAGATTGGAGGGCAATTGAATCCTAAAGAGAAATTCTGACTAATTGAATTTCTTGAGAAGAACAAGGACCTCTTCGCTTGAACGTCATCCAACATGTCGGAGTTGGACCGCGAGTTCATTTCCCACCGACTTTCCACAAAAAAGATGCGAAGCCGATGGCACAGAGGAGAAGAAAAGTCAGACCAGAGAGGCAATAAGAGATTCAAAAGTAAGTGAAAGAACTCCTAGATGTCGGATTTATCAAAGAAGTTTCCTACACGGCTTGGTTATCCAATGTGGTCTTAGTGAAGAAGGCCAACGAGAAATAATATATGTGTGTTGATTACACATATCTGAATAAGGTATGTCCAAAGGACCTTTACCCACTTCCCAATATAGATAAACTGGTGGGTAACTCAATCAAATTTTGGCTCCTTTCATTCATGGACATCTATTTCGGTTACCTACAAATTCCTATGTACCTAAACGATAAAGAGAAAATCGGGTTTATAGCCGAGATGGGAAGTTATTACTACCGAGTTATGTCATTTGGGTTGAAGAATGCAGGTGTAACTGACCAATGAAAGATGAATAAAGTGTTTGAAGAACAGATTAGTAAGATGCTGAAAGTTTACATTGATGACATGATTGTCATGACAACGGAGACCGGTAACCATGTAGAAGACTTGAAAGAAGTTTTTGCTTAGATACAGAAACCTAACATGAGGTTGAATCTAGAAAAATATGCTTTTGGGGTTCAAACCGATAAGTTTTTGGGATTTTTATTAATGAATCAAGGCATTGAAGCCAGTCCAAAAAAATGTCAGGCTGTTCTTGACATGTTTAGTCCATAGTCTGCGAAGGAGGTGCAATAACTAATAGGAAGAATAACAGCACTCACTCATTTTTTTAGCCAAAACTACTCACAAATCTCTCCTCTTTTTCAAGTTACTAAAAAAGGGAAAAGATTTTGAGTGGGCCTCAGAGTGCGAGACTGCATTCCAAGAATATTGAAGACCATGCTGGCAACACCTCCAATCCTGGCAAGACTGGAGCCTGAAGAAACCCTATTTGTTTACCTTTCAGTCAATAATGAAGCAAAAAGCTCAGTCCTAATTAGGGAAACTAACGAAGGTTAGAGGCCAGTTTATTTTGTAAGTAAGGTCTTGCAAAGCCCTGAATTTCGATATCAAAAGATCGAGAAATTGGCCTTAGCATTACTAACCATAGCTAGGCGATTGCGTCAATACTTCCAATATATGCCACCTCGTGATCATAAAGATGGATCAACCAATTCGTCAAGTGTTGTATTAGCTGAACTTCGCCAGAAGAATGATTGTGTGGTCCGTGGAACCTTCTGAATTCGTTATCACCTACAAGCTATGACAAGCTATAATTGCTCAAGTGCTATATCCAACTTCTTAGTAGTGCTTACACAAAATCCCAGCCACCTTGAAAGGAATTCTTGGACTATTTATGTTGATGGTTCCTTGAAACCTAAAGGGAGCAGAGCCGGAGTCATTTTAGAAAATGGAGTCGGGCTCACTTTGAAACATTCCTTATGGTTTGAGTTTTCGACTTCAAATAACCAGGCAGAGTATGAAGTATGTATAGCGGCCATTACCATGACAAAGGAAATGAGGGCCATAGATCTAGTACTATATAATGATTCATAGTTGGCAACATCCTAAATTTGAGGTGATTACTAAGCTACAGAACCTTTATTGTAAAAATACATAGCTAAGGTGAAAAAGCTTTTGGAGAACTTCGATAGTGTTAAGGTAAAACACATCCCCAAAGAATAGAACTCAAGAGTCGATATCTTATCAAAGCTCACTAGTACCAATAGCCCTAGTAATAATAGGTCCGTGATCCAAGAGACAATGCTTGCACCATTATTACGGAACCTGATGTCTTCCTACTAGAAGACAATGAAACTTGGATTATACTCATAGTTGCCTATCTCTGTGATGGTATTTTACCTGAAGAGCAGAAGGAGGCCAGAGACTAATAGAGACAGCGGCATAGTACACTATATTGGATAATCAATTATACCATCACAGATTTTCTTCACCCTCCTCAAGTTCTGGATTGGGTTTCGGGTTAGCGGATTAAGAGCAACCTGGTCCGCCTAAAATGGATCATGGTTAATAATGAGCTCTTTTATATTAACGAATATTCTTATTTATGAAGAGTAAATCTCTCATAAATAGAAGAGTTAGTTATAAGAGATAATGATATTAATATATTATTATCCTTAACAGCATTTATTATCTATCAATGTAGATTTAAATATGATTCTTATCTATCAGAACGATCTTATAAATATTACACAAGATAACAAATATATATATCTAACTTCAAACACTTTACTTACCTTATATACGGTATAACTTGAGCATTGAAGTGTCTTTTACATGTATTCACCCCTTGCATCATCGTCATTGTCATCATATTACAGAAAAAATTACCTTTATCAGCTTTACTCATATGATCCTCTAAAACTCTTTCAAATTAGTACGGTTTTGGTATATGGTATATGGCCACTATTATTTGAGAAATTCTTGATTACACACAATTGTACAACGTCATCCTTACACACACTCACAAAAAATTAGAGAGAAAAGATGATTTTTTATGATAATTGAGTTTAGAAAGTCCCTTTTTTCTCTCTCTAATTTTTTGTGAATGTGTGTAAGGATGACATGGTACAATTTTGTGTAACTAAGAATCTCTCTTATTGTTTCCACTCCCAATACAAGACTTCTAATTAGTTAACATAATATATATATATATATATATATATATATATATATATATATATATATATAATATTTGACACAAAAATTGAATGGGAAATTTTTTTAAAAAAAAAAGTCTCATCATCTACTCATTTACTCTTAAAAATAAAATGGAGAAAGAAGAATTATAGTGACTATCCAAGACGTTGAAAGCCTCACAATACATAAGAACATGAAATGTTTATTATTGATAGAGTACACAATCATGAGAAAAATGATCAACCAGGCAACCAAGCAGAGGCAAAGATGACATTGTGCCCTTTCCATGTAAGCACGAGATGCTCATCTTCCTTCTTTAATCCCCACCCAGCTGCGTGTTCATCGAGCATGGCCTTGACCTCCGAAACCGAATCCTCACTGAAGCTGATCCCATGAAAGTTCGCATTTCTCATTCGCTGCTCCCACCTGCTCTTTGGCTCAACCCGCTCAACCCTCTGAAGCCCTTCATGTGCTATCACATTCTCAATCTTCCAGCAAATATCCGCTTCATACCACTGCCTTTGTTTACTACCTCGTGGAAGGAACGAGTCCACCGTGTCGTATGGTATCCATAGATAATTAAACGCAGACCTTAGTCTGCAAACCAAGTTATTTGATGTTAAATCTGCATCTTCATCCACCAAAACGACAACGGTTGGGTCTAAACTCCGCAGGGCTTTAAGGAACATTGATCTCAATGACGAAGTAGCAGCAGCAAAAGAAGAATCATAAACAAAAGAGTTTGAATCTGTATCCGTAATTGCAGATAGGGTTTCGTCAGGAATGTAGTGAAGCATCATGTGACAGTTTATAACCAAAGCTTCGGTTCGACCACCTTCTGCTGCGTACACTAAATGTTGCACCCGCAGGTGTTCGATCAAATCAGCGAACCCATTTGCGTAACTAGAAAAAACCACTCTGAATTCCATAATCACGTTCTTTGACCTAGCGAAATTAACCAACTTGTTACCTAATTCTTGGTAGGAAAGATCAAGCATAGGTGGAATGTCCCTGCAGGTAGCAGCAGCTACTGTGAGCTTGATTAGAGGGGGGACCTCGTGGCGGCTAGCAATGGCGTCAATCAAAGTAGGAATCTGCATGCAATGTGTCAAGCTTAAGTCCACGATGTGGATGACCGAGAATCCTTCAGTAGCTTCTAGAATGGCAGCATTAGCCGCTGTGAAACCGAAGCGGTGCCAAGGGGTCAAGTCAACGAAGTTGGCTAACTCGATGATAGAGAATTTGTGTGTGTCTATAGCGAGGTTGCTCCTGTGAGCGTTTGCAACGGCTGCAAGCATTTTGCAACTTCCGGTTTTGGCTGCGCGTGCAATGAGAGCTCTAAGGAAGCTACCTGCTAAGCGCTGATTGGAGTCACCGTCTGGGGGTGCTATGTTGTTGAGGACCCAAAGGATTTGTTGAGCCAGGGTTACATCGTTGCTTTCGATGGCGTTGGCACAGTGAACAAGTAACTGTTCCATGCAATTGGCGTCGCCAAAGCTACCACCTGGGGCCTTAGATGTAGGGAATCCAGGCCAGGGCCTAGTCCTAGGAATTTGGTTTTGGTTCATGATAGGGTTAGAAAAGTGTGTGGTTTGGTGCAAAGGTGGTAGTGTTGGTTTGAATTGCGTCATTGACAGAGAGGGAGTAGTGAGAGAATACAATACAAAATAAGAGAAGAGAGAAGGAGAGGGGGAAAACGGGAAGGAATTAATCAGAAATCAGAAATGCAGCAGAAAAAAAGAGAAAGTGACCTGACTAGTAGTGGGTACCTCTTTCCATTGGGAAACGATCCAATTTGTGGTGAAATTAGCAGTGGAGTTTGGGAGAATTCTGCAAATGAATCAAAAGAAAATAGACATTTCAGCTTTTTGGTGAGGATATTATCGTTCTTCCGAAAAGAGACTAGTCAGTAGGGGGAAACTCTCTTCCCCAAAAAACACGTCTGAAGTCAAATTCGGAAAAAGAGACCATTCTTGGCATATTTCAGGCTTTTCCAGTTGTGTAAAAACAGCCAAAGGCTAAAGGTGCAGTGATATGAACAAACTTTTCATGGCTACAAAAGAGTCTAACTCTAATCCCGCTCTTGAGATATAACCCTTTTCTGATTTTACTTCGTGAGGAAAGAGAGGGCACGAGAGAGATAGGTCTGAATTCTGATACAAGCAGAGAGAGAGAAAAAGGGTAGTACCTGTAGCTGTAGGAGCACTGCTTGTGTTGGATTTTGGTGGCATGTGAAGCAGCCGGCCAGCATATTGTTTGTATGTGGGAGTTGGGATTTGTCATGTAATGGTGGGCAGTGTGGGGGATTTGAGGCAGTTAAGCTTTTGGCTCACTCACTCACGGGCCATCATATAATGAACAAATCATTTTTCAATAATGTTAGTTACACAAATTTTTTTAACATATACTAAAACGTGTGGTTTAAAACAAATTTAAACATTATTTTATACATATTGTAAAAAAATTTCAATCACTCATTCTTATTTCTGTGCAATTCCTATCAACCATCTTTACCGATCATTTTTAGGCAGTTTTCTCTTCAGCAGCTCCTTCTCTACATGATGGGTAATCCGTATATTCATCCTTTGCTTACTTTTCTCAGTTTGGTAAAAACCTTGGGTAAAGCTAGCCATTAATTATGATAGTTAACATTGGACAAATAGATAATTAGCTAGTAGTCATATATGGATGGAGATCACTTGTTTTTATTTTCTGTCTCTTTTTCTGTTTTTTTATTTAAATTTTGACAAGTGTAAAATAAATTAAATAAGAAAGAAATATATAATTAAATTTAAAACACTTATCAAAATTTAAGTGAAGAGACAAAAAAAAAGACAGAAAATAGAAACAGGTGATTCTCATTCAATCATATATAGCAACGAAAATTATACGTTAATTTGGAGGTTAAAGGAATGAACCCGAAGTCTGTTTGATATTTACTCAATTTTTATTTTGCCTATCATACCCTCAAATTTATAATTTTTTTTTTGGTATATATCTTTTTTCTATTTTGTAAGACTTTGCTTTTTCAACAAATTCTGGAGTCTAGCTGATAGTATAAAATATATATTATATATTTCTGTATATGAAATGATGTGACATAAATATGACTATATTAGCCACCAATGACATGCGCATCAGCCGTATGAATCAGAACAAGAATGATAGAAGGCATTAAGAATATATACAACATGATTAATTTGTATATTATATAAATATAAATCCACACATAGTTTAGTCGTTTCTACGCGATTGAATATAGGACAATCCGCACTATGGCTCGGAAACTTTGTGTGCAAACAACAAAATGGACCTTAACTTGCCTCATATTACTTAAAATGACGGAATAGACAAAATAAATATATGAGAATCCATGGTAAAATGACTGTTTATTGTTGACGTACATCGTTTTCCACATCTTATTGGTAAAAAATGACTGTTTATTGTAGCCGTACATCGTTTTCCACATCTTATTGGTCCCCATTCTTTCTATTAATATATACCAAAATCCAGATCAGAACATCAAGTCCTTGTATTTTATCTAGCATATGACTATTCTCTAGGGAATACTACAATTCTTTAAACATTCTCCAATCATTCTCTTTTTCACTCACTCACAAACAGACAGATAGACATACCTAAGGGTATTATTTCTGTCACTGTGTGGCCTTATCCAGGAGGACCAGCCGAACAGAGACAGAAAATTTTGAATGTTACAAGAAAGGCATCTCCCATGAATGGCACGCCCCTTAAAAGTGTCTCCTACATATACTCAGGTTTAGGAGAATAGCTACCATGATTCATGAGGCTTGCTTAAGTTGATTTACAGTGGATACCGCATGTGATGTACTCTCCTGTTGGCTCCCCGGGTTGTTTTAGCTCTCCTAATATTATTCACGCAAATACAATTACATCTTTAACACACTACTCATAGGATAGCCTTCGAAAGTCAATATCAATTATTTATAACTAATTAGATTACTTTTAATTATTACATATCATCATTTAATTTTAATTAAATCCAAATTATTATTATTATCTCACGTCTTCTTTCAATAACAATACCAGTTATCTATTTTTTTTAATTTTTTCATACAAACATATTATCTAATTGTATCATATTATGAATAATTATATAAAATATAAAAAATAAAAAGATAAAAATTATTCGTGAATCTCACGTGCGAGTGTATTAGTTAAATACTAATAGATAAATTTTACTTCACTTTTGAAAGTTACTGCTACGGTCTTGTTTATCGTATCGCGTGCAACAGTTATTTTCTTTTCCCTCCTAAGTTCTGACCCTCTTCCAAGTAGACTACTCAACGCTAGCTCTAAAGTCCAAACGCCATCTTATTTTATCTTATCTTTTTTTTTTTGTTGAACCCGGGCTCTTAATTCAAATACTAACTAATAATATTTTTTCTCAAGTTTAAATTTGAATAGGCCTGGTCTTTATCTCATCCCCCTTCTCTTTTTTCCTTCTCTAGGGCCCAAATTTGATGTATATGTGTATAATATTTCCGACCATTGCAGTGTCAATTTTGTATTCTCGTATAAGGCTTGTCAAAGGAATATGAATATCATTGTTGCTTATCAAATGGCTGCTTTATAGTTCACACAGCACCAGTGCTCTTGTGATTTCAAAATTATCCATGGACCCGGCATTTCATATATATGTGCTGTAGAAATAATTTTGGTCCACCGCAAACGTTGTTTTCCCAAATCCTATAAATCTTATAAAAGCTCCAACATGTTCGCTTCTTTTACCATACATGTTTGTTTCTTTTCCCATACATGCTCTCGTTTGCTAACTATTTTTCACTGTTTCAGGCGAAGAATGGAATCTTACAATCAAAAGGCTGACTAACTTTTGCCCATATTGGTTATAAAATATTATCTTTCACAATATAATTAATCAGCCTTAATTATTTGTGCAATGGCTTAGTTGAAAAAGGGAATGAGAAGAGAATCTGAGAGAAGCATATAAGGAGAACCACAAAAGTTTTATAAATTATTGTGCATGAGAATTTTCAGTATTCCTAAACTTGAGGTACGAGAACTATAGGACAATAGGATAAAGCAAACATTTTGAAGCAGTGGTTTGGGATTTGTCTGATGAGAATTATCCCGGCATCCAGAGTAAAAGTTTCTTCCTTGATTAAAACAACACTAAAAACAGAAAATGCAAGCACGAAACTGATGAAAGTAAGGTATATAACCATGTGCTTTTAGATACCCATGTTGATAGCAATTGTTCTTCGTATTTTAAATTGCTAATAATTAATGTGCATGCTGCTTTGTTTAATTATATTTGTTGTTTTAGAAAATCATGAAAATATTAATTATTTTTATAACTTTATCTCTTAGTATTTTTACTAAATAATATGTGAGAGCATTAATTGAAAAAATATTTTTATTTACTATAGTGAATAATTTAATCAAATACAATTGTATTTTCTTAAAATTAAAGCTATTTGATTACTTTATTAATATGTGTTTAAAAATCTTAAACGACATATATTTTAAAAAAGCAATGATAGTGGCATACAAAACTTTTAATATAGACTCATAAACATTTTATAATCATCATTTATTATTCCTATATAGAGGTGTAAATAAGTTAAGCTATTCATGAATTATTTAAATTTGACTTGTTAAATATTTGATTAAGTTTGTTTATTTAATTAGACAAACAAGTTCAAGCTTAAACTTAGTATCAGATATATAAATGAGTCAAACTCAAATTAATTTTATAAACTTGACATTAAAAATTTATGAATAGCTCATGTATATGTGTGTGTGCGTGCGTGCGCGCATGTGTGTGTTTCTTATTCATTCTATATAGATACTAGAAATTCAATCACAAAAAAAAAATGTAAGTTTATATAAGAAAAAGTATAGATAATAATAATTTATTTGTTGTTATTACTAACTAAAAACTTCTACAAGAAAATAACGAATTTTTTATGTAAAGGATTATGAACAAAAAACACTTTTATTTTTTATTTTTGATTTTTTCTCCATATTCTAGCATAATAATGTTTATTAAATACTAAATTAATAAACTTAAATATCTAAAAAAGAGATTTGATAAAAGAAAAAAAATCAAGTTATAAACAAGATAAACAAGCCTAGCCTAAGCTTCATATTTTTTTTATAAATAAGTCAAGCCTAATCTTTAAATTTGACTCGTTTAAATAAATAAGTTAAGTTTGAGTAGTCTCTTTCTTTTACAAGTCAAGTATGAATTGTGTTTGACTCGACTTGACTCGTTTATACTCATATTCTCACTTCTGATTCCCACTCCCCTTTATCACAAGAATCAACGACTGCCATTTTATTTATATGTCATGTCTTTATTTCATCGTAGAGTAATTATTAAATAGATACGGTCTATCATAGGCATTCAAATCATTGTTTCACATGTATAACGTTGTGAGGTCTATGATAAAAATATTCCTATCAGTAATAATGTTTTTACACATAATAAATAATGATTTGAATACTTAAAAAATAAAGTAATAGATTGTATCTACTTAAGAATCTCCTCACTGTTTGTGCAACTAGTATTTTTCATTTTGAAATGGATTGAGTAATTGTTAAAATGGAAACTTACCTAAAGTGTAAGCAAGCCAAAGGAATAAAGACATTAGCTTGAAGTGTGTTTATTTTAACTTTTGGTTGAAGGAAAAGATAAAAACACATAATACAAGTTACTTTTATAGAAAGTAAAAACTTTCTTCTTTCAAAAGGACTTTTACACCTTACAAAAGTTAAAACAAATGGACCCTTAGAAAGTTAAGCTTTATCGAGTAGCATGTGATGGATTTAAAAAGTTTTAATCCAAAAATGTCTCACCATTCATTAGCTAGTACTTTTATTTTCGCTTACCATTTGCCACACAATGTATGTTATGTTACTTGTTCTTAAGAGTATATTGCCTGTCTCAATTTTTTGGGTGCGCTTTATATATTTATTGGGTCACTCCACTTAATGTCAATTGATTTTAGGTTGAAATCTCACATGGTATCAGAGTCAAGATCTCATCTTCACCGCCTATTTCGCTAGGCTTGCCTGTTTCGTCCAAGTATCTATGGAGGAAGGTGTTAAGAATCTCACATCGCCTACCTCAATCTTTCGGGTGCGGTTTATATATTTGTTGGGTCATTTCACTTAATGTCAATTAGTTTTAGGTTAGAATTAGGGGTGAAAATAGGTCAGGCTGCCCGTCAGGGGCCTATGGCTTGGCCTGCCTAAGGCCTGACCTGGCCTAGCCTATTTACTAAACAAGTTAGGCCAAAACTTTTTTAAAAGCCTATTTAATTAAAAAGGTCATGCCTCAGGCCATCTAATAAGTCTTTTAAGTTTGGTAGGCTAGTCTAACCTATTTAATTATATATAATATAATATATAATATTATAATAATTATAAATTATAATTATAATTATTAATTTATTATAATATATTAATATATTTTTTAATTAAATTTTAATAAAAGTCAATAATTAAAACTTAAGTTAGTAAGTTAGAATAGAAATAACATATTTATTAATATATTTAACGTAATATATTTATTAGAATGAAAATAATAAGTTAATACTCACTCCTTACTTTTATAGATGCTCACTACTTTCTTGCTCTGATCTTTGATCGATGTGGGACTTGAAAGACTAGAGTAAGAAAGTGAGCAACTTGATATATCTCCAAGTCCCATATCGACCAAAGATTAGAGTAGGAAAGTAGTGAACATCTATAACACTCACCCCTTATTTTTATAAATGCTCACTATTTTCCTACTCTGATTTGTGGTCGATGTGGGACTTGAAAGACTAGAGTAAGAAAGAGCAATTTGGTATAGAGTCCCACATCGAAAGTAGAGTAAGAAAGTAGTGAGCATCTATAAAATTATAAGGTGAGTGTTAAATTATAACAAAGACTTATTGGCTTTGAGTAGGTCCGTTGGCTTATTTCAAGGCTTAGACCTGTTAGCTTATGTAAAGGCATATTGACTTATTTAAAGGTAGGTCTGTTAGCCTATGTAAGATTTGTTGACCTATTTAAAAGTAAGTCTGTTAATCTATGTAAAAGCCTGTTAGCCTATTTAAAGGTAAGTCTGTTAGCCTATTTAAAAGTCTCATTGTAAAGTAGGCCTTTAAATAGGCTTTCAGGCCAGGCTAGGGTTTTAAAAAGGCCATGCCAGGCCTTAAAATTGACCTATTACAGGCTCATAGGCCAAGCTCAGGCCTTATAATTGAAATACAGGCCAGACTTGTTTAAGGCAAAGTCTGACCTGACCTGATCTGTTTCCAACTCTAATTAGAATCTCACACTTGTTTTTTTAATTTTTTTGAAAAAGTTTAGGAATATTTAAATTTATCGTTTTCCCTTTTATCTAATTTAATTTTTTTTTACTTAATGTGCAAAATTGTTAGGTTAATAAATGATGATTTAATTTAAGATTCACATGCTTAAGTTTTATACTAAGCTTATATCATTGGATTAGGAGGAGCAGAGAATTTTAAAAGGACTTAGCAAGTAACTATTACCATGGATGTGATAACACATTTTAACCTAAAATTTTACAGTATTATGTATGTGTTTAATTTTGATACATTGTTAATGTAAAAAAGTTTTATATTGTCATTTAATAATGTGTTGTCACATTATTTAATGAATTTGACATCTGATGTAAGTTTCAATTCATTAAATGATGTAGTAATACAATATTAAATGTTAGTGTAAAACTTTTATACACTGACAATGCATATAAA